>CM073426.1:98120000-99370000 GCA_037114965.1 Monochamus alternatus
CATTCTGAACGCTGTTTTCACCCTAATTGTGTAAAAGTATTAGGTGCTGAACTTTTATTTTAGTCCTCTAATGTCTTCGAGAACAAGCGCACCAGTTACTTGTTACTGCTTGTTAGAAGGGGTGAAAATCTATAATGATACTTTTATGGTAGTATTGTTCTGAGAGCAGTAATTTGTTGCTTCATCATTGTTTTACTATTATTATTAAAATTTTTCGGAATTTCTCCTTTATTCGTATTTTAAATTAAACAAAATTCATAAAAGGAATATCAGACTCTATCAGTATTCCAATCAGCAATAATATTAAAGTATGTTCTCGTGACTATATGAATTTCTATTAACATTCCAATTATAAACTAAATTTAATGGTAATAAATATAGCGTGTTTCTGGTAGGAACTTAATGAATTTAATAACAACAAGGTAGCGTTCCAACGATTCAAACGATACGACTTTTCGACCTCTGCCGGCTTCATTATTATCGTACAGGCGGCGTATTTCTGTCAAAGAAAACTGTTGAATCAGTCAGAAAATATTTTATTTTCAACGACGTAACTTCCTGTCATCTCTACACATGAAGGGAAATTGTTGTTCTATAATATCGACGTAATTTCAAAGTTAACGATTTTAAACTTTGTCAAAGTAATAAGTAATAAGATACATCATTGGAAACTAGAATGTTAATTTTCACCACACGGATATGTATAGCAATAAAGGTAATCTTATGTCTGCCATCTTTGGATATTTATCTAAAGAAAGTGGCTGTGATAACCACTGTTCTTCAAGCATACTGGTATTATAACAGATGTAGGATGTGGAATGGGGTCGTCAGTAGGGTACTCCTTCTACAGGCAGACGCTAACAGTATCTCTCCCAAGTTTGCTTTTGGCAGACCCTACACGGAAATTATTGGGAATTAAGAGACCTCCCGCGAGGATGTAATCAACATCTTTACGGACAGATCAAAAAGGAAGAAAGGTGGAGGATGTGGAATCTACTCCAGATCGCTGCACTTCCAATATCAGTGGGCAACGGATAGGCATGCTACTGTGGTACAAACGGAACTAGCAGGTATAATCATAACCGCCAAGGAAATTGTCTGTAGGCATATAATGAACAAAACCATCAGAATCTACACAGATAGTAGACAATCACTACTGATCTTATGTAATTATAAGATAACAACTAGATCAGCATGGGAGTGTCATCAAGCATTGAAAGTGGCCTCAACCGACAACAGCATATCTGTATGCTGGGTAAAAAGACGCGAGCAGTGCTACGAGTATATCAATAAAACAGCTTATAAGCCGGCTAGGAGTGTATCGGGTCTCAGTATCTTTGGACCTGGTACCTCCAGTATGCTTCCGCTGTTAGCTTTTGTTAAAATTATCGCAAAGAATTTAAAAGATGGTGGGATGAAACAAATAACTGTCAAATTGTTAAGGACAACTAAGAAGAAAATTCGTGTTGGGAGAGCGATGGCCTTCTATGACCTACATTAGAGGGATCCCTCTGAGCATCTTTTTCTCTTATGAGATTGGTTAGCGGTTCAGGTGGATTGATCTTTTAATAGGAGGAAGCACATGGGCCCAATGGGGCTTAAGTGCTGTGGCTTTTTAAGGCTACCCCCTCACAATTCCAGAATCCATAATGTCATTAATTTTAAGAGGAGATAGGGAAAATTGAGTATAATATGATGAGGCGATTAAAAAAAAATAAATGCATATTTAAGCGCGCTGAAAACAAAAATTTTTTCCAATCTTTTAAATCCCCTTTGAGAATGTCACTGACCGATTCATACAGCTCCAGAACCAACTCGTTGACCGTCTTGGTGCAACGTTGCTAAATTTAATCATAATAAAGCTTGACTACTTAGCTACTATTTATCAAAATAATGACACTCTTTAAAACGAATTTGGTGAGTTGTTTTAAACTGCTGACATAGGTACTTGTAATGTCATCTACTTTCAACTTTTGCCATAAGTTCTTAATTATTTCACTCGCCAATAGAGATCTAAGAAAAAATCATTTGAGTGTCATAATTATTACAATAACTCGTACATGCAGCCAGCGGTACCTATCACAAATTTATAATTCAAGTTAGTTGAGATTTGAGGAATTCAAAATTTATTGAGATTAAGATTCTTTTAAAAGTGATTTGCTAACGTTTAGCAACTTGTATGGTAAAAATTGCGCCGTAAAATCCATTAACAACAAATTTTTCGCACTTTGATACCAATATATCATATTATATGGCAGAGGTTCCTCTCTTATACAGGGTGATTCAGAAATTATCTAAAACAAATTTAGAATGTATATGTGTCTCTTACACACAGTTTTGTTAAGAAAAAATTAAAAAGAGAAGTTTAAAAATAATTTAAAAGTACACTTCTGTACGGCACTGGAAACTGCTCTACTATAAAATCTAACAAGGCAAAGCATGCAATCAGCGACCCCACAAAAAATTGAAAGAAATTCCAAGCAAAGAAATAAATAACATATTGTAACACTTATTTTATACAGCAAACACTTCGGTGCTATTCACTTCATTTTTTAAATATCCTCACAAACAGAAGTTTACATAATTTATAGTCAGGAGATCATGGCGACTACGACACCAGTCCTCCTCGTCAAATCCTTTGGAATGAATGCTTGAACACGCTGTACATGGTACGGATATAATTGAGGTTCGTGTATGATACGACATATTGCTGCAATACTCCGTGAGCGCCCTGCACCTAAGGTCCGGCGCAAAATCAGACGCAGCTTGGTAAGGTGAGCACGTCAAGTTTTTGTGTATCTAAGTAAAAATAGTTATTGCGCATATTATTTCACAGCGTGACGTGATGTAGTTTTGGCTCAACGTAATCCTGCGGAACGCAGTGTAATTGTCGCAGTTTTCTTTAGAAATCACGGTGCGTGTTTGAAAACATAGAAGAAAAATTAATCGAGGCCGTGCGAATTCAACAAGTTTTGTATGATACAAGCCATGTAAGCTACATCAGAACAAAATTGTCACTAAATTCTTTAGTTAAGTCAAATTCTCCATGAGTTTTTCTTATTTTCAAGTACAAGCTTCTCACTGACTTTTTATTACTACCCATCTGTGAGACATCTACACGATGCCATTTCAGACTCGAACTCATCTTCTGCGCGATACCCGTGCTAGCAGTTTCCTTCCGTAGAAAACTCACCGTGACTCACACTGCCTCACCTCACCAAGCTGCGTCTCATTTTCGCCGGGCTTAAATATCTTCCGCGGCTTAGTTTCAAATTTTCTGTATTACACTCGCGTTGCACTACACTTGCACTCACTGCACACAACGTTAAAAATAGCTGCATTTGCCACAGGTTTATCGGGAAATCATTCTGCTAAAGCATTTTCACATTGCCATAAATTAAAACGATATCCATCAACTCCAAATTGATGCACACACGTAAGGCGTTTTACACTTGAAAAACTTATGTAAATACTCGGAAACTCTAAGGATTTTGCAACATTTTTTATTTATTATATTAACTTTCATGACGCATATTATTATATTCCAATTTTTTTAGATAAGTTGTCAATCACTGTATTTCCATGTCGTAACCTCCTCTATTATGTTCTAAAGTTTATAACCTTTTTTTGAAACACCCTATATCTGTTTCCATTACAAGTGATATTAAGGATCTGCGAGAGGTCACAACCACATACATATTGTAATTAAAAAATACCTACCATGTTTCTTTTCCAGCCGTCCTGTTTTAAAATCTTCCGGACACCGAGGACAGGAGCAAGAGTCGGATTCTTGTACATTTTTCATTTTCTGTCTACCGCTTAGCAAGCGAACGTTGTCGGTGCGTTGTGGGGGAGACAAGGAGCAAAACCTGGTCGTCGCGTCGAGTGCATTCACAGCAATCTCTGATCAGCCGTCCGGGTCCTCGCAGACGAAGTCGGTGCCGGCTGCTATTATTGCTCGGCACGTCGTGCAAAGAACATCGTTGTGTCTCGCTGATAACATAATTATTGTTAGTTCGCTAATGAGATCATTTTTCTTTTGGTGCATAAGGATTAATTAGATAGTAGGTGGTGTCCTTCAGGGATCTGAATATAGACCACTTAGATTGTTAATTGTGTGTACTTTATATATGAACCCCTAGGTGGTAACTTTAGTGTTTCTTGTGACTGTGTGGATGTTTTGGAAAAACTTTCAGTATCGCTCAGTATTTCTATTTTGGATTATTATAAATAAAAGGTAGGTGGGTCTTATTCTGGAATATTAGAAAATATTTTCCGTAACGATTATTTTGAATTTATTCTAGTATATCTTAAAAAATATTACTGGTCCTAAACAATTTTCTGGAAAATATCATTATTATTATTATTATTCATATAAATCAACAGTAAACTTTTTTATATTTGTTTTATATGTTATAATATTATTCTAGGGTAATTAAATTATTGAGTTTTAAATAATGAGACTTAATCCTTTAAGGATTATCATTTATTTTTAAATAATATGTGTATACAAAATGATTATTTTTGTTTCACACTAAGGAATGACAGATTGAAACAATTTAAAATTCTGATTTCAAAAATAAAATATAGTGCCACTGATGCCTTAAAATCGCGATCTTCAATATACATTACGATTTATTTTTCTTAAATAAAAAAAATGCATTTGCAGTTTCTAGTAGTAGTATATAGAAGCAATATTCAAGGCAATTTTTTTATTCAGTTAAAATTAAAACAAACCATAATACGTAGTTGAAACCAAATACTCATCAAAAAATAGGCACAAGTAGATCTACCTACTTACTTCTCTGAACTATAGGAACAGATTTCTTCTTACCTATGTAAACAATTTTCTAGGCTGTTTTATTGATGTACTACTGCTGTCTGTGAAATTATTCTCTATTTCTGAATGAGATCTTAAAGTTTCTCCAATTTTGTGTAAGGCTTTTGCCTTAGCAATAAGAACATTGAGGTCAAGTTGAATTTTATTCATAATATTTGTACAATCGCCTAAAACATATCCATATTTTCTTTTATTTCAAGTATTTACTCCACACGAATTACAAATGTCTGCAACGATTTTACAAATACGTATTCAATTCTACATGAAAAATGATTTCATTACTAGGTAATTCGATTATTATGTCTATGGAAATGTTAAATATTAAGATATTCCGAACAATGCCAAAATAATTTCGTCAATTCTAAACAATAAACGTTAATAATTTACTTTGAGCAACAGCATCGCAAAATAAAGATACATATTACAAATGGGTGCTTATATTTAACCCGTTTAATTATATTTAAAAATTAACATCCTGATGTTACAACCCAACAAACAATTAAAGTTGAAATTACGTTAACTTGACCTCTGAATTGGTCAAAAACTTTTCATGACCAATTCCGTATAAGGAAAGTTTACCTATATTCGTTGGCCTTTTTCCTTATGTGGGGAAAAAAACTAAAGTAATAGGAAGTTAATAATTGGTCGGCAAGAATTTTATTCCAATAAGATAATTTCCTAAAAGAAATACGGACCAATTTTATGTTAAAATTTCAAAATATAAAAGACATTATTACCAAAATATACCCTAATTATGCCCTTTATATGACATACTTTTGCCAGAGAGAGACAACATTATATGTTTGATTTTATACATTCTAATAGCGAACAGGGATAGGAAAAGAAAAACTATAAGTCAGGCTACTAAACTACAAGTACAGTAGGAATTAGTATATTTATAGATATTTAGATTTTAATATAATAAAGTCTGTATTCTTGGTTTCCATTCATCAAATTGTAAAACCCAGGAAATTTTTTTGTATAATGTCATGACCAAATTTTCATAAAAACGTACCTGCCTTATAAATATACATTTTTAATATTGCTTTTTAATAATATTACTATACTGAAAAATAACCTAAAATAAAAACTGAATGTACTTCGTGATAAAATGTATTTAATAATCTTTCGTCTTAAATGTATTAACTAATATTATCTGCATTAACATAATTTTAATGAGTAGTCAATTAGAAATAATGAACAAAACCTTTAGTGTTTATTACAACATGGCCGCTCAAATAAAATCAACTTTGAAGTTAATTTGTCTGTAAGTTTTAACCTATAGGGCAGACTGCCTATGCCAATGTTGACGCCACAGGAAAATATGAACTTTGTGGTTGAGATTTCCTCCAAATGAAGATATTTTATGGTAATTTATTACCAATTAAATTATTACTAGGTACCTACATATAAAATTCTACTCATGGATTTATTTTAAATTGAAAATTCAAATTAAAGCCAATAATATTATGTATGCGTAATAACAAAAACAAAATTAATATTTTCGAACGGAATTCAATTCGAATTTCAATTCACGTGCACTACTGAATTGATCTGACACGATAACAGTCATAAGAATACTTATATATGAAGTGTTTATCGATATATTATCATTAGATTGATTTACATAATATGCAGTGTTGGCTTAAATTCGTTTTTTACAACTCTGTAATATTGTGTAGGGCTTGGTTTTCATTGCAGATCAGCAAAACACAAAACAATTTCTACGCGCTATTACAAGAAGATCTGTCGGAATACAAATAACAAGAAGATTGTTTCCTAAAAAACCTTTATAAGACACACTTACGTCGAAGTATTATTTGCAAGTAAATTTGTACCATAATATAGAACAATATTTCTATTAGGTTAATTAAAATGGTTAAATATTCTTTAGAAATTATCAACAAAGTTAAAAATAGATTGATACTGTAATAAACATAGAACTTAACCAATTGCAGGATTTAATAGGGCAAAATAACTAGTTATTACCTTATTTTTAACTACTAGTTGAAGACAAAATAAGTTTTACAATTTTGTAATAAATATTGCTTATTGTAATAATTTTAAAAATCCTTGGACATTGAAGACAGATTTCAAGGCGAAATTAAGTAAATTATAACTTTGTCTTACACTTTATTGGTATGTTAGCATTTGAAAACATAGAATAGGTAAACAATATGTAATTTCCAACTGTATAAACTGACATATATTTCATTATATTACTCTTAATTAATACATTTTTTAGTAAAATTTTGGTATTATAAGATTTTGTGACATTGAAAACTATTTTTATGGAGGAAAGTAGTATATCTTGATCAATTTAGAATTATTTTTCTTGTGTAGTAGTCTATTAGGCTTAAATGTTAGTTGGGAAGGATTACCAAAATGTGGCATAAGAATATTTGAGGTCAAATTGATTTATGTAATTACTAACGATAGTCAATTTGTTTTATTTTAATTGTTGCTATATAAAGTTTTTTGCATATAGACTATAAATAATAATAATATATCTAGTTATCATTATAACTGCAAGGATTATATGTCGAACAAGTACACTTACCGTAAATAAAAGTTACCAGTTTGAATCAGTATCAAATTTTGTAAAATTATGACAGCTTAACCGCTTATTCGTCACACATGTCCGGAAAAAACCTTTACTTACACATATTGACACGATACAATCATTGGTACCTTCCAAAATTTCTACTGATAGTCCACCGGCTTTAGTATACTTGCTATGTTGCAAACCTTTCTGTTCTCTCTATTTTAATTTTATTATTTGTTAATTGCACACATTTAAAATAATTAAATAAAAATTAATATTTAACACAAGAAATACTCTTTGTATGCTACTGTACATTTTATATTATTTAAACTACATGCTGCCTTGTCTAAACACCTATTTGAAAGTTTTAGCATTGTCTAAATTAGCACCTATTTTGCCGCATCTTGTGGTATTTAATAAATAAAATAGACGTAATTTTGCAATGTACAGTATTTTGTGCGGAAAAAGGTCACCATATGAATATTTGTATTTGCTTATATAATTTAGTTATATGCTTCATTCTTATAAATATTTAACAGGTATTTCAGTACTATGTTTTATGTTGCAGGATCATTTATTTTTAATAATTTCATATTCAAAACTTTTTGGATTTATCTTATTTTTCTAAAATACGTCTGAACTATAACAGTCTTTGTTTAATTTAACTCCATTGTGATTGAAAGTAGTAGTCATTTGTGTATGTTGCAACAGATAGAAAATTTTGTGACATCTAGACAGTAATGCATCTAAACTGCACTGTATATTCATATTATTTATGTTTCTTTTTCGCCATTATGGTTCAAATTTTTGGTCACATCATTCTTTACTCGCGGTTGAAATTGGAAAAACTTTCAGAAAGAGTTCTGGTTATAAGATGGTTCGATATTCTTAAGTCCAATACGAAGATTATCTTATTATAGAGGCATAGACATAGTGTCAATATGTAGAGTTTTTTGTTTTTCTTTCACCTTTCAATTAATTTCCTAAATTAGAAAAAACTTATTAAATTTTCACTGATGAGGCAACTTTTAAAACATTACTGTGTTTTGGGTGGCATAATAGCCAGTACATTATTTTAAATACATATTTATAGTTTTTGTTAAGTAGGCCAGAGTATCTTTTGACATAGTAAAAACAACAATTTGTTGATGAAGTCTGTGTCATAAAAAATCTGAAATAAATATTGTAAAAACTTAAAACTGTGCGTCCATTCGCTCGAATCCTGCCACACTGATTAGCAAAAAATAACTTTAAACTTAGACTTAATTAAGTTAATACAGAGTATTTATAATTAATGATCCACAAATGGATTAAACCGCATAAATGAATATAATTATTCTAAAGTTTATTACACAACTCGAAACTTTAGTGAACAATATTGATTTTATTCATAAATTGTAGAAGAAATAAACTTCGAGTGGCGCCCGTCTATTATAATGATTATTCAAGTTAATGAAATTAAACGAAAGAGAGGTGAACATATATTTCAGCCATAAAAACAAATTCATCATAATCACTTACTTGTTGTTACTAATACATTTGCATACATCAGGTTTGTTTCAACAATATTTAGCTCATGTCAATTATACCCTCTTACTATACATGATATATTCCTTTAATAATTTACTTTAATCTAAAAAATAGGCGCCATCAATAAGCTTTCCAGGTAGTTGAATTTCAATTCATTTACCTCTTCTTCTACCCATGTTCTACTTTTATAAATGCTTTGCATACTTTTTGCCAATAATTTGATATACGCTAATGGTAAAGAAACCATTTCACCTAAAGACCCAAACCTATTACAAAATCGATTACGAGTACAGGCACTATAATTAATTTTTTCATCACTTACTGCCGTTATTGAGACGATAACGACGATAGTCTGATACTACATACCTATGTAAGTATCTATAACACATTTTTAAATTGTTACCTACCTTTCACTTGCTGGAAAATTTGGTTGTGGGATAATACGCATTCATAACTGTCTGATGATCATAGAGAATTTGATATTCATCAGATTTTTTGATCATCCATTATATCCTATAATTACGATGCGAAATCCTTATATCCTTGCATAAAAAATAACACGCTCTAATAAGTTCATCGAAAAGCGATAATGCTAAAGAATCAATTCCGGAATGATTTGCAAAATTATTTACGTCTCGCAAATATGTATATACTGTATAGTTGGAAACGCCCTTCCTACAGAATATGTTTGTATAGTGTGATTATAAGTAACGTTTCTTACCTGAATTAGTGTAGGCAATTTTGTCTTGCTTTTTCTTGGTATTGACTTGGTCTCGCAAAACAAAACAAGACCAAGACAAGAATTGATACCTCGACAATATTAAAAAAAATATATATTGGGAGACAAGACAAAAAAATATTGCTACGGCAAGAAGCCCTGCAAATGTCAGAAGAGGTAAGTAATATTTAAGGAAACATTAGCTGAAAAAATAGATATTGCATTTTTATTGTACGTGCACTTCATTTAAATGCCATTCAGCATATAAAATAATTTCAAAATCAAAATTTATTGAGTCTAGGTCCAGTTATGTTTAACTAGAACTAATTATAAATTAACTGTCATTTGATTGAAAGAGGTCCACTCCGATAATTTTTCGCTTATTTCATCCATCACTTAATTATTATGTGAAACACTAGCCGTTTCTATAACGTCTACCAATCGAGAGCGAGACCGTAGCCGACCGAGAGTAACCACCAATATTTCTAAATTCATTCATACAAGAGTCTCGCAAGAATTATATCAGAGTCTTACAAATTTGTGAGGCAAGAAATTTGCAAGACTTGCAAGACATGATAGTACAAAATCGAGCAAGAAGAAGACATTAAAGAAGTATTAAAAAACAAGACACGACTTGTCTCAACCAACACAAACTTGAACTTCGGAATAGTTGATTTGCTTCATTAACTAATTTTCATTAGGAAGCCATATTATTTTAAAAATACATTCAACTTCAAGAATTTAGTTACTAAATCAATTTCTTTCCAATGCAACACTGTATACAGGGTGAATCTTAAATAAGTACAAATATTTTAACCAGCAGTATAGTTTTGTGTGTAGAACACATAATTAATAGTTTTTTTACAAAAAAATCAGAAATAAAAAAGTGAAATTTTAAATAAATTTCGTAATTTTTCAGCAGAAAACTTGTTGAGGACCGCTGGCCTAGACAGACCCTTCATACTTTTATGAGTCATAGTGCTGCAGACTGAACGTGTGGTTCACAGTGTTGCCAGTATTACACAAATGTCTTTGCTTCAAGGAAGAAAAAATCTCAACTTTTAGCGAATTTTGTCAAGTGTAACATTTTATATTATTTTTTATTATCAAACTGTCATTGACTGTCATGACAGATTATCGGAAGCCCAAGTCAAACTTGTTAACCCCACATAATGCATGAAAATAGCAATAAAATTTGCTAAAAGTTGACATTTTTTCCATTTTAAATAAAAAACGCGTGCATAGTTTTTCGTTATTCTTCATAAAATAACTTAAGGAAATTGTGTTTTGTGTCCCTTTCTAACAGTGTACAATGACATTTAACTTGTGAAATGTGGATTACTGATTAAATACTTAATTTTTTAACAAACAGGTAAGCTTGTGTGCACGTTTATGTATAATTTTTGAACATTGGACATAGTAATATCACGTAATATCTTCCTACATATTTTACGGTAGTATTGAACTTGCGGAAATTCATTTTTAATCGTTGAAGTATAGTAAGGTTAGTTCAGATGTTAAAATTTATGTTAATATTGCTGCGTATCATACTACATACCCAATTTTACTGTACTTATGCTTAAAACAAGTATTTTTAAAATAGAACTATTACGTTAAAGGAAACGTAATATTTATATTGGAGGAGATATGGCAAACTCGCAACAAATCATATGTTTCATTACGTTGTTGGATGAAAAATCAGCCAGCGGTCCTCAAAATGTGGGTATTTTTTTTAAAAAATTAATATCTCCGTAAATATTAGAAATTTTTAAAAATGGCTTTCACTAGATTGATTTAAATGACGAACTACACCAGCAGTTAAAATATTTGTACTTATTTAAGATTCACCCTGTATTTTATAAGATTTGATGAGTTATCTATTTCCACCTAGACCAAAGACACGTTGTCATTCCATAAAGTAGTAAAGTGAAAAAAAAAGGATTCATGTACTTACACAAAAATGTTGTAAAATAAAATAGATATGTGGCTAAAATACATATTGCAGATTTAATTATGAACAAAATAACCTATTTAACATTTAGTCGGTCGTTTGAGTTCGAATTAGAAATAAACGTTTTCAACGAATTGAAAGTTGAACTAAACAATTTGTTCAAAAATCAATAGTAGCTTTGTGTCATTAAATAGCAAATGGCATGGAAAGTCAACTAAACCAAGACGTAAAAAATAACTTTTATTTGAAATTAGTTTTTTATTTGCTTAACCTTTTCTTGATCATATTACCTAACCTAATGATAAGTTGTGATATGTGTTGATGGCCACTAACCTATACATTAATTGTTGTAGAATTATGTTATCAAATTCAATAAAATTTTTAGATTTTTTTCTAAAAATATCTCAAACGTATACTTTGGTTGTTTTTTTACAAATTCTTTTGTACGAAGTTTAAGACGCACTGCATTTTTATTAGATAGTAGTGGCAGCATTAAAATACACAAAATTGTATCTTTTGTGTAATCTCAAATTTACAATTCAATTTAATTTTTCTAAATAACTCCAAATTCAGTCATATTATAATAGTTGACTAAATAAATAGATTGGACCAATAAAAATAGCCCTGTTGATTCTGTAATTTGCAATTAGAAAATTTTTAATCATGATGCCATAAAGGTATCTTTATTGTAATGGAGATATCATCAAAGAGTACGAAATAAGTTTAACATGTTATTTAAAACAACGAAATTCTTATCTTGTTCTACAAGAAAAAGCAGAGCCTGTTTCTGGAATGTTTAATATTTTTCTTATGAATAATTGGTTAATACGAGCCCTAACAACTAAATGTTCGGACGGACTATTATATTTATAATTAAAAATTGTTTTTGAGTACTACATCTGGAATTTAAAAAATCTACATAAAGTTAATTATTAAATCAAGTGTTTTGACCAATAAATCATTCATTATTTTAATAATTATCGATTTGCTGGCTTTGGCAAATAGTTTAAATGTTTATTGAACGAAATTTGCTGACAACTTAATGTTCGGACAAAGATTCTTTTCATCAATGAAATACAAGCAAGCTCTGAAAAAAAAAATGCCATCTGTCACCATGGCAAAATTAATATATTTTTATGACATTAGCAATAGTACATTCGCGAACAAAATGGCTCGCGGAGTTGCTACTGATAAAAAAGTGCGTGATAATAAGACAATATGCCAACGGAAAAACTATGGGAAAAATAGCAAAAGACCTCAATATTGCCAAATCGACCGTGGGAGAGGTAATAAAAGCGTATGGGGAAACGGGATCCTTTGATGTCCGCGGCAAAAGTTCTGGGCGACCAAGGATTGTAACAGAAAGGAAAAAAAGGGTTCTTGTTAAAATTTGCAAGCAACAAAGAAGGGGTACGGTACGGGATATTCAAACACGATGGAATGAAGAAGCAGATTTAAATGTTTCAAGGGAATGTTGCAGACAGTGGATACACAAAGCTGGATATGGATTTTATAAAGTAAATATTATTTGTGATTGAAATACAAAAAATTGTAATAATTAGTTCAGCGCACTTTAAAGCAATTCACATTTTTAGGCCAAAGAAAAGCCACTGCTCACTGACATACAAAAGAGAAAACGTCTTATTTGGGAAAAATCTAAAGTACAATGGACCAAAGAAGACTGGGTTAAAATTATTTTTAGTGATGAATCCAAATTTGATGTTTGTGTTGGCGATTTTCGGAAACGGGTGATAAGAACGAAATCTGAAGCATTTCATAAAGATTGTATTAAGCGTACAGTAAAGTTCCCACAGGGTGTTATGATTTGGGGCTGCATGTCCACTAATGGTGTAGGCAGGCTTGAGTTTGTAGATGGCACCATAAATGCCCAATAAATATATGCATTTTGGAAAGAAACTTGTTGCCAAGTACGATGGAGCTTTATGAACATGGTAATTTCATATTTCAGCAGGATGGGGCATCCTGCCATACAGCTAAGAGTACCAAAAAATGGTTTGGGGACAATCAAATTAGTGTCTTGTCCTCGCCCTCGAGTAGTCCCGACTTAAATGTCATCGAAACACTATGGCATCACATGAAAAGATCCTTAAGAAATAGCCCCCAGCGATCAATTCCAGCACTTAAGGCCAAAATCCAAGAAATTTGGAATGCATTTACCCCACAATATTGTAAATCTTTGGTGGATACTATGCCAAAGAGGATCAAGGCGGTAATAGATGCCAAAGGGGACGTTACATCCTATTAATTTCCCTAAGAACGTTCTTTAATTAAGATTGTCCGAACATTTACTTGTCACTTTATTTTGTAGTTTGTTGTTAGATATTTAAAGAAATAATTTATGTTTGGAGTAAACATTGTTCTGAAAAGATTATAACTTTTGTTTTATGACAATAATTGGTATAGTTTCAGCAGAAAAAATTCTAATTGAATTCAAAATGGAAACTGAATATATTTGGAAAAAATAAACTGTCGTCCGAACATTTAGTTGTTAGGGCTCGTATACGCAATACGCGTCTAAATTATTGTGGAATTGGATATCATAGTATTCACGGCATCAAAAGTGACGACATAAAATTTCACTGTCTAGGATTGCAGTCACTTTTGAATTGAATCTTTTATCTCTTCAGCTTCCCCAAACCAGGACTTAAGGACAGATGATTAAAGTATTCGATCGATTTCGATTCGGTTTTGAATCGCATTCCTGAACTCTACAATTGCCGCTTTTTCTTACACTCCAAAAAATTTAAGAGGGATGCAAAATTAGTTACATTTTCAGCCATCAGATATCAAGTGTACAACGGTACAACGACTATTTAGAAAAATAATGAAACTAAATATTTATTTTTAGACAGTAATGATGCATATTGTACTTTTCTTTCTTTTACAACCGTCTCTTATTAACTAGTATAATCTCACTCAAATGTTTCATAAAATAATTGCGAAACTTCCGAATGGAACTGTCAGACTCCTTTTAAATTTCCGGCACGTTTAGCAGTGAAGACACCCTCTCAAGGTCATGTACAAATTATGCAAATATATTTTATTATTTATTCAGTAACCACATTAAGCGACTCGCATGTTAAAATTTTCACAAGAAGTAAGCAATCATCAACACCATCGTACAGTAGAGGTTGATGAAAAAAGTAGATGTATTTGACAAACACTACGTAATATCTATTCATTGTTAAACAAATCATGGACATATTAATTTTTTCATAATTTTTAAGCAATATCATTAAAAATTTAAATATAGTGTATTTAGTTCTTTTAGTCAACTTTTCTAATCATTTCGTGATATATTTTTTAAGGGGCTGTATTTTTGAAATAGTGTTTTCTACAGATACAAATATCTAGAGAGTTAAGAAATGAATGATGTAGCCACCTGCGAATATTTTTAAAAATTTGATAATTTTTACGGTGTCAAAAAATATATTTTGGTAAATTATTGGGTACAGCTGACAGAAACTGCAGGTATCTACACAATCTCAGAACTGTGCCAACAGTCTCGATAAATGAAAACTGACCTTAATAAGTAACTATTGCGAAATAAATTTAAAAGCGGCGTCTGCAGTAATCGACAACAATTAGTTTTAATTTATTTGTTTGCTAGAATTACAAAAAGATCAACAGCTGCTGATAGATAAATTGTTATAAAATAATAACATCTAATATTAGAACTGATATTATGGCCATAAAGTAGACATTATTTACTTTACTACCGAAATTAAAAGCAATATGAATTTTGTGAAAGTGGCGTTTATATTATTTAGAACCTCTAAAACTAGACAGATTTTGTGACATCATAGATTTATTTGAAAATTAACATAGTAAATGCACTATTCTATTATATAACAGAAATAACATTTATCAGATGAGAAAAAAATGTTACCATTTTTTAAAAAATAATTACTGTTTTCACCTGCATTTACATCCTGGTAATACATCTTTAAACCTAGGGAAGGTGAAATCAGATTGCGTTTGTATTGTCTAGCACCGTCATTTTTTCAATACATATTGTTTCTAATAATAGAATCTACTTTCTAGTCAATTCATAGATCAAATTCTAAAGCCTAATCGATACAAGTTTGGAATTATTAAATGTTTTGTAATACATTTCCAACCTTATCTATTGTGGAGTTAAAATGGCCTATAAAAATATAATAAAGGGCGCGATTCTACTTTGGCACTCATTATTTGCTTTAATAAATTACGTTCTTTATTACAATAGTTACCGAAATATAAACTAAATTGGAACAGCTGTTGTAAAAGGCACCAAAGTCAGAAAGAAAACCATCTGCCAATTTTATGTAAACATTCAGCAAAACTACCACATTGTGTGTCAACATTGTCAGAATTCGAGCAGTGTGGGAGATATTACCCTCCTTTTCACCCAATTTATTCACTGCTAAAATTAGATCCACCTTAAATGTGTTCGGATTATGTGGGGTTTCCAACAAACCTGATTACCTACGTTGAGTTGATATGGTGTAACAGAATCGTTAACATATTTACCAGTCCAGAATATATGCGAAACGTTTAAATCTACATTTAATACAACCACAAACATGTTTGTTCAATAGTTTATATTTTAGATTCCAGCCGTTTAACGCGATTGAGCATTTTTGTAGTTATATCTCTGCATGTTCTGCATTTATACAAAGTGATTCAATCATGTCATTAATTTTAAGGAAATATAGGAAAAAATTGAATATAAATACGAATACGCAATGAAACAAAATTTTAAATGCATATTTACATCGAAAAAAATATTTCCAAATCATTTTTTGTAGACTGTTACTGACCGCTGGCGGCCTCGATTCATTTACAGCTTCCAAATCAACTCAAATTCGGCCTGATGAGACGTTGCCTAATTTAAATATTTTCCTAGTATTGGATATCATTAATAATGATTGTATTGACTATTTTAAAAACTTGCACACTTCAACTAATACCTAATGAATGCTATAAATTATTTTTTAAAAGTTTGCAATTAACATTTTAAGTTGTCATGGTTGTCTAGCAGGATTAGAACTTTTCATGGATCCTTAAAAACGTTTTAAGTTTATTGAATTTGTGTGATTAAAAAGATGTAGAAGGCATTGGAAGTATCTGAAAATTATTGTTAATCTATAATGTTTGTCTATTTACATCACAAAATAAAATGTTAATGTTAAACAATACTACTACAACTAATAAAATTTATTTCAACAAATTACAATAAAAAATTACTTAAACGAAAAGAATATTAATTTTTAGAATATAAACAAATAAAACCATCTTAAAAATTGGATATTTCTTTCTGTTTATTAATATTATTCTCAAGTTGTTTTTATTAGTTTATTTTAGAGCTCTTTTCGTTTACTTACCGTGTTTAATGTAATTTCTTGAAATAATAATTTTATTAGTTATTGTAATATTATTGTTTTTACGTTAACATTTTAATTTGTGAAGTAAATACAGGAACAATATTTTTTTTGTTTTGTTTTTTTTTTGTAGAGATACATCAGAATTTTTGACATTTGTTATATATCTCGCGTATACAGGTTGTATGTATGTCTGTAAGGTTAAGTTAATTTAGTCCAAAATTGTATAATTTCTGAGATGCAAGGCGTTGAAATTACAATTTTATTTTAGTTCTTCCTCAGTAATTTCATATAAATTTGTAGTAAATACATCAAACTTGGTACAGAGGAATTTTCTGGCACGAGAAATTGAAATATGTCCGCGGATTTGCTGTAGAAGGCGCCACCTATAGTATTTCATATGCATTTAAATCGTCATAACTTTATATGTCTGTATATCTTGTACATACTATCTAAAAGATCTGGACGAAATGGTACCACATATTCCTAGATATGATGATCTAACCCAATTTAGCTTAGTTCAAAATTTGATAGTACTTAATTGAATAAAATGTGAATGAAGACAATGGATTTATGTTTATATATATAACCTTAAAATCCTATCCAAAAAACGGTTGCTCATGATATTTTTTTTAAGAAAAAAAAAACGTCGAAGAATAAAAATTATTGATTCAGCAATTAATGCACCAGTGCACACAAAATTTATAACGATTTAAATGCATGTGAAGTAGGTGGCGCCCTCTATAATTCAGAAAATTTGAGGTCATATTTCAACTCAGTACCATGTTTTATGTATTTACTACAATTTATAATAAAGTTATTGAGAAAAAACTAAATAAGTTCAACATCCTGCATTTCGAAAATTATTAAATTTTAGATTAAGGTAACTTGATTTAGGCCATCATATTTTGGCCCTCGAAATATGTGTTTTTTGTCATAAACTTTTACAGCCACCTTGTACAAATATAGTAATTGTCGAGGGAATTTTTATCAAATGTGAAATCTTTGGAAACTCCTTGAAATTGCCCGGAATTTCTCGAAATCTCTATTTTGCGAAATCTTGTCATAATATTGGTCCCAGTGGAAACACAAATTCAGTAAACTTTCAAAGCTCCATAAAGAAATTATTCTTCGATACAAATTGATGAAATTTGGGCTACAGGTTTTAAATGATGCTGAATAACGCCACGTCGAACGATTTTTAATTTAAAAAAAAAAAACACTAAAGTATTTTTCAATAAACTCTATTGCAAAAAAAAACTTAGTTGGCTATGGATCATCGTAGTAGGTTCATAGGTCATAAAAAACACTAGAATCGCGCGTTCCAAAAATGTTTTAAAAGAAAGTCCTATTCCTATAGGCCACACAGTGTTAAACCTATTATTAACGTTCTACCCTGTATGTACTGATAAATTTAAAATAAGCGTTAAATAAACCACTTCAGGCCGTTCAAATAAAAATTCGATCTCATTGAGAATTAATGATAACACATCTCCCAAAATCGTTAAACCAGAAATTCGGTGTCGAAAGATGTTATATTTAAATACGCATCGATGGTCTTAAACGTTCAATTACAAAAACGAGGAGAGCAATTTAACATGAAAAATAGTGTTTAAAATACCGTGCTGAAGCAAATTTGCAAAATTATAATTTAAGTATGACCCATAACGAGTCGTTTTGTTTTCGTTTTCATGTTTTATTAACTTTCCCAAACCGAAACTGACACAATTCGTATTAAGACTAGCTGTGTTGAAAAAGACAACATGACGTTCGACTTATATCTTATATGACACTAAACTCATTCCATCAATCAAAATTAGGGTCAGTGACAGTAACGCATTTGTAAAAAGTAAAATTTCACGTCATTGTGAACGTTAATAATGTTTGCTATTCATTAGGTTTAATTTAAATTAATTTGTTTGCAGGTTTTTTAATTCTTAAGGTGGCATTAAATAGAACAATATACAAATGGTCTTTGATTCCTGCCTTTGAATAGAGTAGGTAGACTTTATATATACAATAGATGAGACCACTAGCATTTTTATATTAGGCAGATACACTTTTACTATCGTTTTGTTGTCTATTTTAATCAACTTTCGAATAGTTCAGGCCCAGAGATGTGAGTTCTCACTGGAATAATCGCTTGATTAACTTACAACACTCATAATTGTTGACATGACAATGTGTTCAATAATTGATTAATCAACAAAAAATTTGTCAAGGAAACACTAGTTCATTAATAGTAAGATCGTGGTGTTAATGAGGGGGATTACTTAGCGCCTAACGATTTGCAACACCTGCGTACTTATTTTTTCTTACTTTTCCTTGCCTTAATACAGGTTTGTCGTCGGTATATCATATAATCAACAGCTTAGCTGGCAAGGAGGGATATATTTTACCGCACTTTATTCACTGTGTTAATGGCAAAAGTGAATGTTACTTTGTTACTTAGAGGCATCATTTTTTTTTGTTTTATTTAAATAAATGGGAACAGGTGTGAAGATATTTTAACTTGATAAAGTGTTCTTTTACGGCCAGCTTTGCATAATAAGGCGGAATTGAACCACAAAGAGCAGAAATAACTTTGCGGTTTGTTTTATACGCAATTAGCACCGCTGCTTATAAAAGAGGTCTTTTTACCTGAATGGTTGCGGTACGATTTCGTTTCTACTTCTTCTCTTCAATACCATCAGATTTACAATGGACCAACATATTCAGATGAGCCGATTTTTATACTTAACTGTAAATTATTTTTGTTACGTAACCTATATTTATAAATAAAAGTAACTTGGAAACTGTAAATTGATAGAGACGAAGTTATTTTTTCAAGACTATCTAATTCATCAGAGATACGGTTTGATTTAAATGACATCATTGAACAATTTATTGCCTGGTTTGCTACAATTTTTACTTTACATTTAAATTTGAATGTAATAACATGATTGGATCTTTCAGACTGTGCTTGTATCCAAATTTGTATTAAACTTAAAGTCAAAGTCAATGTCAATGAAAAAATAAAGCTGCGTCAAAATGTATGGGTCAGTCTCACCTTTTAATATGTTCAGGCTTCTAAAACTAGAGATAAACAGTGTCATTTATAATCAGACACCATAACCTAAGAACATCTTCAATGACGCATGCGTGGACACCGGAAGGTTCTGGATCCGCAAATCATATATAAATACTAACCAGAGGACTTAGGCTACACGTCCACTGAGGAGAAGCGGTGTGAAGCAAAAAATAATTTTGATCTTATGTCCGCGCACTGAGACACAGCGACGCAAGGGAAAATACTACATGATTTTTTACTGTGATTGATATGTGTGGATATAAGGAGTATGCCTTTCTTTCTGTCACAAAAACTAAACAGACGACTTCTCTTCCTAAAGAAGGCCTAAATTGACTACGTTACAATCAACCGGAAATTTTTCTTTTATTTTTGGCAACTCCACACAAGCTTGAAAGTTAAGCTAATCATATAATTTGTTTCAACTGAATCAGGATTAGTCCTTATAGTAGCTTAAAGAGAACTATGCAATATTGCTAAAACAACGCTTTTCATATAATATTTTACCCACGTTAGACTTTTCCCTTCATACGGCCATATAAAAGTATAGGTATCGATGGATAAATAATGTAGTTTTTTAAGTAATAATAGTACATTATACAATAGGGGAGAGAAATGCGTTATTTTGGCAGAGGTGCAATTTGAAGACCGAGGGCGAAGCCCGAGGGCTACAATGCACCGAGGACAAAATAGCATCTCCCCCGAATGGTATATACTATTTTTTCCACGGTCTCATTAACTTAAAAACAGATATTTTGTCATTATGAAGTAAGTAGCACCAGAATTATTGTATTCGGATTTGAGCATTTATTTAGTAGTCGTTGAGTTATTGTCATAACTACAAAATAAACAAACAAAAAGAATTGTCAAATTAAGGTGCTAGTTTGGTTTAGTTTAAAGTTTGTTTAGTGCACAATGAATAATTGTGAGTCGGAAGAGATTGTGGAGGCTGCAAATATTGCAATAAGCAATTTGCTGCCTACGAAGTCAAGTTCTGTATACGATATAACCTACAATCGGTTCAAATAGTGGTGCGCCGAGAAAAATGTTCAAGTTACAGCGAGAATGTTTTGTTGGCATACTTCAGTGAAAATGCAAAGAATTACAAGTCTTCCACATTATGGGCGCAATATTCTATGGTTAAGTCATGCTTGATAATTTAGGACAAGATAGATATAAGCAAATTCTCCAAGCTGATCGCATTTTTGAAAAGAACCGGTGACGGATATCAAGCGACAAAATCGAAAATATTGATAAAGGGTGAAATCGACCATTTTCTATCAAGTGCAGATGACAAAGAATTCTTAATGATTAAGGTAAGATTACTTTTGTTGGTAGGTATTTCAATTATTAAGTATTTTGATTTTTTATAGGTTGGATTAATTCTGGGGATTGCCGGAGCTTGTCGAACTGATGAACTAGTCAATTTAACTGTAGATGATATTGAGGATGTAGGCTCTTCCTTGATTGTAAAAATTCCAAATACTAAGACAAAGATTCCACGAACCTTTCTGTGGGAAATATGCTTGAATTGTTTCGAAAATACCTGTCCCTTCGTCCTCCCTACGTCAAGCATAAGCGCCTTTTTTTGTACTACAAAGCCGGAAAATGTAGTTCGCAGCCAGTTGGCAAGAATACCATGGGAAAAATTCCGAGTGTGGTAGCTTCGTATTTAAAATTACCTGATGCTGCATGTTATACTGGTCACTGTTTACGAAGATCTTCAGCGACATTACTGTCAGATGGTGGTGTGTATATCACGACAATAAAGCGTCATGCTGGTTGAAAATCAACGACAGTCGCTGAGGGTTATGTCGAAAACTCCATTGAAAATTAGACCAAAATTGCTTAATCAGGTTTTAGTAGGTACCACTACTAGCGCAATCACAAAAACTGTAAATGTAAGCGAAAGTAATATTCCTTCTAATATTAATTTTGAAAATTGTACAAATGTAACATTTAATTTAAATGTCAATAAATAATTTCAATGTTATCTTTTTTTTGCATGAAAAACGTTCTCCATAATGTAAACTCCCTTGGGAGTATTATACTTCCTTGGGAATAATCGACTACTTCTGTTTTAATTTTGATGTCATAGAAACTGATTTCTACTCCCGACTGCGGAAAAAAACATTTTTTTCCTGTATTTGATACCCAAAAAATGTATTATTTGCGTAAATAGTGTTTAAAATTCATTTAACTCATTGACTTCAAACTAGTAGTATCAAATTTGCAATAAAAAGTATTTCAGTACTGTTCGACCAAGTTACAGGGATAACGTTATTAGTTATGTTCAAATAAAAGTAGAAATCATCCCAGGACATAAATTGAAATAAAAAATTATAATGTTTTCTGCTTAACAGTAAAAAATACTTCTAATCTGACAAATAGTTACATGCTTATCCTACTTTAGTTGTCCAGTGCGCACCGCGTACTCGTATTGGACAGCTTAGCGCCTGGTAAGCGCTCGGCCGTTAGAAACTTATGACGTAACACTTAGCCACGCTTGCTTTTCAAGAAAACCGGTTTTATTGGTGATTTTAAGTGTGATGAAGACAGCAAAATCAAATTTTTGCGCATAACTCTTTCTGATTAAAAAACTATCGATTAGTGAATTAAAACAAAATCTAAAATGACCGCATTATCTGGATTACGTGCACATTGATTTACAGAATTGGTCTTGGAACTTAGAATGTTACTGGTCCTAAAAGGGTTCCTTGAGGAACAGTCCATATAGTGAGGTTCGTCAACTGTTCCAGCTTTGATTTCCCTGTGCCATGTGTTGTAATTTGTTCTCTATTTGATTCTGAACTGTCCGCTTCTTGGACCAAACCAATAATGATCTTTGCTTATCAAAAACTGCCCGTCAACACAGTTAGAAGCGCACCAGCGTGAGTTACATCGAATTGCATTATAGTGCATTGTTCGCTGAATATTCAAACTTGGCCTTTGAAAATCTGCCAGGTGAGGAGATTGGGAATGATGGAGAATGTAAATAGAGAACCAGAGAGAAGTTCTTCTATTCAATTCCATTCAATTATTCAATAATTTCAGACAGACCATATCATGGTTTGATATTTTGCTTAGCAACTTATCAAATTCATTTTTTCTAGCATGCATGATGATAAGCTAGATGAAAATTATATTAATTAATTATCTATAGAATATTTGGTAACATTAATAGCTTCACGTGTTTATATGTATATCTTTAAAAGACGAACATAATGCCTCAAGTATTCAGTTGCTCGATGATTTTAAGTTATATTTTTGTTGAACATTTACATGAAACACTCACTCTAAAATTGGCATTTTAATTATAGTGATAAGGCGCTTGCCTATTATATCATATTAAGATGCACAGGCGAAGCACTTGAACTCTCTAAATATGCATCAGCTATTCATGGTGGTCTAAAAATATACTTTCGAGGTCGTTATACTAGAATGCAAGTGGAATTTAGTTTTCGTTTGACTCTTAACTTAAATAGTAATCCTTGCAGATATGCCCAAGTGTTTATCAAAATTACGTGACTTCATTTTTTCTGAACGCAATGCCAATGGATCAAAGAGCAAATGCTATATTGAGGCGTATTACAAGACAAATAGAAATTGTTAGGACAATCCTGCACTCAAACAATAAATACGTCAATATTTGGCATAATGGGGCACACCTAACTAAATACTAATTAAGGTTAAATTCTGATATTATGTCAAGGAGTGTCATGCAAATATATAGGTACCCAAGAGGATATTCTCGTAGGCAAATATAAAATAGGAAGGTCGCTACGATGAAGAATAGCAAGCATTGGAAACTAATTGTTAGAATATGTCGAAGTTGTTTTAATGCGACACTACTTACTGTTTAGCCAAAGATTTGTTGAACTTATAGTATTTTTAAAAGACAATGAAGTGTCAAGTAAAAAATCAAATATATTTGACAGTCTTTTTAGTTGGGTTCAGCAGGAGTCAAGACATCGGATTCTAGAACCATACGTGTCGCTCATGGAGAGGATGCTATTAAGGAAAGCACGAAAATGTTTTTTTTTTGTCTCAATAAATGATTATTTACGTTCAGAAGAAGACCATCTTCATGCTGATCCACCTCAGCCAATCTAGTATGTTTGATGAATTGTCACTAGCCGAGAGTCCATCCTAGTACGTCATGAGCAAAGTTTAAAAACTTTGTGTATGGGTGACATATTTTTTTTCATCAACTGCAATATATAAACCAACGTGCCAATATTTGTGCCTCTTTACCAGCTCGCAATTTTTAGAGTGACGAAAAATGTTGCCTTTCTTCAACATAAAGCAAAGATGGGGTCCTGTAGGAAATTTATTATCAAACAAAATTTAATCTAAAAATAATAATATCTACAAATATATATCACTGTACTATATCTACACAGAAATTTATAATCTGCAATTAAATTTTAAATTAATTTAAAACTTCCACATATGACATGACGTCACTTTATTTGTTATATTATTTATCACCTTGAAGGTTAACCTAGACGCATTTTCGTTTTCTCTGTATTCCAATAGATTTGTTATTTATAAGATGACAACAATTTAATTAGTTGTTAGGCATTATTAATTATTAAATGTGAGAAAATGGGAGAAAGCAGTTTTGGAAAGGCATCCATCGATAATTTACTGAACGTAGATGGATTTATGCGATCAATTGATTTTTTTAATACGGAAAATCAAGGAATAAAGGCACAATCGTAAGTTTGTTAGGTATATTTGACTTTGTATGAAGATAAAAAATTATCTTTTGTGATGTTAATTATTTCGTTAAAGGTGTGAGCAACACTATAGGTTACGTTATAAAATAATTTAAATACATTAATAAGTATACATAATATTTTTAATATTAATAGTATAATTTCTTCCTTACTTAAGATTATTTATTTATTTTATGCAACCCTACTGCAGCACTAAATAATAGCATTATTCGTGGTACACCAGAATCTGTTTCCAACCATCAGAAGCATGTGCACTGCATCTAAAAAAAGCATTTTAAACCTTATGTGTATGTTTTCAACTGTTCTACGAACAGGAGTAATATTTAGGAAAACTCTTGGATGTTTCCATCATTTCAAAATAAGACACAGGAAACAAAAATCACGCAAAAATGCTGAAATAAACGCTAAGATACATTGTAAATTACAATCCGGCCAGAACTGTTTGTAAACAAATAATATGACGTCACAATATCATTAATAGGGCCGCCTTGATGTCACTCGTGTTTTATTTTATGGTAACTTTATAATAGTTTTTTTAACAAGTATAACACATTAAAAAATAAGCTAAGAAGTTAATTTTATAGCAAAATTTATGTCTGTTCCCTATCAGCTACAAAAATGTGTTCCGAATTATTGGGTATGCTAAATTTACTGTACATATTAAGGTGGATATTGACTTGAACATTTTACTCCAAACGAACCAAACAAGCAGCGCGCGATCATTTGAATTCGGATAGTCAGTACGCCCCTCCGAACCAAACTGAAGTCTTTTCCATCCCTTATCGGTAATGTCGATTTGCACGGTGTGTTTGGTTCGTTTGGAGTTAAATGTTCAAGTCAAGACGCACCTTTAGATCCTTATCTAAATAAGAACATGTGAAACATGAAATAAAAAAGTTGTTAGAAAAGTTTCTGACATTTTATGACAGAGTCCAAGATGGTCCAGGTCTTTTAGAATTTTTATTTAAGTCAAATTAACTTTTACAGTTAATTAATTTTTCAATAAACCCTATAAAGCGTTTATAATGGCAACTAGCAAATATTATGTGCTACTAAGTTAAAAAACAAGGTAAAGAATATAATTTACACTTATAAATAATTTAGGCCAAATTTTGTCCCATTTGAAATTTTCCATCATAATATGTCCAACAAGTAAACAATGCTTGCAAATCACCTTGGAGGAGTTTATTTAAAATATGCACACATAAACTACTTAAGTAATTTGGAACAATGTAGCATTTCTTAGAAGGCTTACAACGTATGATTTAACTTGCTATAGCTTTAGTGAATTAGCTTTTCCAACCATGTCGTATATATAAGAATAATTATGTTAGTTGTGGTTAATGGATTTGAATTTAATATAATTTTTGCGTTTAGAGTAATAATATGTCGACCTAGAAACCTGTTGTGATGTAAATTTACGTTATCTATAGTAAATAAGCAAGTCTCCGACCATAATATAGTACCATTATGTAAAATACAAATTTACGCAACCAAAATAATTGATGATGAACACTGCCACACTGCCGTAAATTCTTGCCGTAATGTAGACAGCTTTATGAATATTTTAATTTTCTCTAATAAAATACAAGTATGTCTCCTTGTGTAACTAGAGACTTAATTTGAAAAAGATTGGGCCAGAATTTATGAACGCGCAACTCTAGAAATAGTTTGTGTGCCGCTCACTAGTATCCTTTATTACCAGACTTGTTGATACTGATACTGATTTTCTGTTGTAATTGGCTGGGAGTACCTACCTAAATAATAAGTTTGTTTGCACAATAGCCAAATCAGTTTCCAATCGTCAGATTCATGCGCATTCCAACTAAAACAATGCATTTCAAACTATGAGGACATTATAAACAAAGTGCGCGTCGGAGGATTGGAAACCGTTTCCAACTGTTATGCGAACAGGACTAATATTATCGACAACAGAAATTTTGAGTTATTTTATGGGAGATTATTTCTTACCTAGTATCAATTTTCATAACATTTTTACGAAATTCTGGAATTTTCTACATAATTTCTTATTTTAAATAATCTGAGAATAATAAGAAAAATAAATTTTCTGGTCTCTGAGCTATTAAATAGTATATTTTTATAATGTATTTCTGAACATTTCAAGTACTTTAAGTATTAGTACAAAATGCATTGATTAATTGAAAATACTAATATTATTTTGTACTTTGTTAATTCAGTCAATATATCTGCTCTCTGTAATTGTGTTATTTTAGATGTTGTCTGGCTTATCAAAAATACATGAGTCTCTTTTACATAGCATTTTCTTCAAATTTTGTGTCCCATGTTATAAATTATTGATTACGCACAATCCCGCGCTCAGACGATCACATTCTCCAGTCTGAGTACCAGAGTGTAAAAACTAGATAGAGCACTTTAGGTCCTTTTATAAGTATCAAGTGCAGTAATATAACCTGTGCACCCTTTTATCTCCAGACAGTGGATATTGATAATAATTTGAAACTACTGCAATTTTTTTTTATAATTTAGAATTAGTTAAGTATTAGTTAAGTTAATTAGTATAGTTTATATAACAGGAAAGCTTAATTTTCTTACATGTCAGTGGCCTTGTAAAAAATCTAGGGATAGGAATACAAACAGCAACTTTACAAGATATTGCAACATCCTCACAGTAACTAAAAAACATAAAGGTTTGGTTTCTTGAAATTAGCAAACCTGTAAAGTGCAACATATAACTTCAAAACAATTATATATGATTTACATCATTTGTAAATAGCTAAGATTTCGAGTTATAACCAAATATTATTATTAACTTCAGCATAAGTAATTCTGGAAACTACTTAACTATTTTTCTACATACATTAATGTAAAAAATATAAATATTTTATACTTGTTCTGTTAACTCCTGATACAGGCATTAACTTTCTATACACCCTGTGAAAGGGTAATTAATCATATCGCAATTTTGAAGCTATCTCCTGCTGTTAATTTAACTTTGCAATAGTCGCATTATAATGGAGGAATCTTTTTCGACACTTTCTACTTACATAATACAAATTCTAATCGTAGACATTTATCGCGAATTAAATGGTTTAGAAAATTGTGACCAGTTTTTTCAACATCTAGTGACCTAAAATATATCATGCTAACATTAGGTGTTTTACAATTCTGTTATATTATTTTCGTTATAAATTATTTTCAACACCTATACCTATATACAGGGCGAATCAAAACTTCAGAAGAAAAAATGTACAGGGGAAAAATCAAAAGGGCAGTTCGAAAATGGTTTAAAAATACACTTCTACACAGCAACTAGCCCACTAAAATCTGACAAGGCAAAGCATATAATCGGCGATTGGACAAAAAATTGAGTGAAACTCCCAAGGAGAGAAATCAAATTCAATTACTTTTCTAATAATAGAGTTAATTTTTGGGTTTAATTAATGAAATAGTTTGACATACCTGATATTACAAGAACATTTTGGGCCTTTCTTAACCGGTTTCTACAAACTAAGACTGGGGCTATACTTGCGACTCTGCCGTTGCGACTCTGTCGTTGCGGTCGTGTCGCAGAAATGGAAACACATTGTTTCTTATGGAATTGCTAGCAAAATATCATCCTCAATCAACGGCATATTTGCAACTGAATACGAGTAAACCGTGCCAGTTGTAGTCCTGTGTATAGCCACCCTACCAAATATGTTAATTCTGCGACACGACCGCAACGACAGAGTCGCAACGGCAGAGTCGCAAGTATAGCCCCAGTCTAACACAAATGATACTGCTTCTTGTCCGTTTTGAACTCGTAAGTTACGCAAAAGTATCATAGCAGCAGCTACGATACGTTTGCGTAAATCATCAGTAGTGCTCACTTCAGTGCGATACACTTCATTTTTTAAATGTCCCCACAGAAAGAAATCCAAATTATTTAAAGTCAGGAGATCGTGGCGTCTATGGTACCAGTCCTCCTCGTCCGACCATATACATGGTACGGATATAATTGAGCCTCGTGTAGGATACGCCATACTACTGCAATACACCGTGAACGTCTTAAGGCTTGCGCGCACTAGCCGGCAACAGCCGACAACGGAACGCACCACGGCGGTCGGCAATGTTTAGCCTAGCGCGCACTAGCCGGAAATTTTCCAATCAATCGCTCAGTTTAGTTCACTGAAGATGGATGCAAAGGCTATAATTGTAAGTTTATTATGTGAGGAAAAGGAACAACAAAATGCAATACTAAAAAGAAAGCGAAAATGGGTACTTGAAATTTACAAAAAGAGAAAAATCGAAAGTGAATTTGCCACTCTATTTCCTCAATTAATAGAACATCAAGAAACATTTTTTCAATACTTCTGAATGAGTTACGAAAAATTTCAAGAACTTTCTTTCCTGATTAGAGTAGTTTTTGGCGGCGAAATAATATAACTCATTATATTTACTAACAAGAATTATTAATCCATTTTATTTCGCGTTTCGTTCCGTCGTCAATATCAGCGCGCACTGTCCACTACTTTCGGCAAGGCGACGAATCTGACCGCGAAAGTATCCTATCTGGAGATTTCCGTTCACGCCGGCGCGTAGCGGTGTGGCCCGTTCCTGACAAGTGGGCGTTATCTCATTTAAAATGCATTGGATGGATATAATTGCCGATCGCCGTGGTGCGTTCCGTTGTCGGCTGTTGCCGGCTAGTGCGCGCAAGTCTTAAGACGTTCACGACGTATTGCAGTAGTATGGCGTATCCTACCACCATGCCCTCTTTCTCTAAGCATTTTATTACATTTATTATTTATGCAATTAATATATGAGCTGGAACCAGTGGCGGCTGGTGAAATTTCAGGTATGTCATATCTTAATAATCAGACATAGGACCTAAACCAAACTTTAGTATACTCGCGTCAAGAATTCAGACGTCTTACGTCACGGCTGACGTTACACATTTGTTTTCATTATCAACGTAATTTTCGATATTTGGTCGCGTTAAAAACAATTATTTTTTGCAATTTAGTGCAATATATAATGCAAACTTTTAGTGTAATATATAGTTTTATTACTATCAGTTGCAGTTTCTTAAATATTTTGATGAAAATATTGTGAATTATTCATTTGTTCGTATGACGTAAGTCGTCTGAATTCTTGTCGCGAGTATATATATGTACTGTGGTATATAGAGAACTTCAGTAGAAGGAGAACGATTTTGCAGTTTGCAAAAAAAAGTTAAACAAAACGTGGGCCTCACCTAAGATTTCCAAATTGGCTTGTTTAAATTTCGAGAAACATTTTTTTTCATACACTAGACATAATTTTACCGATTGGTTCAGATTTTAGTAAAAAATTTTAATTTTTGTTAAAGTTATAGCAGTTTGAAATTTAACATTGTATTTGTAATACATTATAAAAATTTCAAAATGCTATAAATTCTACAAATATAGTTTTTTTTAATAAAACTTGTAACCTATCCGTAAAATTATATCTAGTTTATGGAAAAAAATGTTTCTAGAAATTTAAAGAAGCCCTTTTGAAAATTTGAGGTGAAGCCCACGTTTTTTTCAATTTTTTTTCGCAAACTGAAAAATCGTTCTTCTCCTACCAAAGTTCTCTATATGGCCACAGTACATATACCCTAACCCTAAAGTTTGGTTTGGGTCCCATGCCGCCACTGGCTGGAACTCCATCCAACCCTCAAAAGTTATTCCTAAATCTTTAATCTATTGGTAACTTAATATTTTCATAATGATACAAATATATTCTATAAAAGAGATAATGTTTTCACAATATTTCGATAAACGATCTGGATTTTGTTATGCAAGAGTAGAATCATTTATTCAGTTAATCTATGAGAATATTTTCAGATCATCTGTACGTAGACGTTTTTATATCGTTTCTCTAAATCAAAAACGTAAGGATTCCAAGTGTAAGCCCTCAAATTGTGAAAATGACGATTTATAATTGCTAGCTACAAATTAACTTTAAGTTTTCTACTTATCATTGTAATAAATTACCATGCTAATGAATCTTAGACAATTGTTGGATTAATATATTGTAATCAATTTTATCGAACGATTTACTGAGGTCAGTATATACATGATCAGCTTGTATATCTTTATCCATGAATTTGTTAATGAAACTGTTATATGTTAATAATATTGTAAATATTGTATCAATTTTACTTTGTTACGTTTATGATATTGAAATACTTTGAATATTTCTGTACTTGCAAACCTTGCAATAAAAAGGCAGCAAAATAATTATACTTGATCATTACTATACTCTAGTTCCTCAGAAAACCACAACAAACTTATCTGAATATATGTTAAATCCCTACGCATCGAAGACAGACAGACATTGATAGGTCTTAATACCGTTACTGAATACAGCTCCAAATACGGAGCACAGAGCATTGAAAGTGATTTCACAAAAAGCACCTTGAATGACAGTATCGGACATCTACGTCGAACAGAGAACTCTAGATTCATTTATTGACAGGTCGTGTGAAGTTATAGGACTTACTTTTTACTATGTACTTTAGTAAGCTTCTATTTCTAGACAACGCTTACACAATAAATGTTACGTATTTACAGTAACATTTAAACGGTTAAAAGAAACAGTTAATATGATTGTTTAAGTAAATAATGGTGAGATTTCTGGAAATTAATATTCATCGAGAAGAAGTCAATGCTCTAATGGAATTTTTTTTACATCAACGTTTACAGAGGACTGTAGAAGAGAGTCTTAAAACTAATTTTAACTTTTCAAAAGTTCAGAGCTGATTATATTGTAAGCCAAGTATATATTTATCAAACTGTTCTTTGACTACTATCGAAATAAATGAAATAGACCACTGAGTTTGGAAATCGATATTAAAAAAAACAATTTTTTTCAGATTATTGTTTACAGTTACCTGTGTAAGTCTGTTTCTATTTTTAAAGAACACAATATTTACGGAGATAGCACTCCCTTCTGTTTTGCTTAAAAATAAAAAAGAAGAGCTTTTGAGACAAATGACATCCACATTGTCAGTTTATTGTTTGAAATATTGTTATCAATGAACAAAAAAATTATGTAGAGTTAAAGTGAGAGGCATCAACTATTCAGAAATTATCTAAAACATTTTTGGAATAGATGAAAAATGGAGTGAATATCGTAAAAACAATTTTAGTAAAATCCTTATAGTTTTCAAGAAAAAAAATTGTCAACCTTCACATCGCTGGGCTACTGTAGCGTCCGATTACTTATCGTATTAAGTTTTTGTGATTCAAATATTTACAGTAGTTATTCAAATATCAAAAATTACGTATAGCAACAGTTGATGGGTATCGTTTTACGATTTCCCGGTAAACACGTGCCAAATCCAGCTCCTTTTACAACGGTGTGCAGTGAGTGCAAGTTTAGTGACGCGTGACGCATGAAATTTTCAGCGGAGTTGTTGAAGAGATGGAGGTCTAGGGTGTCCACGGCTTATTGCAGTGTAGAGTATTATATACGAGGCTCAATTATATCCGTACCGTGTACAGCGTGTCGAAGCATTAATACCAGGGGATTGACTCTTGGACTTATTTTTGTGGGAATATTTAAAAAATGAAGTATATTGCACCGCAGGTAACACTATTGGTGATTTACGCAAACGCATCATAGCTGCTGTCAATAACTTACAAGTTGAAAACAGACAAGAAGCAGAAACATTTGTGTTAGTTTGTAGAAACTGGCTAAGACGGATAAGGTACGTTAAACTATTTTACAATATTTTGTTATTATCCGTTTACAAACTCAGGGGTCTATTTCATTTATTTCAATAGTAGTCGTTTTTTTTTTATTCAATACATCTCTCGAGAAATTAATCAAGTATTTCCCACAATTTCCTTTATTTGTGGAATTTGTATTTACATGTTTCACAAGATATATTGGTCAATTTATACCATCAACTTTTAGAACAAAAATCAGTCATACTGTTTTACCGCCCAATAATAAATATTTCAACTGATAACATTTTATATACAACCAAGATTACGCAATTCTCAAATCTGCAAAGATTCTTGTGGTTGACTATGTTTCTGGCAACGTAAGTAGATCATTATCTAGTGCGGTACGCTGAACAATGAATTATTCATTAAAGTACTACTGACTTTTGCTTTTTAATGCTCCTCTCAAGGTCAGAGGTAAGCGAACTCGAGTTTGAGTAACTGAATGATGAACCATTTGGTACTAACTAGCGACATTCTTGGCGATGGGAACAGAAAGAGCGATAACGACACTAATATTTGTATGTGCAGCTGTTGGCTAATGCCACTTTGTCAAACTGATTTAACAGTAATTGAGGTAAAGAAATTATCTCCATAGTAATTAAGTGTTTTGATAAACAGGTATTTGTAACAGTTAAAACAGTTTTGGGCCAACTGCATTCAACTGTATATTTAATTCTACAATTGTATAATAATTTAAATAAATGCATTAGATGGTTATCTATACTAATTATATTTGTATGCTATTCAGTACTTTACCAAGAATGTAGGTATATTAATAAATGTTACCTAATACAAGAATTATAAATATTTAGTTTGAGAATATGAAAATTTGTAAATTAAGCAATGTGAAACAGTTGATCTAAAAATATTTGCGATTGTAATATGATATTGCACCATTACTGTATTCGTTTGAATATTTATAGTCAGCAAAAAATATTTGCATAAATATAGTTTAACAACCGGATAGCAATGCAAGGTATTATTTGAAACTTGAAAGTCTGCATTTTTGCCAGTGTTTAAGCTGAAATAAGTCTATTAATATACCCAGGTGCTTGGAATACAACTTAATTTTTTGTTTTATATGTAATAAATTACATTTTAATCCATTTCATATCTATTATACAGGGTGTATTTAAATAAGTGCGAAAAAATTAACGCTCCTCCAAAAATGGAGACAAAATTGATTTTTTTCCCTGTGAAGCTAAAGAAACAAAACTTATTGAACGGTACTAGTTTTCTTTCGTTTTTATTAAACTGATGTAACTTATATGATTAAAGTGATGTGATTTATCTGATAAAATCAGTTGCAATGAGTGGTGGGAGAACGATGCAAAAGAACAAGACATTTTTACATTCGACAGTTGACGTCTACGTTATCTAACTGTATCCTTCCTTATAGTTGACAGTGGTTGAGAAACTAAACGAACATTATTATAGATGCCCCTGTTATGCTCGAGAGCAGTAGCAGCAATAATGACGTAAATACTGTGTAGGTAATGCGATAATTATTAGTGATGATGTGGCGAGCTTACGGTATTGTTAAATGTAACTTATTTCTTTGTTTACAACATAGATCCGCTCGTGACAATAACAGCGATAATGCTGTTGGGCAATTACTTACAAAATACTTAATATTAAATATTTACAAAATTATGCCATCTTATTTTACATTAAATTAATTGTTTTAATGAAAAATAATAATAAATAATAATATTTATTAATTTTTAAAAATTTATTCAATAAATTTTTATGATTATTTACTACTGATTTCATTTGTCCTAAACATTATTAAAAAATCGTTATTACTCTTGTTTATTATACAGGGTGTCCGGAAATTATGCGTCAAGACTTCAGGAGGTGATTCATCACAAGAAATTAGGGTCACGATGTCCTATAACAATTTTTCGAAAACTTAATATTAACGGAGATACAGGGTGTCAATTTTTTTTTTTTTAGTTTTTCTTACATAACTTTTTATTTGTGATTTGATTTTTTCCAAGTCTTTTCTATGTATTACTAGTGCCCTTGCAGATTTATGTTCCAAATATGATGCAAATATTCCAGTGCCAAAGGGCCTAACCTGACCTTATTCCTCGATCTATAGCCCACAACTTTTTTGTTTTCACCGCTTGATAAATTTGAACAGGACCATTTTAAAGAGTATCAAAAAATATTTAAAAAAGTATCTCTTGTTGCGATATTATCAATAAAATGAACCGTTTATGAGAAAAACGACTTAAAACATTTTCATACGTTAACGCTGCTTTAAACTGATTTTTAAGATTTACAAAGGAGGCTTTGAAAACAATAACTTAACGCTGTCTTAGCTACTTTTAACAGATAATATTTATGCGAATTATTTTATTGTGATCATTTATGTTTAATAAGTATCGTGATTAAAATGAATAATAGTAATAACAATAATAATTATAATAAATATTTGAATGAGGAGCTGTGGACATGCATTATTATTATGGCTTAGCTGCGGGAAATGCATCAAGAGCAAAATGTTTGTATCGAGATGCATTTCCAAATAGAAAAATTCCTCGACCGCAGTTGTTCAGTACTGTCAATCAAAGATTAGGTGAGTTTGGCTCTTTTAAGACGAGGCGGTTTGATGTCGGTCGCCCACGACGAACTCGAATTGCTGGGGCTGAAGTTCGTGTTTTGGATGTGGTTGATAATAATCCTGATATAAGCGTCAGGTTAATTGAATCGCAGGAAAATATTCCCAAAAGCTCAGTCCATGAAATTTTGCAGGAACAACTCCTGCATCCATTCCACTATCAAAAGGTCCAAACCCCACTCTCTAGAGATCCGATTTCACGACTCAATTTTTGCAGGACAATTATAAATCTCCATGATGGCAACAGAAATTTCATCAATTCAAGTCTTTTCATGAATGAAGCTGGATTCGAGCATTATGGTGTAATAAATCTACATAATAAACATTATTGGTGTGACGAAAATCCTCATTTAGTGGCGGAGCGTGGGTTCCACAATAAATTTTCTGTGAACGTATGGACTGGCATCGTGGGAGATCATTTAATTCGGCCACATTTCTTTCCTCAAAGGCTTGGTGGTGAGGTTTACCTATACTTTCTACAAAATGATCTGCCACTTTTGTTGGAAAACGTTCCTATTGGAGTGCGATGTGCAATGTGGCTACTCCATGATGGTGCACCGCCTCATTACAGTTTAACGGTGAGAGAGCATCTCAATGAAATTTTCCTTGAGAGGTGGATAGGGCGTGATGGATTTATAGAGTGGTCTGTCAGATCGCCCGACTTGAACCCGATTGACTGTTTTCTTTGGAGCTGTTAAGTCACTAGTATACGGAAGGCCTGTGAAACGTGGCAAGAAAGAGCTGAGGCAACGAATTATTGACAGTTTTGCAATAATAAGAGCAAAAGAGGACATATTTTTCAAGGTTCGTCGCAACTTTCTGAGAAGAATGAATTTGTGTGTCCAAATGGAAGGACAACATTTCGAGAACTTATTATAAGAGCATAGACTAAAGAAAAATGTTAGTTAATAATTTAGTTAGTGAATACATTTTGTATTGATGAGTTGAAACTGTGAATATCAGTTTAAAACAAAGTTTAACACATGAAAATGTTTGAAGTCGTTTTTCTCGGAAATCTGAGCAAGATCGTAGTCAGAAATATTACAAGACTTAATAGCCTACCTATTAACCACATAATTAATTTTTATAAACTTATTAGGGGATTTGAGTGTTCTTGGTAAATCTTTCTTAAATAGAAGAAAATTAATGAGTATATAGACAATGAATATGAATGAATAGAAACATAATAGGCAGAATTGACTGCAAAAGTTTCCAGGTCCTTTGAAAATAAACTCACAGGCTGAGAAGATTAGATTTAGAGTAAAATTTGCAGTTTTACAGCGCGATGACATTTACAAAATATTAACGCACCAGAAATATTTTCAGTAATGTTATATAACAAAATAATTGAATAGACACCTATGTAAATGCTTAATCCTGTTACATGTTAATATTTTAATATTTATTCCTTCAGAATGTCTGGGAGGCCTATAAATCATGTTATATGGTATGTAGCTATTAAGTTGGAAGTTGCATTGGAAATGCAAAATGTCAAACTATTATTAATCTTCTAAGCACTCTGCATATCTATGAATAGATAATATGACGATAAAACATGGGTTGTTTGTTGTAAAATAACTAAGAACAATAGCAATCATACGTTATATTAGCAAGCATAAATGCAGTAACAATATGATCAATTGTATTATAAAAGATAATAGTGTTTATGTATAGAAATATCATGTGGCAAGCACATACTGCGAGTGTTAGGAATTGTTGAGTGGTATGTTAGAAATAACCTTGATGTGTATGACAAATTAATTGATTTGGATATAGTTTGCGTACTAGATACCAAATTGTCGATAAAAGCATGTCATTAGCTAATTGTATGGTAATGTAATTTTATTCAGCGCAAGAATTATAAACATTTCTTCTAATGCTTTGTTCTCAAGGTTCATACAGTTCAATTTATTTTGTTTTCTATCATTAAGAAATTTTATATTGTATGCTACAAATATTTGACATTGTAAAATAACGTAGGTATACGTAAAAACTCTTACATTGTAGATTGTTTTAAATATGAAGTTATACAGGGTGACTCAGAAATTATCTAAAAAAATTTGGGAATAGATGCATCATGAAAAATATTATAAAAGAAAAATTTGTAAAATCCCTGTGAAAACTTATTGATGTTCTAGTAGTTTCAATCTTTGCATCGCCGAGCTACTGTAGTTTATAGTATTTACATTAGTAATTTAAATCTCAAAAATTTCTTCCGTCTATAGCAACGCGCAGTTGATATCTTTTAATTTATGGTGAAATGAAAATGCTTTAGCAGAACGATTTCCCGGTAAACATGTTCCAAATGCAGCTACTTTACAGCGGTGTGCAGTTAGTGTAAGTGTAGTGCAAACGTTAGCGTGACAAAGAATATTTGTATCCGAATCGTGGAAGAGATGGAGGTCCTGGACGTCCACGGCGTATTACAGCAGTTTGGCGTTTCATTCACGAGGCTCAATTATATCCATACCTTGTACAGCGTGTCCAAGCATTAATATCAATGGATTGGACGCGGTGGACAGGTATCATGGCCGGCACGATCTGCTGACTTTAAATCATTTGGATTTATTTTTGTGGGGATATTTAAAACATGAAGGATATTGCACTGAAGTGGACATTATTCATGATTTAGGCAAATGTCTCACAGCTGCTGCCAATAACTTACAAGTTCAAAACGGACAAGAAGCAGAAACATTTGTGTTAGTTTGTGGAAACTGGGTAAGGGTCCAAAATGTTGTTGTAACATCAGGTATGTCAAACTATTTTACTAATTAAAACCACAAATTAATTCTATTAATAATTAACAACAATAGCGGCAAAAGCAGTTACATTCGCTGTATAAAAATGTTTTAAAATGTAATATATTTCTTTCCTTGGAAATTTTTTGTCCCGTTGCCGATTACACGCCTTATCAGGTTTCACAGTGGACCAGTTTCCAGTGCAGCGCGGAAGTGTATTTTTAAATCATTTTTGATTTTATTTTTATAAAATTGTATATGTAAGAGTCTTCTGCACATTAATTTTTTTTCTTAGATAAGTTCTGAATCACACTGTATATATACGAAAAATTTGCTATTTAAAAATAAAAAATCTTATTGGAATGATTCCAAAAATGCGTCATGTCCGCAAGTCTAGGATTAATTAATATTAGTGCAATGATAGTTGTAATATAACAATTAATTACATAATTGTTTTTAATTCTTCAAGACACAATGATTCAGTTTTCTGAAAGCAAGACTTTCAATACAAAATATGTGATGATTTGTTCAAATATATCGAAATAAACGATTATGCTGTTCCCATTGTTTTACTATCTTCTTTACTACAGTCACCTATTTTCTGAGAAAATTGTAGATTTTTTTTTTGGCAGACAATCTGCTTCTTATATACCTTTATAGTATAGTATAGTAGTATAGTGTTTATTAACAACATTATGCTTTACATAAGCATTTGAAGCAGGTCACAATTTTAATGTAAAAAACTACAAAAAAACACTGAATTTATAAAAGTAATAATTAGAAACACAATATAAGTGTAAATATACGCATACAGCACAAATAAAATGTGATAAACAATTGAACAAGAAATAAAAGTAATAAAACAATAATAAAAAATAAAAGAAAATATCAATGTAGCAACACAATTCTTACGAATAAATAAATGTCAAGGTATTGTATATAGGTGAATTTGTATGTACATGTCAACACACAGTAACTTAAATAAGTGGCATTTCCAGAAACTCTTCTATAGAATAGAAGCAATATTTGAGAATAATTTTTTTAATAGCATTTTTAAACAACACCGAATTTAACAGTCTAAGCTCGTAAGGTAAGTGATTGAACAAATTAAAATTAAGGGAATTTTTTGAACTCAGAGTTAAATTGTAACGAGGTGTTCTAAGAGAGTTAGCTTTACGAGTATTATATTGGTGAATATCAGCCTGAATAGCGAGACCCGGAACACTCCTATGGATCTCAAGTAGATTGTGATAGATATATAATGAGGGAAGAGGCATTATGCCCAATTCTTTAAATATAGGTTGACAGTGTGTTCTGTAATTAGCACCAAAAATTATTCTAACAGCCTTTTTCTGCAACCGAAATGATTTAATTGCATGTTGTGAATTTCCCCAAATCACAGTAGCGTACGTAAGATGGGAATGAAAAAGTGAGAAGTAAGCCAATCTCAGAGTACTAAGGTCTAAAAAATTTCTTAGCCTTCTAAGTAGGAAGAGAGAACTTGCTAACCTAGAGTTTAAATGGTCAACATGAGACGCCCAGTTTAATCTGTCATCAAGGTATATACCCAAAATTTTTACACTTGCACCTCTTGTTAAGGAGCTGTTAGAAGAGATAACTAATCTCTGTATATCTTAGATACAGGCAGTTTTGTGACATTGGTAGCTTCAAAACTCCGAATAGTTGAGTTATATAGTTACAATGCAAAGACCATTCTGGCTGAAAGTCCTAATATGACTGCAACTACCCTCCAGGCAGATATCTATATCATGGATTGTATGGAGGCTATAATAATAATTGCGATATATATGCAAACAAAATTTTTCGCAGATAACCAAACATCGTTGAATGCTTTGGGATCCTGCCAATATAAAATTGCAGAAAGATGGAATTGTCAGAAATCTCTGGAGCGGTTAGGATCTAGCGAGACAGTTAACTCTAATTTGGATACTTTGTCATTCAGAAGAACCATGCGCTGGGTTCTCTAGTTAGAGAGGGTCGATTCTACAACTGCCAAATCAACTTTCTAGACGAAAGAATGCCTGAACATGGCACACTCAAATAGGTTTATAGCAGACCCACCGAGAAAAAGCGGCAAAAACTTGGTGAAACATCTTAGAATTTTACTAAAATATCATCAATACAAGCTAGGCTTGGTTGAGAAGACCATATGTTCATCATATCATGAGAGTCAGAAAATGATAAAACACATACCATGCAATTGGCCTGTATTTTTCTTATTTCTTGCCTAAAGCTAAACCTATTAGACGAAATATAATTTTAGCGTAAACTACAATAGACCACATGGTCGCAGTTTAGGGCTGATTTTTAATCCATTCACAAAGAACCTTCCTAGACTAGTCAATGAATGGTTGAAAAGAGAGTGTAACGTGCATTGAGGGAGGGAAACATTTTTCAGTGCAGGAAAGTGTTGGGGGTAATCTTTACCTTTCCAGCCTCACAGATACGAAGATAGTTGGTTTCCCGCCAGAGCTGCACCTGGTGGAATGTGCGTAATACGTGCTCTTTCGTTGCCCCTTGCTGGATGGAAGTGATGCAGAGAACTTATTTTAGCAGGGACACTGTACCATTTCAGCATACAGATTCGCCCCGCTTTCTCAACATCAGCATGTGAAGAAAATGAGTTGTGGAACACGTCAGCTGCTCTTTTTAAGTCATGATGTTTTTAGGAATATTTTTACGAAATCAAGTTTACTCTTCCGGAATGTTGTGCTAAATAAAATTTTCTTGAGTCCCAGATGTTACATTTGATGGGTGGATTTGATTTGAACTTTTCCTCTATCAAATTTTATGAACAGAATGTCATAGCCAAGTAGTGTTTTTGCTGTAAGCAGCATAATGATGTTGAAGTCTTCCTCCGTACTGGTGCTTACAATCAACACGTCAGTATTATGTGATATGTTAAGGTGCCGTTTTCCAGGCCTATCTTTGTTCTGGTGGTTGGAGATAAATAATTCCTGAGTTACTGAAATTCAGTATCCAGATTGAAGTTGATGTCGAGAGAGATGCTAGAGCAATCAAAAACAGTGTTACATCTTATGCCTTATGTTTCTATATGTTAGTTGTGTAAACTGAGGATCCTCTTTGCCAGATGATCTTATGTATGAAAAAGCCTCTATCAATCACCTTTCTCTGGTTGGTTTAAACAGCTTGTAATGTACAGATTTTTTTGTTTTTCTCATACCACTCTCATTGAATAAGGCTAAGGGAAATGGAACCAATTCTTACTGCAAATAATCCTTTAAGTCGATGTCATTTTTTTAGTGATGCAAATCCGTTGGAAAAGCAGGGGAGAATCTACTACAATTTTTTCATCGCGGAGCTTGATAGATGAACTCACATAGGACATTATGGAGTGTTGTCTCTGAAAACGTATCTTATTTATTTATTTATTTTTTTAATTATCAACATTTGAGAGAATATATCTCGGAAACGGTGCATTGTAGCAAAAAAGTGTGTGAAATCAATCTTATAGAAAATATAATAATAAGCTCTCATTTTTATGTAAAATATTTTTCTCTACAAGGCACAGTTTTCGAGTTATAAGCGAAAAACCAAAAAAAGAGACTTGTACCCTCCTCCTCCCCTGAAGTGGACGAGCTAGGGGCGGGGACATTTAATATTTTTACGTCCAAACTACCCCAAACACATTCCCGCAGATAAATATTTCCCCACTTTCAATGCACGCTACAACCTTCGTTGCTTAAACTATCCTACCAAGCTATATTTAGTTTATAATTTTATCACCATTTTATAAACGTCCTGCTTACCTACTTGTAATCGTGAAACGGTCACTTATAAATTTATTTTACAGAAAGATAACTTAGTGTGCATCTCCGCTCACGAATTTTTGACATGTTTTACATTGTTTATTCTCCTTTGTATATCTAACATAGATCGCATGGAAAAAGCAGTATTTGGACCTAGTATTGTGTTCGCCAGACACGAATACCGTTTCGCGATCTTCGAGACAGCGGGATTAAATGTATGCAAAGTAGATAAGGAATTTTTGCCATTTACAGTCGCTGGATATTTGAGTTTCTAGTTACGAAATTTTTATTGCTAGTCATCTTCAAAATAGCGAACCTTTGTGAAACTAAATGTAGGTCAATGCAAATGCAGAGGTTTCTACTACAAAATTATGCAGCATTAATATATTCATAGCTTAAAGATTAAAGTGATCAGCATAATCATAACTGATTTCATTTTCATTCTGTTCGTTTCATACCAGTTTTCATACTTTGCATTTATCCTTGCACAGTTATGTTTTCCTTATCAGTGGAATATATTATGTATTAAAATGTTTGATTATGAATGGACTATAAAAATGTGAGATATTGTTCTTCTAGAAATATAATATATCTTCTTTTTAATACAACTTTTACAGAAATATGTTTGTGCTAAGTAGATATGTACTGACTACTTTTAAGGTATTAAGCTGAGCAAATTAATTAAGAAAAAGTTTCTATATACGTATAGAAGAAATATTTCTATACATATAGAAGATAGTAACAAATAATTATATAAAATAGAAATAATAGTATGCAATGATGGAAAAATACATTAAACTCATTGTAAAATTTAAAACATATGTATAGAACACAAAGCACATTTAAATGAAAACAGTAAAACATACTTTTTCAAGAGTTTATATAAAACAGTTTTATTAAAACCAATATCTCTGAACCTACCTTAACAAGAAGAACATAATATGCTAAAATAAATGTTGTTTTTTAAAAACTGCTAAATGAATACTGTAGAAGGTTAGTATTTGAAATCTATAGCAATTTAGACAGATTGCCTAGGTAAGTGCTAAAAATTATATTGCCTTACATTTGAATAATTGCTTCTATATATTTACCAATGCATTTGTAATGTCTAGGAAACAATCTGATGTTTAAAGTGTCAAGCAAAATACATTAGAAATATTATTGATTTCTATGATAATGTTTCCTGGAATTGTGAGATTGTTTATATTCTCTATAGCAATTGTATGATTGAAGTATTATTATTAAAATATGTCGAACAAAGAAACTTAGCTTTACAGATTGCAATTTTATATGGAGTTGTTATGAACTATTATATTTATGCGTTAAGCTGGACTTTTAACCTCTGTGAGGCTGTTTCCGGACAAATAATTACGGTCATTAATAAATCAAAGAAATGTTTGTTGCACACTTTACGTCGACCTATAGTCACATATAATCTATTTTATTACTTTTTCATGCCATGCAGTCTATGCCATTTATAAAAAACCATTTACGATCTTGTGAATTGAAACACTTATTTGTCTTTACTCTCTCTTCCGTCAGAAACTGATTTTTTTAAATGATTTCATAGAAAGGCGCACAGCAAAATATTATATAATGCCTTTTAAATATAGGGTGTCAAAAATATTTTACAATATTACCTTCTTCGTGAATGTTCTTTTATCCTTAATAGTATTTATTTCTTATACTCTTGCTTAAAGTTGTGTACTGACGACTCCGTAGAGTAAAAAGAAAAGGACAATTTACTCTTTTTTAATGTTCTTTTATCCCTAATATTATTTATTTCTTATACCCTTAGCTGTTTAAGATTGGCTTAGTAAATATGTAGAAAACTATAAATGATAAATTGCGATCCTATTAATTTGATGGAGGGTGTTTTAAGTTCAAATCGAAAGAGTCCCTTAGCTCTCTTTAACATTGCATTTTGCCCCGAAAGTTTTTATGCAATTTATTTTTTTTCGCTTATGCAGGGCCTGATTTAGGCTTTCAAGAGCCGTAGGATAATATGTTTTTAACGCCCTTTACGATTTACAGTTTTATTATTTTTTCTTTTTTTCCACATAAGATAAGATAAGATATTGGACAGATATTTCCAATTGCTTTCCATTTTCTAAATAGTATTATTTTTTCAATATAACATGAATCTGCTCGTGTAATGCACAACAATTTTAGTTTTTTGCTTTAAATTAGTCTATGGAGTCCGGTTGCAAAATTACCGTATATGGTACGTTACTAATCAGATGCATCTGCAAATGCACCGATCTATGTAGTTGTACTTAGTAATTTGTTGCGATATTTTTGTTCCTATGGTATCCATCTGCTAGTGAAATATTTTTTAAATATTACTTTAAACGCAACTATTTGGAATGCATCTGAGAGGGTTACTCTTTTGCATGTTACTTATTGGCTACATCTACAAATGCATCGATCTATTACGTAACTGCATTTTGGTATTTGTTATGGCATTTCTTTTCCGGTTCTATCTATCTATTGCAACTGCATTTAGTTATTTATTGCGCCATCTCTCCAATATAGTACCTATGCATCTAGCAGAGCAATAATTTTTTATTTATTGATTTGAAATAAGTTGTATTTCAAGATGTGAGGTTACCATATTTGTATCTACAAGCTCTATCTCTATTTGAACCATGTTTTAGGTATTGTTATCGGTTAAACTAATTAATTGTGGTGTACTTGAAATTGTAGGGTTATCTTATTTTGAGTGTTACTTGTTGTATCTGCCAATGCATCGATCTATGTAATTGCATTTAATTATTTATTCCGACATATTTCCAATATACTATAGGTAGGTATATCTACTAATGCTTTGCTTTCAACCTTGCTTTCAACGTATTTGATTATACTATACACTCTTCATTACTGCTGCAGGATCATCTGGAATCTTCTAATACTTCATTGAAATGCGGAAACATAAAACACACACAGAACTGTTTTGATCGGAGTATATCACTTTCACTGTTACATGTTTCTACATACTATTTGTAAATACGGAGCACACAGCACACTACTTGTTTGCTAGATATACAAAATTTTTATGACATGAATGTATATGATAAGTAACGCATGTTGATTCACAGTTTTTATCTGTTACTTTAAAAATCTGTTACCGCTGCGGTGTATTATTGTGTGCTACATTATGAAATAGAACACGTCGATGATGCGAAGGCACAATTGGCTATAACTGGCAGTAACTGTGTTTTATCATTACAAAAATAGAAAAATATTAATCAATCTAAAAAAGCTCTACTGGACTGTTAACATAAATCATTTGAATCTTCGTTCAATTCAATTTTAAAAAAAATGAGCGATGAAACTAAAAAGAAGTGGCACTAATATGTGACAATTATTGAGGTGACAACTGTGTGAGTCCCACCCACTGCTACTGGGTGTGTAGCGTACTCTGAAGCGAGAAAGATATTCACGTATATTTTACACGCAAGAATACTCGTCAACCAAAAGGGACATTGCCCGGAGATAAATGTCCGTGAAATATATCGCGAAGAAATTTCAGCGTGTAGAAACCTAACACGTTAACAGAATTGTAAGAGCGTACTTTACATCTGTAACAATATATTTTCAGCTTGACCGTGTCACGATGGCGCCTATGTAGGAAAAGAAATAGACAAAAGTACTGACATACAGTTATTGTACCGACTCGACTGGGAAACACAGTTATTTATGGCAGATATCTGTATCTTTATAAGGACATATAATGTTGTTCTATGATCCCAGATGACTCCGTAGTTTTATTAACAGTTCAAACTTAGCAGAGTAGAAAGCAATAAATAGCTGATATTATGTTTCAGTGTTTGCGGTACAATGTTAGTTCGTTAGTAAGCTATTAAAATACTTTTAAAGTGAATTGTGTTGTCAGATCTACATAATTTTCGTGTACAGGGTGATACAGGAGTCGACTAGTTTATAAATAATAAAAATCCTCTTGTAGATAAAAATTATCAACGATTATTAAAATATGCATATACAGGGTTAACTATGACTAAGTATTAGAAAATTAAGAATTAACGGAATCACCCTTCAAAGAAATTCCTAACTTATTTATAAAGAGAAGAAATTTTTTTGTCGAAATTATATTAAATTCTTATTTAACGCCGCCTATGCGACCTGTCCGCCGCACGTTATCTTTTACAGAGTCACAGTAGGCAACCAACAATACGATGGTAAAATTCGCTGTCATGTCGTCCTGAGTTTACGTTGCAGTTTTGTGTTCTCTTCAGTTTTTAGTGCCTTTTTTAAATTTTAAACGTTTTATAGTTATTAAATAAAGGAATTTGTGTCGAATTCAGACATTATGAGACAAGACTGCCAAGAATGCATTAAGTTTTCGATTATCTATTAGTACCTACCTATTCCTTTCGTACGATTTTCTTATAATAAATAAGCATTTTATCTAACTGTACATGCGAGAAGTGTGGTTTATCAGTAGTGAATTGTTGTAATGAGTGAAAAAGTAGTTTTGCCAGTTTGTAAAGAAATAATGAAAACGAATGCAAAATACTGCAGTTAACTGGATTAACTATTACCTATCTATCAGGTATTATTGCTAATAAAAATGTTAAGGTTTTGCCCCATTTTTTAAATATCGAGCAAAAATTCCGGAATCATTTTTTTATTGTCTTTTAGACCTTCCTGAGCACGTAGTTAAAATTTTTGTACTTAGTCATAGTTAACCTTGCATATAATTTTTGATTTTTATCTATAAATACTGTCATGGATACAACAAATTATAAATAATTAAAAATTATAAACATTTTTGTAATTTTAAAATATCTAGATATATTTTCTCTATAATATATTTTTTTTGTTTCAGGTAAGATATCTGATACAGATACAGTGAGTATTAAACTATTTATTACTTTTATTAAATAAAAAACAAAAGGGAAAGAGAACAATTTACCAATTTACGCATTGTGACTAAAAGCAAATCACAGTCGTACCTATCAGTCTACTAAGATTTGATAATGTAATGTTGCCGTTGCAACCTGATCATATTTTAGAAAACAAAAATTGTTTTACACAATGTTTTCTAAAATATGATGACACACTGAAGCTGAAAATGGATGTGCTTAATAACTTCTGGGGATAATATTTTTTATTTATTTATAGTGATGGAGATTCAGGGGATAACTAAGGTCTATTTTTAATTAAAAAACATCTGTGGTATTTTTGGTAATAGATGTTTTTATTAGGCCATATTAAAACACACAATAACTGCTATTACTTTCAAATCATGCTGAAATATTATGCTAACTAAAGTAATAAAAAAATTAAAGAATATGGTTCGAAAATCTATTCATTCTCAGATAAGAGTATGGTGTAGTTTTATGTTATCTACTTTAGTTTGGCACCATATATTAGCAACAACCTGTGCATTTGTACAATATGTAAGTCGTCCCCTTTTAGTGTGTTTTGTTAGTTTTAAAATTATGTCATTGCAAATGAGATTTTAACAACGTTCTCTATTATTTCGAAATTTAGTCAATAGGAAAAAAGATAAACATAGTTTTGGTTGCCAAAACTAAATATGAAAGTAACTCTAATTATGATAATTAAGAAAATAATTCACAATCACGACTTCCCCCTCTTTTCGTGGTATATACCACAGAAAAGAGAAAAAGTTGCTAATATAGTTCACTCGTCTTTTACATTTAAAAGAAGAAGAAGCGTTACAGCAGATTTTGTTTATTTCTTCTCTAGATATGTAAAACATCATTTAGAGTATTGATATTGAGAAGTTATTCCAATGTAATATAAAATTTGGATGCTTCTATCTATAGATTGCGTTATGCTATTATTAGGTACTTTTCTAAACGCAGTTTACTGAAAAGTGTCTTTGTACAGTGTAAGTCAGTTTCCTGTTCTGCATTTCGTCCAGTCTGACCTTGCAGGCTTTAAATTGCTTCTCATGTATTTAAAATCTCATCTTTTCAGGAAACTAAACAGGTTTCTTATTCTACCAACTGTTATCTTGGGCATATCGCACTGAAATTAAAAAGTTGTTATAAACTATTAGCAGATCCGAACAGCAAAACATTTTTCTGAATTTATGGATTATCAACACAAGTATATACGTTTCAAAGTATAAATACTCGAATTTACTTAAATTAATTATATTTTCATCAGGCACAAAATATTGTGAATACATTATGTACTGACTTGTATAATAATTAAACAGATATTGTATGATATTTTAGTACTATATACTAGTATATATTGTAAATTACAATATTTATTACAACTTACTAACTAGAATCCATAGCTTCTAATATAAACGATTTTTCTATTACTTCGTTTTTCATTATCATGAGTATCGAAAACTTTCCTATGTAAGAGGGCAAAATTTTAGTACTGTCTAATAGAGAATTAAACGATCTTTCAGAATCAAGGAAAAAAATATGGTGTTGCTATTTAAGAAAAAATCGATGACGTCATTACTCGAAAACAAATGACATTTGAAAATCGCATTTTACGCTAAAATATGTATTTTTTAAATTAAAAATCGACCTGTTCGAGGATTTTTCCCAAAAAATAATTGTTTCGTTTTTATTGAATTTATTCCATACTTTTGGCGCATACTGTATAGCTTTCATTTCGATACTGAAAATACGTTGGTCAATAATAAAATAAATGTAATAGGAAAAATTTGCTGGCAAGAAATAACTTTGGATAGAAGCAAGCTCAGTCCAAACAGTTAAATTTTTACGTTTAGTTAGACTCCACGGTATTGGCCTTCAGAAACTAAATTTGTATTTTTCACTAACTTATTTTTTCCGTGACACTTTCTATGGTCATGGGCGACAAGTTTCTTGGAGATGAAATTTTACTAAGAATTTCATATAATATGAAATAGCCGATAAGCTGGGTTTAATTTTCAATTTGAAAGGATCTACTGAATGTAACATTAATTTTTGTTACTATATTGGGAACTCACTTCCATCTGCCCGAAATACAATGTCTACATATAGAAAAAAGTGAAATAACGATTTTAATTAAAACATGTTTGAATTCAGTTCTGGACAAAATTAAAACGTTAGATTAAATTTCGCTTCTGATGTCGTATCTACTCTAATCAGTGTATCCACGAATGAACATGACTATATCTATAAACTTTAATTTCATATTTTTTTTTTTAAATTAATTTTTTCAAGAAAATTCTTAGACTTAATTTGTGGAATTTTAATATGTACCTATGTAGTAACGTGCCAGCGAATTTTTAAAGGAGCATAATAACTTAAAAATTATGAAGTGTTTTCTGGTTAATATTTTCAAGAAATCGTTATATAAGGACATTAGTTAGTGATCATTATCTAATGACGTAAGTCATTAAAAATTTTAAGAATTTAAACAACATGACACTAATTAAAACAGGCCATTTTAACATTATGGATTATTTACTTAAGATTTCTGGGTAATTTATGTCAGCTCTTTTGCAATAGACTTGTACATATTCAAGTTAGTAAAACACAGATTAAGTTGCAACATTAGTCAAACCTACAACTATTTCTGTCCTGAATCTGTGGTATGTTAATTGCAAGGCATTCTAGAAGGTTTCAAAGCCAAATTAAAAAAATGAATTCAGAATAAATAATTTTAAATTCGCTGGTATTGGAGACTTCTTTGTCTTGCTACGCTCCTTCCTTAATTATTTTATGCCCACTGCGAAACAAAGTACTTACAGTAAAGTAAAGCTATAGGGCGGTTACTTTTCCCAGTACAGGGATCTTGGAAATGGTGTTATATACATTATGGCTTAAATTAGAAAAGAGTTACACATTTTTACGCTTTTTCTGAAAAGAAGTATGAGACATTTTGTGTAGTTCTTAAAATACCGAGACAAAACTGGAACAGTGCATTTTCTATTTCCTGTCATAACTCTTATATATTTAAAGTAAATATTATGAAATTTTGTTCTCTTATATTGTAAGCTATCCAAACAAAAAATCACTCCTACTAGATTCCCAAATTTTCATAGTCAACTTTAAAATTTCTTAACATTTACCTTAAAAATTATAAAATTATGAAATGAGAAAGAAAGCGCACTTTTTCAGTTTTCAGCTCAGTTGTTATTTCGGGACCTACCCAAAGTAACTCATAATTTTTTAAAAGGAATTGACAGACAAAAAAATGCGCAACTTTTTTATAGTTTAAACCACCCTGCATATGGTACAGTTTCCTTTACTGTACACTTGCTTGCCATAGTTGAGATTACTTGGTCTTTGTATACTTGCTATGATTTGTACACATACCATCAAAGGTCTTGAACCTCCTGTATATAAAATGATTCGATTAAACCTAGTGGTTTTTCTTAATGTGGTAAAAAAATGCAAGTACTTAGGGCAAAAACTGCAGACCATAAACCTTTACTTTATTACCAATGTTTTTACAAATCTGGTCAGTTTGACAGTGTTCCTTTGAATTTTTGTACATTATAATGCCAGGACGTGTAATATCTGAGTTTAACCGAGCAATAATGACTGCTTTACATGATGCAGGGCATTCTAATTATCAGATATCGAACATGTTGGGCATTCCTAGATCATCTGTTGTATGAATAGTACACAGATATGAGGAATTTCATACAATGGAAAACAGACCACGTAGTGGAGGTTCTCGAGTATCAAATGAAAAGGGGAATCGGTTTTTGGTGCAATATGCCCATAGACACCGCAGCTTCAGCTTCAGCTCTCAGGACTCACTTTCAAGGTACGTTTCGCCCTGTTATATCGACACCTACTATTCGAATACTCCACAACGCAAATTTACGTGCTAGAAGACCATAACGGGACCCCACTCTACTTCCACGGCATCGTGCTGCCCATCTTCAGTGGGCTCGAGAGCATAGGAGTTGGCTTTTACGCCAGTGGCGGTGGGCCTTATTTACAGATTAAACCAGAATTGGGCTGGTTACTAATGACAATCGACAAAGAGTCTGGAGAGATTGCCAATAGCGACTTCATTTTCTCCGTGAAGTTGCTCCGTATGAAGGGGGTACCGTAATGTCTTAGAGTGGAATAATGTTCAACCGCCGCACCCCATTAATTCGCATACCACAGAATATGACCAGTTAAATTTACATCGGACAAGTTATTACGCCCATTATCTACCCCTAGGTAATCAATTAGGTGAAAATTGTGTGTTTATGGACGACAACGTTCGACCACATCGCGCAAGAAGGGTTCAAGAGACACTCGAAGCAGGACATATCAATAGACAATCGACAAAGAGTCTGGAGAGAACCAGGTCGTCAACAGCGACTTCATTTTCTCCGTGAAGTTGCTCCATATGAAGGGGGTACCGTAATGTTTTGGGGTGGAATGATGTTCAACCGCTGTGCCCCATTAATTTGCATACCACAGAATATGACCAGTAAAATTTACAAGTTATTACGCCCATTATGAACGACAAATAGACACTCGAATCAGGACATATAGATTAGATTGGCCAGCCAGCTCTCCTGATGTGAATCCTATTGAAAACATGTGGAATTTCGTTTTCTCAGACTGCAGATGAGCTAGTCGTGGCAGCAAAAGAACAAGGCGAAAATTTTAATAAATTTGTTCTGGCTCTCGGCAAGTAAAACAAACGGCTACCACATATTGCCTGATTAGGTATTTGAAAAAGGATTAATGACAAAAACTCTGGACAATCACACATAGTATGTAAAATTTTATAAAGAAACATGACCGAATGCATATTTCTACGTTGTTCCAGACTACACACTTTAAATCTATCAAGTAAAATGTCTGAGGATAAATTCCATCCTGGCGATATGAAAGTAACTTTGAACATCTTCAATTTCAGATTGAAACACCTTATAACCAGGATCCCACACCATACTAAGGTACTCGAGTTTAGATCTAACAAGAGCATTGAAAAGTGACATATATACTTTTATGTCCGAAAAGCCATAGGACATTCTAGTTATAAATCATAGATTTTTATAAGCAGACGATTTTGTCAATATGAATATTGAAACTTAATTTATTATCAAAATAAACACCTAGATCTTTTACCATCATTTTGTCATCATGACAATCATAAACGTTCAAATAGACGTCATATTTTCCTACACTTAGTGTCATCTAAATAAAACATTTTTTAGTTTTTGCATGAACTTAGCAAAAATATTGTATGCAACTCGTACAAAAAGTGCTTATTGCACTCGACGTGTTGTCCTTCTCGACCTGACGGCCTCGTTGGACAATTTCACGTCCCGTACACTAAATACTTGTTGCGTAAATAACTATAAAAGTTATATTTCCTTCATTATAAAAGAGAAACGAGTTTTACAGTTTTTCTGAGCCTGTTGATATATTCAAAGCAATTTTTTTTCTTAATAAATATTACAAAATACTAGCCTAATTATAGGGAATGTTATACAAAGCACCCTAAAACTTTCCATAGAATACGAAATGCAATAATATACAGGACATGCTACAGAGTTTTAGATATTTTAGCTGTGTCACCCAGGGACTTTGCCGTGCTGTCAATTTATCAAAATTTTTGAAACAATATTTTCGCATATAACGATCGACACAGTTCCTACTGAGAACCCCTATAAGTAGTTGCATTTGCTTCAGTAGCTTTGTTCATTTCCATTATCTAATGAAAGAACTTTTATGAAATATCCACTTAAATAATTTTATTTTATCAATATCTACTATGAAAGAGGTTGTTGCATTTTTAAGTTAAATTATATAACTTTTTTTGTTTAATTGAGTATTCCTGCCACCGAAAAATAAAAATATTAACAAAAAATGTTTGCTTGCGCCTAATAGGTTAGTAAAGGGATTGATTTCATAAATTTTTTCTTCAAATGTATAGTAATCCTATAGATAACATAAGGCAATACGTGCAGTGGAGGGGGGCAATTGTTTTACTACTACAAATTATTTTCATTATTTTACTAACAAAAAATGTATATATGCATGGTAACTAATATTTAAATCATGTTTACTCCGAAAATGTGATGACAGCATATTTTACATTTTTGTGGCAAAAACTGAAGAGTTAATCATTATGGGCTTAATATTTTATGGTAAAATATAAATTAAATGTGTAACACAATGTAAAGATTGATAATTATTCTGAATGAATTGCAGATTTGAAGCGACAAGGCGATAACTATAAGCTGAAAAAGCTTCCTCTACAGAATAGTTTGACAAATTCCTCAGTAAGGCACTTGATGATAAATATTTAGCAACGAACGTTTAAAAATATGTATTGGACCAGTTATTTTTATAAAATTTATCTACAATATTTTTTAAGTACTAATATTTCGAATCACGAGCTAATGGTTTAATTAAAAGTTATTGATATTAAAGTTTTAGGGAATCTTAGTAATATAACACTAAAACTGAAAGACATCGTTCATTTACTATAATTGGAGATTTTTATTCGAATATATTGAGAAAAAATGAAATACCTATGAAGATTTACATGTTTATTTAAAAACCATAAAATATTATTGAAATTATTATTGTTGTTAAATTTAAAATACAGTAGAATTGAACAAAACAATATAAAAATGGACAATACAGAGCATATAGGTGGATTATTATAGTTAAAATTAAATAAATTAAACATTTTAGAAAATAAAATATAGGTACATTTATCTAATATTGTGACATGATCTCACATTTATGAAGAGTACATAAACAAAAACAGATTTAAACCCAAAGCAAAGTATGTAGAAAGAACAAGTAAACATCATATATTAATTTACTAAATATATCGACAGGAGTCAAGCAAAAATAATAAAAGTATTAACAATTTAAGTAAATAAATTTTATAAAATGTTCAGAAATGTCAAATAAATTTCATAGCCATGGACAAGCATAAACTTGGCTTCACAAGAGATATCACAATGTACACAAAAAAGTAGTTTTTTTTATATATATTTAAGAATATTTGTATATTTAGTTATAAGTAAAATTGTAAATACATATGAAAAATTGTAGTAGGTTAAGCAGTGCAGTGAAAAACATAAAAACAGTGCATCGAAGAACTCATTAAAATCATATGTATGAACCATAATATGTATGTATGTTTTAAAACAAGGAATCAAGATATCAAATTGATAGAAAAATAAAGGAAAAACAAGTTTTTGTTGATGAGGTACGAAGAAAAGAAAGAACGTGCAAGGTCGGTTTTTAGAGAGGTTCCTGAAAATTAAGAAATTTAGCAATATACAGAAAATATGTGAGTGTTTGACCAAAAGACATAACTTCAGATAGGTTTTCCATTAAATATCAACATGGTCATTGTCATCGTGTTGTAATGGGCATATACATATAAAATTTCAAACGTCTCAAAAGATGTTACGCTACTTTTAAATTTGCCAAATCCACATGAATATACAGGCCACAGCCTTAGAAGGACCTCATCAAGTTCTACTCCTAATAACATAATAATATACTATTGTTTTGCCTAAAAAATGTGACAAATAAATAGTTAATATTACTAGTTAATATCTTAAATTATATAGCTTCAATGAAAATTATAAATATAACAAAATGACACGTATAAGATTTTTTTATGGGGTATGCAAGATAAATCTTTTTAAATATATTATAATCTAGTAGATTCTCAATCACTGCACGTTTAACTGTCTAGCCATTAAGATACATTTTCTAAGACTAGTATATAAATCCCAATACTTTTACTTTATTAAGATAGACTTAGTAATTACTGTCTATTTTTAAACGATTTCTACTTAAATCAAGAAATACCTGACACTTATTGATTGGAAATATATTGTTGAGCTTCTATAATGACCTCAATAATTCTCTAGCTGTAATAGCGATGTTTTAAAAACTGAAAGAATGTATCTGTAGTACATTAATAATTAACTAAAATCTCATGAAATGATTTATTTCATATGACTGCGTTACGATACAATGTATTGCATTAAACTTAAATACAATTATTTAGGATTTTTCGAGGTTGGTTGAACAACACATTTTACAATTAGAACAAGTTTGTTTATATTAGACATTTTTTCTAAGACTAATTTATTAAACATGTTAATCCAGTTTTTAAACCATTTCTATATTTAACTGATTTATGTTTGAAATGTTCCAAATTTTGTAAATATTAGGGTATCAACGTGATCCCAATAGAAGTGTTGAATTATTGCATATTCAAACTAACGGAACGATTCGAATATTTGATTTGGTATTATACGACACGAGAATTATTTCTGACATTGTATAAAGTCATTTTACGTTAAGTTTACAACCTAAAGTAATATTTATTAAAAACTATGTTTCATATTTGCTGATTAAATATTGTACCTATGTAGTCAATACGGTTCTTACAGTTTTATTCAGTTTATAATTGTTAAAGACTGCACTCATTAAAAAATTCTATAAATAAATTATAGCACAAGGAGTTTTTCTGGAATCGTTCAAGAATTGTATCTATTTATTATTCAGCCTAGTTTTAAATTCCAAATTCCTGTATTATAATACAGGGTGTTAAAAAAGAGTGTAAAATATTTCATGAGGTAATAGTATGAACCAAAATAAACAGAAAAGTCTTAATAAACATGGGTCCGTATAGTAACGGTTGCGGAGATATGGACCACTATTCGTTTTTATTTAATTAGGAATAAACCGACAAAGGAAGCTTTTAACAAACAAAAAACAAAGTTACAGAAGATGTTCAAAGTGCCCTCCGTCCATTTCCAAGCAGGCACGACATCTTCGTCTCAAAGATATTCGAACTCTTTCGAAAATACCCTCCTTGGTTTACAGTAGTACCATACACTAATGTCTTCAAACATCCTCAAACAAAGAAATCTAGAGGGTTTCAGGCGATTTTGGAGGCCATAAAACAGGTCCGGCCTTTCCTACCCATCTATGTGGAAAAGTTTGGTGTAAATGCTCTCTAACCGCCATGGAAAAATGAGCTGGAGCACCATCATGCTGGCACCACATTTGTTGCCTCTGATTCAAAGGAATGTCTTCCAAAAACTCATGCAGTGTGTTCTGCAGAAAGTTGAAGTAAGCAGCGCCTGTTAATCGGTTTGGTAAAATAACAGGACCTAGAAACCTGTCACCTACAATACCCATCCAAATGTTTAATGAAAAACGTGTCTGATGTCCAGATTCTATTAGAGCATGAGGATTTTCGTCGGCCCAAATATGCGTATTGTGAAAATTAAACAGTCCATTTCTTGTGAACCTGGCCTCATCAGTAAAAAGAATGTTTGCAAGAAAACGAGGGTCTTCAGCATCATGACGTAGAAACCGTGCTAGAATTTTCTTCTTCTGCTCTAGGAGTGGATACCGACCTTGGTCTTCCGGATAAATGGCACTGTTTGCTTAAGGAACCGGTATCACGCAATCTTTGGTGAATTCTTCCAAACATGCGTTGTGAAAGAATCTGTCGATTTGGATAAGCGTCAACATAAAGACGTCGCGCTTCGGTGGCGTTCCCATTAGCACGACCATACATGAAATGCATGTCTGTTAATTCTGCGTTAGAGTAGCCAGCCATAGCGAAAGAAAACTTGTGCACTGAGAACAACTGTCAAATACATACTGTTTATTTCACTAAACATCAACTAACTATTATAAGAAAATACACAACGTTTTTGCAAAATAAAAAAAGGGGCTAAAAAACATAAAACATTCCATATCTCCGCAACCGTTACTTTGCAGACTTTTTATTGAGACTTTTATTTTGGTTCATACTATTACCTCTTTAAATATTTTACACTCTTTTTTTAACACCCTGAATTTTAGTTAGTTGCTGAGCAACCATCAGAAAATAGAAACGCTATCTTTTTGTATACATATGTTCCCAAAAATATTATTTTATGGACTCATTTAAGTCCCTAAAATGAGTCTTTTTCGGACTCAGTCCCAAAACTTTAAACAATCTAGTTACTAGAGAGAAATATTTGCTCTGATCTCATTATTCATACACAATAAGAGGTTTAAATGTGTTTTTTTTTTGGTAACTTTAACAAAAACATGTTTGTAAAAAGTTTTTTCGCCCGAAAAACTGTACTTTAGATACAAAAATTTCCGATCTAGACCGGGATAGCTAATTTTCCCGTAGTATATTTTTATCGATAAACGCAGGGAAACCTCACTTCAAAAATGCATAATTTTGTAGATATAACATTTACTTATTGGACGTATTCCATATTTTAAACGTTTATTATAACTATTTGTTTATGTTTCTAGTTATGTGGCGGTTTGTACAATTATTAAACATTGGCTGAACTTTATTCGAAAAGTCAACGACATTTTATTTATTCTTCAACAAAGTATATTACTATTAGCAAATTTATCTTTGCCTCTTCCCCGTTCTAAATATTTTATCTGTGCTGCCTTCGGTAATGTATGAAGATTTCCATCCTATGTCTTTTAAATGCAATGCAATTCAATTCGCAGAGAATTGGCGGAGTATTTATTTGCATTTGGCAAATTTAAAAATGGGACAATTTGAGACATTCTTTTCATTCGCATATTTAAAGAAAAATTTAGAATTATTTGATTTATTGGGTTTCAACTGTAAAACGAAATAATTACACGTAAACTATACTAAATTAGTGACAAAAGAATATATTGTAAGCAATATTCCGCCAGGTTTTTTGTATTCAAACTCTGAGCATACAAGATCCCTTCTTTGCTTATAAAATTTAATATTTTCTTTGACGGGAAGTTTACAAAGCATTCCAGATATTACTTTATACTTTGAGTGCTTTCGAGCACATCAAACAGATAATTTTATAATCGTATATGAAATTATATTTCGGTGAAATACATTTTACCATTCTTATTTTTTTGTATCGATCATATACCTATATCTACATAAAGGACGCAATAATTTATAGCTGTTTTATTATATGTTATCTACTTACTGGAAAATAAAGTTATTTTGATATATTAACTAATAACTGCAAATACTATACAGGGTGAATCTTAAATGAAGGTTTTTCTTTTAACACGGCAGAGGTCTAAGAACCTAAGCAAATTTTTCAAATAACAGTTTTCGAAAATCTGCGCATATGGAGGTACTAATAAAAAACAAATTTTTAATTTTTATTCAATCATACTGTTAAGGAGGAAATGCAAATGCGGTCGCGGTCTAAGCGCATCGTGGACCATACTAGTCTCGTTCCCGTTTATTGAAAGATCTTCTAATCATGACGTTTGCACTAGTAGGTCGATGGCTGCACTAGCTCGCGCCGCGATCTCACTGACAACTTTTTCCATCATCAATAAAAAAGCTAATAAATATCCGTCTACAGAACATATTTTGACACCTATATAGTACAGTAGGACAAGTCGGAAGCACATAGATAACGACATATGCAACTGATTTTGTAAAAGACTATGATCAGCTCAGCATAGAATGGTCCTGTAAAAGACACTTTTTTTCTCGAATTATTTTTGCACCGTTTTCTATTTGTTGACATCTCTTCCACTGTATTAAGGTCTGGAGATTTGGCAGGTCATCTTATTGGTCTATAGGGACCTGTTGGGAAATCGGTTAAAAATTCGAGCACTTCGTATCTAAAACAAAAACCAATCTTTATGCAAGAACCACATAGATTATTTAACATTTAAGAGCACATTCTCAAGTAGTTTCGGCGAATTGTTTAAAAAAATTGGAGAAATTTTAAGCTAGTTGTTCGGCCTGGAACAAGAAAAGGTCCAGTAAGCATACCATTAACAATAGCGGCCTAAACATTTAAACAAAATCTCTATTGGAAATTAGTTCAGTGAATAGTGTGGATACTTTTCATAGCCTATGCATGCGTATTCCAAAAATTATTTATGCTGTTGCAAGTAAAACTTTATTCATCTGTTACTAGAACAAATTTAGTAAAATATTCACTATAAGCGTTTTCCTGTATTGTGGCGTTAACTCATTGCACGCGATAAAGATGGTACTGATTTTCATTTAAAATCACGCTGTCATCTGGTACATCAACTTGCTCTGAGGTATATCTTGTACTGGTTGTTGAATGTTTTTCAGTATCTACCATCCTAGGTAGTGTAGATTCCAGCATGTTCGCCATGATTTGGCTTTAGATTTCCGGTTTCATCATTCCTTTCAACAAGATTATTAAACATTTGAATGACCTCGCAACATAAAACGCTTGGCAAACTGCGGTGGCATTATGATGACACTTTCCATATCAACCAATTCATTATTAGAGTAATTATAGACCACTGTAAAATGTTTAACCGTTAGTCAAAATACACGCCGAAAAAAAAATCCGACTATTTTAGAACTTCGTGCGTAAACTGAAAACGAGGCGAACAACAACAAAGTGTGACCATTATATATTTTGGCGATTTTACAATGTTGATAATTTTTTATGGGACTCATTATTTCCTTTTAAGTGGCATTTACATGTAAGTAAGTGAAGTAAGTGAGTAAGTCGCATACGTGTACTCGTGTAAAAGTATTATTTTTATTTACATTATATTCAGATTCGCATATTATTAACAACGGCTTCTAGTAAAAGAAAACGTACAGTTTAATATAACGTGAAGAACAGATAAAGGCGAAAGTGTGTGTTTATTTTAAATTTTAAATTTATTTGCAGTCAAGAGCTGTTGTAGAAAATGAAAAGAAGTATTAACAAAATTGTTGATTGAACACGGAAATGAAATAATAACTATTTATTAAAAAATGTTACATAATTTCTAATACATTGGAAACGGACAAAGTTTATCATGGCTAAAATAAAAAATAAAACACATCACATCATCAATTCTATGAGGAAATATGACATCACAGATATGTGAGAGAAATACCGTTACGGGTAATTTGCAAAACGCACCCTTGTAAGAGCATCATCGTATGTACAAGTCGCTTGGATCAGGTACTGCCAGTTGATCATTTTATCATGGTATGTATTTGAAAAGAAATTATGTACAATATTTAAGTGACTATATATTTTCTACCACCTACAACATTACAAATCAGCTCTGAAAACAACCGAAAATGCTACAGTTACTACTATTGCACACCACTATCAACTTATCAGCAATACTCTACTAACAGTAGTACAAAAATTTCCTTTTTTGCATCTGAAAACCACATTTATTTGCTGCCTTTATACACACATGCGAGTCCCACCCTAAAGTGTCTTGAAAAATTTATTTTTCACTGTAAGTAGTAGAGTACTTAAATTTTGGCAGAGGCTTACACAAAATAGACTAAATGTAGAGTTTCACCATTTTTATTTTGTGACCAATGTAATCTTGCAACGCCTAAACCACTTATATTCGGAGCAGAAAGGTCCAAGCTTCACAACGAAACCAAAACCACTCAAATAGCTTAGCAGTCGCAACCTAACATTTGTTCGATTATTAAAGTTTGTACTCCCTTATGCATTTAGCATTACAACTAAAACTGATTCGCTTGCAGTGGTATACTCGCGGCAAGAATTCAGGCGCCTTACGTCATACGAACAAATGATTAATTCATTATATTTTCATCAAAATATTTAAGAAACTGCAACTCAGAGTAATAAAACTATATACTACACTAAATGTTTGCATTATATATTACACTAAATTGTAAAAAATGATTGTTTTTATCGCTACCAAATATCGTAAATTACGTTGACAATAAAAACAATTGCGTAACGTCAGCCGACATAAGACGTCTAATTTCTTGCCGCAAGTATAGTCGGATTTCTCTCAACATTGAGCTCTCGTATAAAATTTACGAGGTATCATTTACATAAACGGTGTCGTAATATGACATTTTATGAACAATTTCATACGTGCATATTTGTGTTCGTTTTGAGAAATTGAAAAAATCTTGAAGATTTTGCTAGTTTTTTTTAGTGTTGTGTTGATTGAAAACCTCTACTTAAGCGGCATCTTTTGGTATTGATAATAGTTTCAAAATACTCCCTTAATTTTATTTATTGATACGAATAAACTAGTGTTTAAAATGTAACCAAATCAATGGGCCATTTACGTTCAAATAAAATCAGGCGATGAGAGATATGAAGCAGGCAAATACGGAAGATATAAGGGAAGTCATACGGTTATAGTGCATGTAGCGGAACGGTCAAGTTGACTAGCATCTATCGTGGTCCTTTAAAATATACTAAGTTCTATATCCTAGGCTTGGAGAGACCTCATTATTTATTTTACTAATGTAAAAAATGACGATAGGAAAAAATAGTACTACAGGGAAGCTTGCAAAATTATGCATTTTTTAAAACAATCTATAAACGTCTTATTGCTGTTTTGTTTTCATAAATTATCAATTTGTTTTCGTTTCTTTCCCCATTCGCATGTTAATGAGAGAGGAATCAGTGGCATGGACACTAAATTGACTGAATTTCAAGTCTAGACAAAAAAGGGGAGTACTAAATTTACATTTAGTTAAGAAGCTGTGTACCATTTGTTTCCATGGTGACGGGGAATTGTTCGAAAATATCTGGCGGCATACCCGTGACACTGTGCTACATGGCTGGACAGAGCATGTAATGAATTTAAAGTAAATGGCCTTAAAATGCAACATGGCGACCACCTTGCTTCTTTTGTGCTAGGATACAGGGGCACGTTTAATCTAAATGATATTTGTGCCGTTTATAATTGCTTGCGCTGGGAATTTAGAACACGATTTTTATTTATAGGACTGTTCACCGATTGTACCGATTGTGTCGATACCGTGCTGAGCTGGTGCAGGTATTGTGTCGCGTTTTTATTTCTTATGTTGGATCACGTGGTGTGCCATTAAACCAAATCAAAACCAATGTTGTGTTAAAATATTGTAACTGTTGAGAAGCAAGTGTAGCTGAGCAAATAATCACGTAAATTAGTGAAAAAAATACTTAGATTATCGATACATTAATAGGTAGGTATGTATTTATACCTAACTTATTTTAACATGTCATTATTTACTGTATCTTGAAGTATTATTAAAATAATAAAAATTATGTGATCCATGAGCATACAACAGCAAATTTAAAAAGGGTTTAAATATTTGGAATATTTGTTATCACAACGTTTTTTGAGTAGAACCCATATCATACAATAGTTATGTATTAAAAAGTCACAAAATATTATTTGTAGCTTTCATAGCAGTAGCACTTTCAACTTTACTAAACTTTTGAGTTGTTGTTATAGTTTAATAGAATAGTCAACAATTTCTCATACTATTACAATACTATTACAATACAAATTACACTAAATTCAGTAGTACGAATAATACAAATAAAAAACAGAAATCGTTATGACCGTTTTTTCTCTCAGCGTAGTCTTGACAACGAATTAATCCAGTATGTATGTTCTACAGTACAGCCTGGCAGTTGATTTTGAAATACTATAGGTACTATCGGTATAATTGTGTAATTCAGTGCTGGTCGGGGTAGTCCACAGATTAGTTATTTCAAGTAATATTATCACTATCTACTAGCTATAACACAAGATATTCTATTAACTGTTGTTGAAGTTCAACTACCTTACAGTTGTTTTGAAACTAACGAAAATTTAGCTTAATTTTATATATTAAAAGTGCCTACCTACAGGGAAATCGGGATCACTTCTTCAACTGCTGATTGCTTACGTATAACATAAGATATTTGTAACATTACTGAAAACATTAAAATTTGATATCAACGTGATTTTAATATTGTCCCAATTAATAGCATTTGCGCATTTGCGCCTAGGAACGACTTACGTTGGTAGGCCGTAACCAACATTCAGTGCAGGAATGAAGGAAACCTCCATTAATTAGGGAGATGGCCAATCACCGATTGGTATCAAACTTCACATTGATCCCAGCCAACGTTCTTCCATCCTACTATACCCGCAGAGACCAATCCTCTCTACAAGTACAGCTGATCTACGGTCTACCGGCCGCGGGATTCGAGTCAATTCGAACTTGGACAAGTAGCACTGCTCTAGTACTAACGCCTTAAATCGCTCGACTACCAACCTGTCTATATATTCGTATGCTTGTATATTCTGATTCAGATATATAAAATCAAAGAATTTACCTGATATGAACCTTCATGATAACAGTATTATTTCAGTCAGTCGAGAGAGGTGAATAAATTTATAGCACAAAATTATCAGACGTTTTGTTGGTAACCAAATGGCGCCATTTACGATTTATTACAAAATTAGGTATATTAACGTTATGTGAAAGTTAATAGTTTAACCAATTATGAGTACTGGTTACATATATAATATATATCATGAATATATAAATAATGTAACCTTTAATAAACTGGGACTGCCTTACAACTAAACGTAAAATTTCTAATTTGTGTAGCTAGATGTTGCAAGTAGGTACGATATACGATTCTAATGATATAATAAAAACTGCTCAATTAATTTATTTTTATTAAAATGATGTGAAATGCCCGGTGTCCTATTTTTTTATTATACGCTTTTCTTCTATGCTATTTACTTAAATTAAATGCATGTCGTATCACAAAATGCAATAAAAAATTTGATTCAAATTCTTTACTGTTATCATTTTCTGAGTACTTATATCTTCCTGTGTTAAATTGTATCCATGAGATCTGGTTCCCAACATAGCTGGAATATCAGTAGAGGATATTCAGTATGTATAAAAAATTAAATAGTGTAAAAATGATAAAGGATTTGGAAATATTGTTTCTACCACCAGATCCTCTAAATTATATTATTCAAGTGTATAGGTACTGTTAATATTTGAATATATTATTTCATTCTACTACCTAGCTAGACATTCTTAAGGTTACAGAATGGAATAGGTAGATCCTTCTAGAGCAACCAATCTTTTAATTAAGCTGAACAGTGTTGATAATGACTCTTTTACAGAGCTTTTTGCTTCCGGTTTTTCTCCTTCACACACCACACCATTGCTAGATCACCTTTATAGTACGTGAGTTTTTTCCTCTTGGAGATTAAGTTGCATTCAATATCACTCAGATGTTTGTTGACTTTGGTCAGCAGTTCAATTTGTTTTGTTTGATTAAAATTATAGCTTACGATACCTTATTAAAGTTCGAGCCATTGTAAGTAGGTACCTTAGTTAAACTGAATAATTCGTAGTCATGGTAAAAAATATAATTAGAAAACGAAATAACTCAAAATATCCGTTGGGTTTTGATATATGGTATATTTAACAAGGTTGACTTATCCGTACCCGTAGAATTTTAAAATGTCGTAGAGCACATTGCTTTTTAGCAAAAATATGCTATACGCCACTGCACAGGATAAAAATGATTATATGTATTATTTTGGCAATAAAACCTTATAACAACTATGCATTAAATGATACTGTTATTTAAATAACACATCGAAAACAAAAATTTTTTTTTCAGCAAACAATTCATTTTATTAAACAATTTATTTTCGGGAAAGAAGTCGTTTTGGGTGTAATGCTCCCCTTTTGTCAAAAATAAATTGATTTATTTGGTAACAATTCATTTTATTTAAACAATTTATTCTCGGGAAAGAAATCGTTATTGGTGTAATGCTCATTTTTCGTCAAAAATAAAGTGATTTATTTGGTAAAAAAATATCATCTTTTGACAAGTATTCGTTTAAATAAAACAAATTCCATTTGAATATCTTACGAAATGATTTTCAGGTAAATATATTTTTTTCATTTCCCTAGACAATTTGTTTAAATCTGTTTGAAAATAGAGTTTTAAAATAAAAATATATTTTTATTTAATTAAAAATTGCATATTTTTAATTGGGGGATGTGGAAAGGAAAATTTTTACTTTTCCAAAAAAATTATTTGATATCAGGAAATAAATATTTGTTTGGCCCTATACAAGCAAATAATTTATATCCATTAAACACATTTTTTACAGACACCAATTTTTTTCGGTATAGGCCGTTATTTACTTCTATTATTTTAAGAAATCACCTAAATTATCATAAAATTTTGATTCACCGATATCTTTTTACATACAATATATTCTTACAAGAAACGAATTAGTAATTTAACAATTAATATAGGTTGAAATAATTTCATCTACCATTCAAAAGTAATGTATGAAATTAAATTAAAATGAGACGAGTTATTTCTATTACCATCCACATAGACAATATTTTATTTCATCAAACGCCGTTCTTTTAACAATTTAATTTCAAAACGATCCTTTCATTTCCTCAACTATATTTCTAATTAAATAGCTACTGTTAAGGATAATTTTAAACTGCACAATGGAATAGCAAGCATATTATGAGGTGCTTGCATCTGATACTCTTTCAATGAATCACTACTTGTGTAAGAAGAATGTGAGCTAAGTGCTCCAGACAGAAGAATGTGCCCAAACGGGTTCATCCAATCGTTGAAAATGTATGACCTGCTACTGGTGCGACAGGTGACATGAACTTACGAACATTATGCACTGCAAATAGTTTTCAAAGGCATTCAAACCACGTACACGGAGCCACATATGAACGCTTTGAAAATAATACTAAAATATCAGGTAACTAGATGTTTTACAACATTGTTAAACAACATAAGCTATATATTTTACATACCTGTTTATATTCCAAATTCAAACACTTGTAAATTAAAAATTATAAGCGGTACATCTAGACAATTATAGTAAAGATATACAGGGCGATTGAGTGATAATGTCATTAAATTTAAGAGGAGATAGGAAAAAGGAGTATAATACGATGACGCTGTTAAAAACAATTTATATTTAAACCCTTTTCGTACTATCACTAACCGATTCATATAGCTACGAAACCAACTCGTCGGCCGTCTGAGTGCAACGTTGCCAAATTTCATAAATAACATAATTAAACTTGAATACGTACTAATACGTGCCATGATAATGACACTCTTTAAAATGAATTTGGTGACTTCTTTTAAACTGCTTTAACTTTTAAACTTACTAATAGATATCTAACGAACAGATCATCAAAAATTGTTTTGAGGTTGTGGTATTATTAATGCAATAACTTGTATGTCTGTTTCTCGATGAAATTGAGGGAAGAGTAAATATGCAACCAATCACAATTCCAAAGTTAAAATAAATTTTTAAAATTTACCTAAAGCATGTAGGCCCTAATGTTGTAATCGCATCCAGACGTGCACCAGACCATGCCATAGATATTTGCAATTGCCAAATTGTTATTGAAATGGCTTTCTACCTTTGTGTGCGTATATTTTAGGTTATATTTTATATATTAGGGCGTTATTTTCTGTTCTGAACTTTTTATTTGATACAATGCGATGTGTCGTTTTGATTATAATTTTTGGAATGCAAATACCTCTGCTTTATTTATTTCCTTTTAATGAAAGTTGACTTCACCAATTGTGGAACTTGTACTTATTACTTGTACTTAACCAAAACATTTTGCATGTCTAAGTTAATACTATTGTTGAAATTATTTATAAAAACAATTAGCATGCCCCTTTATTTTCTTGGTTTCGTACATATACGTATTAGCGAATAATAGACTATGAAAGAACATAAATATTTAGCCGTGATGTGGCAACGTAGGTATGACGTTGCTCGTTTCACCGCATGACACTGTGATGTCGTGAGTAAAAAATTGTTGTCAACACGGAGCGCTGTATTATCGGGGGTTATGAGTTGATTTGTTTCAATTTAAAAGGTCGAATAAAATTTTGTTTTTCGATTCTCTGTCTTTCTTGCGCCTTCCGAGTATTTGGTTAAAATTAATGACTGGATCACCTTCTTTATGAAAATAGTTGTTATAGAGCAAAGTAACCTAATATCGGATAGGTTTTCTAAATCAGCCGTAAATGCTGTTACTGCTTCTAATATATCTTCATATATTTTTGAATTGACTAAGAAAATTTGAGTAAATATGGAAAATAAAATCTAAAAAATGGCAAATTAGCCAAAAATGGTTTCTCAATTTAAGATAGGATATCCGAAATTAGGGCACCTAAAACAATTAACAGATTTTCTTAAATAAAACAACCATTCAGACATAATTTACAAACGTATGTTTTCTCTTTGTATTTGGGCATCTTCCTCTGTGTAACAAAATTTTATAATTAATAAAAACTTTTAGGTTTCCTAATTTCAGATACCTAGTTGCTTAATTTTTGAATAGGTAATTGAAATTGGGTGCACTTTAGTATCCGAAATTATGAATTATCAAAACTGAGGGTGAAAATAAGTAATGCAAGTATTATATCTTATGCTTACCGAGCAATCTATCTAATGTTTTAAAATTTGAATAAATATGAAAAACACCATTCACAAAATATCACATATAAAAATTAAAGTGTAGTTCCCTGCAATTTTTTAACCTTCCCTTCTTGTTTTTGGGCTAGGCTCTGTGGGGGCAGACCCGTTATCGCTATCTCTGGACACGCCCATATATTGATTTTGGCTCCTGTTGTTGGCATTACGACTACCACGGTCGGAATAGTTCTTCGGATAATAGTGCTCTTTGCAGATGTCCCGTAGCCGCCTCTATCATCCCATGTTTCCAAAACGTTTGTTTCATTGTCGACATCTTCAGTGATGACTCTGCAAAAGCATCCCCGCGATTGAGTGATATATATATATATATATATATATATATATATATATATATATATATATATATATACAAAAAATATATATACAAAACACTCTATATATTTTGTAGTTGAAGCCACTGATCTTGCTTAAATAATATGTATATTGTAGTAGTTAAACTTTGTTCAAAAGTTAGAAGAAAAAACAGTACTAAGTTTGTATGAATTTTTAAATCATTGTCAGAAAAAATGGTACCCTTGTGTTTATTGTTGAACTTGATACTGTTTGAGTGCTTACATATATTAACTATCAACAATATTTCTGATATTTTTCTCCTTAAATAATTGCATAAAATGTGGAGCCTTTATAAATATTATATTACTATGGTATAATAAATATAATTACTATACTGAAATCTATTTTATGTTAATGATATTCATGAATAAATAGTAGCCTCTTGCGAGATGTGTGGTCGATTGTTATTGTCTTAAAAGTTGTTGCTGTAAAATCTTGCATACACTAGGCTCCAGGCAAGGGTATTTACCTGCAAGTACACTATACTACAATATCTACCATCTCGGATGGTTCGATCTTCTTGAGAGGCATGGTGTTATGTACAGGGCGTCCCAATTTCGTTGTCATTGCACAGTATCTCGAAAACTTCCAAGAGAATTGTGCGGTCTTCACAACAAGTTACGACGCCGTAATAAGCATTTTTATAGACTTCTCCGTTTTGAGATACAAGACGAAATTTATAAAAATACTTTAAAGGGTTTCTTCGTAACTCAGAAAATAGCAGAGATATCAAATGGTGAAAATAGTAACTGACAGAGTTTTTTCGTAGAGTTCAGTGGCGTGCTTGTTATTTTCTATAGGCTGCTTTTAAAATATGATCCAAACATATTTTCTTTTAAGTGTATATTTTATGCAATTCGATTGCATTATTATTTTCCTTTACAATGATAGTTGCTACTTACTTAAACGTTAAATTAGTAAAACTGATGTTACGTGGTGTGTATTAAGCCATGCATTTTTATAATAATAATTATATAAATTTGGTTCATGAATTAATTCATTTTAATAATTCTAAATTAAGTAATTTGCAAATATCTTTCATTGAATATATGTCAAAACAAACAAACAAAAACAAATATAATTACTCCGCAGACTAATGCCCAGCCAAGAACCCTTGTCGGCCACACCATCAGACTTAGACCGGTACGGTACAGCAGGTATATTTACCGCAGAATATCGGTATCATTTATCGGTATCATTTTTAGTATCATTTATAGATTTCATGGCGCATCACCCAGGGCGAGAGGTCTGCGTTAAGTAGCTGCTGCAATGTAGGTCGCTTCCTGCAGGGAATAAGCACACTGTAAAAAATAATTACAGTTAAAATAGATGGCAATTTATTTACCACTCATTATTGCTGTAATTTTCTTATCGATTGTGACTTTACAAATAAAATGTAAAATTACATTGTAAATTTATTTTGTGGTGTAATTTTAGGTTTTGCAAATGTAATATTACTTTGTGATTTTACAATACAAAAAGTATTTTTACAATGTAACTTCTACAATTACTTGTAAAAATGCAAAGTAACTTTACAGGCAGTTGTATAGTTACATTGTAATAATACATTTTATATTATTACTACAATGTAGTATGTTTTTTTATTTATTGTACAGGATGGTCCAATTTGGGCACTTAGGTATAGAACGTTTCTTCTGTTTTCCGAAAAGACAGAAAAAAGTAGCCAAGATATTTGGAGCTTAATTTTTGAGAAAAGTTGAATAGCGAGAATCACATTTCGATATATTGATTTGTTTAAGAGATACATACATGATATTTTTAAATGTTGATCGTTTTCTGTGGGAACTTTTCTACTTATTATATTAATATGAATACATTGTAAAGACATTTTTTCTCTATGTGTAGTATCTAGTGGCTTGAGGAATATTTTTTTATAACTTCTAGTTTTCCGCTGCTATAACAAACATGTATATGTTTTAATGAAACATCATACGTACGTAATATGGGGCATCATAGAAAAGGCCTAAAATTTAAAAAATGCTATATAAAAACTAATCAAGATATCGAAATGAAATTTCCGTTATTCAATTTTTCTCAAAAATATTCCCGTGACATTTGGACTATCTTTTCGGAGAATAAAAGAAACCTCCTAAAAGTGTCGAAACTGACCTAACCCGTACACAGGACATCTTGTTTACAACATTCGAATTCACTAACAGTGCTTTGACATACCTAGATACCTAAAAAATATCTGAATAGCAATTCATTTATAACTAATAGATTAATACGCCTACATGAGAAAAATTGAAATATCGTAAGGAATTAACGATTGTTACTTACCTTAAGTAACATATCAGGCTTTTCTGTGAGTTTCTCAATAGTATCACTGCATTAGAATGTTATTTCAAAAGAAAAATTTACTCATATTAAGTAACCTAATTAATATGAATGTCAGTTGCTTCTAATGTTAACAAACACCCTTACTGAATTTTTGATATGATATCCCCAGTGAAGTCAAACATTTCCGAAGCAATAGATTCGTTTTCTATATGCTTTTCAGATTTATATACAAAAAATTAAGTAATTTGGAATTTATGACTCATTTAGATTGAAAATAATATCTACTTATTTCTATTATAGCCTCCAGGTATACTTTAAAATCAGTAGAATAATCCTTTTTAAATTTATAATTAAAATTTTTGGACAAATTGTTACACAAAACTGTACCTTTCCTTACTGATTATATAAATAGCTATTTTGTACTGCGATTACGGCTCAGTTAGCTAATTAGTAGTTACAGTTTTATTATATCTTCAATATATTAACTGCCCTTTGCTTCTTTTTTAGCTTAGAAATATATGTACATACAGGTACTGAAGTAATAAAATATTATGGTTTTACGGCAATTTTTTATTCAAATTTGGTACCTGCACATTTAGGTTATTTGTACAAAACAGAACACTTAACGTTATACAAAACATATAACAATGTAAAAATATATTCATAGAACTAAAGTTAACATTTTATAATATTCAAACAAAATCTATGATCTTATACTAACTATTACAAAGTAATATTAATTATATAAATGTGCATAAATAAGTAGGTACCCAGAACTTAAATCATGCTAAACCTCCAGAAGCCCCTGTTCTTCAAATATGTATAAAATATTATTCCAATAGAAAATAATATATTTTTATATATTATGTAAGATGAACAAAACAACAGTGGCGATTTTTGCAGATGCAATGTTTATTTGTTTCAATAACTATGTATAACTTACATACCTATTGCTTCTCAATTTCATTGAGGTTATGTTTAAACAAGCACTAGACAATAACTATTTATAGTACTAAAAACAGTCACTTGTCACTCTAGATATGTTTATATTGCTAGTCACTACTCACTAAATTAACTGTGTAAGTACCTAGGTCCTAAGTACACGCTGCATTCATCGAAATGAAGCAAGAAATAGTGAAGGCGTCACCACCCAACGCTCTCAACGGTTAGTGGTATAGTGCGTTTTAAAATTAGTAGTACCTTCACACACACATTAGACATATTTTTACAGTCAATTATATAGTAAATTTGGTATGTTCAGTAATTTTACAATGTAAAAATGGATTTCACATTGTTAATTGTAAATGTATTACAATATATTCTATAAATGTGCAAATTATATTATAATTACATAGGAAGTTTACGGTTTTATTGTATATTGACAGTTTTCTTGTAAAATTACAAGTGTCAGTGTGATATCATCATTATTCTTAGAATTATTTTCAGACAATTATAAGTATATTCTTACAAAGTAAATTTGTAAAGTTACTGGCCTTTTTTTCAGTGCAGACTACTTATATCTCACCTTCACTTGATTTGTATGTGAACATACATATGAAGGAATAGTCAGTTCAATTGTCAGTCATCTCACCTATGGCATACTGATGAGGACTAACAAGCTTGAAACCGGTCTATGTTTAGTGGTGTGCCGATAGGGGTCTTGGCTGTTCACACAGATACTGCAGGTGCAATTTCATGCCAGTGAAAGCAATAGTCCGCATGGCAAGGCAAGGCAAGGAAAAAACATCACATTTTTTTTTCAAACTTCAGAGAAGAGAAAAAGGGACACCTTACGTCAAGGGATTTATCATGGCGATTTAATTCACGAACGTGACAAAACCACGGATTAATGGATTATTATACAACAGGGATGACGAAGGATTTCTTACATCTATAGTTAATTACAATTTTTTGAATATTTTAACAAACATTATAAGTACTTTAATATTAAGTATCTAAATTGTTATTTTTTCTTTACTTATATATTTATAAATATCTAAATATATTCTATAATTACCTAGTGCCAACAGTGACTGTAGGTTAAAGGGTTTTTCAATATCTAAATTATTCCACCGATCCAATAAAGTTTTTATAGATGCTGCCTTGTTTTTTATTAAGAAAGAAACTAATAATTCAATTGAATTGCATACAAATATTTTAGGGTAGGACACCTATTTTGATCCGACACCTCTCTTTTTTAAACTTATCATATTTTTTCTCTGTTAAAAATTGTATGCTCTCCTTTCTTGTTTTATTACTTTTTCTGCTATCTGTTTCAATGGTAATTATATGAGTACTGGATATTTCTGCCCTACCGATAATCACTTTGGGACTCGTCCAGTGTAGGTTCAATGTTTTGCCAATATTCTATCGAACAGTTTAAGTAGGGTAAAGACTCTATAATTATCGCGATCTTCATTGTCACCTTTATTGAAAATCGGGAGTATTACTCTTATTTCCCAATCCTGTGGTATTCTGTCCTCCTTATAAATTTTATTAAAATAATTTGAAAAGCTCCTTTGTCACACTTTGCTCCATGTTTTGCAGCATTTCTGTTGTGACTCTGTCGTATCATGGGACTTTCCCATTTTTCAGTTTCTTCATAGCTTCTTTGAGTTCTGCCTTTGTGGTTTGTTGATATTCATTATCTATAATTTCACTTATATTATTATTTGAAGTGGAAAATATTATACTTTATATTTAGAATACAAATAGACACTGCATTCTTTTGCAATTTTTACCAATTACTGGAACAAACAAATGTTTGTTCTTAAAAGACACGTACTTCTGGGCGTTCATACTCTAGTGTGAGTCATATTTTAAAAGAGACCCTGAAGAGAAATTAAGTGCATCACTGAACTCTACATAAAAAAGTTTATCAGATGCAATTTTCGCTAATCCGATATCTCAGGTAATCACTGAGATACGAAGGGTCGGTTATAGAAGTTTCATTAAATTTTGCCCTGTATATGAAAAACGAAGAAGTTTATCAAAATTTTGATTGCAGCATTTTGCGTTTTTCTAAAAAAAATGGCCCAGTGTTCTAGTTTCCTGCAATGAATACGAAATTGGGACACTGTGTGCACTATACTACAATATCTATCATCTCGAATGGTTCGATCTTCTTAAAAGGCATGGTGGTATGTACAACTACAGCACTGAACATCTCTTTATCAGTACGTGGCAAAAATGCGGCTGAACTCATCCGATTGGGATCATTTTTGCATCCTTGCCCTACGGCTGCCCTAAAATTCTACTTGCGCCGTTAAGTAATCATGATTTTCTTTATAATTAACTAAGAAATGCAGATCTTTTTCGACCGACTAAATTTCACCAATTGCGAAACTGATGCCTTAAGAGCATTTATAAATTCTGAAGGTAACTGTACATACAGGGATAACAATGATTATTTACATTTTTATGAACCTAAATAATTCGATGTTGGAATAGAACCGTGTTAACAATAGCTCAAGGGTTATTATTTAGCTTTCTACTTTTATTGTTATTATATGGGAAATAATGTCATGTTTAATAATTAATTCGATCCCTTATCTAAATCGATACTTAATTATTGTGGATTTGTTACAGGAACGTTTAAAATATTTTTTACCATTATTACTATTTTTTTCATCTGATTTGTAGTTATGTGTGATACTCACAATATATTGCAATGTTTTCTTATTATAATTTTATAGGTGTGGCATAGTTTGTTTTTGTTAGTTAGCTTAATCCTTTACTGGCTTACAATAAGTTGCACGCCAGTTTTTATGAACATTTTGTGTCTTGTTGTTGTATTTTAATATTATCACTTTTACTAAAGAAATATTCTATCACTTTTTTTATTAACTAAATTGCATGAGTCTTTTACTCTAGAGAGCTACAGAGCTACATAATAATAAATTTATATCATTGCAATAATACTTCTATATTTATTGGACAATGTGAATTGATTAATTTATTAATTTGCGAAACAAATTTATTGATCTAGTTACTTGCCATTTAATATTAAATTTATAAAAGCAATAATGCCTGAGGCTGACATTATAGGCTTCAATGTGAAGATGATCGCTGTTAGATCTGTAATATATAACCATTTTATGCCATATTTGTAAAAATGAATTTAAATTATCATTCGTATGATTTTAGATCCTATCTTCTTAACCCTTACGACATTTTCTCTATGAACTTGAACTTGCCTGGCTTCTCAAAAATAAAGAAAGTAAACAGTACAGTTCATCGTGCGGCGCCATAAAAAGGCACAATAACGCCATATACGAAAAATGAAACACTTATCACGTAGCATTCAGGTATACATTTCCGGTGCCTGGATGATGAATGGGTGAGTCACGGGCATCGCATCAGTTCAATAAATCCATAGACACAAGGCTCTACGTATCCGGAACCGAGCGCTTCTTCGGACATCTTTATGTGGACTGCTTTAGAAATCTTCTTCTATTACAGCCGTGTCGCATTATTTTATTAATCCTGCACGAAACTCATTCTGTTAGATCATCTTCTATTAAACTATATAAGCAACGATATGAAAAGCTTAACAACTGTAGTGAACCCACTTTTATGTTTTATGCATCTAGTTTAGTGTTATTAAAATCTATGAGAGGTGGGGAGAGTGACAAAGATTTAACGGGAGTGATTGAGAAGTGACAGAAGCATTAGAGAGTACACCAAAAGTCACTGGGTTTATAACCAAAGGCTTGTTTGGTTTCGTTACCTATTCCAGAACAATTCGAAATAATTTAGTATTTCTTTAATAAGAACTACTAAGGGATGGAAAGCTGAGAATTAAATTGAAAAGCAATATAAATAGTAATTTAGAACTGTTCTAGGATGATTAATATTCGAAACCAAGTAAGCCTTATGTTGGTTTCTTCTGAACTGTTTTTGATGCTTCATTTTCTAGTCCGACTAGATAGAGCATTACATTGGCAATTGGTATATTTCTTATGAACCAGATCCACAGAACCAGATGGTTAGTTTAAAGACCAAGAGAAGAGAAAAACTTGCAGATTCATTCTTTAAACTTGGCACGACCATTAGTTTCTATTTTAGAAAGAATTATGACTGAATTTTAAAATTTTCTTGTGTCCATTATCCTTCAATGATAAAGGTGGCTAGTGTTGTGCGTCATTTAAATAAATACAGTATGTCCATAATGATGTGCGCTCCTTTGAAAGGTGTGTTCCTTGGGTCGTTTAGATAAAAATCCAATCAATCAAAAATATTTATGTTAATTTGAATATTATATGTCGATCTATATTTAGCGGTCAACATGTAGTTCACTATTTTCCTCCCCATTGCTACTTCAGTATTTGTGGAATGACTGAATTATTCGTTAGCGAAAAACTATGCTACCGAAATCACTAATTTGACCTAGCCTCAGCAATCCTGGGCGAATATTTGTTAGTTTATTTATACCCTTCATACATCTGACGTAACACTATCAATTCCTTAAACTGTTCCAATGTTAGAAATCGGATTAATTAATTTGCTGAAAAATTCCATGATCTGAGACTACATGAGACCACCATAATCAAGCTCCGCGGTATTAATATCTCAGCGCTGTGGGTGGTTGGAAACGAAGGCCGTTTTTGTCATTAGTGCTTGTTATGTACCTTCCACTGCAGTTATTTCAACACAGCCGATAGTTGTGTTTAGCGGTAATTGCTTAATTATCAATAGTCTGACCCCTTTCGGCTTATAATTTACTGACACAGCTTTGTGACGAAATTTCAACTGGTTTATGGTACGTTCTTATTTACATTTGGCTTCCCATGTTGCAGTAAGCCTTGCCGACATCAAATTAAGACAGAAAAATAGAATTTTATTAGTTTTATTAGACAGTTGTAGTCAATTTAGGAGAAGCGTAGGCTCACTGAGAATTTGATACTATGTTGTGCTTTACCTCCTACATGTATTTTATAATAACAAACCTTCAACATTCATATGCAAAATAAGACGATTTTTTTGATATTTTTATTTTTTTAAATTGTAAATTTAGTCAATTTTGTTGCACCGAAATTATTATTATATATATATATATATATATATGTATAATAGTTAAAGTGATACTTGTCTTGTTGTTAGAGAGTTACAGTTACTTGAGATCAAAGACATCTTTGGTCGTAATGCCACACTGATAGAGAATCAAAAAATAACGAAATACTTAAAAATTTTCTAAATATAAATATATTTTAATGATAACAAAAAATCCAATTTTTTAAAAACTGGTTAGGTCCTAACTGACTTCTGGAAAGCACCTTACCTGCAAATACAAATTATCTCAGATACATCAATAACATCACTAAATATGCTATTGTGAAAGATAACAATTGAAAATATAGTTTTGAGGAATAGACACTGTCAAAAGCATACGACTTATGGTTTTATGCATGTTAAGAAAAACTACCTACTGCATTTTATTCGACATTTCAGATTTCAAAATTTACTGTTAAATAGTTAAATGTGAACAAACACAATTGATAAAAAATAAGTTTTGGTGCTTGCTACGTTCCAACGATATTTGTAGAACTTGTACGGTCACATTCTTGCGACGTTGTGATTCCATGGAGATGACGTCGCGGTGTGAAAACCGCAAGTTTGAAAGAATTTCGACACTTTCCCATCACTCTTTCTTATTAGTATGTTGCTTGCTTTGTCTGGCAGCTAATATTGTGACATTTCATTTCTTTCTACATATTCCATCTCCATTTCGTTAATTCTGAATCAAGGATGTTGAGCAAATATTTAAAAGTGCAGTACGTGTTACGTAAGTAAAATATGTAGATACTTCAAAATAAATATTATTGTGCTATGTTCTGGACCCCAAAATTAAAACGAATTAAATTTTATTGATATAGTAATAAAATTTCCAAATACAGCACGTATCTTTAATATTTGTATGCATCAATAATGGCGACCTAAGTCTTGCCTGTCACAAATCTTACTTTGAAGTCGTTTGCTGTGAGAAATTCAACTTGAAAGTAATTGCTACTTTAGCATGCGTAACGGGAACTGCCAATATGTAACTTTCAAGTAATATTTATTACGAATGAGGCTGTAGCGTTATTTTAAAGTAGCAGTAAAGTTGTGACTACCACACAAATGTCTATTCAAAATTCCTACTGCCACTTCTTAGTACCATTTTTCCTGTTGTTTGTTCACACTCTTTGATCTTCTAGTCACCTTCTAGTAGTAGTTGAATACTTATTCCTGCATTACTAGTTTTATTACGTTCCTTTGTGTCTCTGTGGCCTTGCTTCTTACTCTTGTTACATGTTTCATCCTTTGGATTTTTTGTGGCCAGATTAAATATTTGAGTTAAAATTTATAGTTTAGTGTATAGTTTTATATGAGGTTTTGTCCATACTTAGCACTAAGTTAGCAGATAGTTATAAAAATATGAAAAAATTCACAAAGACAAAAAGTACACTTCACACGTGACATGATCCAATAGGTACAGACATTACACACTGACGAACAGCATGAATATTTTCAACTTCCTATATTCCTCCAATTTTTATAAAATCGTGTTGTCATCATATTAAGGGGCCCCTGTTTTTAATATTTAATAAATCTATTACTGAATGTTGCTTTCCAGATAAGTGGAAGATTGCTAAGCTTGCACCTATTTTCAAATCAGGTAGTAAATATGAAGTAACTAATTACAGATCCGTCTCTATTTTATCCACTTTTAGCAAAATCTTGAAATCAATTATTACAGATATATTATTTGTTCAAATGAAATATTTATTAAATGAAAATCAGCACGGATTTTTTAGTGGTAGATCTACTGTGTCTAACCTTGCCCCTTTTGTACAGTTCATCTCTGATAGTATGGACAGAAATGTTCAGGTTGATGCTGTATACACCGACTTTTCGAAGGCATTTGATAAGGTTCAAGATGATACTGTTTTTAATAGGCTTCGAAGTGTTGGTGTATATGGCAACCTTCTGGAATGGATTAAATCGTATTTATCCAACCGTGCTCAGTATGTTGTGATGATACTGTTTTTAATAAGCTTCGAAGTGTTGGTGTATCTGGCAACCTTCTGGAATGGGTTAAATCGTATTTATCCAACCGTGCTCAGTATGTTGTGATGAATTGTAGCTCTGATATAACTAAAGTTACGTCGGGTGTTCCTCAGGGGAGTCATATAGGCCCATTACTTTTTTCGATATATATAAATAATATATCTAACTGCTTTAAGCATTGTCATTATGCAGATGACCTTAAGATATTTAAACAAATCTCAAGCGATAGTGATGTTATTAACTTTCAGGAAGATATTAATAGATTTGATAGTTTTTGTAAATCTAATTATTTAATTATTAATGCTAAGAAGTGCAGTCACATTTCTTTTACTAGAAATAGGCATACTTTTCAGAACAACTGTATTATAGGTTCGAGTGTTGTGGAAAGGGTTTATAGTGTTAAGGATCTCGAGGTCATCTTGGATGATAAGTTGATTTTTGATATTCATATAAGTTTTCTAATGTTGAGATTTATTTTGAGAATAACTAAAGATTTTAAGAATATTAGAAGTATGTTTTGTCTTTTTTTTTCTCTAGTTAGGTCTCAATTAGAATATAATACTGTAATTTGGTCACCTCTATATTTTAAATATATTAACAGAATCGAGCTTGTTCAAATTAAATTTGTTAATAATATTAATTATAGATTTAATCGCGAATTGTGGCATGTTTCGTACAAAAACTCTCTTAACGCACATAAATGACTGAGTTTAGAAGAGCGTAGACTGTGTTTTGTTATATAAAATTGTTCATGGGTGCTTTGATACTGATATATTGTCTCTTATAAATTTTGTAGTTCCGGCGTATGTCAAGCACCCGTTTTCGTTGTTTTATATTCATTTCATTCATTCACATAGCAATTATAATTTAAATTCACCTTTTCATAGAATACCAAGATATTTTAATAACAATCTATGTCAACTCGTTGATATTTTTAATGTTTCTTTAGATAGATATAAAAGCCCTGTGAGGACATTTCTAATATCTAATAGGTAAAAGTTTTGTACTATTTGATAGCTTTTCCGTATGTATATACTTTTTTGTATATGTTATAAGTATGGTTATGCTTAAATTGTACTTCATACCTTGTTCATTTAATTGTTTAGTGTTACTCTGTTATTGGCATTTTTAATCCTGTTGGGTTCCCTATTTCTTAAATAAATAAATAAATAAATAAATAAATAAACTTTGGGAAACTACATGGTAAAAATTATTTCATGGTGAATTTAGTCTAAGTTTGTTCTATTATGATTGTTTCAATTATAAATATACATAGACATGTAGATAAACATGGTAATTTATTAAAAAATATATTCCACAAATTTCTTGTCTCTATCTGTTAAAATTCGAAAAATTCTGCGTTTTAAGTCACCATATTGTGAAATAATAATAAAACGAATTTGTTTCGTTGTGTTCAAGACAAAAATCGTTATTAATTTTGAATATAGTAAACTGATAGGCTACATAATCTATTAAGTTTTTTTCAGTAATTATAATGATCTATATGATTTATATGTCCATGTTTTTAGTGTGTTTTATCAGCCACTATTTTCTATATTCTAGACTAAATATATCTAAGTTTTTCTATTTTGTCTACTTCTGAAGAAGCAGGATTAATGAAACTTGTCGTAAATTTAAATTATTAATTATTTACATAACCACGTAAATTAGTCAATTATATACGTGTGGTGAAACGTAGGCATCGCTACTTCACAACCCGTAAAATTTATTAAACTTGTATTTTATAATTAACAATAATTAAAGTATAATCGTGTATAGGTAATTATTATAACTTACAATCCGCCACATAATTTTACTATAATTAATTAGCACTATTAACATATAAATAAAATTATATATTTTATGAGGTACTTGTGTTCCGGATCTACTTTATTTGAACAGCCTAAACTTAAAAATACAATTAATTGGTTCTCTTTATCCCTTCCAACAAGGTTAATTATAATTTATAATATATATATTGGCATGAAATTAAATAGAAAACAGGAATATGTACGCTCTATTAGACAAGTTGAAGCCAGCATAAAATTCTATAAAATTTTTCTATAGATCATGTCGACTATAACTATGTATCAAGGGTAGAGCGTTAGAGTCAAAGGTCAATAACCATATTTAAAAAACTGCAACTGAGGATAATAAAACTATATACTATAAATTACAAAAAATATTGTTTTTAACGCAATAAAATAATAACTGCGTAACATCAACTGTGACGTAAGTCGTCCGAATTAACAATATTTTATTTAAATTATTTTGGTTGATGAAATTATCGTTATTCATTATATGACATCTCTTGATAACTAATAATAGTATTAAAAATTCGTAATTTTCAACTCCACTGCCAATTTGACACAAAGAGGGAGAGTTAATTTTAGATCTTCAATATTTGCACATAAGTATACTTTAATGCTCTAGAAATGTTATTGGGAATGGGGTTTAAAGTTAAAGAAAACCAATTTGTTGGCAAAACAACGTTTCGGATGTATTTAAGCCATCCTCAGGATTAGCTAATGAATTGGTTTTCTTTAACTTTAGACGCCATTTCCAATAATATTTCTGAAGATTAAACTATTGGGTCATACATATACTTACAAATACTTTAATGCTTTAGGTATCATGGATCTAATACATTTTTATGTTTGATATGGTTATTTCCGTGAAACCACTCTCATCATATTCGGTTCATTGATGTATTTGAAGCGTTTATATTTGATTTATTTTAATAAATAAAATACTTGATCAAGAATATTTTTTCCTCAATTAGGTTTACCTCCAGGTACGCAGTTTTGCAATTCCATATGCACAACTGATAAAATCCTATAGTTTTAAAGTGACAAGGTTGTTGGATAGAGATAACGAAAACGATGAAAATCTGGTGGTTTAAGGTCGGGGGAATAGTACAGATTTCGGATAACGTCTCATTTGAGCCGCTTTGGTGCTGTTAATAGAACCAAGTTGCAAAATTATTCGTTTGTACCTTACTAGTCATTTTTCTTGATTTTTTATTCTTGGCTTGCGGTTCAACAACTTGAGTATTGTCAATAAACCTCAACAATAACGATTACGTTCATGAAAAGTATTTCGCGACAGGCATAAACGCTATCTTTGTCCCACAAGAAGCATTCTTTTCTGAACTTCACATCGACTGAAATACACCATTTCTTGTCACCAATAACAATCTAGGGAAACGTGGCCTGTGATGATGACTAACCAACAAGGAGGGGAAATGTTGACACACTGATTTTTATTATATTTGCACCAAATATGCAGGTCCATAAAAAATTATCACAATCCATCATATTGGCGAGTTCTGGGTTGATTAACATTGACCATTGCCAATTCAAACTTTCAAATGATGCTTATCAATGCAGGTCTTCCTGAAGGTGGAACATCAACATGTCAACCTTTGAAATGAAAAAAACATTTTCGTAGTGTATTTTTCCTAATAGCATTTCTCAGTAAAGAGCATAAATTAGTCTAATGGTGTCTGATACTTTAACTCATTCATTGAACTCAAACAAAGATATATGTACTTATAGAATATATAGTGGAGAAAAATTTAAGAATTGTTTCCATGTTGAAATGTGAATCCATTACCAAACAAACAAGAAAGAAATTGAACAACACATGTAATCATTTCGTCTCCTTACAAGTTTTTCATGTACCCTATTATTGATAGTCCCAGACTCTTTTTACATTTTATTCTCTTATTTCTTAATAACTGAACACTTTGCTTTTTTATAGTAATTGTTTCAATTATTTTATTATATGACCAACTGTTTCTAAGCGTACGCATAAGAAGTCGGAAGAGAAGACTCGCGTGTTATATATCTATTTATATAGGTGTCTCCTCGAAGACATTAAGCTTTAATCACATATTATAACACCGTGGGAAGCAAATAGACCTTAAGATTAGAAGTATAAATAAACTAGTGTAAGGAATTACTCACCACTCACCAATGACTTGTGTGAATTAATGTATGCCAGGTATTTAAAATATTTTTTAAATTGAATTTAACAAAATTTTTGTAATAGTTTTTGTAAACTTGGAGGGGACATATCTATCTTCTCAGAATCATGATCTTGAAATTTCAAAAGCCACGTAACATGTTAATGTGGAAATGTGTTTGTTGACATTAAGCTTATACATGCTGAAACATTATTCATTTTCTTGATGTTGAGAAAATTAATTAAAAAAAACCTAATACATAACAGCAGGATACATTTTTGGCAAAATGAAACAACAATGGGGGCTGCAGTCAGTAGTAACTTTGAACATCGTAATTTATTTCCTAGTAACACCATTCTCTACAAGTTAAAACTTCACTGATACTAATAATATCGTAAATAAATAATTTCAAATTTTTATTAGGTTTATATTATTTTATTAAGTGGCTAGTGACCACTAGATGAAGACACTTACATCTCGCGCGTTCTTATCCATCCGTCGGTTATGATACAGGTGAACATCAGCCAACAGCTAGCTGTTAGCTAACAAGGACGAAGCTGATAAATGTCTAGTGACACCATTGTTGCCAACTAACTGTGGCTTTTTGCTATAGTTTTTTAGTATGTAGGGAACAGCCCAGTATTTGCATAGTGCATAAATTACGTTTAGTTTTCGTGAAATGGTAATCTCACTAAATGGAAAAACGTAATTTATGCTATGCTGCACAACAATAATATTTTGTAATTTTCTTGTATTTAACTTAAAAGTTATAAATTGTTAATTAATTGTTAATTTATACGAGTAATCAAGTGAATAAAAAAATTGATTAGTGCATCAAAGTAATTTGATAAAATAACAAAATATGGCTTTGCTGTGGGTAAGAGTCTTGATTTGAACAAAATATTTTTTTATGTTAGCAATTTATCTTAAAGGAAATAGTCATACTGACTTCTGATTCTGAAATACAACCAAATATTTTGGTAGTTTGAATAAATATTCAAATCAAAGAGAACTATGTATAATTGTCTTAATCAAATATGTATCTAGAAATCAACAGAAATAATCAATTGGTTGAAACATATATCTTTTAACCAGTTTTCTCGGTGTAAATTTCACTGCTGGATTTATCTAATGGTTTTTATAGAAAAGTGGGTGTATGGTATAATAAATTAGATAAATTATGCGTGACAATTATAACAATATACACACATGTAATTGTACTATTCCCTTGGGTGTCAACATTTATTGTAGGTTACAGCCATGATTCAAAAACCTACACTACCATGTTCGTATCCTTACAGTCATCTGTATCCAGTGTACAATACATTTACACTTTGCTTCATCAACAAATCATATTGTAATCGTTAGTTCCCATTACCATATCACGGCAATACGTAATATTCCCATGGCATGTGTTTCTAAAAATAATCTGACCTTGATCTCAGCATGTTTTAGAAAGAATGAATGAACTAAATGAATCAACATAAATGGTTAGCAGTCAATAATAATAAACCTAAATTTAGAGGCTGCAGCATAAATAAACGTTAACCGTTTCTGTTAAACAAGCTGTACAGGCGTTTATCTTTTAAAACCATAAATACGTGCTCCATTCATATTACGGGTTTGGTATTAATTTCATACAACATTTAATAAGTTTACCATAATCTTTACAGTGAAAGATGCTTCCTCTTTCACTTGGTAAATGAGGCTCATTAATTGGAAGTTGTTAAATTTATAAATTGCTACACATATGTAACGGGATCTCAGTTTGATTTATTGGATAATTTTAATTAACTTCCAAAAGAACTATTATTCAATACCAAAAACTTTATTAAAAAAAATATACATCCTAAATGGTTATCTATTTAACACTTATTCATGTAGCATTTTCACCTACTTTTTGAATGATATATACTATATATAATCCATCACGTTCAAGTTTAATTGCTGTGATTATTTATAAGATATATCAGTTAATGATTATTTAAAAAAATCAATAAGCTATTTGCTTATATATCTATAAATAATTGTTCTCGTATATGGTACCTATTGTTTATACTTATTTAGTTTGATACAACATTCAACATTATTCATGCAAATCTTCGAAACATGTTTTTACCAGTTAAGCATTTGAATCGATAACTAAATACATAATCTATAGGCAATTACATTCTTTCATTAAATGTATTAAATATTTTATTTTAAATTTAAATAATACAGGGTGAACCTTAAATAATTACAAATATTTTAACTGCTGGTGTAGTTCGTCATATAGATCAGTCTACCTAATGAACCATATGATTTGTTGTGAGGTTGCCATATCTCATCTGATATTAATATAAAGTTTCCTTTAACGTAATAGTAAAGTAATACGGTTAAATTCTATTTTAAAAATACTTGTTTGAAGCATAAGTACAGTAAAGTTGGGTATGTAGTATGATACGCAGTATTATTATCATAAATTTTAACTGCTTAATTGACCTTACTATAAACGATTAAAAATGAATTTCCGCAAGTTAAATACATACTACCATAAAGTATTTAGGAAGATATTACGTGATATTACTATGTTCAATGTTCAAAAATTATACATAAACGTGCACACAAGCTTAACTATTTGTTAAAAAAGTAACTATTTACTCAGTAATCCACATTTCACAAGTTAAATGTCATTGAACATTGTTATAAAGAGACACAAGACACAATTTTCTTAAGTTATTTTATTAAGAATAGCGAAAAATTATGGTTTTCACACAGCATATTAAATTTAATTTTCGCCACATAACCCCAAACGGTATTAACCATTTATTTCGAATCCAGAACCATAAAGTGACTTCGCACTTTAATCAGTGAAACAAATTTTAAAAATAAACGTACACAATATTAAATAACAAAATAGCAGCTTGACGTATGCGTTTAATATCCAGAAAAGCAAAGACATTTGTGTAACACTGGCAACACTGTGAACCACACGTTCAATCTGCAGTGCTATGACTCATAAATGTATGAAAGTCAGCGGTCCTCAACAAGTTTTCTACAGAAAAATTACAAAATTTATTTAAAATTTCACTTTTTTTATTTCTGATTTTTTCGTAAAAAAACTATTAATCATGTGTTCTACACAATGAACTATACTGCTGGTTAAAATATTTGTACTTATTAAGGTTCAACCTGTATAGTTAATAATAAAAAAATATGCAGGTGATATTGTTTATAAATTTTAGTGTTGGTCAGAACATTACCTAACTGAATTACACTTTGAACATCCTCTATAAGTAACCAATTATTTTATGCTAGCTCATTGTGAAGATATAGTTGTTATTGTAAAAGTATTTTTGTGTGTCCATTTGAGGATGGAAGAATTGGTCACAGATACTTTTCAAATAATAGAAACTGGGATGAGTTTTGAAGTAATGAAGATGCCAAGAATGGTTTAAAGGACTCTGAAGGCTGGCAACTAGTTACAGATAACAATTATTGTTCTGGACCACCATTAACGTCGTCATGTTATGTATTTGAAATAATGTAAACCGTAAAATCTTTTATTAACCAGCAAAATTGTCTATTAACTATCTTAAAAATATCTGAAGTGTTCAACATGTTGTTCTGTTCGATTCATGAAGGACTGTTAAAACATTTGGGAATGAGTCTTGTTATATCCAAGTTTGGAAAGTTAAAAACAATATTTGGTTGAAGTATGAAGGATTCTTAAGATGAGAATGACAAGACATTTTTTTTTTTGTTATTATAGCTTGAAAGTCCAATCATCAGGATGGAAAAGCAGAAGAGAGCACATCAGTCAAAATATCAAAGCCATGTTGGCCATGATCTTAGATTATAAGAGTTGAATATCATGATTTTGTTTTCACAAGAGCAAACAGTAATTTTTATATTTTGAAACGATAGAGTAAAAGTGTTTGAATTAAGAAGCCTTGGCGCAGTGGTGACAATGCTACTTCTAATTCGGTGCTTATTATTTGCAATGTTTGTCCAAATAGCAGATAAGACAATTTTTCCTCCTTCCTCCCTTAATTTACTACATGCCATCTTTATTATTCCCAAAGTTTAAGTTCCCCCTCAAACGAGGAAAATTTGACATCATTGAAGATATGAAACAAAAATCACTAGAGGAAATATTATGGATGAGAGATTTTCTACAAGCTTTAAGCTGTGCAAACGCTGTACGAAGACGTATGTGACTATGTAGAGAGAGTACAGTGGAAGGAAAAAAGTCAAGTAAATTGATACATTTTTTATCAGATTCGTATATTTTGAATAAAAGTAGCTGCAACTGCACTTGATACTCTTGAGAAACTTCTTTTCCATTTTGACAGTACAGCTAACACTAGATCTAATAAAACTACAGAGATATTTTATCACATATCAAATTACACGAGGTATAATTTTTGTGAAAACAAATGGATAAGTATATGTAAGCCTACTCCTGAGTAAAAGGTGCATGGAAATCTCGGAATTACAATTGATATAATCTGTTTTTAACGGAAGAACACGCCTACGGGGCTACCCAGTAAAGTGTTTAACACTCATAGTCAAACCTAAGCTCGATCTCACAGTATCGAACTCGAGATAAGAGCTAGACACATAAAGTAGCAACAATTCAAGAACAGTTAATGTCGATATGGATATAATTCGAATTCAAGTTGCAGACAAGAGTATTGTCAGAGTACTCCCACGGCATAAGAGCAGTTTATTATCCTCGAGAAAACAGTTGCATACCCCACACCTATCGTGCATCCCATACATACCAGCATAACACCTGAGGTAACTAGATTCACATGCATAAACAATATCAAGGTTGGCGGTCTCCGAAATAAGTTGTATGCATTTTGTCAATAATAGTGTGCAGGTGTATTTTTTTCTTGTAATCACTTTTAACTATTAGGAATATCATTTTTCAAGTAGAGAATAAACGTATGTATCGACTATATTAATTTATTTTATTTTTGGTTTTAAATTCCATAAATTATTGACTATTTATACTAAATTTTTATAGAAAGTGGCATACTTCAATAGTCTTTGTAATTATAACAATGTTACAAATAACTTGCTATAACTAACAAAGAAAACAAAATATTTTTGGTTGTCAACTTTTTGTTGTCATATAAAATAGTTTCATGAAAATCAGATAATCATGTCTTGACTAAAATTAGGTGAATCATCACCCAATATTTTTGTAAACATGATTTTTTGTCTAGATATTTGGTCACAAACTGTTATCTATGTTTAAATGCAATTCTAAAAACCTGCTGAAAGCGGCAGTCTTTTTTGTTCGACAATTGAAAAAATACAGTAGTTTGAAAGTAAAGAATTTATCAAGCCAATTTTTCGACGTCGTTTTGCTTAAGGGTTGTTCTACAGGAAGAGAAAAAGACGGAAAATTTTATCAGAAAAGATCAATATAATAGTACGAATGTGAAATATCTTCGAGCTCCTGAATACGAGCTGCTTTTGTGATGCTAGCAGTATGAAGGCGAGGTTTAACATGTTGAAGAAGCAGTTGGCAATAAAGAGCTCGGAAGGAATTTGTAGTAGGCAACGCTTCCTTTATCTATAAGAATAATCAATTTTATTAAAGAAGTAAATGTTAACAAGCTGTTTTTTTACTAATAGACCTATTTTTTTAACTTTGTCTCTTTCAAAATTCATTATACTAAACAATTTTCGTGTTGATTGGCATGAATCTCCATGAATTAATTCCTTCAAAAATGGTCCTCATCAAAGTCAGTTACATGGTCTTCCTGAATGCGAAGAATAGCCAAAATTGCCCTCTCAGTCTTTCTGCTGAACTCTTCCTAATCTGATGTTCTAACTCCCATATTGAACTCAAATAAAATGATATATTAAATGATCTGGTTGTTATTTTTTCTATTAAGTCTTCACTTTCTTTTGTAAATAATTCGTGTATTTGGAACGAAACCGAAAGTAAGGGAACGCATTTCAGGCATCGATAATGCAAAAAATAAAATAGATGTATGTTGGAAATGAGTACCTTGGAACATACTTTTACATGTAGACTACACATATGTGTCTTTGATGAGCCAGTGAAGATGTTACCTACTTAATGTAGAAGCATTGTTGACCATATCGTAAAGAGATATAGATGTGCACTGGTACATACCTACTCATCACTTGATCGTATGATTTATTGAAATTTATTTAACAATGTCTCTTACAACAGACATTTGACCAACCTACGCGGTATGTAAAATTTGTACGTCCGGGAACCAATCTTTTGTCAATGATGATAAATTATGTTGCTATCCGAGTTTATACGCCAACTGGCCTTTATGCTTTCAGTCGAGTTAAAGAATATCGGAATATAATAATAATGATAAAAATAACAATAATAACTAATATTTAAATAATAAGTCAACTGTAACAATTTTAGCAAAATTAGTAATTCAGTTTCCATTAATGGGTATATGATAAATATGTTTTCAGTGAAGTCGTGACCTGACCACTGATTTTGTTATACATATAATATTTAGTAGAAATATTTTATTGGGATTGGATTAATTATTTATTTCTTTTTTTTTTCAGGTAAGAGGCATATCGAGATATTTGAAATTAGGTAAGAAAATTGTTTAACTGTTGAAATAAAACTCATGTTAAATTTATATGTACTTATAATGAGTTATTTCTCGGACTCATTTAAGTCCGGGAAATAACTCATTACAGTACTGAGTCCGGAAAATGTTTACTTCCCGGACTGCTTTAAAAAACACAATATTCACATTTTTACTTAAATGAGTCCGGGAAATAGCTCATTACAGTACAGTACGAAATAAAAGATTTTATCTTTAAAACTACAAAATCAAGCCTATAAAAACTAATTATAATTATAATTAACAGTAACTGTGCAATGTGAATTTCCTTGCAGACTGAATGCAGGAATACCTTTAGGGACAGAATCTTCACTAGACACGGTAGTGGTGGTGGATATAGTTTGTTGCTTGGTCTGAAGAACCTGTATAAAGTTTTGTCCATTTTGAATCATCCTTGCTACTATTGTTTTGTTTTCTAAGGAATCTTCAATGTATTGTTCCGCAACAGATGAGTTTTTCCATACGCCATGACGCTTCAGTGTTGATAAATTAGCTCCCGCATTCACCAAAAAAGTGGCAGATGTTCTGCGGAAACAATGCCCCGTATATTTTTCTGGGTGTTCCAACTTCAAATATCCCTCAATTTTTTTTGGTGCCTCCCCCAATGGTATGTATGCCCGCTCTTTGGGAAACACATGTTCCTCTTCTATACCCAAAAAAAGAAAATCTTCCGCCATATTTTTATATCGGAGCTTAACGTATTCTCTGAATATTTCCAGAAAGTTTATTCCTTCATTGTCGTCACTCAACACAGTGAATACCCGTTTTGTATTCGTCTTAGAAATGGGAATGGTTATAATTAGTTTGGTGCCACAATCTTTAATGTATTTTAGGGTCATATGGTATAACTCTTCTCGCCGACAACCACCAGCAATGGCTATCATTGCGATTACCTGTAACAATAGAGAGAAGAGTTTAAAACTGATTATAAAATTGATGAAATTTCGACTAACGAAACCAAGAAATGTATTTTTTGTAATTAATTGACATTGAGTACCTATATCATTCAAGATGCATATTGTTTAATTCAAAACTAATGAAAAGGTTAAACTTGTTTACCTTCATCAAAAGATACTCTTCTGATGGGGCTTCCTTCATGAATCTATTAATTTCTTCTCTTGTTAGAACTTTTGATTTGTTTGCCTGATGACCAACTGCTTGCCTTTTTAAGAAAGCCACCAGCTTTGGATATTTTGAAATATCATCTCCTTCTTTTACCATCAGCATAGACTTGAGCATCGAATATTTTGCCCACATTGTCGCAGGATTCATCTTTTTGGAGATATCCAAGAAGTACGCCAAAAGGGTATTCTCATTCAGGCCGTTTTCCACCTTATAGGTTTTTCTCCACACGTTGAGCTGGTATTCCTTCTCATAACGAGCAGAAAACTTCGTAGGCACCAGTTTACTGATTGCTTCAGCACATTTTAGCTCAATTTCTTCCATTTTTTACGAAAATTATCACAAAATACGCACTTTATGACAAACTGTCAAATTTGTTATTTTTGTTTTTACATCACTAAGCTAAATCAAAAGCTATGCGATAAGACAAGAATCTAAACCACGCTAACACCTACATACTGGCAGTTTATGTAAAATAAAACATTAAAATGTAATTTTTGATACAACATAATATGAAATAAAATGTTGTACGATACACGGTCGTGAAATGTCATTAAAGTACTCGTCTAGAAATTCCTGACTCGGCTCCTTCGTCGCCTCGTCCGTAAACATCTAGACCTGTACTTTAATATACCATTTCCCGGCCTTGTAACGTAAATAACTATTATTTTCCATAATCAACCAAAGCTATAAGAAAGCAACATTCATTCACATGAAATAGTTGTCTAGAAGAAAATGTTGCATATGAACTGAAAATGTTAATATTAATTTTCATATTACATGTACGTTGAAAATAAAACGCAAAACATGTTGAAGATACAATTATGGACAATATCGTCTTCTTGATATTTAAAAACAACAAGTTCTACAGCACAAGAAGTGCTCATTTTATGATAAAAATAGTAAGACTGTAGTCGCAAATCATGAAAGATTAATGATCAGATGACGGATACTGATGAAGATTTTAATTTATAATGTATGCCTAAGAATGCAATTTTATTTGTACTGATAAGTTAGTAGAAATCTGCAAAAAATGGGACTGGTTTGGTTTCAGTTTTGTAAAATGTGTATATCTTGTCGAAAAGAGAATGGCAACTGTTTCATAAATAACTGTCACTTATAAGGACGGAATAGTATTTATTTATAAGTAAAATTTTATTAGTGTGATTGGTTCCTATTTTTACAAGTTTTTATGTTATTGGAATAATGTACAGCTTTATCAAAGCCAGCTTAGTGGCAGATGCGTTATCAAACTTTCTCTTTAAGGCTAACGTTTCAAGGAAAAAAATTGTATCTAAAGATTCACACAAAAATCTACCCACTAGATGGAGGTTCTTATTAGAGTAGTACTAAAATGTAATGTTGAAACTGTGAATTATATCTTATCACTGTGTTCTAGTCTTACTAGTTTTTTAAAAGGATTCTGAATGACTTGTCAACCTGAAAACTATTATACAATCTTTAGAAAACTTTTATAATTGATGCTGTGATACATATTTTTTCTAACGTCCTCAGATTTTCTTTTAGACTGTCTCTACAAACAACTTTGACATTCATTGAAAATTTGCGTATAAAATTGGCACCCTTACCAGAGTACATTATAACAGTGACGGAGACAAAATATGTTAACAGTAGTGTGCATTGGCATGGCATTCAGATCAAGAATGCGAATATTGTGTGCCCAATTTTGAAACTTTTAAAAAATTCTTCAAATAAACTGGAAATATAGCTCTCTCTTTTGTATGCATATAGCTGATTCCTGATTACATACAACCATCAAGCAGTTTAAATTGACTTGATACAAAGCTAACTGTGATATAAATAACATGTTTACTTCATAAATCTTTACTTTACTTTGAAAAACCTTTGCACATTGTTTGGTTGTCATTAAATAATATAAATAACTGATCAGTTTGTTGTAATGCCAACAACAGCAACTGTAACCGAATAAGCCTATTTATACATTTGTCATTCAGTATATTGATTGTCATTGCAATTGCTATATACATTATTCAAATGTATAAACTTAAACAAAAATTTTGTGCGCCTCTTTTATCATCGATCTAAAATGAAAAAAATAAGTATATATCACTTATATCGTTAGAATGGTGAAGATGATATAATATATTGTAATGAACACAAAGGCTAAAATAACAGGAAATACAAATAAAAGTTTCAGTTATTAAAAAAAAGAGGAATTTAAAAGTAATATTTAGCATATTTAGTAGATTTATTAAAAATTTGTATACATGAGTACAATTTTGAGAGTGGGCAGTGTATTATAGAAAACATAAATATTTATTTAGTAAAAGTTTGAAAGTTTATAAAGAAAATATAGATAGATATCAAAATAAAATGTAAAAAAGAAAATTATGTTCAATCTATTTTATAATTAGTAGATATAGTTAATGTGGAGTGTATTAAAACTCTCTGTGAGATAGTGAAAACGTTGCATAGGAACGAAAGAAGAATTTGCGAAGAGAAGAAATTTGATAAGAAATTATTAATAAAACCAATTACCTGAATTAATAAACTTAACCTTCAAGACAAATAAACAATGCTGTGTTACAATCCAAGGTCCCAGAGCGAAAACAAAAACAATAGTGAGGGATATAACTAAAATTTGCCACAACACAAGGAACATATAACTCTATAAAAGGTATTTAATTTAATAATAATATATTCCAAAGCCTGCAAAACACACACTGGACTTTGCAAACCGGGTGAACATCAAAATTTGACACTTTAGAAGGCGCTAAATACAAAAAACGACAGTAAGCAGTTCAACAAGGTATATAGAGAAGAAGACGAGCAGTTAAGGACAATCACTGACTAGAAAGAAAACTGAGTATAAGAAGGTAAACTTAATAGACTTTTTAAAGTGTTTTGCAACGCATTTAAGGGACATTAAAACAGAGGTATTTAAAAAAAAATTGTTTATTTATGAAAGATAATGTTAATTATAGAATTAAAGTTAGAGCAGGTTACGTAGGGTAATTTTAAGAAAATGAAAAAAAAATAAATAAATTTTGAAATTTATCTATAATATAAAAAATGTGTTTTACCTTTTTAGGTAAAAGCTAAATTAATATACAAAAAAAACATCACAGAACCGTACTTAGAGATTCAAAACATAAACAAAATATTTGACCTTTTTTATATTTTATAATTTTCAAATATATTAATAAGAAATTAACCAATGTCAATTCCAATATCCACGAATGATTGACTCATAGAATTTTTAATATCTTAAAGAATACTAAAGATTTTATTTCTGATGGTTGAAATTTTAAAGCAGATAGCGTCCAATACATCAGTAAACGATTTCCTTAAAAGGTTACTACCTTCCGTAATCCAGAATTTATAGGCTGGGAATATGATGATGTATACAATTTGTTGCACAGTATGGGGTGGTGTAAAATATATGCTCTAAAACCGTAGAATGAAATCAGATACAGCGGTGTGATGTTAGATGAATTTTATTTACATTCCTCTCCTATTTACTTTAATGACGGTTGTTTTAATACCTTGTTAGTCTAAAATAAAGATAAGATTGTGAAGTGAAATAAAAGCTGATCAAATAATTTTTATTTCAAAATAATAAAATATCAATTACTGATTTGTCTTGGTGCTATATTTCTAGATATATTAATATATTATCCGCTGTTGAAAGATAAGAACACTTTTTCTAATTATTATTTCTTGTCAAATCCAATAATTTTATAGAGGTATGAAAGCTCTTCTAGTTGGTATGAGGAAATTGCATGAAATACATGCAGAAGGAAAAATTTATTATTTTAATCGAAACGGCGTTTGTCCTAGACAATTTCTTGAAAAAGTAAGCTTAAAAATGGGATTTAAAAATTTCCCATACTTGCCCACAACGCATTACATACATTTAGAAGAGTTAATTTGTAATTTGTGATATTATTTGCTGTTAAAAAATGTGATATAGGGCGATGATGTGTGACGAAAGAAAGCATTGCAACATTGTTTCTGAAGACCATTTTAATGTAAGTTTAAGTACAAGAAGGTTTAAGTTTCTCGAGAAAATTAGTATGTAAAGAATCAATTAAACCGTAAGACAGCTTGTATATAAAATTCCATTAAGCTACCACAATGTATACAGGGCGTTTAGAAAATCAATAGTAAAGTAAACTTACATATTTGCTTATTTATTGTGTTCAGCGTTTCATTCCGGTTCCAAATAACATGTTTTATATTTGATCCTACCATTTACATAATGTAGAATGTTATTTAAGGCATATTTTGCAATCTGACTTTACTACATTAAAGGTCTGTTCCAACAACCATCGAGAACTGGTTCAGAACTGAGAGAAATGTTTGAAAAACACCGTCTTACGTCGCATTCGCAATAAAAATTAATTAAAAAAAATAAATGTGAAGTGAATTATTGATAACTTTTACTTATTATTTTGCAAATAAACAGGTAGGTTAATGTTAAATCAGATGGCATAATGTTAAAACTTACCCATCAGCATTGTCGCCGTAATTACCACTAGGGGATCTATATTGTAAACAAAGGAATAAGTTTTACAATACCTAAAGTTCACCACTTCACTACTAATAATCATGGCATTACCTCCACATTATATATTTACACTATGTATCTATGACCCACAAATCCCACAAAAAACGTAAAAATACAACACCAACACTGTAATCTGCACCTGTATCGACGGAAACAAACCGCTCTGAACGGCGTGTAACGTCATATAAATGATATCACGTTTTCGGCCACGTGGTTTTCTTTACATTCTATGGCAATTTATTAATATTTTAATTGTTATATGATTGTTGTCACTCGCCACAAGTTCTGACCTTTCAATATGTTTGAAAGATTTCCATTTAATACATTTCAAACCAATATAAAATTCATGCAACTTCCTCATGGTAATATTATATACAAGCTGTCTTGCGGTGGAATTTGAGTTTTGAAAATTTGTGTTCTGCGGTTTTAGCTAGTGCTCTTTTAAAATAATATAATGTCATCCTTGTAGCACTTCCGTTTATATCGGAAGTTGCCAACAACTTGCACGCAGTTTCCGATAGGACACTCTGTATTACTTAAATTACGAAATTAACAGTTTTTTACAAAATTATTCACTTCTTGTTTTGAACCGAATTTCAAAAGTGAAACATTGCATTATTTAGCCATTCTTTTTCGGTATTATAGGTTCCATAGCAAGTGCAAATCTAGGCTAAAGTTCAGTTGGTATAAATTTGCATAGCCCCCAGACATATTGTAACGGGTCAGTAGTATTCTCAAATGTTAGGTGTACTGAATTATGGCTTTTCACACTTGTACCGACTTTTGAAGTGTGATTAGAAACTAATTTGCAACCTGCTTTTGGTAGTAAACTACTGTGGTACAATCTGACCTACTACGAAACCCTGGAGAAGAATGTAACCTTAACAATTTTTTACAAATTTCAATTAGAAATTTGCATCAAAATAAGCAAGAAGTCCTAATTAACAACTGTCACTACCAAACTAAACAAGTACCTAAATTCAACTGTAACTGCTTTACTGACTTTTAACAGTCATGGTCTCTCTTTACTGATCTTATTTCTGTTCTTCATTCGCCTAGAAACTGGGATATTTTTCGCTTAAGCAATAGTTCAATCGATTTACTCCGTAAAATGAAGTGTGGATATTTCATGTAGAACAAATCTGTATAATTTGTAGGCACGCGCAATTCGTCGTGCATTAGTTGTTAACGGTTTTTTCGCTAAACGTGACATCACAAGACTGTTACGTTGTATCAAACTAATGTAGTAACGGTAAAGTAGTACCGCGTTAATTGACCGACTCATATTTTAGTACCTACATGGGTGTTACTGGTAAAAATCTCACTGTACTGTTTGCAGTGCCAGAATGTAATTGTATTACATCTGTAGACTATTTAAAACTACAATGATTAAAATTATATCTTCTGAACTGATAATAAAAGAATATTCCACCTAATGAAACCCACAGCTTGATTTTTTTAGGTAAGTATCTATGCTGAACCGCCGAAAATCTAGAGAGTGAGTGAGAGTGAGAGTGAGAGTGAGACATATTTAAACCCGCTCATAATTTGTAGCAACCTACACAAAGAAACATACATGCATCTCGTATATTTTCCTATAAAATCGTGTGCTGCATATTTCTGAGAGCATACACAGTTTCTGCTAGAGCAAATACGCATGGGCCAGATCGAAATGTTAGATTTCTATTGGTTATGACGTATTGCCGGATCCACCCATTCCATCTCTAGCGTTATCAGAGGCGTGCGCGTGAAAAAATTTCCGGGTATATTTTTCCACTAATTTAATTATGAATGTAATTAATTTATCGATTTTGTGTTCCTAAGAATGGACAACAATTCAAGTTCTACAGCGTATTCTCAAAATCGTAAACACCCTAATCTAACAACATCAAAATATGAGTGTAAGTGATGTGGATGAAATAGTTCATTAACAAGAATGTGCGTGAATAGTGTATATGTATAGTGCAGTAAAGAGTGGTAAAAAAGTACAACTGTGAAACGAAAAATAGTGGAAACTCGCGAAAGGAAGATGGTATTTTAAAAATGAGTGTCGGGCTATAAAAAAATTTGGGCTACTATATCTTACAAGATGAAACTTTGACTAGAATATATAGAAGGGTGCTTCTGCGAATTATACGTGACATATGAGTTATGGTATATGAATTTCCGCATAAAATGAAATCGAAAAGAGTATACTGATAGAAAAAGACAAAGTAGTGATATGGCGAAGAAACTATTTAAAATAAATATTAAAAGGTAAGAATCTGAATCAAAGAATATATTAAATTTTGACGAAACACGATACGATAGATACATGGAGGTCATACGGGAGGTGGTACGCTATGATATACTAAGTGTTAATGAGTGACCGTTGTAGTGATAGTGCTGGTAACCAAAAGTAAATAGTATGTATATATAGTGCAATGTATTCTAAAGTTTTTCGCTCTTATGGATGCGAAATTTGCGAATATATGCGCGATTTATTTAATGGTGTGAAAATCTGCTTTTATCGAATTTTATCGACTATAACATTTCCATCATGAACTGCCATGGTGGATTGTCAGAAGTCCAAAATAAACTTATTAACACCACATAATAATCAAAGTAGCAATAATATTTGTACTGTTTTGCAGAATTTGTCCAAAGCTGAGATTTTCGTGTCCATGACGACAAGTCTTACGTGTGATATCCGCGGAGTCCGCATCAGATAGGTGTAAGTGGGTGCTGGTGGGCCATCGCCGCTCCAAAAGACGACGTTCTGATTTTTAGAGAGGATGGCAAAGTAAATTGTTAATGTGCTAAATTCATTCGACTTATTTTTGATAATTTTCACCTCCCATACTCATCTATGTGTTGTGATTTATTAGTCACTGTCTATTATTTTCGACCTGGGTAATTGGTAATACAAGAAACTTTGAATTTGGAAATAACTGTATCATTTTTATTATCTAACGCCTCGAAATTGGCAAAAACTGTTATATCACTGTTTATAATAAAAAATAATGGATGTTTTGTAATACAATTATTTTTGTCATTATTGTATATTTTTTTTATATCGTCTTCAAATTTAGTATACTTCGACTTTTGGGTTAATTCTCGTGATTATAATCAGGGGTAGAGATATTAAATAATGTTATATTTGATGCTTGGAAATATGGCATGCGAGCACATAGCGGGTTGACACTTACAGAGACCACAATCAAAGAATATCTTCTAAGGCTAGAGGCTTGTACTATAATTCTGTTACTGGCAGCGAATAGTTACCTAGGTCATGACATAACAACCCGGAAAATCATTTTAGGTCAAATAAATAACAGCTGCGGCAGTAAAAGCTTTACAACTAATATATTCGGTATATTTTCAGACTTCAAGTCTTCAAGGAAGAGCCATAGGAAGGGTGGTAGCCCTTTTACTGTACAACATAAAGAAATATTTCTGGATAAATGTTTACATAAATTATAAGTCCCACATAAGAAATAATATTCATGTTTTGATTTAAATGATAATTTTTTTAACAATATCATTATATACTTTACATTTTCTGAATGTCGTTATTTACTATATAAACAAGAATATACTATCATGTTACATCAAAAATTAGCTGTATCTTCAAAATATAGTTAGAAAAGATATGCTAAGTTAAATTTTGAAGAGCTTCAGATTGTGGAAATCGACGCATATGTGAATACTAAAACTACCTTTTAAAATTTGTGAATAGTATAGTCTAATTTAAAATTCTAGTTCAATGCGATTTTTGATATATATACATATATCACATTGTTTGAGCTTTTAATTTTGTAAATAGTTAAAAATACTTTGGAAGGCGTTAACTCGGCTTTAAATTCCGCATTCTCGTAAACATAAGTAAATTTGATAACATCTTTACCCTTTGCTCTTTATGTAAGACTTATTAGTTATCAGACTAATGCAATCAATTGTGTTGGGTGTGTTTTTACTAATGCAAAGTAATACTGTACCGGTTACAAATCACAATAACCGTAATTATCTTTCATTTATCCATTTAAAAGCTCCATTATTCTAATGTCATCTACAGCTACATAATTCGTGAAATAAAATCGTGAATTGCAACTAAAGCGACCTGTCAAATGTTAGAATGGAACAAAATGGATTAAGCAAATAAATGTCATAACTTTTACATTCATGTTACAGAACACAATCAAGTCAAGGTGTTTTGCTTAAAAAAATCCGGATTTTGTTTCCGTTTTCTTAATGACAACTCATGTGATCCTGGAATTTATAATTTAGAAAGGAAATATTTATGGTCTCTTTCAATATTATATGTAGCACTAGCCGATATACAATGTTTTTGTAATTGTGCTTGTTTACTTTTGAATTACATGTTGTAAGTCACGGTTACAAGTGTAATTTGCTCTTTATAGCGATAACCGTTGTTCTTCATTGTAGCAATAGATTTAATAAAGAATGTGAGAAAATGAAAGGTATGTATAAAAACCAGTATTCTAATTTAATACTTATTTTTATTTTCAATAATGACATCTTTATCTTGTAATGTATCTAATACAACTACTTGTCGATTAAATATATTCACTTGGTGTTATAGATGTATACTGTAAATCATAAATATATAGAGTAATAATAACCTTCCACATTATAATAACTTTTAACTTCCAGTTTAATCTCTAGAACATCAGATAGAGCATAGTTACTAGACCCTAGCAATAACATTCTAGGCTGCAGTTTCCTCCTTGTCACACTGACAAAACCTACACAGGTTATTTACTACCTCACCAATAATACTCAGATGCTTTCTCAGACAGCTAGTAGTCACTATAGTCAACTTATCAGTCCTCTTGTGTAGATAGTCTCTATGCTCTGGTAACCAAACCTTTGGTCATACCTACATCATTTTAACTTTCTAGGCTTACAAAAGCATCATGACAATCACATATCAAACACATACCGACATACAATCTTTGACTATTCTAAATTATGAGATGGAACGGAATCATTTCATTAATTCCATAAATTTATCTCCGACTTCGGTCTTTGAACCACCCATACTACAAACTAGAAGAGCTTCTATACTCCCCACCTGCATCATCTTATTCTAAATGCATTCTCTCATTTGTTGTGAGTTTTGTAAATGTAGAAATACCATGTGGCATTGGTGATACTACTCCTAGGTATTTGTCCTCTTTAGAAGATGAGATCTTCATTGCATTGAGTCATAGTTTCAGTGACAACTACCGTTTTATATTCTGTGGTTTTATGAGTATTAACCAATAATTTTTATTGTTCCTTCCTAGATCATCCACTGGATATTTTTATGGCCTTAATATTGCGGTTCAGGTTTTAACTTCAATTCACACCTGTTGACATGATCTTGTAAAATGTAATACAAACATTTAGAAAATCTTTTTAACAAAAATATGTTACTTTGATATGTAGTTATTTTTCTTATCTTACAATGTACACATTTGTCGAATATTCGCTAGTATTTTAAGTCCGTTAACATGACTATGACATTCATAATTTGAACCCACATTATAACGGTTTTTCTTTATGTACATGATATTCTTGTTCCTTCATTAAATTAAATTGATTAGCTATTCTTTTAAATTTGAATATAGATTAATGGTGAAATAATATAGCCGTTACTCAGTTCAAGAAACTTACAAATCATTGCCTGCTCAATTAGAAACTACATTAGTCACCGGATTATTAAAAAGATAGGTAGGTATGTCTATATAAATGCAAAATTCTTCAGACACTGCCCTCGATCGCCGCTCCCTAAACCATGCATAACGAAGAAAACTTTTTTTTTCACATAAATGATTTAATAAATCGATATATTAGTCAAACTCTACCTGCGCATAGGTTTTCGTAACATGAAACATGATATTATTTCTATTTTTATTGCTATCACGTTTCAACCTATGGTAACTTTCTTGAATCCTGTTGACGGAAACTTGACCTTCCCTGCCGTTTTGATTTTCTTCACTATGAGTCATTAATATGCATACTAGTAAACACTAAAACTTAAATTTGCATGTATTGACTTAATTAGTAGCTACAGTGTTAACTAATTAGCTATCTCCTTTGTCGCTGGCGATATAAACAACGCTGCTGCGAGTATTATAGTATTAATTAAAGTTAGCTGGAAGTATGCTAAGCCGTTAACACGATTCCGAAGTGACTACACGGGTTGTATGTTGGGGAATATCTGTGTATATTACTGAACGAGCACGTTAACATATGTAGTTAAAATAATGACATCCATCCATAAAGAAGCAGAATATAATTTCACGGAGAAGTAGGTAGTAGTTTCTAATGTTCCATATTTTCTTAGGAAATTTTGTTTAAATATTCTACACACTAAAATCTGATAATTGAGCTTAACATGACTTATACACATTTATATAGGTTTGCAAAGTTCAATGTTGAAATTTTATTTGAAAAGTCTTAATAATTTCGGAATGTTTGACAGAATTAATTCGAAAATTGACAGTTTAATGTCTTTTGTTATAAGAATTCTGGATGTGATGCTGAAATTGCCGTTATCCCCAGTAGCATCATAGTAACGAAAACTGGTACCGCAACTTGAATTTCTATTACGTAGTATTCACTAAATCTACCACCATATAGCAAAAATAGTTGCAATTTATGTTAGCATAGGTGTAAGTATATTCGTAATTCTAACCATTGAAAATCACTTCATGGTACGTATAGTCAACGGTAATGAACATACAATTTTAGATTCAAATTTATTTCATAGAAAAATAACATTTTTCAACTTTTTCCATGCGAAAAGAAATTCGTTCACTATACTCGCGTCAAGAATTCAGACGTCTTACGTCACGGCTGACGTTACACATTTGTTTTTATTGTCAAAGTAATTTTCGATATTTGGTCGCGTTAAAAACAATCATATTTTGCAATTTAGTGCAATATATAATACTAACTTTTAGTGTAGTATATAGTTTTATTACTATCAGTTGCAGTTTCTTAAATATTTTGATGAAAATATAATGAATTATTTATTTGTTCGTATGACGTTAGTCGTCTGAATTCTTGTCGCGATTATACCTATAATTTCTTTCAAATGGCATTTTTCCCCTTTATATGGCGTCACAAAAAAAGTCCAATGGAGATAAATCTGGTAAACGTGCGGATCATTCAGTAAATCCTCTCGTTCCAATCTATTATTGAAATGTTTGGTTTAAAAATTGCCTCACATGCATCGCATAATGTGAAGAAGGGTTCTTGTTAAAAATTAAATTTTCGGCATTATATTGACAGTCTTGCTTAAAGTAGGCCAGTTAATGCGAAATTGATGACGTTTGACAACAAATCCTCAGGTTAAATGTTAAAAATGCTAAATTCCAAAAATTTTCACTCAAACGTTGTTTTTCTGAATACTGGATATACCTAATGGTTAACACGATTTTTTTCTGTGGAGTTATTTAAACTTAGTCTTTCAATATTTATGTAAATCAAATGTTGACTGTTGAATAAATAAAGCTTACAAACAAAATCAATGGTATTACTAGTTTGAAGAACAATTAAATATAAAAGCCAAACCATTCATTTTCTTTGCATAAATATGTTAAACTGGGTATATGGGAGTTCTTGTTTCATGAATATTTCTTTTCTTTATACCTACGTATTTATTTCCAAAGTTATGTACCTATTTTGCTTCTCTAAATCGAATATTCTATTTACTTGTAATTATTTATGATATTTTATTCTTCATATAATTTAGTGAATCTGTTTTCGAACTTCATATGTATGTATTCTTAGGAACTAATTGGTATTTTTGATATATTCGCTTCATTTTATATTTTGTACAATCATGAATAGAAAGCAACAATTCTAAAGTAATAGAAATAGAAGGGAATTGTTCCTTCTACAATTTTGAAATATTTATGATGTCTCTGGGAAATTCTTATTTCAAAGTTGAAACTACAACTACTTTTATGTACATGCTTTAGAGTTTAATTTATCTATAAATGGTACATGCATACTAATTTGGAAGTAGTTAACGTAATGCACTGAATACTACTTAGCAGTATTTGCACACACTATTTATTTGTTGCGAACTTATCTTTTTATCTCCCCTTTTCCTACTTAAACTAGAATGCAGTTATCATTGGAAAAGTATCTCTATATAACTGTTAGCCTACAAAAAAATACTACGCCAATCTAACTGTAAAGGTATATGTTTCCAACTATACCTTACCAGCACATTTATTTTTGTAATTTTATATACTATACTGTAATGGCACATACTCGTTTATTAAACTGTTAGATCAAATTATTGCGAATGGCTTTCATAAATTTTAATAAGAGCAATATCATTTCTACTTTCCAATGAAATAAAAGCACAACCAAAATACAAATGTAAGATAATCCAATCCAAAATCAGAAAAACACTGGTAGACATGCATGCATACGAGATGCTTGTGATTATGCAATTATAGAGCTGCTTGATCAATACTACTACTGTTTATGAAATTATGTGGAATTGTTCTATAACTCAGCAAGGTTGAAGTCATCACGACGATCGTGGGTGCTTCAAGTTTGTAGGCGAAACCATAGCTGGCATTTCTTCTATGTAAAACAATATAAACTGGAACATACCGTTTTTTACATTTAATGCCAACTGTAATTTTATTACATTTGCATCTATTTAAATGTAACCTACTCATAAATGTGTGTTTCTTTATTTCGTAAACAGTTGTTTTGTTCGTTATTATGTAGCATTATTGCTGTTGCGTAGGCAATCTGTTACGTTTTTCAGTGAAAAGTCAATGAATTTATAGGAGACAGATCATATGTAGAAGATAATGAAGACAATATTTAAATTTTATGATAACTGTATGTTGAAATAAAATAATAATAACGTGAGATTTTCAGATACCTATAGATATCTACTGAAATCTGTCTACTTGCAACTAACTATATGTCAGTTGAGCTACCTACTACGCGTTTTTAAAAAGGAGGGTAATAATAATATGAAACGTATTTTAAAATATAAACTTCTGCAGCTTCAAGAAGAATGTTAATACTTTGAATCAGTAATTTTACACTAGGTTACTTAATTTAAGTTACGCTACGTTTACGTTAATGCATTCAGCTTGCTTCTTTAATAACTACTACCGTAAAAGTAAAAGTTCAGAAACCGTGACAATGAGGCATCATATCAGGATGCAAATACTTGAATAGTCGAGGATTTCCACAACCTCGCATTTAGTAAAATAATAGTCAAACAGATCTATTCTATATCTGAAAAGTTACACAAAAGTAAAGCTGACGTATTCAGGAAGGCCTAATAAAAACAGAAAATCAATAATATTTTTTTTATTCAATCTTTCAATCTCAAATCACCACATAATCGGTAACATGACGCTCCTAGTACGCTACAAATTTTCTGATGACGCGTACGAGTATTGAAGCTATATAGAAGTTCAGCAGTGTTCTCACTCAGGACCATATACATATAATAACAGCATGTTTACTGAAGTGATAGATTTTTTTTCTAATGACAAACTTCTTGTTTGAAATGTATGAATTTTGTACATTCTTTGAGATACCTTTTAAAATTGTTGCGTTTTTAAGGTATTCATTAAGCGTTTTGTCAAGTTCACACGGATGAAAGGAAAGAAGTCGGGCTGCGTGCATCTGTTCCAGATGCAGTCGACGGTGGGCTCGCCTGCATAGGAAAAGGGTCCCGAACGACTTTTCCGTCGGTAACGTATTTGAACTGCCAACTTTTTAGCTGTGCTGAATGTGCCGATTACAGCCGATCTCATGTCGGCGATTATTATTGCGGTTGGCATTTATTATAAAATCCTCATGATTTCCAATTGATTACACAAGGTGTTTATAAAAATGCAAATTTAATTATTGCTTGTTTCTGTTATTATTTAGCGGTTCTATAGCGCTTGACATTGAGTAAACATTAAAAGCAAGACTACTGTCCTTAATACGGTAGGTCAAGACACGGATTGCCGAATTGTTGATCATTGAGGGTCTCTCGGACTATTTTTTGTTGACAGAACGAAGGTTTTTTTTATTTTCTGTATTTAAATACAAGAAACGTTTCAGCCTTAATAGTTTAAACTAGTTAGTATTGGATTTTATTTCACTATTTATGTAATGAAATATGAATGGTTTATTTTGATCCGTTAGAGTTTTATAATTTGAATATTAAATATTTTTTTATTTTGAAACGTAATATGTTAATTGATTGGAATTGTAGGAGATTTGATTTATATTAGCTTAAAATACCTTTCCAATACAGTAAAAAATGTTAATTGTATACTTTTAAAAATAATTTGTAGAATTAATTACGTATTACAATAAATCGGTACTATAGAATTGCCGCCAGGGATCAGTGACAGTCTGAAAAGGAGGTTTAAATAATGGTTTAAAATATTTGTTTCGGCGTAAATATGTATTTAAAATTTTTTTCAATCGTATTCGTATTATATTCATTTTTCCCTATCTTTTCTTGCCCTCAAACCACATTTTCCAAGAAAATAGCTAATTCTGCATGAGAATTGGCAGTCGAAGACAAATAATATGCTTCCACATAAATGTTCCGTGTATTTCTGTCAAGTTGCTACAAACTAGTGAATTGGTCATTGTTATACACTTAACGTTGCCTTTAGAAACCAGTATTTGGTTCTATTCATTGTTTTAAAATGTAGCGTCAAAATCTCCTAGACTGCAAAGTAGGTCTAGGTACACCAGAAGTAATTTTTTTTATAAATTTATTTAAACGAGCAGTTCACACAAAGTGTTATATTTTGTTTTTGCCGCGTACCAAGCGGCACCACTGTGTACATTGTTATTGTATTATGAATTTCTTCGCTTTTCTATTTAAACACTACAATACTTAGTTGGTTTTATATTACTCTGAGCAATACAATAAGTTACAGTATAATCACTGTCCACTATTTTATGTAATTATCTACTAGTCTGAACTTAGCCGAAGTAAATATTCCGAAAAGTCGAAGAGTAGCTTCTGGCATAACTTTTCAGTTACTGAAAACTGGAAACTGGTGGAAAATAATCGTGCATATTATTATAAACATCTAATTATATTGAAATGTATGCTGATCTAGATTGTTGCTTCTAATGCTTGGTTTTGTTACTAGAAAATAAACAAATAAACTTAGTCTGGAACAAAATAAGGTCCATTTTGCGCTAAATATTTTAGTTTGTGAAAATATATAAACAGATCAAAATTATTAAAAAGTGGATATGGGTTTGAAAACAGAGTGTATATAGATACTTCTGGATAAAATTGTTGTACCATATTTAAAAAAATTAAATATAATCTATTCAGTTTTATTTACAAATAAAAACAACAACAACAACATTTAAACACAAACATTTATCAAAATATTTTTTGTTATTCACTTCTCTACTTGTTATTATACCTAATGTTTTTAAACTTATAATATTTTTTTCTATTTTTATTATATATTATTGTTTGGCAGCTTTAAAATGTTATTTCTTCGTATTTATGTACAATCGTTTGCAATAATAATGCCACTCTTTAAAATCAATTTTGCGATTTCTTTTGATGTGTTGACGTATTTGTAATGAAATCTACTTTCAACTTTTAGATTAGTTCTTAATCGTTTCACTCACCAATAGAGACTTAATGAAATTTCTACTCAGAACTTCCAGAAGTTCAAAAACTGTTTTGAAGCAGTGACATTATTTGCAATTATTTACCTTAAGAAAGAATAGAGCTAGTAAAAAAATTTTCGTAAAAGTTGTCCAAGAGTAATGTATATTTATGATGACAATATTTAGGTATGATCATAGGAAAACAATTGACGATCTACAAGATAATGTCTAATATACTTACCATTTGAAACTATAAGTTTAACTCTTTATTTTAGTTGTTTGTTTTTCCTTGACAAGGCCGAAGGCAAACTGTATACTATTTTGCTTAGGTTAAGCGGTACACATTTCTGGTTAGGTGTCAAGAGCAGCTAATGCTTTTTACGAATTCGCTGTCTTTTTATACAGTATACGCCAAAAGTATGGAATAAATTCAATAAAAAGGGAACAATTATTTCTTGGGAAAAATCCTCGAACAGGTCGATTTTTAATTTAAAAAATACATATTTTAGGGTAAAATGCGATTTTCAAATATCATTTGTTTTCGAGTAATGACGTCATCGATTTTTTTTTAAATGGCAACATCATATTTTTTTCCTTGATTCTGAAAGATCGTTTAATTCTCTATCAGACAGTACTAAAATTTTGCCCTCATACATAGGAAAGTTTTCGAGTAAATGACGATTGAATGTTAGAAAACGTAAATCAATTAAAATAAAGCAAAAACGTTATCAAGTTTAGTTTTTCGAATTCCATAGTTCTTTTATGTTTTTTTTAAAAAGTATCTAAATTTAGAGAAATTGGCAATGTTGTGAATATTCCAAAACCTGGACGTCCAAGCATTAATGAAAATCAGAAACAGAACATTTTGATAAGTATGGTGGATAATCCTCATAATTCTTCACGATTGGTTGCATTAAACAATGACACTAGTCAGAGCACAGTACTACGTATCTTGAGGAAAGAACATTATCATCCCTACAAAATTCAACTTGTGCAGGAAGTCAATGAAGATGATCCCGATCGCCGCTTACACTTTTGCGAAATTCTAATGGATTTATGTCAAGGAAATAGAAATTTACACCGGCAAATACTTCTTTCAGATGAGGCCACATTTTGTCTGAATGGTACAGTAAACCGTCAAACTTGCAGATATTGAAGTCGGGAAAATCCTCATTGGATGGCAGAGGCACATACCCAATACCTTCAGAAATTAAATGTGTGGGCTGGAATAGTTGACGACAGAATAGTAGGGCCTTTCTTCTTTGAAGGAACCCTTACAGGACAAAGATATTTAGAGTTTCTAGAAAATGACCTTGTTCCAGCCCTTGCAGTAATTTTTCCTAACGATAATGACCCTGACATTCCTGATGATACTATATGGTTTCAGCAAGACGGTGCACCTCCGCACTATGCGCGCCCTGTACGAGATTTCTTGGACAACTGTTTTCCTGGGAGGTGGATCGGCAGACGCGGACCGATAGAATGGCCTGCAAGATCGCCAGATCTTACACCTCTTGACTATTTTTTATGGAGATACTTGAAGTCAAAAGTGTACATTAATAAACCACGTAATTTAGAAGAACTTCAAAATCGCATTCGGGACGAAATACGCAGAGTTACCCCAGAAATCATTCATAATGTGCAAGAAGAATTTCTTCACAGACTTGCGCATTGTCAAGAAGTTGGTGGATGGCAATTCGAACTTTAATTTAAGTATAAAATTTAATCAATTGTATTTTATTTTACATACCTCAGAATTGTTACTTTTTTATGGATAAAATTTACGTTTTCTAACATTCAATCGTCATGTACTCGAAAACTTTCCTATGTAAGAGGGCAAAATTTTAGTACTGTCTGATAGAGAATTAAACGATCTTTCAGAAACAAGGAAAAAAATATGGTGTTGCCATTTAAAAAAAATCGGTGACGTCATTACTCGAAAACAAATGACATTTTAAAATCGCATTTTGCGCTAAAATATGTATTTTTTAAATTAAAAATCGACGTGTTCGAAGATTTTTCCCAAAAAATAATTGTTTCGTTTTTATTGAATTTATTCCATACTTTTGGCGCATACTGTATAATAGAATACTGGCATATTGTTGAGAAATAGTCCTTTATCCTACTGAAATAGATATCAATATTAAAATAGCAGATAATTGCGTAATAATCTCTGGGATTGTATTACCCACGGTCTTTAAAGTATCTACCTGTATTTTATTACATGATGAGATCGCTACAGCACGTGGCTTCTAAAAATATTCAAGGTTAATTTATAAAATAGATATTCTAATAAAAATAATTATTTTTCTTAAACTTGTCTCTTAAATTAAAAATTAACTAATTATACATAATCATGTATAATTGCCTTCCATAAGTGTAATTATTTTAGGATTTTTTTATGTTTTTCATATTAAAAAATATTTAAATTATATAGCAGAGCATTCTTCACCCATACTCATGATGTACAAATTTTTATCTTGAGTAGATAAGGACAAAAAATGTATAACAATATTTGTTTACTAAATACCTTGCCTGCTTGGGTGTTAAAACAAACTAACGATAATAAAATAATTTAGGAATTAGCCTAATAAATATTTGCTACAAGTTTAATAAACAAATTTGTTCAAGCTGGTTAGATATTTTTAAACACATTTATAATTAATAAAAAAAAATAAAAATCAACTGAAACTATAACTTTGCAATTTCTTATACAATTTTAGAAAATCATGTGTTCATCATAGATATTTTAGAAATATATTACACATAACGTGACATTACGTGATATACAAAAGATGTAATTCTGCTAACGATTAATAAAAACAAGCCTGACTTAGGTATATCTTAAATAATAATTTAATATACTTACCAGTTATGTATATTTATAGACCGATTTCATCCTATGCTTTATCATGTTTTTTTACTATTTTATACAGTGTGTTCTATAAGTACTGGGGCACAGACCACCTGGTAATAGTTAAAGCCAAATATTATATGTATAGGGGCTAATATTAACAGAGGTATACGGTGTTGAAGTAAAATATTTTTTACTAAAACTTCTAACTCCAACCAACTTTTACATTTGGTGACGTATCCTTTTCAAATTTACTGTCGATGGGTTTCTGGGGATGCTGAAATTTAAATATCACATCGTGATTTGAACTCTTGGGGCGAAATAATGTATCATTGATGTAAAAAATTGCTATATATTTTTTTATTTAACAGTAGACCATAAATTCTTTAAAACTATAATAATACGGATATATTGTGATTGTTCGGGTTATTATGCCGTGACCTCGATAACTGGTTACTGCCAGTAAGAGAATTAAAGTACACATCCCTAGTCTTAGCTGGGATTCTTTGACCATTGTTGTTCTCGGACAAGACTCTGTGGAGGTAGGCTTGCTATCAGTGTCTGTGAACCAATCCATATATTGATTTCAACTCCGGTCATTACGACTGCTATGATATCACGACTGCTACGGTTGGAACCGTTCCTTGGATAATAGTGGTCTTTCGACACGTCCCGTAGTCGCCTCTATAACTGGTCGCATCCCATGCTTCCAAATGTTTCTGCGCTTTTCACTGTCCTCTTCAGTGGTGATTCTCCAAAAGCTTAGTCGCGACTGAGGCTAAATCGCGGCTAACTTTTTCGGGCCTAACTCGAGAACAACAAGGGCAGGTCAAGGCTAGCTGGGATTCTTTGAAGATTTACCTATTATGCACTGTAATATACTTAGTTATTAGTTACGAATTATATATATATATATATATATATATATATATATATATATATATATATATATATATTATCAGTTATAATAATAATAACAATTACAACAGAAAATGTTTATTTTAACTCAAAATTAAATACATTGATAAACTATAAAACTAATTTTATCTCGAAATTGAAAGAATTTCTATTTTTATCTCACCCCTTTCATGTTTCGGAAATATGACAAATCTGTGTGTTAAAACACCTTCAATATTATGTATCATTACGATACGGCCCTATTATGATAGAATCATAATTTCCAGTGTCTTCTAGAAAACACTCATTTAGCTTACTTGTCATTTAACGTTGGTTTTTACAGCCAAACTATTTTATTAGCGGCAGCCATTTTAACAATGCTGAAAATCATTAGAGGGTATAACTACAAAAATATCATAAATTGAGCCGGTTTCATAATATTGATTAGTCAAAATGAAGACAATTATGAAAATGAAAATTATTATAAAGATTTATTTTATATTGATGTTGGCGCTAGTTTTATCGTCAAATAAACTATTAGAATAAAGTGCTTCTTTAGTATGGTGTGAAACCCAAACCCGGCATAGCCAAAAGGGAAAGAAAAATAAATATTAAAAAAGATCGTATAATACAACCGAGAAATTTTTTTTGTGATAATAGGTTCTGATAAATCGAAATTTCAATTTCTTCCAATGAATTTATTTTCTCATTGAGATATATTAACACGAACAACATTCCAATTATGGATTACCTTTAAAATAGCATGTAAATCTTTCATTATAGCGATTTATTACAATGTCATTATCAATTTACGGGTACGTCTAAAACATTACAGACGCTGCTATTAATTTTAATGATATAATGTTTTCCCCATAAATTTAATTTTCTGATAATATTACCAGCAACGTCAGTCTGTTTGAACAAATTGCAAATATGTATTTTAAATAGTTCCGTAACTGTTCATGCATTATTACATATGTTTATCTTGCCGTTTCATAAACGCGAATACGTCTATAATGGTGAATACATTATCACAGTTCTCACAATCCAATTTGGTACTTGAGCAGCCTCGGGCGTCTCAGATGGAGGTATCAACAAAAGCAATTTATGTTTAAGACTATTCAATTTCGTTTTTTATGCAGTTGACCGAGAATACATTTTAATTGTCTCCGACTTTTTACTAATAATTAAGCGAATGCTGAAAGCTAAATGTAATAATTTGATTGTAAGACTTGTTACATCTATATTAGCATTAATTAGTTCCCAATTTTAGAAGCTCTAATTCTTTCGCTAATGGAAATTAACTTCTCTGGAACCAATAGCTCAGTATTTTTACATGGATAAAACATCAAGATTATTTTAACCTTTATTTGTATGTTTAACTGAAATTTTTGACAATGAATATGCAGGGTGTTGCAAGATGTACTGGACAAATTCCAGAGGTTACACAGAGTAAAAAAGTTATAATTTATATAGGCTCAATTCTCCATAGTTCCCAAGCTATGGACCTTTTTAATGTAGAAATAAATTTATAGGTACTTACATACAGGATGTGTACTTTTATTTGTGTATAAATCCGTAAAATCTTTATTCTTCAAGATAATTTAAAAAAATGTTTTTAATTTTAAATGACATCGAAAACCGCTTTCTCTGACCCTACCACGACACTTAAGATGGCGATTCAAGACCTGCTATGATTTTTTTAAACTCTTGAAATTAAAAACCTTTAGCGATTTTTTTTATTTAAAATCTGATAAGGTGGTGTTAATCATGACCCTGCAAAACCCCTATGTGTGAAATTTGAACAAAAACTGTACAGTGTTTTCTGCTACACGTGGTTAAAATTTCATTTTTGTAAAAATTCGTAAAAATTTTATTTCTCAAAAAATATTTTTTAGATATAAATGTCATCGAAAACCGTTACATATAAACCTATCACGGTGTTTGAGATGGCGATCCAAAACCTGCTATGATTAGTTTTATACCCCCCAAATTCAATAAAAACGTTTAGCGATATTTTATTTAAAATCTGCTAAGGTGGTGTTACTCAAGTCATCTCAGAACCCATATGTGTGAAATTTGAACAAAAACTATAGTGTTTTCATCTGCACGTTCTCAAAGTTTTATTTTTATAAAACTTTGTAAAAACTTTTTTTTCCTAAAATAATGCATCAATATTTTTATGTGATAAGGTGGTGTTAATCATGACCCTGCAAAACCCCTATGTGTGAAATTTGAACAAAAACTGTACAGTGTTTTCTTCTACACGTGGTTAAAATTTCATTTTTGTAAAAATTCGTAAAAATTTTATTTCTCAAAAAATATTTTTTAGATATAAATGTCATCGAAAACCGTTACATATAACCCTATCACGGTGTTTGAGATGGCGATACAAAACCTGCTATGATTAGTTTTATACCCCCCAAATTCAATAAAAACGTTTAGCGATATTTTATTTAAAATCTGCTAAGGTGGTGTTACTCAAGTCATCTCAGAACCCATATGTGTGAAATTTGAACAAAAACTATAGTGTTTTCATCTGCACGTTCTCAAAGTTTTATTTTTATAAAACTTTGTAAAAACTTTTTTTTCCTAAAATAATGCATCAATATTTTTATGTGATAAGGTGGTGTTAATCATGACCCTGCAAAACCCCTATGTGTGAAATTTGAACAAAAACTGTACAGTGTTTTCTTCTACACGTGGTTAAAATTTCATTTTTGTAAAAATTCGTAAAAATTTTATTTCTCAAAAAATATTTTTTAGATATAAATGTCATCGAAAACCGTTACATATAACCCTATCACGGTGTTTGAGATGGCGATACAAAACCTGCTATGACTAGTTTTATACCCCCCAAATTCAATAAAAACGTTTAGCGATATTTTATTTAAAATCTGCTAAGGTGGTGTTACTCAAGTCATCTCAGAACCCATATGTGTGAAATTTGAACAAAAACTATAGTGTTTTCGTCTACACGTTCTCAAAGTTTTATTTTTATAAAACTTTGTAAAAACTTTTTTTTCCTAAAATAATGCATCAATATTTTTATGTGATAAGGTGGTGTTAATCATGACCCTGCAAAACCCCTATGTGTGAAATTTGAACAAAAACTGTACAGTGTTTTCTTCTACACGTGGTTAAAATTTCATTTTTGTAAAAATTCGTAAAAATTTTATTTCTCAAAAAATATTTTTTAGATATAAATGTCATCGAAAACCGTTACATATAACCCTATCACGGTGTTTGAGATAGCGATCCAAAACCTGCTGTGATTAGTTTTATACCCCCCAAATTCAATAAAAACGTTTAGCGATATTTTATTTAAAATCTGCTAAGGTGGTGTTACTCAAGTCATCTCAGAACCCATATGTGTGAAATTTGAACAAAAACTATAGTGTTTTCGTCTACACGTTCTCAAAGTTTTATTTTTATAAAACTTTGTAAAAACTTTTTTTTCCTAAAATAATGCATCAAATATTTTTGTTTTAAATGACTGATGAATTTTTACAAAAATGAAACTTTAAGAACGTATAGAAGAAAACTTGCATACCACCAAAAATAAAAATCAATTCTGATTCATACTTTTTGACTTATTTCCATGATCACTCTTGATTCGTCTAGCGCGTTTTAAATTCAGTATTTTGTTTTGAGGGGGGTTGTGATCAACCCCATCTTATCAGATTGTAAATCAAAAATTCGATAAACGTTTATATTCAATTTCGGTGGTATAAGAAATTATAGTAGACCTTAGGTCGCCATAGTAGGATCAGAACAGATGGTTTTCGATGCTATTTAAAATATAAAAATAGTTGTTGCGTTATTTTGGAATATAAAGTTTTTACAAATGTTTATAAAATTAAAACTTTGTGTAGAAGGAAACACACTGTATAGATTTTGTTCAAATTTCACACATAGGGGTTTTGAGGGGTCCTGATTAATACCACCTTATTAGATTTTAAAAAAAAATCGCTAAACGTTTTTATTGAACTTCGGGGGTATAAAAAAAATCATAGCAGGTCTTGGATCGCCATCTTAAATGCCGTGGTAGGGTCAGAGAAAGCGATTTTCGATGTCATTTAAAATAAAAAAATTTTTAATTATCTTAAAAATAAAGATTTTACGGATTTGTACACAAATAAAAGTAGACACCCTGTATATATAGGGCGTCCCAATTTCGTTGTAATTGCAGATTATCTTGGAAAGTACAAGATATTTCTAAAATATAAAGTAGCAACTATCTATTATAAAGCTATCATCATGAAGGAAAAAATAATGTAATTGAGTGGCATAAAAATATACAGGGTGCTCCATTAAAAATGCATGTTTGGGTCATATTTGAGGAGACCCTGTAAATTATAAGTATGCCACTGGTTTCTACGTAAAAAACTGTATCAGAAGCAATTTTCACCATTTCGATATGTCAGCTATTCTTTGAAAAACGAAAAAATCTCTTAAAAGCAGTTTTTTTCAAGGTTCAAAGTTCTGATTGAGACATCTTAAGTTTCTTAAAAAGGTAACCTAGTGTTGCTCAAACTGTATCCTTCTATCTCTTGTAGTTTCCGAGATACGATTACGACAAAATCGAGGCACCATGTACACAGATTGCAAACTTTTATTATAATTGATTGCATGTATGTAGCAATGCATAACTGACCCCATGTATATTATAACTTTTTTCCTCAGAATGGCCTCAAGAACTTGTTTGTGTCTTGTGAAGTTTGTCCAGTACATCATGCAACACTCTGTATTAAGGGTCAGTTTTAACATTTATACCGGATGTATTTAAACGAAGAAGCCATGCAGTGATACGTCTGACTATAATGCTAAAAATGAAACGATTTAAATTAACTTATCCTCTGAGATGTTTTTTATCCGCTCTATGACGTTAGAATAAAAAAAATGCAGTTTTTCAATAGCTCCAAAATATTTTGTTTTATTTAACTGAAATTTGGTATGCTAATACAATACTTATGTTTACATATCAAGAAAAACCTATAGCAAACAAAGTCATTCAACGCTACCAAACATATACCGGTTTCGAGTGTGTTAGCTCTCATCAGCATGTCATAGGATAGGACTACCGACGACTAATCCTGCCTGTACGTGTCTACTAAATGTCTGGTGGTGCCGCTGATGACTGACTGGCTGTTTTCTATGGGCATTTCAGGAGTAATTTAATGCTGACCGGAGCATGAACTCAAATAATATAGATCGGGGGGTTTCAATGGTACCTGTAGTATGGCAGGTTGCTTGGTGTTGGGGCCGCTCAGGTCCAGCATGGAGTAGCCAGTGAGCACTAGATGTAGACAAGTGCTCTCGCGTACTTAGAATCGCCCTACAACTGAATCTGAATAGCTGAATTTTGGAGACATTCAGCAAATACTTTTAAGTCGCTAAAAATGTTAAATGTTTTTTAGTTCTGCTACACAGTGATACTTGACCCTAAACAGTACTGATTTTTTGCATTTACTGACTGGAGACTAAAATAGAGCATATTTTTAACTTCAAATTTAAAACACTGTATGAGGAATGATCATTTCACAACAAAGTTTAGTGAAATTGTTTATTCTTAATTCATTACTACCACTAATTTGTAATGTTTTCTATTAGAATAAACGTGGTATCTTATAATTATTGTTTATACAATTTCAATTTCCTATATCTATAGCAAAGAATAATATTCTTTATTCGAATTATGACATTTTTATTTTATCATTACAGCTATAGTTTCTATTATAAAGAATTATTTAAAAAAAATCGTCTTTAAGCTCTAAATGAAAAATACAGAATCAATGACTTTTATATAGCCACTACTGTCTTAGTAATGAACTATTCTTAAATTTGGACAGACATTTTTGATATTTTCAACCTGCATATTGAGAATAATACACTAAATGTAGGAAATGAAGTAGAGATTGTTGAGAACATTAGGAAACCTACTGTTATTTTTTAATATACAGACATGAAAGTTCATTTATTATTATTGATGTTTTTTTTTTTTTTCAAAAAAAAAAACTGCGACCGGATATGAAAAGCTTTTACTTTTTAAATAGGTGCTACTTCGTAGATGCCTTTATATAATAAACTGCGGACAGGATATATCATGTCATTTGTGACGTGACGTAACTTGATGACTTGTTTCTGGGAAGCAATTCCTTAAGTAATTGGCAATCAATATTTGATACGACGTGGAACATTCCCCGGAGGCCAATTTATGAAGTCCAGGATCCTAAAATTTTATTCAGCTGTAGTAGCATTTGGTATACGTTGCCCAGAAATTTTAAATTATTCAAGTAGGGTGATTTCATACTTCTTATTTCTCAAGCACTTTGTTAAGATATTCTACTTCACAAAATTTCCTGAAATTATAAGAGAACCTCTTCATATATACCTTTTTAAATAATATGTTATTTGAACTAAAGATTAGATGTAGTACTGCCTCCCTTTATCTAAATTTTGAAAAAATAGGGAGTCACTGAAAACAGATATGTATTTGATTTTATGTAAAAGCTAATAATAAAAATCGCTCAATTAAAAATTCTGAATATTTTGATTTTTAATGGGTCTGTAGTTAATCTTTTTTTTTAACAACTATGTATTTAAGTGAAATAAATAAATACAAATATAATAGTTGTAGACTAATTTACGATTCTACTTACAAATATTTAATCAGTGAATATGCATAATGCTCCATGTCTTGCAAAAAATAACGTGTTGAAGGAAATTAAATATTCTATATATGGTACCACTTCACTGTAGTTATTTTAATTCAGGTACCTATTAAATAATCAAATATTTTAATGAAGGCGATAGTTTACTTTCGTTTTCTTAATGAAAGGTAACGAAAATTTCAGTTAAATTTACTATAAAAATACATTCAGTCATATACAGGGTGCCCCGAAATTAATGGGACACAGCAACAGTAGATTACTTACATAAAAAATGCGATTAAGCCAAACTTACCTTGGTCTACAGAAAAAATAAGTACGGATTTGTTTTTCTCGTCCTAGAAAAACCCCTAATTTAAATTTTCAAAAGATTCCTTTGAAACTTTCTAAGAATTTTAAGAATTTCGAATTTAAAATTAGAACTTTAACGTCCTGTAATTTTTTTATTAGCCACAAATGGACCAAGGTAAGTTTGGCTTAATCGAATTATTTTGATGTAAGAAATATTACTCTTGCTCTGTGTCCCATTAATTTCGGGACATCCTGTATAAGTAAATTTAAATTTAAAAAATCCACAAAAAAAAAAGAAAAATTTTAAATTTCTTTACTATGTTAGATTGAAGGTACAAAAACTATTGATGGATAATTTTGATAAGAATATTGTAAAGACGATACTTTTTTCGTTGGAGATTGACTAATTCAGTTTAGAAAATTTCTTGATCGATCGATCGATTGATCGTGTCGATCACAAAATTCTTTTACAAAAATTGGAGACCTTCGGTTTTAGTTCCAATTTGTGTAATCTCTTTGAATCATACCTTCTTAACAGAAAACAATACGTTACATATCTTGGACACAATTCTAAAATTTTCACGGCAACTTCCGGAGTCCCTCAAGGATCCAATTTGGGGCCCTTGTTTTTTTATATTTTATTAACGATCTAACATCTGAGCTGGAGTGTAAGAAACTATTGTTTGCTGATGACTTAAAACTTTTTAGTAAAATATCAGATATTGGGGATTGTCAAAGACTGCAAAACCAATTATATATATTGAACAACTGGTGCGCTAATAATTGTCTTCAGTTAAATGTAGTGAAATGTAAGACCCTAAGTTACACCCGTAAATTGCACCCAATAGAATATAATTACAGATTAGATCTGGAGATACTTGACAGAGTGGACTCCATAAAAGACTTGGGCGTCTTATTTGATTCGAAACTAACATTTTGTCAACATATCAATGATATTACTTCATCTGCTTTAAAGATGCTAGGCTGTATTATGCGCAACTGTCGGTCGTTCTCTAACGAAACAGCTTTAAAGTGTCTTTACAACTCGTACGTAAGATCTAAACTGGAATATTGTTCGTTAGTATGGTATCCACGTTATGATTATCTGAAGCTTTGTTTAGAAAGTGTCCAGAGAAAATTTTTAAAATTTATTTCATTTAAAACTGATGGCTTTTATCCAGAAAGAGGTTATGACCATGCTACTTTACTTAACAGATTTGATTTTCCTTCTTTAGAGTTTCGCAGGGATCTAGCAAGTATCAAAATTTTATACAATATATTCCATAATAATTTAGAATGTCCGTCTTTATTATGTCAGTTTTCTTTTCATGTTCCTCGATTAAATTCTCGCCAAAATTGTACTTTCATTTGTACTAGAGCAAGGTCTCGCGGTCTTAAAATGTCTCCAGTACATATTATGTGTCAAAATTTCAATAAAATTTCAGATGTATGTGAAATTTTAGCACCTTTAATCAGATAGTTGAAACTGTTGGTCTGAGATTTAATAGCGATAATATTTAATATTTAAGTTTATTTATATTATAGTTTCCATATCTTCTTTGTACAATATTGTTAAGACGCTTTTGTGCACTACATACTGCATCAGATACTATATAATATGTTTACGCAATTCACTTTTGTTTTGTAAATAATTTGTCCTATAAATGGATTTTATCTGTTGGGCAATAAAGATTATTATTATTATTATTATTATTATTATTTATAAAATTTATTTTGCTGCTTTATAAAAGCCACAGACTTATGAAAAAAATGTTTAACACGAATAGTTTTTCTACTAATACATTTGACAAATAAAAATACAACTACAGTAAAATGCAAAACTGTTATAAAATTCCGAAGTGAGGAGCGGTCAAATGTTTAGAAGCTGCTACGCGATGTTTCGGAAGATCATTATCCGAGGAACGGTTCCAACTGTAACAGTCGTAATACCAATAATAAGAACCGAGCTCAATATATGGGCGGGCACAGAGATACCGATAGCAGGCCTGCCCCCACGGAGCCTAGTCCGAGAACAAGAGCAGGTTTAAGAAGAGACACTAGAGTTGTGCGCTTTAATTTTGTTATTTTCAGCGACCAGTTACCGAGGTCACGGCTAACAACCCGGAAAATCAGTATAATATATCAAATAATAGCACCGGCCGTGACAACATAAAAACCATTACAGCAACATAACTTATTTTGAACAGTTGTAAATATTTAACGTTTTATTCTGTGTCGTGAGCTTTAAGAAAATCATTCACAGTAAGTATATTTAGGTGTATTTGTAATTATTGTGTACAAAAACCAAACGCCTGACATACTATGTGAACGACGCTATCACATATTCAATACCTCCTTGCTGACAAATTGCGTTCCGTTGGTCAGAGAATGAAAATACGTTTTGTTAGGTACAATTTATCATACAGCAATAAAAGGTACTCATATTCCGAATACCCTGTATAGATATTTATTTATAAGTGTTAACGTCATTAAAATAGATACATACATATAGTACCATAAATAAATTGCCATTTATTGTTCTAGAAAAGAACCATCAGTTCAATTGACGTAAACTACATTAGTAAAAACAACTCAACTTTTTACCTTGCACGTAGATAACGTCAGAAAAAAACTGGATATTTGTTGAATAATTGTTTTCATGTTGCATCAATTAAAGAGATATATTTTTGTTCATTATTTATATTACTAATGATACTAGAAAACCAACATTGGATTAAAATAATTCAAGCAGCATTTGATACACTGTAAAAAATAATTACAGTTAAAATAGATGGCAATTTATTTACCACTCATTATTGCTGTAATTTTCTTATCGATTGTGACTTTACAAATAAAATGTAAAATTACGTTGTAAATTTATTTCATGGTGTAATTTTAGGTTTTGAAATTGTAATATTACTTTGTGATTTTACAATACAAAAAGTATTTTTACAATGTAACTTCCACAATTACTTCTAAAATTACAAAGTAACTTTACAGGCAGTTGTATAGTTACATTGTAATAATACATTTTATATTATGACTACAATGTAATTTTTTTTTATTTATTGTACAGGATGGTCCAATTTGGGCACTTAAGTATAGAAGGTTTCTTCTATTTTCCGAAAGAACAGAAAAAAATAGCCAAGATATTTACAGCTTAATTTCTGAGAAAAGTTGAATGGCGAGAATCACATTTCGATATTTTGATTTGTTTAAGAAATACCTACTTGATATTTTTAAATTTTGGTCGTTTTCTGTGGTAACTTTTCTACTTATCATATTAATATTTATACATTGTAAAGACATTTTTTCTCTATGTGTTGAGGAATATTTATTTTATAACTTCTAGTTTTCCGCTGCTATATGTTTTAATGAAACATCATACGTATGTAACATGGGGCATCATAGAAAATGCCTAAAATTAAAAAAATGCTATATAAAAACTAATCAAGATATCGAAATGAAATTTTCGTTATTCAATTTTTCTCAAAAATATTGCCGTGACATTTGAACTATCTTTTCGGAGGATAAAAGAAACCTCTTAAAAGTGTCGAAACTGACCTAACTCGTACACAGGACATCTTGTTTACAACATTCGAATTCACTAACAGTGCTTTGACATACCTAGATCCCTAAAAAAATCTGAATAGCAATTCATTTATAACTAATAGATTAATATGCCTACATGAGAAAAATTTAAATATCGTAAGGAATTAACGATTGTTACCTTAAGTAACATATCAGGCTTTTCCGTGAGTTTCTCAATAGCATCACTGCATCAGAATGTTATTTCAAAAGAAAAATATACTCATATTAAGTAACCTAAGTAACATGAATGTCAATTGCTTCTAATGTTAACAAATACACATAATAGTAATATTGAATTTTTGATATGATATCCCCAGTGAAGTCAAACATTTTCGAACTAATAGATTTGTTTTCTATATGCTTTTCAGATTTATATATAAAAAATTAAGTACTTTGGAATTTATGACGCATTTAGTTAAAAATAATACTTATTTCTATTATAGCCTCGATGTATACCTTAAAATCAGCAGAATAATCCTTTTTAAATTTATAATTAAAATTTTTGGACAAATTGTGTAAAAAACATTTGTTACACAAAACCGTACTTTTCCTAACTGATTATATAAATAGCTATTTTGTACTGCGATTACGGCTCAGTTAGCTAATTAGTAGTTACAGCTTTATTATATCTTATATCTAAGTGCCCTTTGCTTATTTTTTAGCATATAAATACATGTACATACAGGTACTGAAGTAATAAAATATTATGGTTTTACAGCAATTTTTTATTAAAATTTAGTACCTACACATTTAGGTTATTTGTACAAAATAGAACAAGACATATAACAATGTAAAAATATATTCGTAGAACTAAAGTTAACATTTTATAATATTCAAACGAAATCTATGATCTTATACTAACTATTACAAAGTAATATTAATTATATAAATGTGCATAGAGAATAAGTAGATACCTAGAACTTAAATCATGCTAATCCTCTCCTGTTCATCAAATATGTATAAAATATAATATAATAGAAAATATATAATAGAAAATATTAGATTTTTATATATTATGTAAGATGAACAAAACAACAGTGGGGTACCCAATTATTGTAGATGCAATGTTTCTTTGTTTCAATAATTATGTATAACTTACCTACCTATTAGTTCTTAATCTCATTGAGGTTATGTTTAAACAAGCACTAGACAAAACTATTTATAGTACTAAAAACACTCACTTATCACTCTAGATATGTTTATATTGCTAGTCACTACTCACTAAATTGATTATGTAAGTACCTAGGTCCTAGGTATACGCTGCATTCATCGAAATGAAGCAAGAATAATGAGGCGTTACCACCCAACGCTCTCAACGGTTAAGTTAGGTTAGCGCGTTTTAAACCTTCACATACACATTAGGCATATTTTTACAGTCAATTATATAGCAAATTTGGTATTTTCAGTAATTTTACAGTGTAAAAATGGATTTCACATTGTTAATTGTAAATGTATTACAATATATTCTATAAATGTACAAATTATATTATAATTACATAGGAAGTTTACGGTTTTATTGTATATTGGCAGTTTTCTTGTAAAATTACAAGTGTCAGTGTAATATCATCATTATTTTTAGAATTATTTTAAGACAATTATAAGGATATTCTTAAAAAGTAAATTTGTAAAGTTACTGACCTTTTTTTCAGTGTATATTTCCAGCAACATATATTTATGTCCCCGACTAATTTAATTTTTATAAAATTTATTCTTTTTATCAAAATCATTCTAGTGAAAGTACTGAAACAATGTAGCATTTTTTAATTCCATGACATTAACTTTTTGGAAATCCCTGATTTGCCATTTCAAAGATATTTTGTTATGAAGATAAGTTAAAGCATCAGATGCCGCTGAGAACATGATCATTTGGTCATGGACGATTCTTCATGTTCGTGAAGACCAACTGATGAAGATTGTTGTGACATTTTGCTCATTATAATTCATGCCAATCTATCCGTGAATTACTTGATATGATGAATAGTAACGTTAGTATGTTACATGCACCCAAAAAATGGGTGTACGGATACCACATGTTTTGAATGAAAACAGCAAAACTCAACGTGCTGTTTTGCCTACTCATCATGGTTTAGCTCTTCAACAATATCAACCATTATTGGCGCAGATTATGTATGGTCACAAAAAATGTGTTTAGATTAACGCCAATAAGAGAAGAAAGAATACACTTTAACAGAAAGGCGTCTCCAAGAGCAAAAGTTGGTACCATTCTTTGTTTTAAGAGTACGCAACAAAAAAACATTGTTACTAAATTTTGTAGCATGATAACGACTGCAATGATACTGCTACCGTCGACAAATAGGCTATTCTGGAATTCAGTTGAAGAATTATTCTATTCTGCTGATCTTGCTCCAAATTGCCGTCTCCTCTGCTCTTTATCGCATAGCCTTCAATTGACTACGTTGCGCTTCAAAATTGGTTTTGTTAATATGGAGATAAAGGTATCCCTGATTAGTTTACGAGTTTTATTTTTAACAAGAAATACATTTTTGAAATTAAAAAAGATACGTCCAACTTATATATTAACACAGGCAGACGTACTTACTATTTAAGCTTGGCGTTTGAATATATGATTTGTGGTATGATTAGGTTTATTTTATCTTTACCGTTGTCGTACTTTGTTTAGCGTATGGGTATTCCAAAGACTAAGCCTAAATAGTTGGTCTGTAGTTATAATGAAACATTGTTTTTAGTCATATTTTAATCCAAAGTGATAAAAAAAATATATTAGCAAGATATTAATTAATGTAAATTTAACCTTATGTGTAAAAACTTTTTGGTAATGTTGTTGCTCTGAACATAACATCTACTTTTTTAACATAGACCATTGTAATGACTAACACTGTCTTTTGTTTCAGGTACTTTCATTTGTGTCATCAAATGAGTAAGTAAAACTAATACTCGTATAATCTCTGACCCATTAGAAAATGTCTTTGTTGGTATCATACAGTCATCTGCTCTAATTTTACGTAGCATAAAAAAGGATTAGAAACAATCCAGCTTTCATTTATAATGAGCTTATTTTAAAAATTAATTTTCTCAGAACCTTTGTGAACATCAACATAACAATTTTAATGAGGCAAAAATATAGAAGAAAGTGCCTTATTAATTTTTTTCGGTGCGTCAAAATTGGCGACCTCCTAAGGTGAACAATATTTATATAGGCACGTATTCAGCGTAGTTCGTGGAGAGTAAAATTTCTAAGATATATGGTCGCATAAAAAATAACAACCGATCTGAATCTTTATCAGTACCTATATCTATTAACCTGCGCATTTTTCGAATATTGTATTGTAGTTAAAAAATTAGAAGTTGGATAGAGCGAACTGAGTAAATGCAGTAGTTTATCTTTCATTAAAAATAATATATTCTTTAGCAATATTCCTGGAGTTAAATTTAAATGTTTAAATACTTGAATACTAAAGCAAACATATGCTAGCTGCATGTATTACTTTATATTATTTGTTTGCATTTATTTAAATTCTCCCAGCAGGATATCTTCTTTAATAAACATAAATATATAATATTCATGCCATATTTTATTACTTAACATTGCTTTCCTTTTCTTACTGCTAACTGCTTAATTTATTTACATTCTCCTTTATATAGGCAATAAATATGTTAACTTATACAAATTTTATCGATTTAACAATTGAAAACAATCACAGATGCATTAACACTGCAGTCTTCATATTTCCTTAAACATTTCTATTAGCGATTTGATATTCCCATAAGAAAGACAGATATCAATAATTATGTTAATATAACTTAATTTGAACCAATATCAAACTGAAATTCAGGGAATATTTGCAACGAAAACAAGCAACGAAACTTTATCGAACACTTAATAAATAAATTAAAGCAAACAACTATCTGTATTTTGTACAAAGAGAACGCATTGCCGACCGTTATCCATCGATCTGATCACGGTCTTTTACAAAATCAGCCTCATATGTCGTTCTCTATGCGCTTCTGACTTGTTCCACTGTACTATTTAGTTGTCAAAATATGTTCTGTGAAATATATTTTTATTAGCTCTTTTATTTGACGTGACTGGCTAAAATTCTCCAAAAAGATTTCGTCGCGACTGCGATGCGAGCGATTCCAGTTCTCTACCTATTAGTGCAAACGTGTACGTTTAAAATCATTAGAGATTCTTCACTAAACGAGAATGAGACTGGAATGGTCCGCGATGCTCCTAGACCGCGACCACATAGTGCATTTCTTCCTCTATGATGTTTCATCTTATATGTAAATTTTATAAATTTTTTTAGTAGTTATCAATAATATTGTGAGAAACTAACTACTCTGTGGACTAATGCCCCGACTGGCGTTGAATTATACCAACAATATTTACCCATACATTTTGTATAAGTAGCTGTTGTATATTTTATACTGTATCGTAAAGATATTTAAGGTAACTCAAATCGATAATGAACCCCGTGTGTATGTCCTTCGAAACCAAATATCAAGGTATGCTAACAATTTTATAGATAAGGTTGCACTTAGAAAATGCCTAGGGGAAAATACTTTACTAACTTTTTTTAGCTAATACTGCGAACATTTTTATAACAGTAGCAGATCTGGTTTCTTCGTTCAGTAAAATCATTGAATAAGTTTTATATATTACTCAATGGTAAAATGTACTTTACTGATACCACATTACTGTCAGTGTTAAATACTTTACTGCCATTAAAAATTACTTTCGTATTATAGGAAAGCGAATGATTATAAAACGTATTTTTATTGTTATAGTAATTTACATCATTAGTATAGCAAGATATTATTGCCTGTGAAAGATAATTGTATTTTATTATTTATTTCTGCTACCGTAGGCAGTATTTCTTCTTTCAGTAAAATTTATTTTATAAAAAACATGAATTTTTTTCTGACAACATGAATCTACTACATTATAACTCAGAATTCAGAAATTTCTTTCAACAATTTTTTTGTTTATTTATTTATATAAATCACAAGATAAAGGCATATCTAAAATATAGATGTAATAATTACGTAACGGTTTATTTTTAACAAAAATATAAAAGCATAACACTTTACATATAGAATGAACTATGAACTAACTAATTTTGTAATCACAACTTAGGGTGGAATTCATAGTTCACACTTAAGGTGTGCACTTAACTTTGCAATTTACAAGATAAAAATGCTGGGTAACAAATTACTAATAGTTTTGTACCACACTTTAATAAGTTTTCCTTAAGTTTAGATATGAAACAAAATATTAAAGGGTATCTAATTAAGTACACCTTAAATAAAAAGTCACACTTATGTGAAGTCCTGACTAGGAATTCTACCCTTAACTTGTTACAATTAGACTCAGTTCACGTAACGATACTGATTAATACTTTCAGGTTTTACCGCGTTGTAAAACATTCTCATTTATTATTAATAACTAGAATACCTTCAAATACATTTTTATTATTGTTATTAGAAACAACTTCTATTATGCCAACAGGTAGATAAATACAAAAATAGCTCAATTGCTAATCTAAAAACAAAACAGTCAAATAAAATTATACAAAAAAGTATAACAAGTAATTTTGCAAACAGAAAATCCATAAATAATTAAAAATCACGGCAAAATGGTTGAAAATTCACTGAAAAGTTAAATAATAAAAACGAAATCAAAACAGGTCATATCTGCACATGGAATAACAAACAAACTCACACAATCACACTAGCACGGTGACGTTCATAACCATACTTGAATTAATTGATGAAAGATCCTTCAAATAAGCGTTCAGAGTTGAGTCCCACTGATGCAATAATAATTGCTATTCCATAGTTATTAAAATTACCCAAAGCACACAAACTATACTGCCTCGAAGTACACAATATAATCACATAAAACTTAATGGCGAATTAAACTGATTCACGATCCTTCGCACTTTTCGCCTTTATTCGCAACGTATTCAGCGATGAAAAGTGAACAAGTTAGTTGTGGTACCGATCTATACTGCTGTGACAATCATGGGTTCCAGTCATGACAATAATTTTTTAATCATATTTACCATTTATAGTGACTGCAAAATAATTACATGTAAACAAATGGCTTGCCGGAAGTGAATTTTAAAATCCAATAAAATACTTTACTGATACTTTACTTGGAGGGTTTTTCCCTGTGTACAATAATAGCAAACTAAATTCTATAAATGAAATTGATATAGTTTGCAGTAGTATAGATACTCTGCTGATGTAGGTATAAGCTATTTATAGCCCCAAGAGAGGTTTTTCCTGCAACAGCAGTATTACAGAGATTAAGTGTAATGGTTTTTTATAATGTAATTCTACTCCAACAATTAATTAGTAACGTGAGGTTTTCTGTAATAGTGGTAAAGTACTTGACTGGCGCTTATATTATCAAATTTTGGCATCATAAAACTGGAAACTGGAAAAACTGCCTGTGACCATAAAAATTTTTCTCAATGTGGATTCAATAAATATGTAAAATAATAATTGTAGCTAAATCGGTCTCAAATTTCATTTCTAGTGGCTGATTGCGACTATGTTTAAAAGTCAATTTAAGTTTAGAAAACCATTTAGTGATTTCATTATACCAGGTATGTCTTTTTCCGTTAGTTAATTTTAATTAGATTAATTTTTATTTTAGATATTTATTGATTTGATCCTTTTCCATGGAATTTTTCCATAGTACAACTAAATAACTAGTGTTAAAGAACATACATATGACTTCATTAATGAAAATTGTAGGGACATTGAGTTGTATCATCTAAAATACATTTGGACCAATGCCAATAGAGTAAACAACCTAATGCGTAAGTTATACTGGGTTGAATAGAGTATGTTTTAAATTTCACAAAATAGTAATTTTAATTATAAATTCTGAGATTTGATTGCTTTAGGATACGTCCAGGTATTATAGTTGTCAGAAAACAGAAATCCATTTGGAAACTGTACATTGTGTTACTACATATTGCTATGCAACAAGGATGCATTTGTTTACAGTAAATAAAAAACTTTTCTTAAAATCGTATCTAAGAAAATATGAAAAAAAAAATCACATAATACTTTAAGACGTTCATAGAGATTCCTATGGATCAGATAAAAACTTAATTTAAATTCATATTCGGTTCGGTACCTCAGAAAACTTATTATACTAAGGCTTGCTGAAATATCTTAAAAAGTAAGTTAATAGTTCTTTAATAAAAATAAATCCACAAATATATTTTATTTTGTTTTACTTTAACATCCTGTAATGTCTTAAGGAAGCAAAATTTTCCTAAAGTAACTAAATCTAGATACATCAGTTTATTTTGGTAAACGTACGGAAACTGCTTTTGAGGTATGACAACAGGTTTCTGGATAACAAGAGACTTGGTAATATTAAACATTCCTCGTAAATATGAGTACATAGTTATTAACATTTTATAATAGTTGAAATTTTTGAATATTTACTAAAACTGAAGAAGTTCATACCGATGAATGACGCAACATTGTTTTCAACTTTCAACTGATAAAGAACTGGAAAGAAAAGTTATAATTGACACCATTTTTTTCTAAAATTAAAATATTAGAACGCGCGCTATTTAGGTTAACACGCTTATTTTTGCATTAATCTAATCTTGGTATGGTTTTTTCTACTACAACAGTTACTGACATTTTTATAGACAAAATTTACGAGTTTCTTTGTTGGGAGTGTTGGTGATGGTATGCTAATTAGTCACATAATAAAGTTTTCGCTCGTTGAATATGAAAAACCGATATTCTCAGTGCATCGCTGGACCGTGAGAACAGGGGCCGCCACATGCATTAAAATACGAAATCGCAAAAATGACTGTTATAACTGTTATCCATATCCGTTTGGAATATGATCTTGTTCGAATTTAAATTCGAACTTTTAATAAAATTAATTAGTCGAATGTATCAGTTTTTTCCCACAGCTGCCAAAATATGACACCCAAGAACTGCTGCTTTCTTACGGAATGATTCATATCGGATAATGAGAATACGTCTCATTGAAAGGAGAAAATTTATTTTGCGTTATATTATTTGACAAGAGAAATTTAAGGTTTACTTTTCTTCGGTTAAACTGAAAGCATGGATTAAAGTGTGTTCCATATATCTACTGGTTCTACTTTGCTACGGTTGGATAAAGTCTTTTATCTAACTGTCTTATTTCGGCTTCCTCTATTGATTGGTATGTTAGTGTGAGAATGTAATATTTAACAATCATAATAATATATTTTTTAAATGCATCAGAATATAAGCTGTGTTTTTCTTCTGTCAAATTTCATAAGGAAGTGGTATATGTCTCAACAAAACATAATTAACCAAAATGCGAATATTACAATTATATTGTACAGGCTTATTGAAATGGAGAAAATATATCCTCCTATTTTCGAATATGAACAGTAATGTAAGAAACGATGTAATGTAAGAAATGATTGTCAAAGGTTGTTTTTTATTGCACAAACGGCTTGGGTAAAAACACGAGTAAGGCTGATGCTTTTAAAAGCTGGGTGAGCGTGAATACTTGCAAGAAATAGTATTTGTTTTAATAGTGTTTTGAAGAATTATGCATTTAGTAACTATTTGAGTTAGAAAATGTTCGATTTTTGCTAACTAGTGCGGGATCCAGGACTTCCACTGCGTATTGATCAATGATCAATTATGATACGGATGTATCATGTATAGTGTGTCCAAGGATTAATACCAAATGATTGGACGAAGCGGACCGGTACCAAGGCCGCCACGACTTTAAATCATTTGGACTTCTTTTTGAAGGGATATTTAAAAATTGAAGTGTATCACACTGAAATTGATGCCTATTGTTGATGATTTTATGCAAACGTATCCTACTTGCTGCCAAGAAATTAGGAGTTCAAAACAAACAAGACCGCGTAGAACTCTGGTATACTCTGGATTTTTGTTCAAAATATGATAGTAGAACTACCTAAGTGATATCAATTATTCCCTTTTGATGATTCTAATCTTCAAATAAGCGATACACTTTTTCATTTTATCTTTGGTTTTTGTCAGCAATAATTATGGGTTCACGAGTTTTGGTGATTCTTCTATATCATCTTCCATATTATCGTTGTAAGCAGTCTAAGATTACGACATTTTTTATAAATTATCGACACAATAATATTAACGAAAACCTAATAAACAAACTCGTTCCTATATCAATATTTGCTGAGGATACTTGATTCACATTTTGGAAACACGTGTCGTGTCCTATATCGTAGGAAAAGTGTTTTTTCCGCATATGGCTACATCGATGAGTTATGAATTGCCTAGAATTGTTATCGAAAATTATGTTAAAAAGTAACAGAAGTCTCTTATGGAAAAAAATGTCTAAAACGAACAGTTTTTCTATAAATGTATTTCAAAAATAATAATGCAACTGCATGGTGTCAGTTATTATTTTTTTAAACTTTCTTTTAATATTTATCTTAATAATAGCATGATTCGCAGGCAATTTGGAACTTGGGTTTTTTTTAGAATAACAAATTGAGATCTGATCACAGTTTCGGTATGTACATTGCAGCGGGTGCTACCAACAGCACCTACACCTAAAGCTTCACAACTTTTTTGTGCTTCGGTATATTAAATTTCTAGTTAATCTAGCTTATAATATAGACATGACAGGCAAAATATATATCCAATTTCTTGCATATTTCCCATCAGCAGCTCTTGTCCAGCTATTTTCTTCCAAGCTTATAGAATTCACTACCGAAGTTTTACCTGAAATATAAGATGTGTGTGTGAAAAGGTATGAAAAGTTAAATAGAGAATTTATTAAAACTTCACAAATTTAAAAGCATATACGCGTAAGTACGATTATAACCAATTGGCAATTATTATTTATTTATTTAAAAATGGTTTAATACGATATTTAATACTATAAGATAGGAATGATAGGATCATTCCAACCCATCAAAACAAATATAACAAAGTTTAAGGCACCAAAAGTATACCAGGGTAATATTGTAGGGGAGAAAAACCTAAGAGGATGCGACAACTAAGTTCTTTATGAATTAACATAACAATATTACTTTTATAAATAGCAATAATTGTCTACTATTTATAGTTTGTTTATTCTAAAGGTTCAGTAAATTATTGCTTGCTTTGGTTTGAAAATGAAGGATATTAAAGAGAAATTGGAAGAACATAGACAAATTGATGATGTAAGTAATAAATTATGAGTCAGAAGGTACAATTTTTAACAGTTCTAAAACTAGAAAGTAGAATTGGAATTGTATTATTCCCTAGGGAAGACTAAATTTTTGCAATTTTATCTGCCGACAACAACTATCCCAATACGGCAATTCTGAAGCGGCTATGAAATCTCTTTTGACCAAATCGGGCGGAATCGAGACGGACTGAGAAATATGTAGGTCACTGGAATAGCGTGTTATCAAAAATGTAGTGCCTCAACGTTGCCGACCGTCATCTTCACGTAATTAGCATTACATTCGTGCACTACGTGAATAATAGTTACTGGATACTGTAATTATGATGAGAAAATACACCGAACTGGGCGTCAGAACTAAACTGGGAGGCATACATTAAGAACAGAACTCCTCAACGTCAATATAAAGATTTCTATTTTTATGCCAAGAGGAATATTTTAGGTGCAGAATCTCTACATAGGTATACCTACATTCTGACTTTCGGATATTTCTTCAATAATAATAATTTATTTACGCAGGGTGTTAAGAACTTAAGCCCTTTATTTTTCTCGTACGTTAATTGTCTTAAAATGAGCAAGACGTACCACGGTTTTATACTGACAAAATATAATTTTAAAATCTAACCTATCACTTGGGAAGCGCTGGGCTTTCAAAATAAAATGTAATGTACCTAATGCAAGGTCTGCATGCACACTAGCTTCAACACGACTTATCCAGTTCCTTTGCAGATATATTTTTGAATACACCTGATACTCTTTGCAATCGTTTTTGTGCATTTCGTCATAAATCACAACTCTAACATAAAGCAGGGAATACAGATGGCTGTTACTTGCACAGTGGCATACAAGGAACTTGCAGAAAGCAGCTACAGGCATGCGTGTTTACTAAAAGACATACCAGGAGAAGGCACGCAAGTAAATTGCAGATGATTTGATTTTTTGGCATGCAATGTGAGGAGGTCTCGGATGATTTCAAGTAGCACATCGGAATGTCTCTGTGTATTACCATTTGCTAGCTACTGACATGCCAATAAGCAACGTACTAGCAAGACATGCTATTTTACTTGCAAGCACCTAGCAAATGTATCATTGCTGTGTAATCCACTTGCATACGCCATTTCCTAGCATACAAGCTACTTACTTATACTGACATGTGTATTCATGCCTTAATACTGCTACATATTACTAAATAAGTATGTCATTTTCAAAAAAAAAAATATGAAAGAGTTATAATACAAAAAACACTAACAGCCCAATCATCACTAAAACAACTTTTATATTACTTTTTTCCCTTTACTTAAACTACTGGTACAAGTTCATAACATAAACTTATCCGGTATTTACTCCTTTTAAACTCCTTTACATTTCTGATATAAGTTGATATGCTTTGTACAAAAAGTAATTATTAATGTTAAAAATTCTACCAACAATTTTCCGCAGAAACATGGCACAAAATGACTTTATACCAATCAGTTGAGTTCCCAGTTAATACAAATTAACACTTCAAGTAAAATATTTTGAAAGTAATTTGTACGTCACACTGATATCAACAAATTTTTAAAATTTCTGATCACAAGCTAAAATACAGGTTGATTCAGTTATTTGAAAAAGAAAAATTTGAATGTCTAAAAAAATCAAAAAGAGTAGTTCGAAAATGATTTGAAAACACACTTGTTTGCACGGCACTGGAAACTGTTCCATTGTAAATCCTGACCTTGCATGCATGCATACAAATGAAAGGACAAAAAATGGAAACCGTGCTTCATCTGTAGCTAATACGTGAGCTGCAAATCTAGGATTTTGATTATTTTGTTGCAGCAACCATTCACAAAATCGAATTCGTAAAAAATAATCTCTTGGTATTTAATACTTGGACACGTTGTACACAGTACGAATTTAATTGAGCCCGTGTATGATACACTATACTGTTGATTGAGACATTTCTTGGAGTTGTTGAGCGATTTGCGTGGTAGGTACTTATTCGGGAATTTTCTTCAACAATCTCTGAAATGTGTTCCTTAGCTGCTGCAATACGCCGTGGACGCTCTGGACCTTCATTTATTTCACGATTTGGTTTCAAATGTCCCATGTCGAGAACACACGGAAAATCGTACAGAGAAGCTGCTAAACCGTTGCCCTTACTTCACCATAAATTAAAACGATATCCATCAATTCCGAGTTAATAAACACGTAAGCCATTCTGGAATTCTGGAATTAAGGGAAGAGTAGCAAAAAAGCTACATCACTTAGGCCCCATTGGGTTCCTTGTACCTCCTCCCATTAAGAGATCAGTCCTGAGCCGCCAGCCAGCCTATAAAGGGGAAAGGGTGGTGACGTTGCTCAAGGGGGATCTCTCTAATGTAGGCCATAGAAGGCCATCGCTCTCCCAACACGGACTCTCTTATTGCCGAGATAGCAGTGCACTCACAGAGTGCATGGAATATTGTCTCGTCTTCCTGTTCGCAACCCCTACAAAGAGGTGTATCACACTTCCTCATACAATAGAGGTGCTTTCTTAGCCAGCAATGTCCAGTTTGAATACCTGTCACCAGACGAAGATTTGTCATAGACATAGCCAGGTACTTTTTGGCTGTATCCTTGCGGGGGTACTCTAGGAACTCCTTAGCACGTAAACCATTCTTAATATTTGAAACACTAATGTAAGTACTATCGCAAAAACGTTAATACTACAATCGGATTTCAGTATTCGCAATCATCTGCGTTCCGATGACGCTAGAGGCTACAGTCGTCCAGAGATGTAAAAGTTCAAAATAACACAACTTCAATAATTTCTCGGAAACTATAAGAATTTTACAAAAAAAAGTACGATATTGACTCTATTTTTCGTGACGCATCTATTTCCAATTTGTTTAGATAAGTTGTTAATCACCTTATATAGTAACTGTTAAAAGCGGCACAGCTAACAAAAATATTATTAGTAAGAAATCCGTCATATATTTTATTGAACTGATGGACTGTTAAAAAAAATACTGGTATATACTACAATAAGTGTTTTTTTAAATCGATTAAATAATATGATTTGTCAGAACACCACTAAAATATAAAATATTTTATAAAATATTTTAAACGCTTTATAAACATTAATTTAATATCATATTAGTTAGTAACTTTGAATATACCTATCTTGTTAGTGAGATATTTAAAATGTTATTCAATTTTAAAAATTTTGTTATAGAACATAATTTATTAAAAATTGATGCTGAAGAATTGCTCTCTAAAGTATATGTATCTAATTATTGTGAATATTTTGGAATTTTTTTATAATAATAATAATAATAATATAGCCTTTATAGCCTTTATTGACAATACATACTTCGGTACATTTATGTCATACAATAATTCATTAGAAAAAAAATATAGTCACCAGTTTAAATATGGCAATCAAAAAGTAAAAATAAAAATAAATTTATATAATAAAACACAAACAACAGATTTCCTGACACAACAAACATATTAACAATACTATTTATGTCAATATATATAGTCACCAGTTTCAAACTGGCAGTCAAGAAGTAAAATAATAAATAAATTTGTATAATAGAACACAAACAACGGAATTCATGACACACAACAAACATATAAATAATACTATTTATGTCAATACAATAATTCATTAAAAAAATATATAGTCACCAGTTTAAAACCGGCAGTCAAAAAGTAAAATAATAAATAAATTTGTATAATAGAACACAAACAACAGAATACATGACACACAGCAAAGATATAAATAATACTTATGTGACTTGAAAATACTCATCTATACTATAAAAGCAGTGATTAATGAAAAAATGTTTAGCCAACCTATAAAAGGAGTTGTAAGTCATTACTTTCACATCAATATGGCTATGATAATTTATAAATTTATTGTATAGATTGAGATCAATTTTATTAAGTTGAGTCATCCTAAGTCTAGAAAATGTAGGGACAAGATTCCACCGCCGCCTGGTATTATAATTATGCCTATCCTCATGTGAAGATAGGTTATTGACATTTTTATGTATAATAAGTAGGCTTTCCAATATAAATATACAAGGCATGGGTAAAATCTTGTACTTCTTAAAGAGTGGTCTGCAATGCGTTCCATATGGTGCAGAGTCTATAATTCTGACTGCTGCCTTCTGTAAATGAAAAATTTTTAGCGCTGTCGATGCATTGCCCCAAAGTACAATGGCATACGACAGCACACTGTGCACCAAGGCAAAGTAGATGATTCTCATGGCATTGCTATCTAGGCATGATCTCAGCTGACGCATAACGAAAATCTGTGTGGAAAGTTTTGCAGAGAGAGTGTCAATATGCGCCTTCCAACTCAGACCAGTATCAAGACACACACCAAGCAAGCGCACTGGCTCCGATTTATCCACCCAGCGATCAGAACTAAACATTATACTTTTAGTTTTAGACTCATTCAGTTTTAACTTATTTGTATCAAACCATACTTTAGCCCTATCAAGACCTTCCTGGATCAAAGCCGGATCACTTTTGGCGAACAGCGTTGTATCATCTGCAAAAAGTACGCAATTGATATTACTTAATGATGAAGGAAGGTCATTAATATACAACAGAAACAGTAAAGGTCCCAAGACAGATCCTTGTGGGACACCAGAGGATATATCCTTCACACCAGACACGTTGCCATTGAAACTGACAAACTGAGACCGATTAAATAGGTATGATTGGAATAAATTTTTGACATTCCCCCGTATGCCATAATGTTCCAATTTCAAAAGAAGAATCTCTGTATTAACGCAATCGAACGCTTTTGTCAAGTCACAGAGTACTGCGTGAGTAGGGACTCCTTCCTCTAAACCCTCAACTATATTATCCAATAACTCTAACAATGCCTTGACTGTAGAGACACCTCTACGAAAACCAAACTGTGACATAGAAATTATATTTCTGGTATCCAAATAAACAGTAAGTCTCTCCTTGATTATAATTTCAAAAATTTTTGAGATGATCGGTACAATTGCAATCGGTCTGTAATTGTCCGGTAAATCTACATCTCCTTTCTTAAATATGGGAATGATTTTGCTTATTTTCAAGTCTTTGGGCCAAAAACCTTCTATAACACATTTGTTAAAAAGAACTGAAAGGGGCATAACAAGATGATTAACGGAAGCTTTAATGACATGACTATTGAGTTCGTAAAAATCCAAACAACTTGAGTTTTTTAGTTTTAAGATCGCCTCTCTAACATCAGATTCTAAGATAGGCGGCATATAAAAAGAATTTGATGGGCTAGACACATTGGTTAAGAAATGATTGGGAAATACATTAGATGTGCGAATTGTCTTAACAATAGCTTCAGATACTGAGGTAAAAAAAATGTTAAAATCCATAGGGGATAGTGTAGAAGTCACAGAATTAGATGGAGGAGAGATTTCACGATTAACTATGCTCCAAATAGTTTTACTCCTGTTGTCAGAGGATAAAATGGAATTTGCATAATAATTAGATTTGGCTTCTTTGAGTGACCGTCTGTATCGTTTACGAAGTGTTGTATAATTTAACCAATCATTTTGGGACTTAGAAATATCAAATCTACATTTACTTTTATGTAATTCCGACCTCATTTCACGAAGACTATCTGAATACCAATTCCTACCGATATTACCATTTTTAACTTTTTTATAGGGAAAACACATATCAATCTGCATAGTCAATTGTTCCAATAGTAACTTCGACAACTTATCTGAGTTGTAACAAGCCATCCCGGACCAATCAATGGTGCCAACATTGGTTACAAATTTATCGATATTATTTTTACCAAATATTCTTCTGAAATCAGAGCCCAGACAGTCAGCCTTTTTCTGTACTTTACCCAGTAAAATATAGACAGACAAATGATCAGAAATACCAGGATCACAGACTCCCGCTATAATATCTTCAGGACGCATATTGCAGATAACATTATCGAGACATGCACTAGTGCTATTAGTAACTCTAGTGGGTGTAGTAATATAACATTGAGAACCATACATACTAAGGATGTTTTGAAAATCTCTAGCATATTCCGTGTTACCCATTATGTCCAAGTTGAAGTCTCCAGTAAGAACAAAATACTTATATTTAACTGACAAAAAGTCCAATAAACTAATAACTTTTTCCTTAAACAACGCAAAATTACCATGACTTGATGATCTGTACACAGAAATTATAGCACAATTTGCAGCTTTAACCTCTGCGCCACAGAATTCAGCATGTTGCTCCACACTAAATTTACCAATATCAATGGATTTCACTACTATATTTTTAGAGGCAAATATAGCCACTCCACCATGAACAATGTTAGATCTGCAGAAGGCAGAAACCAAAGTGAAATTCGTCAATTTTACTTTCCTTAGATTGTTAAGGTTAAGCCAGTGCTCTGACACACAAAAAATATCGAATTTATTATCCTCAAAATAATCATTTAATAGATCGACTTTGTTTGCAATACTTTGTACATTTATGTGAATCACAGAACATGCCGGAGATTGTACATGCAAACCAGAGGTGGTCTGTTCATTAGTTCTCAATAAGTCGTTTGTAACGAAAAAAATGATTTAAAACCACTTTTTCAGGCCAAATTTCAGGAAGCAAAATCTTATCTACATCACCATAAGGGATACTAATTTTAAAAGAGGAATATTTAGTGGGATTTCGGGAAACAAGTTTTCTTACTTCAACGTTGGGAGCAAAATTTCTTAAATAATTTAAAAGTTCGTGCTCCTCCACATTCACATTAAAGTTAGTAGCATGGAAATGCTTAAATCTGGAAAATGACGCTGCCTTAAATGGACAAGTTTCAGGTTCAACAGCACTTCCGATAAGTACGTTACGAGTATTCCTAGGGCGAGGGGGCCGATCCAACTTTTTGTCATTATCAATGTTTATTATATTGGCACAAATACGGCGAGTTTCTACTTCACGGATTGCATTTGACACATCCTGGATACTTATAGGAGCAGTAGGAGTCGAAGTAGAAGCAGAGGCAACAGCTGCAGCCGGCATGCAATCTGGAACTGAGGTGGCTTTTGGTTTCTTCAGTATTGGGGTGGATTTTGTAACCCCATTAGTGCTATTAATTGCAGCACTCGATGAAGTCGAAGCCACTGTTATATTAGGATTGGTAGACGACTTCATATTACTTGCTCGATTAGAGGCCTCCGAAGCCATTGGTGTCGTAAATTTAGCTGTTTCCTTCTTCTTATTACTTGGTTTGTTAATCGGTCGATTACATGATTGCTCAGTAACCCCCGAAATAATCCTATTCTCCTTAAGCAACAATATCTGTTCATTAAGGGATTTAATGGCTATACCTTGATTGGCAATAATCATATCTTTCTGAGTGATTATCTCTTCCAAGTATGATAACTTCAGTTTCATTACATCGAACCAAATCTCAACTGGACCATCGTTTTCATCAGAGACTGCAGTAGGATTATGGTGATGATTAGTTTGTACATCCCCTGAATCGTAACAGCACACAACTGTGTCATCGTCAAGAAATTTTACATTTTTTAGTAACTTCAAGCAACTTTTGTGTGAAACTATACCGCAACGTATACATTTAATACCACTACGAGCCGGATTCTTGCATCTAGTGCAGTTAGTAGAAACATCTACCTTGCCTTGATTAGGATCTTGCATGATTATAGACAAATAATCAATGTTCACAGCGACCCAACAAATAAAATTAACAGGGCACCTCGGACCAGTTTACAATCGTCCGTTCAGCATAGAATAAAAACAGTAAACACTGCTGCGAATAACAGCTATCGCTTTATGGAAATCAATATAAACCAAGAAATTCTGGCTTATAAACACTATCAGTCACTAGGTACACAATGCAATTGCAGACCAGTGGTTTGACACAATTTAAAACACAAATATACCACTTTTAGACAACTTTTGAAGAGCACAATAAAAATACAATCAAATAGACCTCGATCAACTCGACTAATGTCGACTAATAATAATAATAATAATAATAATAATAATAATAATAATAATAATAATAATAATAATAATAATAATAATAATAATAATAATAATAATAATAATAATAATAATAATAATAATAATAATAATAATAATAATAATAATAATAATAATAATAATAATAATAATAATAATAATAATAATAATAATAATAATAATAATAATAATAATAATAATAATAATAATAATAATAATAATAATAATAATAATAATAATAATAATAATAATAATAATAATAATAATAATAATAATAATAATAATAATAATAATAATAATAATAATAATAATAATAATAATAATAATAATAATAATAATAATAATAATAATAATAATAATAATAATAATAATAATAATAATAATAATAATAATAATAATAATAATAATAATAATAATAATAATAATAATAATAATAATAATAATAATAATAATAATAATAATAATAATAATAATAATAATAATAATAATAATAATAATAATAATAATAATAATAATAATAATAATAATAATAATAATAATAATAATAATAATAATAATAATAATAATAATAATAATAATAATAATAATAATAATAATAATAATAATAATAATAATAATAATAATAATAATAATAATAATAATAATAATAATAATAATAATAATAATAATAATAATAATAATAATAATAATAATAATAATAATAATAATAATAATAATAATAATAATAATAATAATAATAATAATAATAATAATAATAATAATAATAATAATAATAATAATAATAATAATAATAATAATAATAATAATAATAATAATAATAATAATAATAATAATAATAATAATAATAATAATAATAATAATAATAATAATAATAATAATAATAATAATAATAATAATAATAATAATAATAATAATAATAATAATAATAATAATAATAATAATAATAATAATAATAATAATAATAATAATAATAATAATAATAATAATAATAATAATAATAATAATAATAATAATAATAATAATAATAATAATAATAATAATAATAATAATAATAATAATAATAATAATAATAATAATAATAATAATAATAATAATAATAATAATAATAATAATAATAATAATAATAATAATAATAATAATAATAATAATAATAATAATAATAATAATAATAATAATAATAATAATAATAATAATAATAATAATAATAATAATAATAATAATAATAATAATAATAATAATAATAATAATAATAATAATAATAATAATAATAATAATAATAATAATAATAATAATAATAATAATAATAATAATAATAATAATAATAATAATAATAATAATAATAATAATAATAATAATAATAATAATAATAATAATAATAATAATAATAATAATAATAATAATAATAATAATAATAATAATAATAATAATAATAATAATAATAATAATAATAATAATAATAATAATAATAATAATAATAATAATAATAATAATAATAATAATAATAATAATAATAATAATAATAATAATAATAATAATAATAATAATAATAATAATAATAATAATAATAATAATAATAATAATAATAATAATAATAATAATAATAATAATAATAATAATAATAATAATAATAATAATAATAATAATAATAATAATAATAATAATAATAATAATAATAATAATAATAATAATAATAATAATAATAATAATAATAATAATAATAATAATAATAATAATAATAATAATAATAATAATAATAATAATAATAATAATAATAATAATAATAATAATAATAATAATAATAATAATAATAATAATAATAATAATAATAATAATAATAATAATAATAATAATAATAATAATAATAATAATAATAATAATAATAATAATAATAATAATAATAATAATAATAATAATAATAATAATAATAATAATAATAATAATAATAATAATAATAATAATAATAATAATAATAATAATAATAATAATAATAATAATAATAATAATAATAATAATAATAATAATAATAATAATAATAATAATAATAATAATAATAATAATAATAATAATAATAATAATAATAATAATAATAATAATAATAATAATAATAATAATAATAATAATAATAATAATAATAATAATAATAATAATAATAATAATAATAATAATAATAATAATAATAATAATAATAATAATAATAATAATAATAATAATAATAATAATAATAATAATAATAAGGCAATCGTCCTTGGTTCGCTACGTCTACTCAGAACGCACGATTTACGGGCGCAATGATTACTGACTCCACGGAGTGGAGAGTGGTCATTGCTTGACTCTTCAGAACATCTCCGAATGTGTCGGAGCTTCGGAAGGTGTTACTGGAAAAAAAAAAAAAAAAAAAAAAAAAAAAAAAAAATAATAATAATAATAATAATAATAATAATAATAATAATAATAATAATAATAATAATAATAATAATAATAATAATAATAATAATAATAATAATAATAATAATAATAATAATAATAATAATAATAATAATAATAATAATAATAATAATAATAATAATAATAATAATAATAATAATAATAATAATAATAATTATTTGCCCATTAATAGTTTAACAAGATGTTAGTATAAATTTGGTGTTTGTTAACAAAAGAGCAAAAAGGAACTGAGAACAATATAAAAAGATCAAGGCTCAGTCCCTAGAAATATTAGATTTTTCAACAAGTAAAATAAAATGGCACTTTTGTATATTGGAGGTGAAATGAGTCCCTGAAATCTTAAATTTAAAGTATGAACATCAGTCCTATATTTAATTTTATTATACAAATAAGGAGGCCGATGACTTATAATAATATGATGAAAAAAAGATGCAGCATGAAGTTTACGCCTTTTTTGCATACATAACCACTTGGCGTCTTTTAATTTATATGAGAAGGCTGAAACTTTCTGATACCATATATAAAACGAAGGCATAATTTCTGGACCTTTTCAATTCTATCACTATCCACTTTGTGCAAACATGGCCCATAAACCACATCACAATAATTAAAATGACTTAGAACGAGAGTATATTATTATCGGACTTGTCCAATACGATGACCATCCCTTCATCTGTCCTTAATTTATGTGATGCCAGTGCATCTGACCTGGGACGTGAGTGAATTGAGTTGTTGTCAATCAACACCGACAACGTCTTTTGCCGATGCATTTGCATACAATAGACAGGAAAAGGATGGATAGATTACATGTGGCTGTTCGTTGGTGTGCGTGATTCTCGAGGAAATAGAAAATTTACCGCGGTCCGATTGACCATTCACGTCTACTGTCTGTTATTTATGGTCATAATACGAAGTTTTATTTTCCATTTCAGGATTGCAGTAAAGATATCGCTTGCTCAAAGATGGATTCCTGTGGAGAAAATTTAAATAAAATTTCAGTGATAATTATTGTTACTTGTAAGAATGTGTTGGTAATATAACAAGTCTACAAACGCGATAATCATTATAAATAAACTCCTCTACAAAAGATAAGGAAGTTCAAACTTTTGTTCAAAAATATTTTGAATGGTTGCTTTTTTATACGAGTGGCTTTTTTTGTTCCTCCTTCGAAAATATTTTCAGTTTTTGGTAAAGTTTTATTTTTGGTGATTTTAATACCAAATTCAAATTCTTAAAACAATTACAAAAAAAGTTTAATACAGGGTATGTCTTCCTCGCACCTCAATGACTGCCTGGTAACGCCCTTGCGTACTGTCTATCAGCTTGTAAGTAGCGTTGATTGATTTCTCGCCACAGGCGTAGTAAAAGCTGTCAGAGATCCTGAAGTGTATGTGGGGGGCGAATCTAAGGCTCTTTGTCGTTGGTCCCATGCGTGAGGCGGCAGTGCCAACTGCGGAATACCATGTAATTCCAGACCATAGACAACAATTCTCGCACGAGGAGGTCGCACGTTTTTGTCGAGAAATAAAAAAATTGGCCCAATTGCAGCATGAAACAAAGTGATGGCATTTTAATGGCTTGTTCGACGTAGATCTGTACATTCATTTTTCCATCAAGCACCAACAACTCTGTACGTCCATTAAAACAAATGCCTCCCCAAACTATACCACCTCTAAATGGATGGTTCTACGATTTCTGCGTACCAAAGGAACGTAGATTAACATCTCGCAGTCTTCTATGGACTGTTTCAATTGGAACCGCAACACCAGAAGCGTTTAAAAGTCGCTGTTGCATGATCCGACAAGTACTCAGAGACTTTCTACGGGTGGATGCTGTTAGAAACCAGTCTTGTGCAGGGGTAGTAGATCTTGGGCGTTCGTTCCTCGGTCTTTCAATAACATTTCCTGTTTCTTTATATCGATGCACACGTCTTGAAATTACGCTTTTACTGATCTGAAAGAAGTTAGCAACTTCGCTCTTTGAGCGTCCCGCCTCAATCATTCCAATGACCTTATTGGCTTCAGCTACATTCAGTTTACGTCTACGTATTAATGCAATACAAACTTTTTAGGTCTTGATTAAGAGTTGACTACATAAACTCGAAACAACGACTGATCCATAATTCTTAAAAAAGCAAACTAGAAGAAAAGTCACTCAATGATGAGCAAAAAAACCACTCATACAAAAAAGCAAAACATTTTATTTATTATTCTTTAAAAGAAATTTCGATATTTGTGGAGCAGTTTATTTGTCATTTATAGTACTGTTTTAAGTCATATCTGATACATGTATTCAATTTGTATTTAAAAAAATACCTATTTTAATATAACTTGCTTGAAAAATAATTGTTCTAGTATTGAATCTTTAAATAATACGAATTTGAATAAATTTAGTGAATTTATAATATAATGTTTTTGTTATATGTGAATAGAGTGACTCTTGACCTTAAGTAGATATTTTAAGCTAACTGCTCACATCTAATCAACTATGTCACAAAATGTTAGTGTATAGATTCATTCTAGAGCTTCACTTGATATTTGATCTAAAGATAGAAATTTTTATTGATTTCTACCAATGAAATTAAGATACGGTTTATTTAAAAAGAAATATAAAAGTTCGCTTTAGAGAAATTTTTAAATAGATCTTCACATATGATCATCACACTTGGAAAATACACATACTCCTACTAGGAAAAATTACGAAAATATATTCCTGTGCAAAGTGACTCTATTGGAAAAGGTATGATGTAACCATTTGTGTTAGTAAAACAATGCTTTAAAGAAAATTTTCGTGTTTTCTTTTCATAAAACTTTTAGTATCAGAATAATATATTAGTTAGATAGGAAGTCTTTAGTCGATTCAAAGAATATCGCATTGTTTACACAAGCTTATTGTTAATCATTACATCAGTACTAAGTACTCGCACTTACCTCGTGACGTGTAAACCTGAAGTGTTAGTATTAATCGTTAGTAAAAATGTAAGTGAAAGTGCTATTTACTAGTGATAAGTAGATATCCCACTACTATCGGACTTTACTTACACTGTGTGAACGGCTCATCCTGGTAGGAGGTTTGTGTTTAGTGACAAGTTATTTTATTTGTACCTTATGTAATACTAACCATTAACTGTACTGGGATCACACTTCCAACTTGTATGAACCTCTAATCTTTCCAAAAAAGTGCTTAGCGCAACTGATTAGTATTAATGATTAGCATTAAGCTCGTGTAAACAATGCATAACTCACATAGTGTCAAAATTGTAAAGATTCAACATTATAATTTTAGGGCAGCGATATGCCTCTTTTAAATGAATGTATTTTATTTCATACTGTACTGTAATGAGTTATTTCCCGGATTCATTTAAGTCCGGGAAATAACCGGAGTCCGGAAAATGTTTACTTCCCGGACTGCTTTAAAAAAACACAATATTCACATTTTTAAAAGATTTTATCTTTAAAACTACAAAATCAAGCCTATAAAAACTAATTATAATTATAGTTAACAATAACTGTGCAATGTGAATTTCCTTGCAGGCTGAATGCAGGAATACCTTTAGGGAGAGAATCTTCACTAGACACGGTAGTGGTGGTGGATATAGTTTGTTGCTTGGTCTGTTGCTGCAACAGATGACCTTTTCCATGCACCATGACGCTTCAGTGTTGATAAATCAGCTCCCGCATTCGCCAAAAAAGTGGCAGATGTTCTACGGAAACAATGCCCCATATATGTTTCTGGGTGTTCCAACTTCAAATATCCCGCAATTTTTTTTGATGCTCCCCCAATTGTGTGTATGCCCACTCTTTGCGAAACACATGTTCCTCTTCTATAACCCAAAAAAAGAAAATCTTCCTTCATATTTTTCGGTCGGAGCTTAACGTATTCTCTGAATATTTCCAGAAAGTTTATTCCTTCATTGTCGTCACTCAATACAGTGAATACTCGTTTTCTATTCGTCTTAGAAATGGGAATGGTTATAATTAGTTTGGTGCCACAATCTTCAATGTATTTTAGGGTCATATGGTATAACTCTTCTCGCCGACAACCACCAGCAATGCCTATCATTGCGATTACCTGTAACAATAGAGAAAATGGTTTAAAACTGATTGTCAAATTGATGAAATTTCGACTAACGAAACCAAGAAATGTATTTTTTGTAATTAATTGACATTGAGTACCTATATCATTCAAGATGCACATTGTTTAATTCAAAACTAATGAAAAGGTTAAACTTGTTTACCTTCATCAAAAGATACTCTTCTGATGGGGCTTCCTTCATGAATCTATTAACTTCTTCTCTTGTTAGAACTTTTGATTTGTTTGCCTGATGACCAACTGCTTGCTTTTTTAAGAAAGCCATCAATTTAGGATATTTTGAAATATCACCTCCTTCTTTTACCATCAGCATAGACTTGAGCATCGAATATTTTGCCCACATTGTCGCAGGATTCATCTTTTTGGAGCTATCCAAGATGTACGCCAAAAGGATATTCTCATTCAGGCCGTTTTCCATCTTATAGGTTTTTCTCCACACGTTGAAGAGCTGGTATTCCTTCTCATAACGAGCAGAAGACTTCGTAGGCATCAATTTACTGATTGCTTCAGCACATTTTAGCTCGATTTCTTCCATTTTTTTACGAAAATTATCACAAAATACGCACGGGATGACAAACTGTCAATTTTGCTACATACAGGCACGTTATGTAAAATAAAACATTAAAATTTAATTTTTAATACAACACAGTATGAAATAAGACGTTGTACGATACATAGCCGTGAAATGTCATTAAAGTACTCCTAACTCGGCTCCTTCGTCGCCTCGTCCGTAAACATCTAGACATGTACTTTAATATACCATTTCCCGGCCTTGTAACGTAAATAACTATTACAGGATTCTTGGTACGAGCTTTCTTAGCTTTTCTTTATACATTATTCAGATTTGCACATTATCTAAATCGACATCATTTGCAGACGAGTACATTTTTTATGACCCAGAATATTCACTTTCACATCACACATCGCGTCAGTTTTAAAAAATTATGTGATAACTGAAACGGCGAGAAACAGTCCCCATCATATTACCAAGTGAGAGATGGTGTAAATTGAATTTCAGATGTATTATACAGAATCACGCGAGTTAAATCTTTATGTTATATTCTTCGGGAGGGCGTGCATCAGCCCGACGCCTGTGTGTTCATTGAACTGAATAAATATTATATAAGGCTGTACTCCACTACCAACCTAATTTATTTTCCATATCGCATAAAATATGCAACCAAATGGATGCCTTATTTCTCGTTCTTCATCTGTAGGGTCAGAGTGATGAGATTTATTTATTGCTGATGAAAAAGCATAACGTACATCGCATAAGTAGGTAATATCTGCTTGAATATACAGGATGTTCTGAAAGTACGCCAGGGAACTCCGGGAGGCGATTACACGGATTAAAATAATAGCAGTCTGTAATAAAAAAATTGAATTATCAATTGTTACAGCTTGTCAATTTAATTTTTTTTTATTTTTCATTTAAATAATTTAGTTCAAGTTTGATTAGTCTGTCATTTGGCAGACCCACTAAATAGATCATGCTCTATTGAACCATAGAAAAGTTTCATTATGCGCTGTTAGATGGCATAAGTTTCATAACTTTTTTCTCTTCCTGGACATCACAGACATTTAAACATTAAAATAAACAATATCAGAAAAAAAAATGTTATCTTTATTCAAACCGATAAATGTAACCTTCATGTCATTAGTAATTTTGGTGTTACGAATTGTAACATAAATTGGTTAAAGCAGGTATCAGTTCGATTGTTCACCATAATAATTCGAGATGTGGTTCAGCAATACTCAAGCATTGAATACCGTGGCATGTTTTTTTACTGACAAGCAAATTGTAGTACAGAACAAGCGTAGACTTATTGGATTAAATTTACCATCAGTCTGAATCCATTACTTCTTTCTTTTTTAATCACAATTTCCAGTATAGTTTTAACTCCATGTCGAAGTCTGTCGATATTAGTGTAATTTTAATACTTATCACTATTTCTCAGTAAAGATATTAAATTATTTAATTATCATCACATTCAGATAAATTATTCTGAATAAAATATTAACCTTTAAATTTTGCGTTCCCGTATTTTGATGAAGACAACACCTGAAGTCATAGCATCATATCGAAGACAGCCAATATTAGTGTTAACCATGGAACCAAGAATCCGGTGCGTGTCTTTGAAATACTCAGTTATAAATTTAACGTCTTGAACACCAGCCAGAATCTACGCAGGTTATATATGCATTTCTTTGTTTGATTGTTATTCGTTTAGCACTTGTCAGCATCTCTGAGCAGATATATTAATTTATTTTGTCCACGACTATATCATAATACATACATTATTCGTCTGTTTCTCCAAGTATAATGATATACATAATGATTATGGTGTACTATAGGAGTGATTAATCATTATTCACTTGTGATTAATGATTATTCACACTTCTGCAATCAAATTCGAGAATGGACTAACAAAACAAAAATTCTCCGGTGTTAGCAATTGAACCCAAGCCTCGTGTGTAGAAGCCAAATACTCGACCCCCTATACCTGGCACGGCAATATTAACATTTTTCCGAATGATGGTAGAAATTTACTAATTAAAATATTAATTGCTTTTTTAAAATTATCTACGACGAACTGTTATATGTCATGTTCATGTTATGGATGTCAAAATATTGTATAATTTCTTCGGAAAAAAGTTTGCTAAAATATTGCTAATGGTCGTGGACAAAGTATAGTTTTCTACTTGCATACAATAGCTGTAATTCACTCGGGTTATTTACGACACTCGCCTACGTCTTGTGCCGTAACCTTCACCCTCGTAAATTACAGCCATCATTATATGCTCGTATAACAAAGTCTTAATAACATTCGTAAACTAATTCCGACTACGGCATCTGATTTAATTGAAAGATGATTTAAATATATCTATATCTTTTTCTGAAATCAACTGAAATCTAAATTCATCCATCTACACCACGTTTAACTAAATCTGAATAAACATTTATAGACGCCAAATATGTGTAAGCCACGTCGTGATTACGTGGCGAAATCGGGGGGATGTGGTTGCCTCCTCTAAAAGAAAAACTGGGGAAACAGAGAAAATTTACTAGATATACTTTTTTTTGTTGGCCAAAATTCGTATGTAGCTTGCTCTCTTTCCTACATATTATTTCTACGTTTATCTCTGCTTCTCCTGTTATAGTTATGAAAATAATAGTTATTATAATAGTGTAACATATAAACATGTAATATAGAATTAGAATAATCCCAAGGTATAAAATTAGAATCATTGGAACTTTACTGTTAAATATGGAGGTTACAACCCGACATATAACCAAGCATCGCTGAAAAATTCGATATTAAAAAACAGTTCAAATAATTCTGTAAATTTTTCGAACGAAAAAATTATGTATATATGCCTCAACAAATTTTTTTATAATTTTTTTTTACCTGAAACCAACAATTATGTATAGACCTATGAAATTTCATACAGTACTGATGAGTAATAATATTTTTAAGTTTCTATTACTCAATGACGACATTAAATATACATCTGTAAACATTACTTTTGAAAATAGGACTTTAAAGTGATATACACCTAAAATGCATACTTAAAGTGGAAAAAAATAAAAAATAACTCTTTAATTACATTCATCAAACAAGTAGCCACTCGAACTAACCCATCATCTTTCCAGCCCCTTAAAGGAGGTAGCAGCACTGCAATAACTCACTCAAAATTGCAATATCTGTAGTTCATGTCAACATCTCACATCTCGCGCTTTTATATCTAATGTATATGTACTTACAATGAGTTTTAACATAGTGTCTACAAAAGACAAAAAATTTATTTATTTCTGTATCGTTTCATACCAGTGAAAAAATAGAGGAACATTCATTATTCGAACCAGAACATTTAAATTAAGCTGAAAGAGAAACTTTAAGACGTAATCCAATAAGTGCCCCCGAAGTAACTAGGTATTCACTTAAAATTCTCAGAATTAGTAAATTTTAAAAGATACTCCTCAACGCGAAAAACAATAATGTTTACGAGTTGTAGTACTTTCTGTTGTTTTATTTTCTATAAAATGTAGTTGAATGCTAAAAAGTCTTAGCAACTTAGCAATCTTTGCACAGAACATGACACATTTCCTTATCATCATTCATAATCAAAAAATTATTGACATGCATGATTTACCAACTAATTTACATTGTTTACAATCTATAACCACTAATCATTTTCCTAATATAATATATAATCAATTTTATAAAAATATTGAGGATGACAGGCCTGTCGAAGAAAATAGTTCACTTAATATATTTTTGTATTCTATTTTTATGTACAGTTATATGTTTACCTTTCTTATTCTTAAAAATACAGTTTGGGTCGTCTACGCTTACAACTGTAAAGGCACCGTCATACAAAGAGTCCAGCTTATTACGATCTTCATTTTGGACTGTAATAAGATCTCCTGGTTTTACTTCGATTTTAGAGCAATAAGAGTCAAATTTAGATTTGCGTTCAATTTTAGCTTTTTCAAGGTACTCTCTTGATCTTTGGTGTGCCACTTGCAGCCTATAACTAACTTCTTGTTCATAGGTATCAATATTGTAGACTAGATCAATCCTTCTCGTAAGATTTTCAGTAAGATCCACCTGTTTTGTAAAAACGAGTTCGAATGGAGTATAATTCTGATACGTGCTAGGAGTTGTGTTATAGGCATAATATCGCGTCCAAATACTGTTAAGGAATACGTAGGTGATTGGGCTTGATTGCTTTGTCTTTAATATCCACTTTAAAGGGCAACTTTAAGGTGCTTCTGTCTAGTTTTCAACGTTCCAGACACCAAGCCGCCCCACCATAAATTACAAAACCGTGAAGTGATTTTCAATGGTGAAGATTTCGTACTTACAACTATACTAACATAAATATGAGTTATTTTTTGCTAATATAATATATAATAAAGTTTTATTTAAATTTAACTCACTTGAGCTTGAGTCGTCGAATTACGTTCACGCGTTTAAACATTATTGCATTGAATAGAACAAATAACTACTATTAACATCAGATAAATTATCTCGTACAAAATTTTAAATTTTAAATTCTATGTTCTCGTATTTTAGATGAAGGCGGACTATTGATCTTGAAGTGTAACCCATGTGTTTTAATCATATTTGGTGCCTGAGTGGAAATTACTATTCCATTAACTCTACATACCACTTTAATATTAAATGCTAGGCGGTCGCTTTCATTACCGCAATAAATGTTTCTAAATTGCATTATACTGCCTTGTAGAAGACAAAAACTAATTAAGATGATGACTGAAGTTGCATCACCTGAACGCTTATTCGTGCTAGCAAGCAATCTTAGCTGCACGTCGTCGTTTGAGAGCCAGAGTTTACAAATGTTAATTTTGTAAAACAGGGCTAATCTGTATGTGCTATTGATTACACGACGGTCTCACTCTCGTGACTGCACTCGTGATCACCAAGATACTTTATGTAAGTCTGAGTGTAATTTTGTTTTCATTTGTTTTTATTACTTTAGTGTTCTATTTTCCTCTCCAACCATTGCTGATCACAAACGAAGAATAATTAAACTGTCTCGTATTTATAAGTTGCTTAGAATTGACATAAATAATACATGACATTTCATTACCAGCGGCCTACTTCATTTAAGTCATCTTATTTAAAGGCGTATGTTCAAACAAATAATTTTGTAAAAAAATAGTACATTGTCTTATTTCGAAAACGGTCAAGTTTATCGATTTTTAACTGGTATATCTTTTTTATTTAAAATTGAACGTAGTTTAATAATTTCTTATTGAAAATTCAGATTTTTGAAGGACAAAAAAGTTTGGAACACTGCAACTAGCGCATCCTAGATGTGATTTCAAAATAGTTACCATTTTCGTAATTACCACCTCAAAAAACATAGGTCTACAAACTTTCAAGACAATCCATTCAAAGATGCTCATGATATTTTAAAAAATCGAAAATATTTTTTCAACTTTAACACCCTGTAGATCGAAAAGAAGCAACATTCGGATAAGGCATATTTAACTTAATCGTTCTATTTTGAGGTTGCAATATGCCCTTAAACTCTGTCCCATTATTAATGAATCACCCTGTATATTGATAGAGATTCCCAACACAAAGACGAACGTGAGAATAGAATTTACTACTTCTAAAGGAAACATAGAAGAAGTCGATCTTGTCGAAATGTTTCAAAGATATTGTACGAGACAATGTATTGGTATAAATTCTGAAGAGCGTTTCCCTTAAAAAACTTAAAGAATTTTTGAAATTGCCGAATGCTGGGAATGACACCGGCCACTCTTTCCGGAGAACTCTTCTTAAAAGGCATGGTGGATGAAAATAAAGCAACGAACGTGCCAGAAGGATATAAAGAGGATTCCGTTCAACAAATACTTCAAGTACCCTCAATCGGCCTGTACTTACAGTTACAGTTAAAACTTATAATAATGATAAGAAATAATTTAAGTTGACTATAAATGAATAGTTAGTTCAAGACTCTATGATGTATTTTTTGAGTTCGGAAAATTTTTTCTCACAGTAGTCGAACTTTTCCTAACTCAAATTAGTTACTAAATGTATAACTTTTCAAAACACTATTAAAAAAGTAGTAAATAACAGTAATGTATATTGTGCAATAAAGTAGACATTGATGACTACACAAAATATGCGATCCATCGAATAATTCATAAATATTTTAAAAGATAAAATCAGTACTGAAAATAATTACATAAACGTCTATTTCTGTTACCAGTGGAATGCTAATTGTTCCATTTTTGTTTATGTACACTCACAAATTATCAAGCAAGCAGTATGTACAGCGAAACGAAAAGTAAAGAAACGCTCTAGCCACAATACTACTATGATACTATGATTAATAATACTTTTAGCTTAACAGCAGCGGGTGATATATGGTAATGCTCTCTTACGTTACAGTTTTAAGGATTTTCTGGGAAACTTTAATTGCTTACTTGATTAATACTAATACATGAAACAATTTACGTTACAGGAGCTTTTACTTAATCTTAGCTGTACCTTAGTTTGTAATTTCGTAACTCAGTTTTATTGTAGCTGTATTTGTATTTTTAAAATATATTTTTAGAAAAACTATTCGTTTTATACATTTTTTTCATAACAGTTTTTTGTTGCTTTTGGTCATATATACAAACCCTATTAGTATCGGCACTTATATTTTGGACAGCCTATATATTCTTAATTTTTTGTGGTTAAAATTCAGAACCTGCAAAATTATTTACGACTGTTAGAAAACAAATATGTAAAAATTCATAAATCAATAAATGATACAAATGCATATTTAATAATAATAGAGAGGTATTCAGTTATTTCATTTTATATAATATAAAAATGATTTTACTTTGTTTACGAGCGGGGATGAAAGCAATATCTTAGGTATGTTTTCTATTAACATTACCATTTTAGGCATGCACGTTTTTGACAAGATTGAACGTTTGACTGATCATAAGATTCACGAATAAAATCGTAGTATAATTGTAGTATTATATAACAAAATTCAAAGTATAATTAAAAGTGGAATGATGACCACTATCACCCACAAATTAATGTGTTTTGCAATTGAGGCTAATGCTTCACTTTTTTCTAAAAGCTCTCAGGGGATATCGTCTACTTAATAGAAGTGATAAAAAGTATTTTAAATCTATCACTTCTTAAAATTACACTACTATTAATCTGAATTGAAAGAGAAAGTCAAAATGCAGGAAATGTCTGTTATTAAACAAACACAACATATAATATTCATTATTGTTAAACTGTCTCAGTACGTTTGTTGACATACTTAGATTGTTTTGATTAGATTTTAGACAGTAATTAGAGGTTGTGAGAATATAGTTTTTTTGCAGGCGAATTTCGCGCACTGTGTGCATTTCTATCTCGGTCTGGTGATTCGCATATATTCTATTTTTTTGTTTGAAATCTAATTTATGGCACTTTATCCCTATCATTTCAGACATATCTTATTTATATATTTTGTATTTAAATATTTTAATTTACAAGTGTTGTTTTATACCATTCTTAAAAAGATGGGTTACGAATCACGGATTACTTATTTTGACGTAGGTACAGTTTTAACCTTATACAACACATTAATCTTAAATAGCAGTAAGTACACACAATCAACACTAATGTACTAAAGCATTACTATGTTTTCAGTTTCTAAACTAGATAATGTTGTATTAAAAAAATCTAGATGAATAAAGTAATCATTATAATTCTTCTCTAACATACGTATGGGAGAATTACTTGCGTAATTAATTCTACACGATGAAAAATATTAACATATCAAGACAAATGTAAAGGAAGGATTAAAAGAAATTTGCCTGAATATATAGCTTTGTTCTCACAATACACCAATTAGTTTCCAATCGTCCGGAGCATGCGCATTCCAACTAAAACAATGGATTTTCAAGATTAAACTGTGCGTGCGTCGGACGATTGGAAATGGTTTCCAACTGCTGGGCGAACAGGGCTTAAGGTACGGTTTCTCTGGTGCGACTGCGGCTGCGGCGTGCGGCTGCGGCGTGCGGCTGCGGCGTGCGGCTGCGACTCGTCGCCGACCAATAGGCAGCCTAAATGCTGCAGTTGATGAGAATATTCAGGCTGCCTATTGGATGGTAACGAGCCGCACCTTTAAGGTACGGATTCGCTGGTGCGACTGCGGCTGCGGCGTGCGACTGCGGCTCGTCGCCAACCAATAGACAGTCTGAATGTTCTCATCAACTCCAGCATTTAGACTGCCTATTGGTCGGCGACGAGTCGCAGTCGCGAGCTGCAGCCGCAGTCGCACCAGCGAATCCGTACCTTTATAAAGAGAATCAGCCATATTAGTAAGTAATTTATACAAAAATATAGCTGGAAAAAATATTCTCCTACAGATTATTTTTTTTTTAAACAATAGTTTGGCAATCTGATACCATATGGTTCATAATATACATTTTTATTAAACCTAAAGCTGGCTACATCAACTGTCTCTTTTCTGACTATTCCATCTATATATTTGTAGTACAAATAGTATCATAAAAACTACTAAATTATTATATTCTAATTGCTAGTGCATACAAAATAATAATTGAAGAAGGGTTGGTGAAATGTGTTGTACTGCGTAATATAAAACCCAGAGTCCTCATAGCTTTTTGTGCTGTTGAGCCAACATACGTCTCAATATATAATTAACTATCTAACAATATTAAGCTCTTTCTTGGATAAATTATCATTCGAATATTTGAAGCAGAAACCAATGGTGCCTATAAGAAAAAAAAACAAGACCTAGGAGAGGCCCCAGGTAAGAGTCTTGTGGTATTCCGGAGTTTATCATATGGTACTTAAAAAATAACAATAGTTCAATTTAATATATATATTGGCTTCTATTCGTGATGCAAGACTTCTGCTATTGAAGCAATTCACCATTCAAAGTCGGTATACACTGTGTCCATTTATATTTTATTATCCATAGCCTTAAGACTTGTTTGTAAAAAAAACAATATAAATCAATCAACAGATCTGCTCCGAAAAAATCTGAATACTTGCTAAAAGTTTAATTAAAAAAAAGTTTCTTAGTTACTATTGATTCAAAAATTTTGCCAAATAATAAATAGAGTATAGAAATGGAACGATAAGTACTGAAGTCATCCTGAGAACCACTTTTGAAAACTTTAAGTACTACTACTCTTTGCCAATATTTAGGAAATCAGCCAGAAGCTGAAGAATATAATGAACAATGGAAAAATAGAGACTGTTTACAATATTTTATAAATATAGGACGATTGTAATCCGGACTATCACTTTTATTAATGTCAAGATGGATTTCTTCGACAAATATATGTTTCATTAGTGCCAGTTAAGGTAGGTAAGGTATCACTTACGTTAGAAAAGGTATCATTTGGTTCAAATTCTGAAGAAAAGTATTGACAAAAGGCATCACAGATACCTTGATCATTAGACAATTCCTGATCGTCATAATAATTGATAACTGCATTTATTACTTGATTTTGACACAATTTTTGTCTCCTAAGATGAGAATAATTCGTATATTAATAAAGATCTTTGTAATCTAAGTATTTCGTAATCATATTTTTTTAAATCAGTCATGTAGGTACTGATTGATAGACAATTAACATATCTTGTTGGTACGATTGAGCTAATAACAATAACAGTATTTATTAAATGGTACTGTTTGTTTGCGTAATTAATATCTTCTTTTTCTGTTAGCCAATATAATACATGGAGTTTTCGTTCTAATTCTTTAGCTAATGTTTAGTCTTTATCATAGCTGATAATTATTACGATATTATTTAATAAGTACAGTTCTCAACTTGAAAACTCAATTCATTCCATATATCATATCGACGCAGAACCAAATAACAATTTTGATGGTTAATATGAAAAGAAGTCGATGCTATATAAAAGTTTACCCAATTGAAATATTCAGCTATTCAACCCTAGTTGGCTAATGGCGGATGGAGTGGTTCCACGATAAGGAACTTTAAATCTAGTAGTTCTATTCAATACATTATTCAGTACGCAGTCCGCTGACTGATTGCCGTAAAGTGGAATGAAAAAGGAGAAAAACCTGTAAGAAGTAAACCGCTCTGTCAAGTCCAGAGGACACAAGTATAACATGCGGGGTCCAACTCATCTACGTCACCTTAAAATAGAAATATTTCATGGCACGCCAAGTGCTGTTGACAACGATGGCAAGTCAACCCCATAAATAACCGAGTATATTTGCTTCGGGAATGATCTTTCGATATACAACAATAACGTAACGTTGTTGTAATTCTGAATATCATTCCTGGCATTGACCTTTGAGATTTAAACAGAAGGCGATATACTCTTCAATAGGTCAAGATTACCTTGCATATTCTTTTGTTTTATGATCAGGCAGACCGCAACTGAATTGTGCAATGATTTATTTTTGATGTTCCTACACTGATAAAAATTACCAAATTTTACTGTATTACAAGAGTCTCCAAGTGAATATCGTACATACCGTGAATACTTTTCATGTAAAATTACATGATTTTTTCTAAAAATGCGTAATAAAGCTGTAAAATTACATTACATATGTACAAAAACATGGTTTTACTATGAAAAAATGCATATTCAAGTAGTAATTTTTCATTACAGTTGTAACATTACATTGTGGTGTGTTATTACCAATAATCCACCGCGTAATATCACTAATAATTTTTATCACTATACAATTATTATTCAAATTATTTGTGACAATATTTGTTTAGTAGGCACGTGAGTTTTAATATAATTGTAACATTTTCTATAGAAAGCTAATATTGCATAGAGACCTTTATTTGTATTATCAGCACAATGCTCTAGCTGCTACAATCACAAATTATATTTACCATTATTCTGAATATTTATGAAAAAAAAAATGTCTAACCAATCATAATCTAGTAAAATATTAGAGATTGTCTGTACCTACCTAATATTTCAGTCAACAGCGAATCATTCAATACATGCTGACAGGTTGAAGATTTCCAAAGTAATCATTGATGTCTACATTACTGAGACCCCCTGCAGTGTAAGAATGCACGTCAAAGAAGACAAAGAGGTAATCTTCTTGAACGAAATTGTTATAACGGTTTTTTTGGGATGCAGAGGAAAAGCTTGCAAAGCAAAGCAAAAAGTCATAATAGTTCAAGCCAACGTTGGTAACACTATTATATCCCATGACAAATATAACATGTATAGAAATAAAGCCACATTGATATTTGCGACTGTAGCAAGTGTATCTATATATTTCTTTTGTAAATAGAAAATCACTTGTGTGTGGATGAGATACAAAGTGTATATAATATCTTAAATATCTTTTTATTTGTCTCTTTAGCAAGTTTCTTATTGAATTTTTCAAAATGTTGTAGTATTTTTCTTTTGGAATGTTCCGTTGGACTCCATTTTGGATTTCGTTTAACCCATTTAATTCATAATATATCTAGTATTTTCCTGACCGTATACAGTGTGTCCCGTTTTTCAGATTAGCAGCTCTACAAATGTGAGAAGGCTGTGGAATTTATGCAAACCATTTTTTTTACAATAGAAGTTATATTTTACTAACCATTTTATTGGTGTGACTAAAACCTGGCCTACTACGATTTTTCAAAAGAGCCGTTGTTTCAAAAAGAGGTATTAACCATTTTTTTCAAAAATATTACCAAGCTATTCGGTACCCAACAAAATACACTGAGCTTTACTTATAATCTTAGTTATTTTCTAGATTGTTAGGGTGCAATTCAGTGTTGGGAAGAACAGTACTCTGCAAAGTAGCTGTTTCTCACAATATAACCACTAACAAAAAATTGTTTTTATATGTATTCGAATTGGTTATTGGTTATTTATTTTATTTATTTATGTTCAACACTACATGAGTACATAAAAAGTATAATAAAACTAAGTTTCTAATAGAAAAAAAAGCACAAATATTGTGTCATGTACTATTCAATTAACAAATGTGTCGAGGTCAATTCTATTAATGCTGTATGTAGTGTGTTAATTTCTTTGTGGAGGATGGATCTATAGTTGCTCAAGTCTTTCAAAACCTACTACATTCGATTGCTTATAAAAGATGACCATTCATTAACGTGTTTTGAGAAGCTGCTATTGGACATTATTAACTGACGCAATATATTTTTCCCGAAATGAAAGTTAATAAAACAAAATGTGCTACTGCTTATGAAAATGTATTTTTATACCAGCATGAAGTTTATGAAAATATGAAAACAGCCCACACTTCTATCTATCTATCTCTATGAATATATTGATGAGTTACTATTAATTTATTCCTTTATGAGAATTGTTTATAAATATATAAAATTAAAATAATCAATTAAGAAATATTGTAGCTTACATAAATAATTCATAAGATAAATTGACAAAATAAACTAATGAATTTTATACCTATAGTTAAATATTGCCTAATCAATTTGTATACAGGGTGGTTCAGAACTTACAAATACAACTTTATAAAAAAATCAAAAACATCAATTCAAAAATGATTTAAAAATATATTTCCGCACGGCACTGGAAACTGGTATAATCGGTGACCGGACAAAAAAATTAAAAATATTCCCAAGGAAAGAAATAAATTACATTTTACAACACCTATTTAATGCAAATTCAACTGTTTTTGCCACTATTGTCATTAATTATTAACAGAATTAATTTGTGGTTTTAACCACCGTTTTGAACGTGTAAGTTATTGGTAGCAGCTATGATACGTTTGCGTAAATCATCAATAGTGTCCACTTTTGTGCAATATACTTCATTTTTTAAATATCCCCACAACAATAAGTTCAAATGACTTTAAAGTTAGGAGATCGTGGCGGCCTTGGTCCATGGTCGACCGGTACTCTTCGTCCAATCCCCTGCTATTAATGCTTGGAGACGCTGTACATGGTACAGATATAATTGAGCCTTGTGTATGATACGCCACACTGCTGCAATAAGCCGTGGATGCCCTGGACCTTTATCTTTTCCACGATTCTGACGATTCTGTTGCAAATTTCCCGCGTCACGCTTGCATCACAAGAAAGTTAATACGTTGAAATCGTAGATCAATTTAACAAATTGTTGGAATTGTACAATTATTATATTTCAAGATTAGTTTTCTTGTTATTGACTGTAAAATGTATAAATATTACGAAGTTTCCTTCAATTTATTTGTCCCATTTACTTTTTCTACTTATGAGAAAATAAAGCATTTTCCCCATTAGTGTAAACCTTCACCTCATTCATTTAGTGGGAAACGTAGCCTTTTCTCACTAAAATAGATAAAACATCCTATTGTGTTAGTGTCCGTAGAAACGGTGCAATCATTTTAAGCAAATCGTAAAACTCTTTATTTCAAAGGTAATAATTTCGCCATAAATGAAAATTGCCATGCATATAATTCTCGAGAGTAGGTTAGTTATGTTCGATAATAACCGGTGTAATATTTGAACTGGGTTCCGAAGTATTGTTCTTCAATTTTTTATTTTACTTCGGCATTTCTTCAAGTAAACTGCCTTTCAAAATGGGATGTTCGTGTCGTGATGGATTCCCAGGTTAATAAAAAAGATAAGTGATGGAAAGTTGTTAAATCTACCTGCTAGTTATTCCTCTTCGAGTAATTATTGTTCACTTTTAATTAATGCATATAACATCCTTATTCTGAATCATATATCTACGAAACGAAAATACAGTACTCGGAAGTATTGTTAAAAAAGAGAGCAGGATAGTGGTTTGATGAATCCATTTTACATTATTTCCTTATTGGTGTTGATTTGTTTTTCTTATTATCAGATATATCATCAGCAAATGCGAGGCGAAAAATATAGAAATTTGTATTAACATTGGAGAAATATTGAGCACAGACACAAACATTTTAGTTGCGACATCGACAATTTGACTATGCAACATATGGACCCATCAATAGAAATTGTAAATTACGTTGTACACTACTTCATTTTTCAAATACTCATATAGGTGCATCTAATTGGAGGAAAACTGAAATATCAGTATTTCCAACTGTGCACATTCCAACAGAGTGATAATATATTAACTATTTATCCACCGACTAAAATTATTATTGACACTGAGGACGAATACATAGAAGCAAAACCATTTAATAACGTCCATTAGCGATCGGTTTCGCTTAGATTGAAATGTTTGCAGTAATTGCTGTTTACTCTGGAAAGCTCATAATGATTAATTACTACTGAAGATTATTAAATTAATACATTAATCGATCTCATAGACGAGTTCTATAAATTTTGAAAACATAAACATGTACCCAGAGTCCAATCTATCATCACATCTCAAATCAAAAAGTAAGTGCTCCCTACCCGTATTTTTAGTCTAATGATTATTGTGTATGCCTTTTTAGCATGGTTCTATTTCAGAACCATTTACCCTATCCTTCATGCATTAATATAAATTCGATCGAGAATTAAAACATTAGATATTAATTATACATTTTTCATGAGGAATTTAATTCTTATTTTTATTTATAGTCTTTGTATTACCTGTTCGTGAGAAATGCAACTTTAGTTATTAGCAACACATATGTATATCTTCTTTTCATTGTTATAAGAAGAGTAAGTGCCAGTGAGCAGTCTAACAGGGTCGAACGCGTGGGTTGTTGGCCTTCACCCCTGACTCGCATCTCGAACTGCACTTTTAGTTTTAGTTATTTACGGAACGCTGTAATAGTTGGTGTCGTATCTACTGTAAGTTGTTTTTCCGTGTGTATTTAAATAACTATTTATAAATAGTAACATAATTTACATTAGCAGCTATTATTTGAGGGCAGAAGTGAATGAATTGAAGTAATATGCCAAAGGGGAGAAGAAATATACGGAAATTATTTCAAGTGAGGTTTGAAAGTGATCCCGAATGTTATGGGGACATGAGAATTAAAGAAAATAACCTATTTGGTACTGTGTGTGAACGCACTATAAATTCTTCTGACAAAACTAAAGTGAAAAGAGCTATGCTGCGTCCAGCGCTGAAGACTGTATTTTGCCATCCAACTTTAGAGACGCCTTTCTAACAAGCACTACTCCATTAAACAAACTAGAGAACCCCAAGTTAGTTACGTACGTTTGTAGAAAAATGCATGGACCGAAGAAATCCTCATGAAAGTACGTTAAGACTAAGATAAATCGATAACACACAATGAATTGACATCAATACACGTAAACATTGCAGCCAAATTCGTTTATTTCATTATAGACGAAGCTACTGATGCTTATGGGCGTTCAGTAGCCAATTTTTCAATTGGTGCGTTAAAAAGTGACACTGCTAACGACAGCCACCTACCGGCTTGTAAGGTACGGGACAAAATTAATCACGAAACTATTATAAACTTTGTTATTGAATGTTTTCATTATATATGAACAAACAAACGTTACATTAAAGAAATTGGAATCACATGGATTCTTAAATGAACAATTTGACAAAAATATACATATTCGAAGCCAATAATATACGTCTAGTTAGTAGCACGATAAAAGAAAAAATGCAAAGCGTGTTTGAAAAAAATCCAGGATACACTATTTTGGAAAACATATGTAGAGGTTTAGCTGGTACATATCTGGAGTTACCAGCAAATATATTAATATATAATTCATGCCTCGACAATGAGAAAATTGCATGATTTTTTCAAATACGTTGAGATGAAAGAATGTATTATATTAATCGAAATGGCGTTTGTCTTAGACAATTTCATGGAAAAATAAGCCCAAAAACGATATTTAAAGTTTTAGTCTGGCCACGCCCCTACAAAACGGTGGCCGCCATATTGAACACTTGTGACGTAAACCGCCAGTTGCGCGGGTCCTGTTTAATCTGTGGTTAGTGTGCTTTGGACCACAAAACATTGATATGTGCTTTTGAACAACGCAGTCGCAATACGAGATACGAGTATATATATTTAAATTAATAGTTCAGTAATTTGAGGTCATGAAGTTAGTTTGTCGTTTGTGACATTTATTAAGTGTTAGGAAATAGATGAAATATTGCATTGTGCCATTATGTACAAATACTTTCCATAAAGTGCCTAATAAAAAAATTCTCCGTGCTAAAAATTGAAAAGACAAGAAAAATGTGGTGGATGGCAATGAATCGCGACGCAACAAGAAAGTCAAGAAACGTAAAGCTCTCTACGCAGCATTTCTACGTTGTATGTTTGTGAAGACCATTTTAATGTCAGGTTAAGTAATTGGAAATAAGTATGAATAAATAATGAAAAAAAGCGGTCTATCCAACAAATTTTTAGGTACAGAAATCTTTGAAAATCTTAAATTTAACTGTAGGTATATGTAACTATGTATAATATGCACAGCACACAAACAGGGACTAAACAAACATCACTACCTTACGCAGTATTTACAATATATATGACTCAAAAGAAATGTCACGAAAAACGAAACAAATGCTTATTTACGTCACGATCGCCGTAACATAAGCAAGATGGCGTACTGGCATTTGACGTCACACCAATGACATTGTGTTTTCGATCACGTGGTTTTGTTGACATTCTATGGCAATTTATTAATGTTAATATTTTAATTATTAAGTGATTATTGCCGTCAGTCACATGTTCTGACCTTTCCATATGTTTGAAAGATTATTGTGTAATACATTTCAGATCAATATAAAATTCATGCAACTTCCCCATTTCTCATACTGTACGTTGTCAACAGGCTTTGAACGGTTATTTTTCCTACACAAATTAATATTAAGTGATAAACGTCATCGTTTCACTACAGAACACTTAGAAAAGCACTGTTTTAACCACTTCCTACATGCCACGGAAACCTTGTCTCAACACTAAAGTTTGTTGGGTTATCTTAATTTATATAGGTATTTTATCCTCGACTTAACGTTACTCTTTGGTAATAGCACTGTGTTGCGAAATATTTTATGTGAACATGTCATTTGTCAACTGATTACGGTCCTGTTAAACTCCATGCTGCACTATCTCTAGTTATAAGTTAATCTACATTACTCTCACAACTCTACGGACGGACTGCATTTACTGGTTAATAATCTACAATTTGTGCTGGGCTGCCGATCGCGATCTACATATTTTAAAAATTACAGAAATTAAATATTTCAATTGCAAATAACTAAATCTATATAAATTCCACTTCCCAACTCGATAAATACAGATGAAATAAATATTTATTTTATTCCTGCTTTTTATTTGCTTGTATAAGCGGCAACCAAGTGCATCTGTATTATACTTTCAAAGAGATTGACGTCATCCTCCGTATTTTGTTATTGCTTACCTTGAGTTACACGGACACCAACGCCATAAAATTTCTGGTCATTAAATTTATTAATAACTACTCTAAAATTAGTTACTGGAAATAGGTATATAATTGCGACTATTTTTATGCATTATCCTCCTAACATGCAATAAAATTAGAAAAACTTCCTGCAATAAAAATACTGACGAAATATTGTCAATGGATGTTCAGTACTTCCAATATTAAAAAACCAATCAAAATGATATCACGAATTATAGAGCAGTTTCCCTCTTATGCAATTTTTTAAAAATTTTTGAGCCAACATTAAGGGTACCTACGGTTTCACTAATGAACTATTTTTTTCCATACGCCAATACAAATTTATGCAAAAAATATCAACTGTATCCAATATTGCTGTTTTTTCATCATATATATATCTGAAGTTTTATATAATAGAGAGCAAGTTGATGTAATATTAACTGATTTCCAAAAAGCATTTGATCAGGTAGATCATCATTATTCTACTAGCAAAATTACTTTGATTTTGCTTTTCTGATTAACTAAAAGATGTTCGAATCTTATCTAACACAAACAGGTAATTCAAGGTTAAATTTAAATTTTACTTCTCGTTCCTTCTTTCCTTCGTCTGGTATGCCACGAAGCTCTAATCTAGACCACTCTTATTTTTGCCTTTCATTAATGGTCTTTATGATGTTGTCTCATGTAATCGATTGACGTTTACTGATGATTTCAAGTTATACTCTCCAATGAAGTCTGTCTGATTATTTTCATTTGTAGCTTTGTTTAGACCGTATGTCAACTTGCAAATGTAAATATAAGTGTTGCTCAATATGTCCAAGTGTAGGCAATGTCATACTATCCCAAAATTGATTTTATTACTCACGATAACTTTACTAGTAAATGCACAATTAGCCATGTCGAATCATACAAACTCTAGGTATTAATCATATTAATACGGTTGCAGTAAGTGGAAGAATTTAAAGATGTACGAACATTTAAGATTTTATTTTGCTCACTTATTCGATCGAAGTTGCAATATTGCTCTATTTTATGGTTTTCTGTATACTAGGGCCAGATTTCCTGCCCAGAATACCGGACGGTGTTGGAGGAGAGGGGTAGTTTTGGTGTACATGAAAAATGCTATACCTACATAATATAAATTTATTGTAAATTTGATGGAAAATACATATTTTTTTTTGCAATACAACAATATACACAGCAGCACATCAGCTGGCATAATGTGTGTATAAATCGGTATCGGTAAAACAGATTGCAGAACGTGACTGTGGTTACGTTATGTTATATTACTGTAAATCCCGGACTATATACTTTAAAATAATGGACTGTTCGGAGCAATTCGGTAAGTATTGTCAGCCTACTGTATACTCGTATAATGTACATCAGCAAAGATTTGAGTCAGTCCTGAGGAAATTTTTTAGTTTCTTCAGAAAATTATTATTAACCACCTATAGAATTTACTCATACTAGTTTTCTAAAATGTTTAGAATGACTGGATGTGCGTCAGGTGTTACACTAGTTCGCCATCCTCATAACCTATTGAACAGCAAAGTTGATTGCTCTGAACTTTTAAGTCACATTCATTTTCGGCAGTTAATTCCATACAACAGACTCTTTTCTAATGTGGCATTCCTAGAACCAATACATCAGCTAAATCCCAATTTTTTTCAATGTGTAGTTTATCTAATACAATTTCACCCAAAGAAGCTATTTATAATGATACACTGAGAAAAGACTCGTGGAGCAACAGTTTTATTGATGTTAACTTTTTTAAATAAACCAAAAATGATTACAATAAAATTACACTGACCATTTAAACTAACAAAAACCATTGTTGACGACTTACTGCTTAATTCAACGATTTATCATGTTTGATGTTAAATCAGCTTCATAATTTGATCCATCTACGTGTTATTCTTTTATTTTAAGTATTTTTTTTTATTTGGGCACAATTGATGATTTAATTCAATGATTTTTCTTGTTTGACCTAAAATTACACCATTATTAAATGGATTGTTATTTTGTTTGACTCAATGGTGTCAAATTATTAAATTAAACATTTCTAATTAATTCTCTCCAACCTAGAAAAACTTTAATTTCAAAATGCAAACTATTTTAGTTTAACACTATGAAATATTAATTCAAATATCTAGCCTTTTAAAAGTTTTTTGTTCACCAATGAAAACCATTGCTGTTATTTGTACACCACGTGCTTCGTTTGACATTGCGTAGCTAATGACCGCTAGATGTAGTATTACATTTCGCGTACCCTGTAGAACGCGAGAAGATATGGGATTTGCTAGGACAGGAGACAGAAGGGAGCCCCTAATAGAGCCACCGGTATCGGCCGCAAACGTAGTCAAGACTGAGCAGAGAAGGGGCCCGGAGGTCCATCTCGACACCATCCGACGTCATTTATCATGCCAAGAATATTGGCGCGCATTCTAACATTTAAAACAAATTGAAAAATTAACCTTTTCGAACGTTAAATTAACAATATGATGTTCATATAGAACAGTTTCGTAACTGTTGTTTGAAATCTTTATTTCAGTTAATAGACTCATCATCGGGGATTAAAAAAATAGGTACATTTTTAGGTTCCTCTAACCAATACTTTACGTCGAACTAAAATAATAAAGGAATATTTCTTGAAATTTTTAAAAGGTTAAGTGGAAGTAGCTTTTTCAGTTCGCCATATACCACGCAAAATTGTTAATCTAATTTTTTGAGTAAATTTAACAGTTTGTTTTTTCTCGGTGTAGTTTACACGTTGTATGTTTTGCACTTAGGATAACTTGTCCGCTTGATTATTATGTGTGGATTTTACTTATTAGGTTTAATTTATTTTGCCGATTGATATTACATTTTATTTTCTATCATTTTATTGTTGTACTTTTTTCAGTGGCTTCTCGTGAACTTAGTAAATAGGTGAAACGGAAAAAGACGTCGAGTCAAATTTGTCATTTTTAGTAAAAAAGTACCTTTCAAACAGAGTAAAAAAAGATTTTTTTAAATAAATACTTCCACACAGCCAGTTATACAGTGCTTTCGAAAAGTAACGAATAAATTCATTATTTTTGAGATTAAGAAGTTTTCGAAAAAATCCCCTGGCACGTCGATTTTGTTTTTAAAAAAGGCACTTTTTGACATACGACCCATATTTGTGACGTCATCGTTGTTCGAGATATGATGATAAAAATTATGGTGTTACATAACAAAAATTTCAGGAAAATAATGTTTGAAGATTTTAAAATTTAATTTTCTTTTACTTCCTGTATTCCTGTAATTGGGATTTTATCCTGTTGGAATAACTTTCAAGAAGATTCAAAGTTATACTATAAGCAAATTGATCAAGCGGCTCGCTTTGTATCCTCGCTCAATTCTTTCGGTCATTTCTTTTTGATCTGATCGAAAGTTGATTGTTTATCGTTAGCGATTGTCAGAGATAATTTTAGTTATTATCCCTTTGTCTACTTTTAAATAGATATATGAACGTTGAAGGAAATAATTATGCGACTTTTCTCGCCAGCGGGTGTCACAAACCAGTTGCAATCGCAAGAACGAGTTGCATTATTATTTCCAATTGATACCATCTCTTAACAGGTGTTAAATTCAGCGGAGAGATTATTCTAAATTATTAGATGCCTGTAATGGGGATTTTTTATCTTTTAATTTGGATCGGATAGCAACAACACGTTTAAAAAGTGATGCAATTGCTCGGGAGGTGCAAAACAGGACTGTGATTTACAAAGAGGATTATGTAACGGCACGTATGTTTAAGGTAATTAATTTTTAAATATTGCATCGTAATGGTTATGATATGTGTAATTAAGTGTTAGGTGTATTAATTACTTTCCCATCTAAATAATATGCAATATAAAACTTATATGGTGCATATAATATGTTTTGTAAGCACGCGATCAATAAAAGATTTAATAATAAAATATTGAAATTGCATCACCTATTACCCTTTCCAATGTCTGGCTGGATGCTCATTTTATAACTAATAAATAAATGTGTGCTAATATAAGTAACTAGTCTTGTTACGTGTTATATTTTTGTGCATATGCTCTAGTCATAATATTAAGAAGCTTTACAAAGAATTCTATATAATTTTAAAATATGTATTATATTTTGTTCAAATTATGACAACTTAACCGCTTGTCTATGCATGTGCTTAGACAAAACAATGAATTATGGACATATATTGACACGACCTCGTTTTAAAAACGCGTACATATACGTGACAGGTTGCATCTCCTGAATTTTGAACTTAATTTAAACCCTATAGCAACGCTGCATCATAGAGGCTAGAATATCTTGATAAAACGATAACTCGCAGATGCTAACAAACAATTCCTTGCACACAGCACAGCTAAAAAGTTGGCAATTCAAATTCCCGTGTAATAGATTACCGTCGGAATAAGTCGAATATCGTTCGGGTCCGTTTTCCTATGCAGGCGAGCCCGCCGTTAATCTTCATCTGGAACAGATGCACGCGGCCCGACGTTTCTCCCTTCTTCATCCATCAGTTATCATCATTGCGTGGTAGAGCTTGCTGAATTTCGTGTGTTTATGTCGCTAGTGTAGGTTATAATTATTGATAAAATTAGCTATTTACTTAAATAAAAATGCAATTATAATAATATACTAATAAAGTAGTGAAAAACCGCGGTTGTTCTCTGCTTAACAGAGCCATGGAAAAATTTACGCGTTTGCCGTGTGCGTCTGTATTATTCAGAAGTAATGAATTTGATTCTGCATTATATTCATAATCAAATGCGATTTGCATGATTTTAGAATATCAACGCACAATCTCAACTTGACTCTGCTTTCAAGAACATAACGTAAAGGTAAATTTTGGGAGGCATCAGTGATTACTTCGTATCAATATGTTTCAATAATTGTTTTTGTTTAGGCAAATGTGTAATGGACAAGAGCTTAAGCCGTCCTAATTGAAACAAAATATGATGCTAATTTAGAATGAAAACTTTTATATTCCCGCAAAACTGTATTTATTATAGTTGAAAGACAAAGGATGAAAATAAAAGCAACTAGTTGTATAGCTGTCATACATTTTGTTCAGTGTACCTAAATCTAAATAATAATTTATTAAATTTACATACATTTCAAATCAAGTGTTCAAACTCTTTTGTCTGTTCATACCTCTGTCTGTTGATAAAGCGAATAATTATCACTTCCTCCAATTTAGTACATTGACATAGTACCTTCATGTTTATAGCAGTAATAATTTTTAATTAATTTGTAAGCCATTTTAATGTCCTTATGACTATAAAATTTAATTATCGCAATATTACATGTGAAAAGCATTTTAACAAGAATAGAAATTCATGACTTTCACCCCTGGTAAACATAAATAGTTTTAACTATTTGCACCTCATTACCTCTCCAACTAATTGAAAAGATATTTATGTAACACGGGAAAATCATTTTTTGGACTTTAGAAAGTCTTCCAGTTGCGTTCTGCTTGGAGAAGTACAAATGATGAATCTGAAACATTTTCGTACAAATGTTAATGTCATATTTTGACGCAGTAACTGTACAATATTCAAAAACAATGTTTATCTAATACCCACATATACTGCAAAAATTATAGTGTTTATAAAACAAATAAGCAATGCTGTAGAAATCGTTGCTTATTTCCGTACAAAGAAAATAAAATAAAATAAAAATTATTAGCCGTTATTATCAGTTTATTCAATTGTTTTTTATCATTCTTATGATGAGTTTGGCTGGTGTTTGATAATGGTATTGATTATTAAAAGAAACATGGAAACTTGATTCCAGCACTTACTGTTAAAGGGTTGTAACTTAGAGGATGCTAAAATTTATTTTTTTCAACATCAAATACCGCCTCTAAAATCGCTTAAAGGATTCACTGTTTCATTTTCCTCAACTATTTTTTAAACACCCTGTGTTTCTACCAACGTATTCCAAAACTCTTTAATATTCATTTTTTGGAAGGAAATATGTTTATTGAAACTAAATAAGTACTCATGTAAACAAATGATATTGTGCAAAAAATATAAATTGCCTAAGGAAATTAAAATTAGTCCTGAAACGACGACTAAACAAAAAATGATAAGAGGAATTTTATACTTTAAATTATAGAGCCAAATTTCATTTTATATCAGCTTATATGATTAATAGAAATTAAGTTAAATACCTTTCATAGACAATTGTTCCATTGCATTGTTTGGATATTATAGTTATATAAGGTGCGGCGTATATAATGTATAAAAATATGGCCTCTTGACAATATATATAAAGTTTATCTCTAATTTTTTTTGTGTAATTTTATTTATTCAACGAAAATGAAGGCCGACCCTTTGTTATTTATTGAATACCTCGGATATGTTTTTGTGCAACCTTATTTAGGCCAGTATAATTTACTACTAACAGAAGATTATCTACATTATCACAAAAAAAAAAGTTATCCTTAATTATTAAACCGCTGCGTCCAGGATCGTGACAATTTTTCCATGCATAAGTGAATTTTAATGTACATTTTCTTATAAGACTTTTGTATTATAAATATTGTCAGTAATCTGTACTTTAATCCTTATACGTTATACACCCCGCACCCTGTATATTTCTTATTTGGTCTTTGCTTTTGACCACCAATAAATACTTATTTTAAATAAGATAGTTGCTAAATTGTTACAATACTAATTAACAATACTGAACAGAATGAAGTAAACGAAACAGAAAAAGAACTTAATTCTAATAGGAGCAGATGATAGCAAGTGTAATTTTGGTAATATATTATAGAAAGGCGTAGCTAAATAAGAATACGAAGATTTAAGAATGCGAATGAGTGCAGAGGTATATGTATAGTAAAAAAATATTAACGATGGATTTTCCACCCACTTCCATTTTGAACCATCCATTTTTAATAAATCGATCTCTGCGCTTGAATTTTTCTAAGTATCTCATATAGGAATTTGGTAGAACTTGTATTTTATAAAAGTTAGAAACTGACAAACACGGTTCATAAACAATATCACAATTTCGATCGATGTATTTCCATCTCATATTTCATTAATTAATTTACATGTAAACCAATTAGTTGCCATTCTACAATATTGGTAGCAATTTTTATTTAACTGTTATCCCATGTTAACAAATACAGGCGATACAAAATGGAATTGCAGAAGAACTTCTCGCTTTCAACAAAAGATTCTCTTCCAAGCATCGAATTGTCGTCCCTGACCTTGCGTAATGTAATACCTCAAGACAAGGGCCACGCCAAGCGATGTGGTGGGTCTGTCTTCTCCGTCTTCAGCGTAAAGGTAAGATTATGTCACAATAAATTGTTGCTTAAATAAAATTCCCCTATACGGGTGGCATAATCTCGTGAAATTGATAACTATCGTATACGTAAAATGGAAATATTTTTACTCCATGCATATTATACATCAGATAATTGCAATTATCTTTGTATGAATGGTCTCACCTCCTGCTCACACTATAACATAACCGAATTCAGCAGGTTTGGACCGTCTCTGCGTGAGCCTCACCGACAAAAGAATCCTTTATCCCCCACGGTTTATCACCCACTCTTAAAGAAACTCACCGACAATTGAATTTTACTACCCTGACCGTAGGATATCCCGTGAGGTATTTGAATTTCAGATGACAGTGATTTATTGCACATTTAAATTTTTCTTTGAGAATTACTGGCGTCTACCTTATCTCATTGTCATGCAAAGTGAGTTATTTATTCGCAATAATGATCCATTATCTACGACCGCTGGTTTAATAAATAAATTTTCAACAATGCCTCCCATATCACTGTTAATTCTTGGAAGAGGAAATTCGCTACCAAATTCTGGTCGTACGCAATAAAGTCACGTTATATAAATTAGCATTTAAATTTTTCTTTGAGAATTACTGGCGTCTACCTTATCTCATTGTCATGCAAAGTGAGTTATTTATTCGTAATAATGGTCCATTATCAACGACCGCTGTTTTAATAAATAAATTTTCAACAATGCCTCTCATATGACTGTTAATTCTTGGAAGAGGATATTCGCTACCAAAATCTGATCGTACGTAATAAAGTCACTAAAGAGTTCTAGAACTGCTTACTATGTACCGTTCCCTTTTATCAAATCTCTGAAAACCTCGATTACATATGCGAACTAAAATAACATTTGAAAGAGGAGAAGCATATTTTAGGTGAGACCTTGTAGTGTTATGCTTCCTTTCGAATATGCATGTATTCGCGATTTGTCATACTCGATTTGTGATGTGAGGAATTCGCGGATAGTGTTTGGGGTCCTGTTGGTTAAAAATTCATTCATAAAAACCCTACAATCTATGCACGAATTCCTTCCAAGTCGTGCATCATTAATTGCGAATTTACGCATAATCTGTAGCAAGTATTAGAAGTGATGATGAAAAACAAGTAAGAACTGCACTACAATATCAAATACTTATAGTTGTTATCTACTGACATATTTAATAGGCTTAAAAGCTTCTGAAATAGCTTCTGTTTGATAATTCCGTGGTGAGAGTAAGCTAGTGGGTAAGTTAGTTGAAGTGTTCTCTACTTTCTGGACTGGTTTCATTTACTGGCGCCAGTTCGGATTCGAGTCTTGCTGTTGTTGGAACAAACCCTATGTTCATACGATTACAGTATTCAAAAGCTAGCTACTTGCTCCAGCAACTCGTCTATTTTCTAAACACGTATAGACGAGCTTTAATACGGTAATTTTTTTAATGGTTTTTATACGTTTTTGAATAATAATACTTATTATTTCTTCACATGCGTACTGTTATAATGTCTATATCCCACTTATTGTGTAAATAATTATTCTGCTTTCCCGAAATCTGTTAAATTTTGAAATAATATTCTACCAAAATCTTTGAAAACAATATATATTTTATTCGGAGCTTAAAGCTACTGTTTTTAGTTTTAACAAAAGAGTGATTTGTGTTTTCTTTAAGTATGAACTAAGTCATATAAAAAACGTACACTAACTAGGTATTGAAAAACAGAGCATTAATTGTTTGAATCTTGCTGATAATTTACCTAATTTGCTTCACATTATTAGTGGCGGCAGTTCATCACAGTCCCGCGAAGAAATAAACTGTGGAAATGTGCAATTAATTATACAGCTCAACAGACTCAAATTTATCGGATTTATCAAGAGCTGCTATAATATCATAGCGGTCAATGATTAATTATTTGTAATTTGCAGCTATTAAGTCATTTTGCTTTAGTGTGCAACTGTAACGTCTGTCATATTACAGAATATGAATATTTCATCAGTCAGGGTGACTGGTGACTGATATCTCCAAATTAAAAAAAAAAAGATTATTTATTAAAATAATATATAATAATATGTGACTTAATATTTTATATATTATTTAATTTTGTACCAGTCGTAAAAAACTGTTAATTCTTTAAGCAGCTCATACATTGGTATATAAATACGTATAACTATTTCCTCCATTTTAAATTTTTAATATACCTACTTCATATTATAAGAAACAATTATTTATGATACAATGTAGAAAAATAATTTATCTCTTGTTCAATGTTTCTTCTGCAATAAAAAACTAAAGTATTAAGGAGATGGAGATATATTGTCTCTCATTATAATAGATCTTTTATGGAACACTGAAGATATCAAATTCTTTCTGTAATTATTTTAGTATTCAACAATTTTTTGATCAAGAAGTCGCAAAAGTCACTAACCTTTGAAACGATTGTGAGCATTTTTTTAAATTATATTATTGGGAAATATAGGCAGGTACGAAAGTGCAGCAAAATTGTATGGCTGTGGCGTATTTAATGCAGAAAAGATACAATACAGATTCCTGAGAATATTCGGAATAAAAAAGTCTTATATTAGAAAGTTCTATATTTACGTTTTGCCACGAAAATTGAACTTCAATTTTGTAGTGTTTGACAGCTCTAAACCTACCGGGTACCTATCCAAAAGCCGAGTTAGTATTGCCAGATGGCATAATTTTACGGAAATTTGTAAAACGAACAAATAAAAAAAGATTCATTAATCAATTTTGAAGTGGATTTTTTACGGAAATTTAAGCTTGCTCACTATTTTGTTTCTTCAGAGCTAAACTAGAATCAATAAAAATTAATTGCTAAAGATCGGCAAGATATGAAACAAGTATATTTTTTTCAATAATAAGCCTAAATTCCTTTAAAAAATGTAGTTCAAAATCAGTACAGTAATAATTTTAGGCAGTTTAACAGAATCCTTGTTTTATTTTAAAGAGAAATAAAATGTTAACAAAATACAGGCTATTACAGAAAAGACTACTGCTATTTTAACAGGTGATAGGTTGGACTTCTACAAACAAAATTAAGCTCAAAGTTACCGTTTTTATATAAAATATTGAAAATGATATTCAGTGCGGCAGCAGACCTGGCAGCGATTTATCGTGGTGAATTTGAATTATCATAATGAATTTAGGTGAACAAATAGCACCAGACATTTCTTATTTTTTTCTTAATGTAATTTACAGTAACACTATTACAGTAACACTTATACACTCTTTTGTTGCTCAAATCAAAACACCAAAACAAGCATAACACAATGCAACTCCATAAATACAATAACATAATACACTGATCTTTTCCATAGAACTTGTCTTGACAATTTGAAATGTTGCAAATTCGGAATTCCAGCAAACAAGTACTTTGTGCGCTATGCCCTGAGCAGTACTGAATTACACCTGGCAAACCTATAGCACACAGCTAAAGTTACTCGTCAGCAGCCCAGCATATATATACCGGTTCCGGGCTTTTTAGCTCTATCAGTACCTACCTATGCCCTAGGTGAGGTAACCGACGAATAATCTTCTAACGCGGCAGTAGGAACCATGAGTAACGCGGAGTAGCATAGCACCTCTAGCGGCCATTCGCTACTCCATGCCGCGGACTAACAGCCACAGACACGATGCATTCTACATCACAGTAGAAAACCATTGAAAGCTAGCGACCTCTATCGCGATTCGGTTATAACGATATGTTGCAAATACCTGCGTAGTTCTTGGAATTTTCATCTATAGGTTTTCCTGTAACATTCTAATAAGAGCTAGTAAGCTCGAAACCGGTATATATCTGGTGTGCTGTTGACGAATAACTTTAGCTGTTTGTTATAGGTTTATTTGCATGACCTATATTAACCTCTTTGTTGTCAGGAAGTTTTTCTTTAGTTTTATTGGGTTTTTGCCTTCTGAAAAAATAAAGCTTAATTAAATAAGCCCTTGCGCCAAACGGATCAGTCAAGGGTTATTTTTGAAACTAAGGTTGCCTAACCAAAAAATATCACACTGAAAAAAGCAGATATGTAAAAAATAACAAAAATCACATCACTATCGTGCACTTCCGTATTATTAACGTTTCGAAAAACTCTCTGTTTTCACTCTCAAAATAGTAATAAAAATATTAAACGTATGTCAAGTTTGACAGTTTAAAATTTGTTTATCTGCTTCCACAGTGATGTTAAACGATTTTTATTTTATTGTTACTTCTTCTAGATATAACTGTAGACAACAATGATCAATGTTTACTGAACAGTTTGCCACACACTTATCTCCGTTCAACGAAATAATCGCGGTCTCTTTTAATTTTCTTTTTGCTGCGTTATCTTCCTTCTCTAATCTAGGTTTTTAATATTTTCCGATAAAGACGCCACATCCTGTTTAAAGCACTTTTGAGTGGGACAAATCTTTTCTTCTCTTATACCAGAATGTGAGAATAAGTCAATGTAAATATTTTTTTTTGGGCGAAATCTTTCGTACTCATACATGAATTCAAAATATTTACTAGCTACTGTTTGATCCAATGCTGTTAAATTGCTTTTGTTGTTGAACGCTTAGCTTTTGGTCTTATATCGATACTGTAAACTATTTTTTCTTCGTCCAGTTCTAATGGATAGATGGTGTTCCAATGCGTTGCCATTAAGTAGATTTGTTCTATGTAAAGTCTGTTACTTGATATTTTGTTCACTCAATTATTATATTAAATATTATTTTAAAAAACATATTAAGGAGCTTGAAAATACCTCTGAATTGTATGTTATGTTAAATTTATTCGATCATTCTCTTAATACAAGACCTGATTTTCGTCAAATGCATTCCATTTCTTGCTTTTACATTTACCCTTTCTTCTATACCAACGACCAACACTGATTTCGCTCATAATTTGTATAAGTACAGGTTATCTGAATTATTCATTAAACGTTAATTGTTTGCCGTTCAATAGTTTGTGTAATTTACTTTGCTGATTATATATATTGTTAGGTTACATTAAAATGATAGGTACATTTTCCTCCATTCATGTTTAACATAAATCATAATTTTATTGCGGGTTATAATTTTAGTCGAAAAGTGCTATTTGAAAGATTACGATTACTTGGTTGACGCATTGTAATTCACAGTGTACATACCTACCGTTTAAAAGCTTTAAGGGGGGCGTTTTTATGTGCATTTTTCAACGAATTTATAGGTGTTTCTTGTCGCAGTTAAAGAAAAATCTAAGCAAGTTAGAAAAAATATCTCTTCACTGTGCCAATCATACAAGTTTTCTCCAGGGTGTGACATATTTTATAGGCTGGTAAGTCATTAGGAAATGGGAAGAAAACCATGTTTTCGCCTCCTATGTTTCATTGTTACGTTTCAGAACTTTATAGGGCAATTATGCACTGAAAAAATCGTATGCGGTATTATAATCACTGTCACAACCGGCAGGATACTTTTTAAAAGACATTAACACTTGAACTGATATAAATTATTGAGTATTTATCACAGTAATTACAACAAGGCTAAAAGGTGCAATTCACGGTCTTTGCATAGGTAAATCTGTTTTCTAGCACGTTTCTTCACCAAAAATTAAAGGACGTGAATTAATTTCAGCATGTTTTAGTTGGGACACTATCGAAAAGATGCCGTTAGTTACGGTCTGTAGGGTATTGGCACTTGAGTATTTTTTTTATCCGTCAGGGTCGGACTAGCTTTTTAATGCTTATTATCAGTAGTAGTAGTACCTAGCAAATCACACACAAATTGTTATACAAAATTCAGAAAGTATCATTATTGATGTTGAACATTATGGAGGAGATAACAGCAAGTACAGCGTCATGCAAATCACAACGAAATAGTAATGTTTTTTCAATTACTATATTAAAAGAAATTTTTTGATAAAACCTCTAACAGGGGTCTAGTACAAGACAAATTAACGAAAAAACTACCTTAAAAATTTATGGAATTTAAACAAATTTTTTTATGGAACTTTTAACAAGGGTCTGTTGGTACACTAATTAACTAAAAAATACAGGGTGTTTAGAAATAACCGAACCAATCTCAAAAATCCCTAAAAATTGGGAAATTAGGTTTTTGATTAAACTTTTAACAAGGATCTGTTAGAACACTAATTAACGAAAAAATACAGGGTGTCTCGAAAAACCGAACCAATCTCTAAAATCCCTAAAAATTAAGAAATTTGACCAACATTTTTTATTAAACTTTTAACAAGGGTCTGTTAGACCACTAATTAACGAAAAAATACAGGGTGTTTAGAAAGAACCGAACCAATCTCTAAAATCCCTGAAAATTACGAAACTTGACCAACATTTTTGATTAAACTTGTAACAAGGATCTGTTAGAATACTAATTAACGAAAAAATACAGGGTGTTTAGAAAAACCGAACCAATCTCTAAAATCCCTGAAAATTACGAAATTTGACCAACATTTTTGATTAAACTTGTAACAAGGATCTGTTAGAACACTAATTAACGAAAAAATACAGGGTGTTTAGAAAGAACCGAACGAATCTCTAAAATCCCTAAAAATTACGAAATTTGACCAAGGTTTTTGATTAAACTTTTAACAAGGATCTGTTAGAATACTAATTAACGAAAAAATACAGGGTGTTTAGAAAAACCGAACCAATCTCTAAAATCCCTGAAAATTACGAAATTTGACCAACATTTTTGATTAAACTTGTAACAAGGGTCTGTTAGACCACTAATTAACGAAAAAATACAGGGTGTTTAGAAAGAACCGAACCAATCTCTAAAATTCCTAAAAAATACGAAATTTGAGCAACATTTTTGAGTAAACTTTTAACAAGGATCTATTAGAACACTAATTAACGAAAAAATACAGAGTGTTTAGAAAAACCGAACCAAACTCTAAAATCCCTAAAAATTACAAAATTTGACCAACATTTTTTATTAAACTTTTAACAAGGGTCTGTTAGAACACTAATTAACGAAAAAATACAGGGTGTTTAGAAAAACCGAACCAATCTCTAAAATCCCTGAAAATTACGAAATTTGACCAACATTTTTGATTAAACTTTTAACAAGGGTCTGTTAGACCACTAATTAATGAAAAAATACAGGGTGTTTAGAAAGAACCGAACCAATCTCTAAAATTCCTAAAAAATACGAAATTTGAGCAACATTTTTGAGTAAACATTTAACAAGGATCTATTAGAACACTAATTAACGAAAAAATACAGAGTGTTTAGAAAAACCGAACCAAACTCTAAAATCCCTAAAAATTACAAAATTTGACCAACATTTTTTATTAAACTTTTAACAAAAAATACAGGGTGTTTAGAGAAAACCGAACCAATCTCTAAAATCCATAAAAATTACGAAATTTGATGGGGATTTTTGATTAAACTTTTAACAAGGGTCTGTTAGAACACTAATTAAGGAAAAAATATAGGGTGTTTAGAAAAACAAAACCAATATCTAAAATTCCTCAGTTTATGGAATTTAAACAATTTTTTTTAAAACTTAACAAAGATCTAGTAGAACACTAACGAAAAAAGTACAGATTGTTTGAAAAATCAAACGAATTTCTAAAAATTCTTAAATGTCAGGAATTAAAAAAAATGTTTGTCAAATTTCAGCATCAAATGAAGATAACCCGATTCAACATTTGCAATACAGGGTGTTAAAGTAACCAAACATGAAAAAACCACAAAATTGACAGAATTTTACATCTTTTTAAAATGAAATGCCAGCTACTTTTAAAAATTATTGTCAATAAAAGTCAGCCAAGGTCGGGCAGCAACCTTGCTGTACCTTTCTAGTTAATATTATTTGATGAAAAATTGACGTAACTGAGCTTAATGTAATATAGGAATGTACGTTACTATTAGGACTAAAAATTAATCATTTATTTCATATTTTAAATTACACAGTATAATAAAGCTCTAAGCTAAAGCATGAAGTACATTATTTCCATCACTGTTGCCGTCTCGATGAGTTGTTGGCTCCAGAAACTGAATAGAGATCTTCGGTTTAGGGAGCGATTCATATTTATGGCTCGATACGCAGTGGATCGCGTCAATGTTATAATTAGGTGCGCCCGATGGATTTTAAATTTAAGTTAAATTTATTCAATAGTAATAATGGCATTTTATTTTTATGTTGGCAATTTTAAAGCAAACTAATTTCTGGCGGTTTGTTTACTATAATATCAGAATTTAAAAAAAGTAATTGAATATTAAATTTGCGCTAATTGTAACGGTACGAGTTTACCTATATGTATTGGATATTTTTTATACGTATGCATACCATATTTTTTTTACAAACCTTCATGTAAATGAAATGAAAAAGACCAGTAGCGTACACACTTCATTCTTTTATAAAAAAAATATTGCGCTTTGTATGAAGCAGAAATCATATGATATTTAATAAGGAAACAAAGAATTTTCAATAAAATTGTGTATGAACACTAAGTAGTTTTCACCTTACATTTTAGTGGTAACATTAAATCGATTAGCAACTGAACATTCAGGCAGCTAAATCAGAAATTTTATCATCACGTATCGTTGTTATTTGTCACATTACCTTCTTATAATAGTAACAATTTAGCTCTAGTTATAGAACGACTTGGAACAATTATAAATTAATAGATTACGTTATTATTATGTTTTATCATTTTTTCCTATTCTGTCCATGTATACTGTAAAAGTCAGTGCAACCTTATAAATATTTATCTAATTTAAAAGTCCCAAACGTTTTTTTTTTACTGTTTTATTTCAATGTTACTTTATGACAATGAAGAATGTTTCGTACATAAATAAATGTCAAATAATGTGATGGTAATCGAATAACTATCTATATGAAAATCTATTAAAATAATTTCTTTTTTCAGGCGCACACTTATTAGCAATCTTGCGACTGCTTTGACCATCTAGTGCGTGTACATTTGATACACGACACATTTATATCTGTATTGACTATTGACCTTCGGGACCACAGTATATGGAGTCTACCTATGCTGTGTTCGGGACCGGATTACCTAAATCACGATACTGAATAGGTTGTTACGCGCCGCAAATTCTTGTGATTTATAGAGTATCTCAAACAATTCGTAGTGAACTTATTTTATTTAATAATGTCCAGACATCGTTAGTCTGCGGATGGGTTTTTTACTGCATACGATAGGTTCCATGGGGACCATTTTCCAATGAAAAGAGGACACAATATAATAATAAATTCCAAAACATAGTTTACGACTCAGATTTTTCTCCTGTAAAAAGGTAAATTTTCAGCAAATATTTGTATAAGAACTTTCTTACAGAAATAATGCTTTATGCTTTAGAGAAACACATAAATATGGTGATATTTCTGCAGATCAGAGTTATAAACTAATAATACAAATACAAATCTGTCGTTCCTTCTCTAACTATAAAAATTATAGGTGAGTTAGCAAAATAGAAATCCGTATCATTTCTTTATAAGAAACTGTATATATATTATTACGCATGAGAATTAAAATGAAAACAAATAACCTTTGAATAAAACGTGTATGTATTAAGACAAAAAAAATCATTTGGTAGCTCTAGAAATATTCTGGATTACATAATAGCAATGGAGGATGCTTTTCTTGACATGTTTAACAATTTGTGAAAAGTCATTTGGCTAACAATTAAAAAGTGAATTTTTTAAAATATTATATCACCACCCATGTACTAACTTTCCTTTCGACTATTTCATTTCACTATATACAAGAGTATGTATTTATTTTACTTTAAAATCATAAATATATACATAATATGTAATAAAACATGAAACGCTGTTGCAAAACTTAATCTTAAAAATTTATAAAAAGAAAATATATTACAAAGTTGCTGGTAGTTAGGTTACTATGTCTTACTGTATTAATATATGGTTAAGAAGTTCTATGTTATTTTTTGGAAAAATTACGCCAACAAATTTTTACAAACTTGATACACATATGTAATTATTCCAACGAAATAAAATTATTTAACCAATTTTAATGGGTAGGTATCCAGTTTCTTTAATAAAGTCATATTACGGAAAATAGTTACAAAAAGTCATTTGTTTTTTAATTTCATTGATATTAATATCGATCCTTGTCAACGCCAGAAACAGAATTCATGACTGGGTCACCTCGTATAAACCAGTCCTCGGACTGTTTGGCGGTTGCGCTTTGACCTGGCTTTTTCAAAGACGTCGCGCTGAAATAATTCTGTAAATTTCGGTACGGTGTACGACTCAGTGCTTCACTACCTATCGTATAACTTTTTCAGTTGTATTTGATAGATATACAAATACTCGTATATACGTAATATTGGGAAAATTTTTAATTTACTTCAGGTATCATTATTGTATTAAACGATTTTCCATGTCTTTACTGTAGCCGTACTTTATAAATTTCTTTTGGCTAAACATTTTACTACAAATAAAGTTAAATATATACCTATATATTAAAAGATGAAAACCAACAAAACTATTGCAAGTATTTTATCTAACCGCTTTTCGACATACAGGATCTACCTCTCAGTTATTAAATAAATCGACATTCTTAGTAATAGTATAGATAATTATCGGAAAAATAATATATCTAAAAATTTGTTTCAATAATGTGTTACTTTTTCCTGGAACAAAAATTTATTGTATATTATTTATCCCAACAAACCTTATAGAAACATCCTGGTATGTTATGACTATATTCTGTGCAGATACTGATATTGTTTTGTTGTTTCTGTACTTTAGGCCGATTTTCCTTAATACGTCTCTGATCCTACGGATAAAACGTTAGGCGAATCTACCGAGTAAAGAAATCTGCAACACCGATCTTCTACGCGAAAATGTATCTAGCTCTAGTTCGGCTTTACGCTAATTGGAACCGCCACATCCTGAGTGGATTGTCTTTGGGCGATTTTCGACGACTAAAACGCGGCCCTTAAAGATACGACTACATTTTTATGCTTTGGCTCATGAATTTATCTCGCATATGGCTGATTATTAGCCAATGAATATTCACACTTGGCGATAAATGTCTAGATATTATATCGGAACTATTTTCTTGCGCGATTTAATGCGAATTCTTACAGCGCTAGAAATGTTTTTCTTTTTATTAATCAATAAAAATTATATGGAAACTAATAACAAGGACCACATTTTTAAGTCACTTTAGTATCAAATTTATCACTTTTTACGTGAAAATGGTGCGTCGTACGAGAGTAAGTATAGGGACCGAATTTGCTGTAAAATAAATGGAGATTTAAAAAATAATATTAGTTTTGAGAAAAGGTAGTGGCGTACCATTTTTTTCTTCAAAAATGTTTAGTTCAAACCTCGTACAGACGTCATTGGCAAAGATTTTAAAACAGTTTTTTCATAAAACAATGCTCCTTAATGATTAATAGGTGTGTACAAAATTTCATAAAAATATCTGGAGTGATAAGAAAATTATAATAAAAACAGTATTTTTTTTTCTTAAAACTGTAACACCCCGTAGCTCAAAAATTAAGAGGTTTAGGACATATGTTGATATTAAGTTTTCTTCTTAAAATGACCAAAGAATTCACACCTTTAAGTATTGGCATTCATTTAATAAACATCCCGTATACAAAATTTAAATGTTCTAGGCCTACTTCGATGTTTCGCTTAATTTCAGGTTTCTCTCAAAGTAAAAATAGGACGCACATCCTTAATTCTTCGTTCTGAGGAACTTTTCTTAATAACATTTTATCGTATCTCATACAAAACGGCACTTTACTAATAAAAAGGTCTAAAAATCAAACAAAAAATCAAAGTAGGTCTAGGACTTTGACATTTTGCACACATACTCGATCACCGAGAAACTTATTTTAATAACATTTTGTCATATCTCATACAGAAACAGCATTTGTTGCTAAAGCTTACTAGATTTAATGGATTTGAAATCATGGCAGTTTGCTTTTTAAACAAGCATAGCTGAATCCCAGAAGGCCACTTTTCAACACTAAAATCTTTTGTCTCTTACAAGCTGCATATATTTGTCAACTGCAACATCAATCTACAGATAATATCAAACTGTCAAATACCACCGACATTGTTGAAAGGTCACAAAGAAGAATAGTATTAGACTTATTTATATTAGTATTTTTAATAGAAATGTTCAAAATATGCTTATTTTGGTTTATAAGGTGAGAAAGAAAATACCCCAGAGTTTATGTCAGTGCACCTCAAATACCTGTAGATTTAATGAACAATGTTAAAAGAATTATCGACGAAATTTCATCGAATATTATCAGGAACTAGTCACTTTGACTTATTATTATTAGCCAAAATCGTGATTGTTAACCATTTTCATACATAATGTCAATAAATAAATACTACAATATTATTTGCTTACATAACTTTTATTATTTCACGGTTATATTTTTCGTACTAGGTATAAAATTGTGAAACTGAATTTACTCACTATAATATTTTTGTTTTGATCGGGTCAATACAAACTTTTGCATTTCAAACTCATTGTTTATTGTATTAACAGTTTTTTACTCCGATTATCAAAAATTAAAAATGTTTGCAACGTGCACACTTATTTCAAATGTATTTGTTGTTATTACGTATTTAAGTTCTTTTTAACCTTTATTTTAGTATAATGGAAGAATATGAAATGCAATATTTTGCTATCTAAGTATGTACTTCTATTTATTTCATCCAAACAATGTTTTGATAAACACATTTTTAATGGAATGGACACAATGATGTAATGATTTTTGTTGTAGATTTTTATAATTACTACCAACAGGAACCGTTCAAAGAAGATTCGTCTTTGGTATTACGCTGCCACACGATAATATGCACTTTCCTTAAATTACACAAAAATGATCTTATTTCTGACAAAATCTGATCATAGACAACTAAGGTTTGTGAATCTGATGCTAGTCAATAAACTGTGCTGATGCAATCTGCAGTCGTCATCTGTAGACCATTAGTGCAAAATATACTTCACGCCGATAACTTTATAATTTCTTGTGTTGCTGGTAAATTAAATTCTGTTAATATTAATAAAAACAACAATATTAACAATAATCGACGATGTTCGCATGAAATAATTAGACTATTTTAAACTATAACAGTTTTCTTAAAATTCCTTAGAATATTCCTTCTAAGCTTTGATCAGTGTGCTTTGATGTTTGGAGAGTATGTAACTAGCAACGCAAACTGTCAATTGAAACCTTGTTCAATGCTAATGAAGTGACTAATTTTTAGTTTTAAACATTTTATAAATTTTTATATTTAGTCATAGTTAACCCTGTATATCAAATAATATGAAAGCCTATACACCACTGTGACACGATAATGAAACATGCTTACTTTTTTTAAATAGTTGAGAAAAAACAGTGATATGACTCTCAAAACCTCAAAAACTCTAAACAGATAACTTTGCGAATATCCTGAAATTGTTTAGCCATCGGCAACTGTTATCTTTCAAAATATAAACCAAGGCTTATTGAACTCCTGATTTTCTCAGTTTTTAATTTCCTAAAGAAAAAAATATATTTACTTTGAAAGTTATACGCCACGTGTAGTCATAACTAATAATGTTTACCTACATCAAAATAGCTTCCAATAGCCAAGGCAAACCTGTTATAATATGAATAGTACTACAAAGAAGAAATAAAAACCTCTGTGTTCTGGATTAATTAAATTTAAATAATTGGAATGACATGCCGACAGAGCACTGAAAACGTGATTTAACGATATCTGATATGTTACAAATGTTAACAACTTGTAGGAGGATTTGCAAGTGTAATCGACAACTTCTGGTTCGGTTAAAATCGAGAAAGTTTGCTTTTTGTCGGACGCATTGACACGTGAATTAACGTGCCCCATTTCATGTGACACTATAACGTCCAATTGCAAGTTCCAAGATATCTATATCAGAATTAAATCTATTGAGCTGAGCATTTCAATGTAGGAAATGCGATACTTTAAGGTATTATCAAAGAAAATATAGTACGCTCACTTACATATATGTACCTATGATACGTATAAGGCCCCCTGAGGTAGCTCGTCGTTTTTAAATTCGTATTAGAAAGTATCGGGATAATTAAACGGTCTTTATAGTATGTAGATGCGGCGTGGCGATGCGTTGCTTGCGCTATATTTGGTGGTAGTTGTAAATTTATACGTGAATGAAATTACAAAGTTTGCGTTATTGTGTTGGCTGTTTTACTGTGCCCACGCTCAAGATTCCAGTGCTGCGTGCATGTTATAACCGGGATTTCAATTTACTATGCAATAAATGTCCGCACGATAGTGAAAGATGCTTTATGTTAATTCTTAATTAACAGGATTATAGTTTTTGTTATCTCCTTACCAGTAAGGTTACAGATACGCACAAACCCACTCTATTGCGCAAACTCAGAAATATTAGCAATATTAAACATTTGCGGTTGATATTTGACTATCCCCCTAATTAATGAGGTTTTCCAGGTTTCCCTCATTCCTGCACTGAATAGTGGTTAGGGCCTACCAACGTAAGTCGTTCCTGGGCGTAAATGCGGCCTGCTTAATAATAATATGCCGCCCCCTCTCCCGCACAAGTCTCCGACTTCTGGGCTAATCCCTGTGATTAGAATGAGGGGTAGAGACATTATTATTATTATTTAAGAAGAAATAATTTAAATAAATAGTACCGTCTGATAAATTAAAGATTATGTTGAGCAATTCACGGATGCCTAATATAATTACAGATTATTCAAGTGTAATCGATTTGATAATAGTTGTTGTGTAAGTGTTTTAAGTAGCATTTTATCCACGAAAGAATGTTTAAACGCGAGAATGTAGTTCGAGTGGTTAATATATTTAAATGCATGAAAAATTCACAATTATTGGATTTTAATAAGAAAATATTCGCACGACTTGATATTTTTTAGTACTCAATGAAACACAAAGTTGATATTGCATGGAAAATCCAAGGAAAATATAGCTGTTCTTTACAAGAAGCGACATCCGTAACTTGTACAAATTCTTCACAAACTTCGGCAGATGTTATGGGTTCCGAAAATAATGGCAACAATGCTACAAAGGTTGTTATTAACGGAAAGGAAATTAAATGTAATACAACAAAAAACGAAATGTGTATTACTGTAAATACAAATGTTAATGTTATTAAGTAAATATACTAAGTTTGATTTATTATAGGTTTATTATTTTTTCATTATTCTCCTAGTGAAAGTTACTTTATTTCACTAGTGGATAAAGTATCATTTTAGACGGTTCATATGTGTGGATAAAAGTCCGATTATAAGGTGATTGTGGATACAAATTCTTAACATTTTAGGATATAATAGTTTGTTTGCTAATTTGATCCTTGTTATCTAAAATTATATTTGCAGTAATGTATAAACTTTAAAAACCTAATAACTCGAAAATCATCAATTTCTTTAAATTAAATTACATTAATATTGTTTCTTGGAAGCAGCATTAAGAATTAAAGAAAATGATTAAATTTTAAAAATGTTCAATGCAGTCACTTATTTGTAGTTTTAAGCGATAATTTCTCGTATTCAAAAATATATTTCCACATATTTAAATTAATAATAATAATAATATCTCTACCCCTCATTCTAATCACAGGGATTAGCCCAGAAGTCGGAGACTTGTGCGGGAGAGGGGGCGGCATATTATTATTAAGCAGGTCGCATTTGCGCCCAGGAACGACTTACGTTGGTAGGCCCTAACCACTATTCAGTGCAGGAATGAGGGAAACCTGGAAAACCTCATTAATTAGGGGGGTAGTCAAATATCAACCGGTATCAATCTCTCACATTGACCCAAGCCAACATTCTTCCACCCTACCATACCCGCAGAGAGGGCGCCAAACCTCTCCACGAATATAGCTTATATACGGTCTACCGGCAGCTGGGCTCGAACCAACTCCGATCTAGTCACCTCGATTCAAGTACTGACGCCTTAAACCGCGCGACACTGACCGACCCAATTCAAAGTATTTATAATTACTGCGAAAATTCAATTTTTAAATTTCTGCTGTATGTTTTTCTATTATTAATATTTCTATTTTTTATGTTGCCTCCAATCGTAAAGCCGCTTACGGACGGTGAGCGATAATATACGCAGGATGTCCGGAAATGATGAGCAAAAAATTCAGGGGATAATTCTAGATCGAAAATAAATGCTACCTCTTTCTATAACATTTTTTCCAAAACGGAGTTACAGGGTGTTAAAGTTAAAATTTTATTTTCGATATTTGTAAATAACTTCTTAAGAAATCCAAATATTTACATATAATTTGTAAATATGGGGTGTTTGCGGACGAGAAATTCAAATATGTTTCTAATTTTGACGTCACTAGTAGAGGGCGCCACTTATGGCACGTCATGTTTCTTTTAAATGACAGAACTTTTTTGCTGCTTAGTGTATCCATCTGACTATGCGACACGTAGCCACACATTTACAGAATCAGAGTAGGTAACGTAGGCAACTAGCAACACGACCGTAAAATTTCCAGTTCCAGTCAAGTCATAATTTAATTCCTGTGTTTATCATGTGTTTACGTTGTAGTTTTGTGTTCTTATTCAGTTTTTAGTGCCTTTTTTAATTTTTAAACGTTTTATAGTTATTAAATAAAGAAATTTGTGTTGGGTGTAGACACTTTCCCACAATATAGTTCGCCGGTTTGGTTTTCTAGGTTATGGCATAAAACTGCCGCGGGTGAATTAAAAGTTTTCTGTTATCCATTCGTTTCGTTCGATTTTGTTATAATAAATAGGTATTTTATCTAGCTATACCTACAGGAAGGGTGTTTTATCGGTAGTGAGTGGTTATAATGAATGAACATGTTGTAGTTTTGCCAGTTTGTAACGAAATAATGAAAAACAAATGCAAAATAGTGGAGCTAACTGGATTAACTGTTACCTCCTATCCATCAGGTATTATTACTAATAAGAATGTTAATTTTTGTGGTTTCTTCATTTAGAAATGCTCCAAAACAACGACCGCATGGTAGTAGATATTGTTGACAGATGTTTTATCTATCAATCTATCATAGGCGCCGACTTTCCGTAGGAAAAGAAAAGAAAAATATCGAACTGAAATTCTGGAATATATATTTTTATTGTCTTTAAAGCCTTCGTGAGCTCGTGGTTAGAAATTTTGTACTTAGTCATAGTTAACCCCATTTTCTTCTTATCTTTTCATTGACGGATTCAATTTATCGGGGGATTAATTTTTTTTTAATCCCCAGGGGATTAAAAGTGACACTTCAGTAAAATGAGGGAATGAGATAGCACTTTTAGTTTTCGAAGTGCAAAAAAATATTTACTTTTTAAAAAGGTGATATGCCTCAAATGTAAGCACAAAGGAATTTTAGTAGTAAATATTCCATAAGTTTTGCATTTAAATTTGTTAAATAGAAAATGGTCTAATATGATGTCATTTCTTCCTGCTTTTACTTTCAGAATTTCACACTGAGAGTATATGAATTTATAAATAGCTAATTATAAATACTTCTAGTGAAATAATAGATCAAAATTTGCAAATAAGTATCTGGCGACATGTATTCCTGTTCTAGTATCAATACACAATGAAACCACTTGTGGGACCGACAAATGAAAGTATTTTAATAACAATGCGACCACTGACATTTTTTATTTTCTATCTAGAGCAATCACTTTTAAATTGGCACCATGCTGAACAGCCTACTTATTCAAACAAAATATTTGCTTGGGGTGCTTTAAATATTTGCACTGCTTTTATAATTTTACTTTTGTCGGCGTTTTATCTCTATTAACACAAACGGAATTAAACAAATTTAGATGGCGGATATTCTGCTTGTTCTAGCGAAATTTCTTGATATATGTGCATATAAGTTGGAAATATTTGCAGAAGATATTTGTTTTAAATACCGATTACCTCCGCATTTTATATTTACTATATGATTTAATTAATTATGTCTATATTGCTTTAACTACATAAGCGTAATTTAAATATTTACTATATCTTTGCGATTAACATGACTATCCTATTATAATAATCATAAAATCATACTACAAATATTTCATGTTTATTTCATGTTCTTACATAATTGTATATGCTGGTTTAATACGCGTATTCAGTTTTGTGTACTTTTGCATTGAAGTACAAGATAAGTAACTATTCTTTCTACACTCACACGTCTAAACATTATTTGTAGTAAATAATGCCATTGTAAAATATCTACCAATTTGGAAATATTTATAGGTTTCTACTCACACTTACACAACATCGAAGGGAATAAATACCACTGGGTGACAGACTAGAAATTCAAATGAGGAATTTTCCCACCAAACATTGACCGGTACAAAATTTATGTATACAGATACAGACTTTGGATCAGGAAGTAAAACAGCTTTTTCAAGGTTGTTAAGGCCGTACTTGAAATCTGTGTATTATTCAAGAAGCATGACATTTCAAAATGATTTTTATCGAAAATGAAAAACCGTTCAAGTTGTTTTCTTGCATTTACATGAAACCATGACTCATTTATTAAAAGAAGTCTATACACTACTCTTACAGTTATTTGAAGTTTCTACTTGTTTGCCTCCCGAGGGAGCCAAAGTATTTTCCTCCCGATGGAGGAAAGGTACTACTTTCCTTCCTGAAATGAGGGAGTAAAATAGTATTTTCCATGTAAGGAGTAGAAGAAAATAATTTTATATGACCTGTTCAAGTTATATTTAAAACAAAAACTATTAAACAAAGTGATCCTTATAACAAAATCTGGTGCCTTTGTCGGATACAAAATCAGGTCTCTGCATGCTCTTCTTTAATTTTGTAAACGTTCGAATAAAATTCTAATATTTTGCAAATCCATTATTTTCGCTCATACATTCGATAAAATAGAAAAAAGTTGAACAAGCCTGTTAATAGAAGCAGCTGTGTTCATATTAGTAATTACTTCATTTAATAATTCAGAGGAAAACTTCGTTAATTTTATAATACTATTCATCACTATAGTAGTTAATCGCCTTAAAAAAGTGCAATACCTTTTATGTACAGATATAACTAGGTAGTTCTATGATATCTTTAGTTATCTAGACGTTAATGTGTGAACACATTTTATGGTCAAATTTCATTCGTGATATATATCAGTATGTTCTCCCATTACGATTCATGGAAATGGCAAAGGGGAAAGAAAACAGATGGAGACTCCCACCATTCTTATCACTTTTTTAAATCAGATTATGGGGATGAGGGAAGCTATACTATTGATTAATGGCCATTAGAGGAAGACTATTATTCAAAATTATCTATATAATGGATGAGTTGACAGGCAATATATTACTGTATTGTTATTAAATAATCATATTTGAGATTATTTCTGATAAGAAGAAGGAATGATCCTATCACTACTAAAAAATATGTCAATAGTGAGTTTTGTTTATATCTGTTTGTATAAATCTTGGTAATGATTGTACAATAGTTGAATTTGAATAGTCATTGTGTTATTATGTTAGTAAACGTGCTTATTTACCTAATAGTGAAATTTCCTTAAGTAGCCACTTAGTATGCTCCAGTTTGCGAGAAAGGTTTATTTATTTTTAGAATATTAAAAATAAATGGATAATAATTAGAATAATTTTGATTTTTTATATTTAAAAAAGGAAGCTATAACTCAACTACTCTTCTTCTTTTTCCATTTTCTGCTTCATTATATATTCATTTTCAGTTTCATCTTTGTGACATCATAGTAAAGTGAAATACTAAATTACATTTTTCCTCCTTCAAGGTTGGTTAGTTCTTATGAGACGACAATTTTTTTATAAGGGAACCCACAATTCAACTACATTTATCTTTATTCTTCATTTTTTGTTATACATTTATTTCCAGTTGTATCATCACTGACCACATAGTGAAGTGAGATACTGAATTACAGATAAGATGCAGTACGGCGTTTTCTGCAATTTGTCTTTCCTAAATGATGGTTTGGAAACTGGTGAATTCAGCAAACCAATTTCGAATCGTAGTATGCTTGTGAAGGAGATTGCTCGAAGGTGATTCGATAGAGAACAGAACAAATGGAAATCCGATGGAGAAAGAATCAAGCTCCTGGTTTTATTGTATTGTGTTAGTAATATTAGAGCGGGGATTACCATGACATACTCTGTGATGTCATGATCTTTTTTAAATTATGACCATAAGACAACATAACTGTCATCCTCTACAGTGATAATTATTAGCTACTACTAGCTACAAGTGTTTACTCAGAAAGTTGTCTTTCTGTTAGGGTTTTTAAATTTCTTTCTAGGTTTCTTTGTAATTCTTGAAGTTAACATCACCTTTTCTTCACTATTAACCATCTTGAGATAAAATACCGATTTGCTGACAAACTTAACGGTGATGAGCTTGCACAAATGTTGAAGATGTTTTGAAGTATGTAATGCAACTGTAATGATTTGGTTGATAGTTTATTATAAAGACTAATTAAGGACTGGATTTCTTGAAGTGAATAATCACATTCAGACGATCTTCGTCAAATTTAGATATCTTACTAAACGTGGAGTCATTCATGCCGAATTGCTCCTTTTTGAAATAAGGTAACCTAATCAGGTGTCAGAATTTTTGTTGACCGTAAAATTGGTACCAAAGATTTTCTTTTTTCTATCGTTTTTTTTCATGCTTAAGCAGAAGAAAGTGGACATCAAAGTTTAATGTACAACATACTGTTTGAGTTGGAGGGAGGTTTTAGAATCAATCATGAGTCTAGAAATGATCATCGAGCATTGTGAAAATATTTATATAGATGAAGAAACTTTTATTTTCCATATACCAATACTGAATTATTAATTATCTCTTTTTCGATGAAAGGAATAGATTGTATCATTTGAATACAATAGATTGATATAAATTAGAGATGTCATAGAATAGATTATGAAAGAAATTATAACTGAACAAAATCCAGTGGAATATTTAAATCTTTGTTTATTCAAATTTATATTACAGAAACTAGTTTCTTTTATTAGGTTCTACTTTTTTAATTTCCCTCAGTTTCCTCAGTGTTTCAAGTTTCTTCAGTTTCTTCTGCCTCCTCATTCTCCTCATCTCATAGTTCAACTACCAGGAATTCTCTAAATCGATGTCAATGGGTTATCGACATTTCAAGTTCGACCTTCACAAGTGGTAGAAATGATTGAACAGCTCAGTCCACTTTAACAATTACAGGAAATTATCTTGAGTAATGCTGGCGGCGCTATTTCTTTTTCAGTGGTTACTGGCAGTAAACCGTTGATAGTGCGTTTATAACCCCATTTCGTTGGATCCAAGTGAATTTATTTCGAGTATTTGGTGATAAACTCTGTACGCACGGTGTGAAGGTTATTTAATTAATTGTTGATCACTACCTTCTTGAAACACAGAAATTGTATTGTGATAGTGACAGCTTGGTATGCATGCTTGTACAAAGATATCTTAAAAACTATTGTCCTAACAGAATAGTCCTATCTCGAACTGAATTTAATTAGAATTTAAAAAAAATCTGGCATACTATAAAAATGGTTTTGGCAGTATTAACTCATTTATCAAACTCAAACAAAATAATATATGTCCACAATATTTACACAAATTTATAAGTTCGAAGACTATTCCATTTATCAATAGTGTGACAGGCATTTTTGGCATACCTATAAACCAATGCGGCTAAGATCTTTTGGCATCATCCTGTATCTATAATGCATTTAAAGAGCATTCATTTTGAAAATGTTCTAAGACTGATTTAACTAATTATTGAACAGAATTGGCTAACGACTTAATATTATACTTATCAAAAGTTGATATCAACTAAATCTACACGAATAGAACGCCGATTCTGCATTACTAACCCAAGTATGATTAATGCACTTTTAAACATTCATAACGAAATGCCCGTTGAAATCGGTGTAAGGTCTGTAATCTTTAGAAATAGCGAGTCTGTCTCAGGTATTCGGTTCCACCCATCCATTGATGCACTCTGAATTTTCTGAAATGTTCGCTCCGTGCTTAATTTATTCACGTTGTCATTTGAATTAATAATAAAAAATTAAATATAACAATGCAGCACATGTCAATAAATGCTTTATCTATGAGTAGATAAATGTTTTATTTTAGGGTCACATAAAGCCTTATATGGTCTATATTCGCCAGTTATCTACAGATACTCGTTCCAAGGAATTTTTTAACAAAATTTTCACGTCACTTAATTTAAAAGTCGTATTATTTCGCACTACATGTCCTTTTACCTGCGCCCAGACTAATTCCATTGGGTTAAGTTCACAGTGATAAGGTGGTAACCGTAGTACCGTTATTTGGCGATTTGTTGCCATTTCATCGATAACATATTTTTTCTGATCTTTATTAAGATTGACAAGTGTTAAAAGTTCCTTTTTCACCATATTTGTTTCAAAATAAATGCTTTTTCCGGATAACCACTGAATTATATCGGCTTTCCTCCAAGCAGTCGTAGGCGTCCGCTCGGTCTACCGTGAATGGTAACTGGCATTATTCATGACAATTACAGACCCCGGAGGAATAAAATTCAACATCTGTGTAAAATACTCTTCGAAAACATCTGCGTTCATATCTTCGTGATAGTCACATGTATTTTTAGATTCAAATAAAAGTAAACCGCCATCTACAAAACCACTGGCACTACCTATATGTGTCACTATTAATCTTCGCCCTTTACCTGAAGGTGCCTTGAACCCTGTTGAAAGTCCATCCAAAAATGCTTGTCGAAAACTTTTTACATTTTTATCTTCCCATACTTTTGTTACAGTATATCCCTCGTTGACCCAAGTTTCGTTTAGATAATAAATATTCTTCCCTTCATCACGGAATTTTCTAATTGGTCTTAAGTAGGATCTTCGCTAACAAATAATTTCATCTTTATCGATAAGAACTGACTTCCTGTTCTGCTTCTTCCAGCAAAAATTCAGCTCTCGTAAGACGGCCCATAATTTGCTTCTACTGATTTTTGCCAAATTGTTGTCCTCTGAAAGTTCACTTAAAATTTTGTGTAGCGTTGCTATTTCTTTTTTAAAATAAAATGAGTGTACTTTTCTGCGAATAACATTTTTGAATCTATATTTGATCTATAACGACTTTTGACCTCCCTGTAGATGATTTTGGGGGATTTACAGTATCTTGTCCATTTTTTATTTCTTTTAAAAGTCTGTAGATTTAATATAATAATCTTTTCATTCTGAGACAGCGCACATCTTTTCACGCGTTTAGCAGGTACGTAATCTGATAAGCTCGACATTTTACCCAAACAATATTATATCCACTGGCACAATAATCACTAAACACAAGTCGAATTTTACTCTACTGCACTAGCACGTCTTCGTATATTCAGCTCTAAGACTGGATTGATCTGTCACAATAAACTGGGTCCTGCCCTATGACGTATCCAGTAAAATATACTAATGTACAGCCATTACCTGTTAGCATTAGTGTTACCCGATAATTACCTGAAACGAAATATTATCACGCCCGGCCGGTTGTTATCTCGGGGTTTTATTACTCTCTTTCATTCCCAAACAGACTATAGATGTAAGTTCATATAAATGACTACATAACAAATTTTACTCAGTGGTATTGTTTATAGTCGACATTTGCAACCGTAGATGCAAATATATAAATATTGATCTGACATCCGCTTTGTCGGGTTAATAATACATTTAAGTAGGCCATGTACCAAATTCCTCAACTAATTTCGCATTATTTAATTTCACGGAACGGCATTTTTTATAAATTTATCAATATACAAATTAGTTTTTAATAAAATTTTATAATTTATTTTATGCAGAGGTAATCAATTCCCGTCAAAAATAATTAAGGTATACAAGAGAGTTACTTAAAATTCTTGTTTTTTTTTTATTTGCAAAAGAAAGCTTGTTCTCGCATCCATTCTAAAAATAGTGAAGAAATTAACAATCGTCTCTACATAACTGGCCATAGTTTTCAAGTGACAATAAGCATTACAAATATCTGTGTTTACCTACAGCAAGTGTCAACAAATTACAGAACTTACAATAATAATTATATAAACCAGAAAATCCAATTCGTTGTTGGTACTGTGATCTTATTCAGCTAGCTTCAGAGTCCTTGAATTGAGCAGGACTGTGATAAGATTATGTCATTCATGTATTGAAGTAGATAGTATTTGTTATAAATGCTAATCGATAATTTTAAAATTATTTGTATAGGTTTATTAACAATAAATTATTATATGTTGTCACATTAGGTAGATTATTTCATCCTAATTTAGTAAAGTAAAGTAAAAAATGCATTTTTAATGTCATTCAGGTTACAGCAAAAAATGTCCATCTCATTTTGAATTATAAAATGATTATTAAACATGACATGCATTGGAGAGTTTGTAAGCGCATTAGTTCTTGATGTAGGTACATGACACACAGAAGAACGCAGGCGACTCCTTAGATTCGGTAATGCAAAATTAATATAGCTGAGCATCTCTGGGGAGATCTCGTTACTTAATAGCTTATATAAGAAAATAACAGAATGATATTTACGACGCAGTGATAACTCAATCATATGGAACTCACTCAGCAACTGATCATTCGGAAATCCGTTTGCTGGATAAAGACCGTCACTTTTAAACCACAGATATTTAACAAATAGCCTATGGGGCTTTTCTACTATTTTTATTTGACATTCATAGTATGGGTTCCAGATCGTAGAAGGGTAGTCAAGCTTAGATCTAACAAAGGTATTATACAACAGCATAAGCAAACTGTGCTCTTTAAATTCATGGCAATTGCGTATAATAAACCGTAAATTTTTGTTTGCACTTGACACAATATTATCAATATGCTCCGAAAATGATAATTTGGTAGTAAAAACAACCCCAAGATCTTTAAATTGAGTGCAAGGTTGAAGTTTTTTGTTGTCTAATAGATAGTTAAACTCAACAGGGCAAGGTTTTCTTAAGAATATCATAGAATGGCATTTATCATCATTCAAGGATAAGTTATTTTGAATACACCACTGATATACTTTTTCTAAATCATTCTGAAGATATACATAATCATCATGTGATTTAATAATTGCCAGTATTTTAAGATCATCAGCATATAATAAAAAACCTTAAAATATTACAAATTAATGTTGATAAAATCCTTGAGAAATACCAAATTTGGGATTATTTCCCCCTACTGTTGCAAATATTTAAAAAAATATATATTTTTTAACACCCTCTATATCAGCAAGAAATAATTCGAATCCTACTAATTTTAAGTGTTCTATATGCTGACAAAGTTTGTAACCTTATTTTTATTACATCTTGTATACTTTAGGATTAAAATATTTTTCACATATTTCAAAATATGAATGAAAAACCGAAAAGTGACTTATGTTTTACAAATCGATAAACGGAAATACGCTATGAAAGTATGCCTATAAGAATGGCACTATAATGAAATGAAGCAATGCCTAATACTCTATGTACCTATATAGCTAATAATAACTACCGCTTGATTGTCTATAAACGAAGATTAAGTCAATCCAGTATTAAAATCTGATTGAAATGAATTCTGTTGATGGTAACTAATTTTTTTTTAACCATATTGAAATTTTATACCCAGGATTCTCTTCGTACAAGTATAAAGTTTATAGACATTTTATTAACCACGTGTTCAATAAAAATTTTAATGACTTGTTAACAACAATACTTATTATTGTTTAACGTTCAGGAATATGATGTTAACTAAATTATAAAATATTTAGATTCACCTTGACTATAACATATTGTTTTGTAGAAATATTTTATGTCTGCAATTGTTTTTTATTTAACGACTTACTTATTGCTATACCTAATGTAACAGATTGCACTTTTTGTAAAAGAGAAGCTTGTCAAATTATGTTCACAAGTTTTCTTGACAGTGGTAAGAAATTTGTTATTATAAAATGTACAAAACGACTTTCAGTGAATTAAACTATTTGTATATCTTGTTTTTGTAGTATTACGTTGGTGTCTACTATCTATTGCTAAACAATCTAATTTGAATTTTAAATCTGAATAAATTACACAATTTCAGTTCAATAATTCAGTTTTGTGAATTGTTCTTTCTGCCGGAAATGTGTTAATATTAACGTAGAACAAATTAGCAATTAAATAATTATTTATATTAATCTTATTTAATAGTGATATGTTAATTTACAATATGAAATATTGCATTATTTGATATATAGGGATATTTTCTTTGAACAGCGTGGATTAAGGTTAATACAAGGGGTTTCTTAAAAACATGAAAATAAACAATTAGTAAAGACTGTCCTCATACTTGTAGCCAATAAAATTACAAAAAGGCTGGAGTAAACACACGTAAAAGTCGTAGAAATGCCTAAATCGGTTTATACTATTAGCTTATTTCTATTATTTTGTTAATTTCAATTCCAGCAGAGATTCAACACTTTTTAATCTAAAAAGTGTTTAAAAGCAAACATTTTGACAGTCATAAAGCGTTGCGCAGTTACTTTTTGATACCAGCCAGTCAGCTGTTTTTCACACAACAGAGCGAATTTTAATATTTCCTGTTTCTTTTATATGACAATTTTTATCTGGAAAATTAATTGTTAGTCTTCCAACACATAATAAAATGTACATGCCTATCCACTAATGTTGTTAAATACTGAATAATTATATCTCAAAAGTCTCAAGTAAAATTATCCGTCTCGAACAGTTTTCAAAGTAAGAATTTTTGTGAAATATTGCTGATGCATAAAATGCAGTTCAAATCATATAATTTTTAAAAAATACTGCTGAGTTTAGCTTCATCTACTTCTATAATTATTATTAAAAAAAATAATAAATGATAAGAAGAGATCAGAAAATGTATATTTAAAAGCGTAGGTATATCAATTGCCTACATATCAGTAGTTTTCAGTTTTATTAACTTAGTTTTTACTTTGGTATTGCTAATATATATATATAGAAAAAAACTATAATTTAAGTTATTCTTATTACCTTCATGTGAGTAGTTTTCAATTTTATTTAACTTAGTTTTTACTTTGGTATTGCAAAAACAAATAAGAAAAAACTATAATTTAAATTATTTAATTTAAAGTTACATACATAAAATTGCAAAATAAATTACATAGAAACATTTTTTTAATATATCTTTTGAAAATATCTAGGAACATTTTTAAAGGAAAGATGTGAGCTTCTTTGCAAACGCTAGATTTCTGATGCTGCTATAAAAAGGATCTGGATTATATTTCCTCACCCACTTGCAATAAAAATGGGAGGATTACAAGTAAATGATTATTTTTTCCTTGAAGCACTTACAAAAACACAACTACACGGATTGCCGTGCTCACTAACAATAGACAACTACAGCTGAGATGGCCTAATTTGGAACGATAAATATAGATCCCGTCAGTGGCATGGCTTAGAGATGTTCTGGATCATTTTTGGCGGTCATGTCACTAAGATGTCTCCCTATCTGACAGTTCAAGATTACAAGCTTCGCCCAACTCTGGATAAGCTGCTTTACCAGTTTCATCTCGGGAACTCTTGAGACAATAATAGATAAATATTGTCCTCCACATGATCCCCTTTCTCTGCCAAAAAGTTTCTCCAAACAAAAAAACAACCAAAACCCCCACAACTTCTAGTAGTTATTGTCACACTCAGTTCTTAACCATGACTAATATCAAATAAAAAGGAGCACTAAATATTCCATCTTGGTCTAACTATTACCTAATTTGTAAAAGAGGAACGTAATGTTTTGGAAAGCAAACTGGTTTTCCAACAGGATTCTTTCCTAGAAGATGTATTGGAGTATGGAGTCCTAGAGAGCCACCAGATTCTTCACAGACTATACTTATACAGGGTGTTACAGAATGATGTTAAGAAAATCTAGAGTCAGGTTATAGGTTTCAAAATAAAAAAAAGTTTGTATAAGCACCTTTAAAATTTTCTCTCTTAAATTCTTCAAAAACAAGTTAGGTACTCGACACTTTGTTATCGTCTTCTTTTTTAAGTCTGACATGAAATTCATGACAAATTCACACATGCCATGTAGATTATTGTTTTTTAATTAACATTCCAAATTTGGTTTATTATAATGATTAATAAATTAATTTTTGTCTCGAGAGCGGTGCGTCAGGAGGAAAAAGTCTAAGAGACACGTTTTAAGCAGAATTAAATTTGTTTTAAGAGAGCAATACCAATTTTTCCAAAAATCAGTGGCGTACATTTGTTTTTTTTGCAAAAAATGAGTATTTTATGGCAGAAACACTACTGATGCTAGTACATTGCGAGATAAATTTATACACGTAAAAATAGCCCTTTACTGTACAGTGTTGTGTACCCAATTTCCGAGCCATTTCCGGATCCATGTTTATATAAACTTTTTTTCTTATTTTGAAACATAGAATCTTCCCCTAAATATTCTTAACATCATTCTGTAACACCCTGATATGAAATGCGATGGTATTTTTTAAGTTAATTTGGCTTGCAGATTTCAGTGGCAATTGTCAAAATATTCGAACTAATTGTCAAATCCAGAGTTATCATACGATGGTAGCAGTTTTCAAAAACGCATTCGATAATTGAAATGACATTTTCTTATTTTTATTTTAATCCTAGAGTGAAATAATTAAATAAAATAAAAAAATCATGCTCCAAAGTTTATTTCCTTCATCACAATTTATTTTTTTAAAGATGCACCTACCAAGGTAGGGAAATGAAGCATTATTCTGTAAAAATATATTCCCTTTAAAACCCTATTTGAGTTATCCCAGCGATTTTTCAGAAAACTGTTAACTTCTAAAGGTACGAAGAACACGTCCAACTACTGGTATTACTTTTGTTCTGGGCTATTCCACAGAATGACACAAGAAGGCAGTTGTAAAGAATGACCTGACTCCAAGGTACTTATATATTGTTACCTAACAGAAAGCGGCACAAGCGCAAATAATTCTCCACTTTCCTGGGTACGACCTATACGTAGAGGGAATCAGTTAATTATCAAAGTGAGTGGTAACCTGAACCGGCGGTGTTTGTTAAAACACATGTCGCGTTTCTGTCAAGCAAATTAAATTTACTGCATTACTATGCGCTCCTCTGAGGCGGAATCTCAACAAATCGTGCACTATTATAAACCTTGTATCATTTTCGATATGATGAATCGCTTTCCTAGCATTAAACACCCAATAAAACATGGTAATGGTGGAGAATGTTTTACGCGCTTTCTTCTTCGCGAGTCGGTTCGCATAACTCAAAAGCGGTGTCGCACTGTTCGATATCTGTGCCTTTGCATAGCGGAGGAAATATCTAGTAGCTGCTTGACTTATTATCTTACCGACACGAACTTGTATACGAAAGTAATTATGCATTCTTCATCTTTTCTTTCTGTGACTTATGCCCAGCGCCTTTGGAAGGTACTAATGGCGAGTAATCATATGCTTAACTAATGCAATTAGAATCATAATCAGATGTTAATTAATTGTAAGGAGTCGTATAAATTATGCAATCAGCAATGTAATTCGAATAATACATAATTTTTAGTCGTATTGAACATAAAACGAGAGTTCAATAAAATCAATTATTACATGTTACAGAAACATTCAGAGAAACAATATACAGGCTGTTTCTTAACTAGAAGTAAAAAATCCAAGGACGTGTTCTGTGGCCAAAAATAAGTTTTTTTGTTATACAGGGTGAGTCAGTTTATACTAGCAGCACTCTAGGATTTAATCGAGAATCTTATTTTAAGTTAAGTGTATTATATGAACATATGACGGAAAACGCTTCGTTTTTGAGATACATGTCAAAGTTTCATACTTTTTTTAAGTTTTTTCCACACAGCTCCTACAGTTCTTGAGATAATTTATTCAAATTTTTATCAGACATTACCTATGATAGTTTACAAGTTCTGACATTCTTAAAAAAATTGAAAACGTACAGGGTGATATTTTCGGGGGTCATGCCCCATTTTATCGTCCAGAACTTTTTCGTGGTTTCGTCAATCTGAATTATTAAAGGTTACATGCTTACAACAGAACTTTTGCCACTATTTCCTTATTTATTTTTCTTTTTTGTAACGTTTCAAACCGTTTTAATAACTAAATAAAATATCGTAAATTATCCAGAGAAGTGGATTGGACGTGAAGGTCCAATCGAATGTCCCCCACGTGTCCCAGATATAATACCAATGGATTTTTTTGTGTGGGGCGTTCTTAAAAAGTATATGCTCCTGTTCAAGATATTGAAGATCTTAAAAGACGTATAAGGCATGCCTATGATGACATAAGAGTTTATCACTTAGTTGCAGCAAGAAGTTCTATTGAAAGACGATGTCCATTATGTATTCTACAAAATGGTTCGCATTTTGAAAATTTAATTTGAAATTAAATTTATTTAGTTACAATAAATATATAAATAAATAGTGGCTAAAGTTCTGTTGTAAGTATGTAACCTTTAATAATTTTGATAGATAAAGATTGATAAAGTTTCTATAGATATTTTTTTTTGTGAAAATTTTTATGAATACAATTTTTTTTATAAAACTTCCGTTCACATACTTTTTTATAATACTCGACAACGATTAGAATTACGATAAAAATGCAAAATACAAAAAAGTTTCTACATTTAACGTAGAATCCAAATTTTTTACATATAATAGTCAGCGGCGTATCACGAAAAAGTTCTGGACGATAAAAGGCGGCTTTTAAGCATGTCAGAATTTGTAGAATGTCATAGGTAATTTATGGTAAAAATTTGAATAAATTATCTCAAAAACTATAGGAGCTGTGTGGAAAAAAACTTAAAACTATATGAAATCTTGACACCCTGTATCTCAAAAACGAAGTATTTTCCGAGATATGTTCATATAATATACTTAACTTAAAATAACGTCCCCTATCGAATCCTAGAGTGCTGCTAATATAAACTGACTCACCCTGTATATAATGTAAATGTGGAGTCTTAGGGCAGCCATTGTCCAGCTACAGCGTAGCAAAAATTAAAACAAAAAATCAGTTTTTAATTTCTAAACCGTTTGAGATGACTTAGCCAAATTCGATGTACATAGTATGCCAGTAGGTTTACCAGTTTTAGAAACTTACCAGTGGCAAAGGTGTGGGTACCATGGATCATGATTTGAAAAATCATGTGCTCCATTGTATTATCTTCACTTTATGTTTCTTTACAATTTGTTGTATTCATTCCAAACCAATTTAAAGCAAAATTGAATTATATGATTAAGTACACTTTTACAGAGTTACCTACTTAAATTACTTAAACATACTTAGGGAGGCTATGCGAAAAAATAATAGAAGCCGTAATTTTTTTTAATATTGTGTATTATCAAATTAAGCTTATTTTTTAAAAAGATTAACTTTTAATAATATTTTGAATGCATAAGGCAAAAGTTGAAAAGGCCAATATGGTTTACATTTATGGCCTTGCAAATGGAAGTGGTACTGAGGCTAGACGAATGATTTCCAAATCATCCAACTCCAAACCCAAGAATGTACAGAAATGTTTTTCAATATCTTTTGAAGTCAGAATCATTTCCATTAAGACCTTTGTGTGTTAGAACGCCTGATTTAGAAGCAGCTATTCTCATTTTTTGCTAGAGATGCTATCCACAATAAACACGTTTGATCTGGTGAAAACCCTAATGCCATAGTGAAATCTCGATTTCAACAACAACAGTTTTTCTTGAATGTACCAACGGGTGGGTATTATTGGAAATTTTCTTGTTGGACCTTTCTTTTTATCAAGAACTTTAACCGGTGCCTCCTACAGATATTTTCTTGAAAACATTTTCCTGAACTACTTGATGATGTTCCCTAGGCGCTAAGACAAAGAATGTGGTTTATGCACGAAGAGGCTCCCCCACATTTTTGTTTGACTGCTCGTAAATTTTTAAATGAAAGATTCGGTAATGACGATTGGACGAGGCACCAACAACCAGGTCAACCTTGGCCATCCAGATCACCCGATATGAACCCTATTCATATTTTTGTCAATTCAACATCTCAAGACATTAGTTTACAAGGTTCACATTGAATCTGAAGAGCCCTTACGTCAACAAATAATAGCTGGTTGTGATGTGATAAAGAGCTACTCTTGGAATTTTCACATGTTCGAGCTGCAATTTCAAGAAGATCTGAAGTACCTATGTATTTTGGCTGAAGGTGGCCAGTTCCAACATTTGTTTTAATAAATCATAGTAAAGGAATTTCATTTTTAAATTTCTAAAACTGGTAATTTTTTGTTTCATACCTACTGCCATGTTAAAGATGTACACCGAATTTGGTTAAATTTTCTCAAACGGTTTAGAAATTCAAAACTGATTTTTTTTTAATCTGTGACATGCTTGAGCTGAATAATGGCTGTTCTGACATACTACTTATCATATACAATATTATTTGTCTGGTAGAGATAATATTAGATTAACTTAATACCTGTATATCTCCGCAAATAGAACCCTTATCTTGAAATCTATCAAACATATTTAATTATTAGGAAGTAAATGATTTGCCTTTTATGTAGGAGAAGGCACAGTAATCTATGTTTGGGCAGGAAGGTAAGAAATTAGTTTACATATTCGCTAATTGCTTACTTTCCCCGACTAAAACTGAAAGCTTCGATTCCCACTGCAAAAAAATAATTTTTGCTCTTCACGCACTTGATATATTGGAGCAAGATTAATGCTTCAAAAAATATGATCGGAGTTAGTTCATATCTGCAGACATTTAAATGTTCTGTCTCTGATTAATAGCTTCCTGAAGTACTTGACTCTCAAGCTTTCATTATGCCGGTTGAAATTATGTTTTCCACTTGGCAAATTATTTCACAAGTGATATTTGAACTAATGGATAAAATATCACCTTAGTGAACATATGATGGATTAATTAATATGCCGCTTCCTTAGCTTCAATCAACACTAAATATTTTATTATTCTCGACATCACAGAAGTGTGTAACAGAAAAAGAAAAGGACAGTCGCTTCTATTTTGTTTTATTTTATAACAAATGAACGTAATGTATGAATAGAAAGGAAATTGAACATAATACATATATAAAAGATCCAAACAAATAAGATATTCTAAAGGGAAGAAATTGTAACAATATATGTGAGCCGAACAGGTCATGTAAACAAAAAAAAAAGGAATGTCTTTATTATAAAAAGGTTTTTTTATATGGATATAAGAATATATGCCTGTAGAAGCAAATAGTCAGTATACAGGGTGTACAATAATAAAATTGGGCAAATTTCACTGACATATTCTATCGATGAAAATAATTGTGATGTTTGTTATATAACAATTTTTTATTCAAAACTTTTCAAGAGAGTTACAGGGTGTTACAATTTTTTGTTTTTTTGTTTTGATTAGAGTGCTTCCTGTCGTTATGTATTCGTTTTACTTCGGCATCTTTGAATATTCGCAGGTGATATGATATGATTCTTGTTATTTGCTAAGCTCTATATTATCCAGGTTTTAAATGTTTAAGATTATTTGTATTTATAGAAACTACTATTTCAAGAATACAGCGCCGTTAACAATACATTTATGAGAATTTTTGTATAATTATTATAAATATATTGAGCGCGGTCATGTAACAATGAGCTCAGAAAAATTATATGTAACGTGGTGGAATTATTGAGTATATGGTACCAGAGGAATAAACTAATTCTAAACAACAAAAAGACTATTTACATTAATTTTGACCTTCAAAGACCTCTATCTACAAACTTTATGTCTTATGAAGGTATCATGTCAGATTCAGTGAAACTTCTTGGCACCATCCTTGATTCTAAGTTCTCCTGGTGTAAGCATGTTTTACCATGTTATACCAGGATAAAACACTTTTTATCAGTTAGAGGGTTTTATAGTGTGGATGATTTTGTAAGTGGTAAGTGATGCTAACTGTGGCTTTTACTGTTGCTATCGATTTTCACCGCTTTTTTCACTCATGAGTGCATATGTTTATATATACATGTATATTTATATTTTGTAAATTATTATAAGTTGTTGTTAGTGGTTCTACCGTATCATTATCATTATATATATTTGACTATGTATGTTATTTAGTACTATATTTTATTTATGTTATTTATAAGTTATTGTTAGTGATTTTACCTTATCACCTATTTGTTCTTCTTTTATACTTGACTTGCCATATGTATAAATTTTGTATCTTTTTCTTGGCCAATAAAGTATTATTATTATTATTATAAATATTTTATCATTTATAAATAAATTAGGAGATCAAGAATAAAATCTTGAAGAATCCCTTAAGTTGCTTCTAGTTTTTTTTTAGGAAGATGTAAAGCCCGTCAAGTACCTACTGTGTAATTTTTATTTGCATCTTATTCATTGTGAGATTTTTGGTTAAGTAAATATAGAATTATAGAAATAACCATAAATAATTGATTTGGTGCAAGGATTTATTTCATAAATTTTGTCACAGTTAGCAAATTGCCAAAATAAACGGAAAAAGTATACAAAGCTGTTAAAAAAATTGCAGCTATTTGAAATATATATTATGGATGCTCACTGATAATAGTTATTTATAGAACAAGGGGGATATATGCATTATTATACATGAGTGAGACATTTGCATATTTCACGAATGCAATAAAAAATGCCGTCATTCCACGTATACTATATAAAATTGTATCTAGAACTGCAAAATTTTTTATCTAAAACTACCTTGAATTGACAAAAATCCAAAATCAAATCCAGTTTGTAAATTTTGATTCAAAATCAAGAAGCAAAGGCATTGTTTTAGAATCTGTCAAACTTGTTATATACAAAATTAAGTATTCGTTTTTACTTGTGAAATAGTGGTGTTGATTGAAATAACGAGTGTTTCAGAAGTCAAGAATATTAACGAAAGATGTTTCAAAAATTTTACAAGATGCTGATGACATAAAAATCTTACTAACAAAGGTAAGAACAAGAAAATGTTTGCTATTTAAAATTCATAAATACATAATTTAAGATTGACTTAATTATTGAACTTGGAGGTGCACGCAGAGTGGACGAGTTAACTAATTTGCTGTTAGAAAACGTAAAAAATTAAGGAAACATTTTTCATATCTTCATACCGGATACGAGTTTCTCGAGAATTCTTTATCACTGCCGGGGGAATAAAAAATGTGAATATGGTCCAAGTAATACGAAAATACCTCGCCCTGCGTCCTAGTTGTGTCGATCATGGACGATTTTTTGTTGGTTACAGAGGTGGTAAATGCATGAGACTTCCTGTTGGTATAAATACGTTTAGTGTAAAGCCAAAGAAGATTTTCTCACATTTATCACAGCGTCAGCAATATAACGCTGTTTTCGACGATCATCTACTTAACTTCTAGCCAACACAGGAGAAGACCTTCTAACTATAAAACGGCATGGTAATTGGAAGTCCAACACCGTGTGTGAGGGCTAAATTGATACGTTTCTCGAAAACAAGAAAAAAATCGTCACAAAGTTCTTGGAGAAGAAAATTTAGCATTAATACGAATACAGACCAGCTGCATTCGTCTGGTATTAATGTTACGATTTTCCAAAGTTGTGTGTTGTATTTATAACAAGTAATTAAATTGAATTTAAGTTAAATTATCTATTAATTCGACGATCATCTACTTCACTTCTAGCCAACACAGGAGAAGATCTTCTAACTATAAAACGGCATGGTAATTGGAAGTCCAACACCGTGTGTGAGGACTAAATTGATACGTTTCTCGAAAACAAGAAAAAAATCGTCACAAAGTTCTTGGAGAAGAAAATTTAGCATTAATACGAATACAGACCAGCTGCATTCGTCTGGTATTAATGCTACCATTTTCCAAAGTTGTGTGTTGTATTTATAACAAGTAATTAAATTTATTTTAAGTTAGATTATCTATTAATTGTCAGATTGATAAACCTCTTGGTTCTTAATAAAAATAGCCATTAAGCAGTGATCTATTTTTTAATATTTCACTAGTGGGCTAATATGTCACATTACTCCACTAGTGATGTAATGACCTTCATTATTCAACTGAAACAGTCCCAAATAAATGCTGTAATGCGGCTCTTATAAATCAGTTGTAGATAAAGATAATAATTGAAGCATTCATTTTATGAAACTTTGACATCTAAAAACAATGTTTAGAATTATTTATGGCTGGAATTAGGAAATATGCCACTATTTTCTAAATTGTAATCTGCTGTTATGTTATGGATATTAAGAAGTAATTCATTTTTTTTTAATTTCAGAATGCACATTCCTGCGACAGTTCCTCGCCATCAGGATGGCCACTATGCCTTGGCCGATCTGGTGTAGTCGTTCATCTTGGCTCCCTCGATCCCTCCGTCGTCCGGAATAGAGACTGTTACCTCTGCGTCAGAAGCCGAAGCGCCCCAGGCCTCGAAATCGCGTTGATTTGGCGAAAACAGCAACAGGTGCACTGCCATACCATAGCCGAGTTTCGCGACCCCTTACACTCTTTAGATGACATAATGTGTTCAAGCATCAGATCCGTCTCGGATCTCGAGATCAACTCCTACGACGATTACGACGGTGTGGAGCTCCCGGAACTCCTCCAGAATCTTCTGGTGTCTGTGGAGCACGCCATCAGACGCGTTCCCTTGGACGATTTGACGTTCCCCTGTCCTCAGTGCCTGCAGTATCTGCCTTTAGATAGACAGGAGGATGATGTGACAGCTTGTGCGTGTCAGTGTTCTTGTAGATTACCCGAAAGTCCCATTATTAAGAAAGACACTTCTATTCAAACTAGTCCAATGTTCGAATTTGTCGGTTCCATTCCACACATCGATAGTGATGAAGATGACGACAAGGAATCTATCAGATCAGGTAACGCAATCACGTTTAACTATAATCATAACACTGTCATGGGTTTCGGATTCTTACTTCTAAACAGTACCTACATCAGTTAAATTTTTTGACAATTGAAATCTTTCAAATTTAAGTCAATTTTGATGATATGGGTACATTCTATTCAAATTTTACATGCTACTACAAGGAATTTGTATTCCACCTAGTTTGAAGTTTCAATATACTTGTAAATATAATAATTGATTTAAACATGTCTTTAGTTATTTTTTTATATTCCATTATTTAAAGGTAATAGGTAGTTCCCTTAAACATTTTCCCTTCCCTTAAACACTTTCCCTTCCCTTACTACCGTTTAGAAAGAATTATTATTAACCATGTTTCTTTGTTTACTTAGAATAAAGTAGTGATAGCTTCTGCTTGTTTGTTGCTGTTATACAATCTATATAAAGTATATTTTCTCAAATATCTGAACATCTCAACAATCATAAGGAAAGAAATTATATTTATTAAAATTTTCTACTCTGTCTGAACTAGACAATATACAGGGTGATTCAGAACTTATCTAAACAAAATTTTTGACTGTACTCTCACAAATACAATTTTGTAAAATAAAACTCAAAAAGTTCAGTTCGAAAATGATTTAAAAATACACTTCTGCACGGCGCTGCAAACTGACACTGTAAAACCTGATAAGGTGGCAAATCATGCAATGTGCAACCAGACAAAAATTGGAAAGACATGCTTAAGGAAAGAAATAAATAAGATTTTTAACGCCGATTTTATACAGCAAATTTAACTGCTTTTGCCCTTATTGTTATAATTATTAATAGATTTAATTTGTGGTTTTAATTAATAAAATAGTTTGACATACCTGATGTGACAACAACATTATGGACCCATCTTACCCAGCTTCTACAAACTAACACAAATGTTGCTGCTTCTTGTCCGTTTTGAACTTGTAGGGTATAAGTAAGTAATAGTATCACTTCGGTGCGATACAGTTCATTTTTTTAATATTTCCGCAAAAAGAAGTCCAAATGATTTAAAGTCAGGAGATCGTGTCTACCATAGTACCGGTCCTCGTCGTCCAATCCCTTGGTATTAATACTTGGACACGCTGTACATGGTGCGGATACAATTGACCCTCGTGTATGATATGCAACCTCCATCTCTGCCACGATTCGGTTTCAAATTTCCCTGGTGTTGTACTCGCTGCACACCGCGGTGAAAATAGCTGCGTTTGGAATATGTTTATCGGGAAATCGTTCTGCTAAAACATTTTGAGATTCTCATAAATTAAAACAATATCCATCAACTTGTTGTTGTGTTGCTATACACACAAGCCATTTTTCACACTGGAAAAACTAATTTAAAGTTTCGTATCACTAAAACGTTTAATGCCTACACAAAATAATCGGATTTCAATATTCGGAATCGCCTGGCTAGAGACTAGAGTAGCCCAGCGATGTAAAGGTTGAAAATACTACAAATTCAATAATTTTATACTCGGAAACTATAAGGATTTTACAACATATTTTTTTTATAATGACTCCATTTTTCACGATACATCTATTCTCAAATTCTTTTAGATAAGTTCTAAATCATCCTATATAGAGTATAGAACTCTAGATTGACCTGATGAGCTTCTAGATTTATGGCTGGGTGATTGGTATTGTATTAGCTGAACTGAGTTTCGTAACCATTAAATACATTAATTGAACAGTGGTTGTAATACCATTGAAGTACGCTTCTTGAGGCATACCACTTTCTTGACTGTCAAGGGAATCTGCAAACTGGTTGCACTAAATAAAGTCACTTGTTCACAATGAGTAAGGCAGTACTTAATGACATCAAGACAAGTTATTTTATCTAAAACTTTTAGAATTTAATCCACCTCTTCACCTATCCACCTTTCCATTTGGTTATATGTTATAGTTGAACAATTTCGATGCTAGTTGCCACGTTGCCATGGTTCGAAATCACTGGCATGATGCCCTTCATTTTTACAGATCAATTGCTTCCAAATTGTGGATAGCTCTATGACCTCGTCTTGGTGAAATTATTACTATTTCTTCTCTGCAAAGCCTTGGCCAGCATCTTCCATGTCTCACCAACATCTTAGTTGGTGAGACAACTACTCAACTGTGTCCCCTGTTCTGCTTCTTGCTATCATTATTATTTAGCTAGCACGTGCCTTTCTTTAGTCTCCCTTGCCACATATTCACCGGATGCTGTATACATCAGGCCTTGGAGTGTATTACTCTTAGGAAAGTTTGCCTCTAACTTTCTTCAGCTGTTGTAGATTATATTAGCATTTTGTAAGGTGGGTTCTTGCCAGAAATCTCTCATTTTCCTAAATTAATATTAAAGTAAACATAAATTTACTCAATTATCTGTTGGAAGAAATTAATTGTTTTTAAAAGCACGTGAGAAATTGATTATGAAACATAACCATAAATATTGCCGAAAAATCCGAGTACAATGTGAGTGCAGTTCTCATTATATACATTGTCTACATTTTCAATCTTCAAGTTAACCCGATGTTTCCAAATGGAGATGCCGTTACTTATAGGCGTGACTCATAATAAATCTTAGCAAGGTATTAATTAATTAGATCATCACGCTTCTTCCACAAAAACCATTGCCTGGGTCAAATCATTTGACTTTATATGGCGCTAGTTATTTTATAAACATAGGAATACAAACAGTTCTTCGCTTGGCAGCAGACGCACGACGACTTACGATGAGCGTTTTGGTTTACAAACATGTAAACTGACACAAGCCTCTTCATATTCTACATTTCAGGTATACTACGCGTATAAATAGTGAACATAATGGTGTCACTGACCCTGGATGTACTACCTGTATTTCGAATATCACCTGTTCGTATACTTCTTGTTTCAACAATGTCCAATCGGTAGTGTTTGCTAAGAATTAACACTCGCGATGGAAAATAACGTAAGGCTAATTTTCACATATTGCCCAATATTTTGTATATCAAGTATTCAACTTATATCAGTTAAATAATAAAAATTTAAGTATGTCAATAATTTCGAATTACGTAATTTGTTTCTAAATTAAGATAAAACAAATTTCGTCTCTAAAAGAAAACTTATCCCCACTTTTTAGGAGTGAAAAAGATGTAGTAGTGGAAAATATATGCCATATATTTCCTTTGCCTGAAACTTATAAAAGTAGGTATTATCTTCAGGACGTGTTTTTAAATATAGATATATTTTATATCATCCATAAGATCTTGACATTAATGAATGAAGGAAGCATTAATTAACAAATCAAATCCGAGCTTTAAAATGATTACAAATTTAATTCACTTATTTATTTTTTGTATCTAGTTTCTCTCTCTCTACTTGGAAGCATGTTTTTTCTTAATTGTCCTTTTCCTATATGGTTTCAAATATCAAAATTGAAAGTGGAAGTGATATTAATAATAAATCATTTTGTCAATTATTGTGTAACAGCAAAATAAAGGTAATAAATATAAAACTTTGGCCTGATTTTATATAGTGTAAACTGCATAAAAAAGGCACAATGAGTCCGAATAGATATATTAGTACGATGCTCCAGGTTATATCTCTATTATTTTTTTATTACCGGTGTATATAAAAACTTTGTAGGAAACTTCCTTTGTGTTTAAATTAGAGACATGTCCTTTTTATGATGCATAGGATTTTGTACAAGCAAATATATGTAGCTTCATAATAATCACAAATTGATAAAATTATACGCTAAAAAACTAATAAGAAAAAGTTGGTTTTAATAACCTATCTACCAAAATGGTAGTATTAATTAAAATTAATGAAAACTTAGTAGTTATTTTTTAAACTGGATTGCTTTAATAATAGTAGAAGCAAATGTAAAACTATACATTCATAGTTATTTCTAAAGCGGATTTTGAAAACTTACACAATTGTTGAATTTCACCATATTTTGTTTTCTTATTCTTTTTTATATTTACTTAAATAATTATATTTAGTAATTGCGAAATCCTAATCGATTATGATTAAAACTAAACAATTTCGATTTTAGGAACAGCAAAGTATTGACTATTGTATGCAAATTACAAAATATAATGTGCGATATAACAAAATACTATAAACATTTTTCTAGTTTATCAATTTCTCTTTCTTGCATCCAATTTATAATAACAGGTAAATAACTACGTGCTGATTTATGACTGTAGATCAAAGTTAAACCGTTATTATTATTTTAACGCTCGATAGGGAAAGTTGTACAAGGTGATTCTAAAAGTAGTTTCATAATGATTTCATTTAACAGCCAACTATGTTTCAGGTCTGAGAGATTTTTAATGAGACTTAATGCCGAGATATTATAATAATTTTCCTCGAAAACTGTATCCAACATCGAATTTCAACATACTATACTATATATTTGAAACGGAGCGTTTTTCGATACATATTTATATAGACTGTTCGTCAACGTTGTGGGTTCTAGAAAACACAGTTAAATTTATCGTACTACTTTTAAAATCACCTTGTATATTAAATGGTGAGAAGGAAGGGAATCTATCGACGCGACTCGCCAAGGCTAATTCACAGTCGGAATCGCCACGTCTGAGTATGATGTATACACGTATGTTGAACAATGCATTATTATTAAATGTTTGTTGCCTTAGGGCGCAAGATTTTGTGACAACTAACTATACAATTTAACCATAATTCCCTTTTAAAATCCTCACATCGTCATGCACATTTACCCCGGACAAGCATCAATGAGATGAATATTTGTGCGATGAGTGATCTGATTAATGGTGACTGGCGCAGAACATTATGGGAAATTGCTGCAGAGGTTGGAATATCGTACAGAAGTGCTCAGTAAATTATTGACGATGACTTGGGTTACTAGAAAAGTCTCAGCAAGATAGATCCGTCATCTCTGGCCGAAAAATCAGAAAGAAGATTTTCCAGTTTCTGACGCTGTATCAAGCAGAAGGGAGTGTTTTTTTAGTCGCAATGTCACCAGTTATAAGGCATACATCAGTACACTTCGGAAAAACAAATATAAAGTGGCGAAAACCTGGTTAAGCCGAACCTCAAAAAGCTAAAACTCGCAACTCATTGATTTCCTTCCTACTACTGCTAACTCCTGGATCAGACAAAAGTGGCCATTCGGCAAAAAAGACAAGATATGTTTGAACCAAGTGTGATTCTTCGTCAAGACAATATTCAGCCACGCATAGCTACTTTGACCCAAGAAAAACTGGAAAACGTCCATTGGCAAATACTCGAACATGTACCTTATAGCCTAGATTTGTCACTATGTAGTCATCACATGTTTGGACCACTCAAGAAGAACTGGGATTACGCCTTTTCGATAATGATGATCAGGGTGTGGAAGTGTTTGTTCGCAGTTGATTACAGACACAACCAATTTCATTTTTCTGTAACGGAAAACTTGTTTTTAATTAATTCAATAAATTGTTAAGAGATTAAGCAGTAAATGAAATATAAATTTTGCACTGCCTTAACTTAAAGCTACTCCTTAATGTTGACTATGCAAATTAATAAATTTATGTCACTCTGTAATAACCAGTGTTTATTTAAAGCTTTTAATGTGGGCAGTAGTCGGTACCGGAGGGTCATATTAATCTTTCCGGTTACTCTTTCATTAGGTGGAAGCTAAAATAGAATAAGTAATTCTATTGGACTCTTTATTTATTAATAGGTATCAATTAAAAAATATATACAGGGCGATTGGTGGGGAACCCCCAATATTCGAAAGGGGTGTCAGGGAAAAAAGTGAACAAAAAAGCCTAATAAACATATGGTCGAATATCAAAGGTTACTAACATAGCAATGAAAATATTTTTACCCCAGTTAATTATTGTAACGCATCAGTAGAGAAACGTATTTATTATGTAGGTATTACAAATTATAATATTGATTAAAGATCTAACAAACCAAAATTAATGAATTAAATTTTTAAATATACCACCGTCCGCCTCGATGCATGCATCAGCTCATTTGCGGATTCCACGGATAGTTTGAAGTGCAGAGTGATTTTCCCTTATGAGTGCTGCACAATTGACAATCCAATCGAATAGTGCCTCTGTTGTGTTTACTTTTGTTGCATATTTTAATGATTTAAACAATCCCGAAATGCAGTATCAAGGGGATTTAAATCTGGCAACCTTGGTAACTAATTTTGGAAACCACCTCGTTCAATCCAGCGTTGTGGAAAGCGATTATTAAGATGATTGAGCACAATATGACTAAAATGGGCAGAGGCACCATCACCCTGAAAATACATGGTTTGCCTAATATCCAAAGGACCATCGTCCAGTAGATCTATCAAATTATTTTCTAAAAATTCTACATACCTAGCTAGCTCTAGTATGACGACCATCTAGCCAAGTAACTGATTATTAATCATACCACTCCACACGTTAATGTTGAATCGATGCTGAAAGTTACTTTCCACCGTGGCGTGCGGATTTTCATCTGACGACGTCTTTGTGACAGGGTATGGTATGCATTTGTCCAATTGCAAAAATGCAACCGCAAATCATTGTCACCGTCCTGATGATTCTGGACACACTGAATATGCAAAGGTTTTAAACCATTTTTACTAAACAAACGCACATGTAAAAATAAATGCAACAGTTGAACTAAGCGTTTAAATCACAAACGTCAAAATAAATGTGGCAATTAGTAATCACTAATATGAGTTTGGTTTAAAATGCAAGACTTACTCAAAATAAAATATTAAATAATAACAGCTTCCGCAAAAATAGCAAAAAAAATATTTTCATTGCTATCTCAGTAGTCGTTGACATTCGACCATATGTTTATTAGCTTTTGCCCCCTAAATACCCCTTTTGAATATTGGGGATTCCTCCCCAATCGCTCAAAAATAAATAAGAGCAACAACATTATTTGAGAGTATTTTTTGTCTCCAAAACTATTATATGTCTATAGGTACATAAATTTTCTGAAAAAGATTATATAGGTCGCCTACTTTTTATTTGCGAGAAAAGAATTAACATCGCGCATATTTAGAGATTATTATAAAATCCTGTTTTTATTAACTAAGTATACAATTTTAACACTTATACTGCACGCTAATATTTCTTTGTTACATAAAACCTAGTTAACATTCACTGACACAGAAAATAATGAGTTGACAATGAGTATATGGGCACAATAACAATTAAACTACACTGATACTGCAGCTAACGGGTGTACTACTAAGACACATTATTTTTATGCTGAGCCACCGTACAAATAAACTACTTCTCTCACTGGATAAAATAGATACTATCACTGGAGGCCAATTCTCGAAGTACCTTGATTCAGACTCAAAAAAGTATTGCAGCATATCCATTTATCAATTTGTTAGAGTTTGAATATTCATCTCAAAAGTAAGAATCGATAATTGCTAATATCTTAGCTAACTACTACATGGTAACTTTTTGGTTATGTAGAGATTGGTCATATAAATTTTAAAAAGCTATAACAATGACGATTGATATCGTAACTGCACTTTTAATCGCGACGAAACTTTTGTGGAGTCAGTACATGTCAACAGTGAATCGGATAAATGTTTGGAATTAAAATATACAGAAAACCATAGTTGTATATGAAATAGCTCCGATATTCAGCTGTAGTAATAATAATGGAAATCAAAACCAATATATGGGTGAATCCAGGTGTTCTCGTAGTAGGCCTGCCTGCACAAAGCTTATCCCTAGAACAACAAGGACGGAAGGCATTAATTCTGTAACTGACGACAATCAGTTATCTAGTCCTCACGAACACAAAAACGATAGTACATTAAATAACAGCTCGGACCATGAGAATCTTAATATCACCTAGAGTTATAGTCAATATAGTAAGAAATATTGAATAAGGCATACAATAATTTGGTTGTGAAAAAAATTTACCAGATTTCATTAAAGCAAATCGATTTTTGTTACAGAAAGACTCATTTCAATTCAATAACTGGAAGCTGCTAGATAATAGCCTCGTTATTGTTTAAAAAAAAAATGGCAGTACGCTACAAATCGATCATTTGTGCTTGGCCTCTGAGATGCACAAACATTAGATAGAGTACATGGCAATAACAATACCAGATAGGATAAGGTTATCATTGTCAAGTCTACTATATTTCATTTTGAGCAACCAATCGTGAATGGTCAATATGTAGTTTTTATCTAACAAGTTTTTCAAATTTGTGCTAATAATTTCAGTAAACTGGGACTACTGATATGTAATAAAAGAAATATTAGAAATTTTAGTATTCGTGAATTATGAGTAATTTCACTTATAAAATAATGGCTATAAATTAGACAAATATATCTCCCTCGGTGCAGCTTTCAATAAATTAAGCAATTTTCTAAGCATACAATATATCCCTGTTTGGTGAAATCATGCATTTCCTTTTTAGCGAAAATGATAAAACCGTTTTCTATTTCCGGTGAATATCCAATAAATGGCTTTAATTCATCGTGAGACCCACGAGCGGGTTCAGATCATAGTTTATGCTTTTAGTTGAACTTTAGTTGCAATGTGAATTGCTCTACTTTACCGTGTTTATATTTTTGCATGTTTAGCTAGTCGTGATTTGCGGCTCGCTCTAAGCCATTCAGTGCCACGCATAATATCGTTCAAAATATTAGGTGCTAGTTATCGTACTGCGCCGTTAACGGGTAAATAATGATTGCTCTGTTTTGTTTTTTTTTTTACGTATCTGAAGCTAAAGCCAAGTTTCAGTCTGAGAAATCCAATCTTTGTTACTGCTTTGAGACGTCTTACGAAATCCTACTAAAAGCAGTACACGTTTTGTTCGAATAAAAATACAAAATACAAGAAAACTGAGGTAAATGGGAGAGTGATTTGGTAATGAATGTTACTTACTTATTTATTTATTTATTTATTTATTTACTACACAAACCCAACAGAATGTACATTCCATTTACAGGGGCGGAAAAACAACATAAGAGAAAAACAAAAATGACACACACATATACAATTAACAAAATTCATAAGATAACAAGAAAAGAAAAACACAAATAACAAATAGCTAAAACAAAGACTTAATTTGACTAAATTTACAGTTTAAAATATCAAGATTATTTTCAATATACTGATAATTACGGCACATAGTATACAACGGTGAGTTGAATAATACCGGGCATTTCGGAAATAGAACAATGATGCAAAACGAGTTGATCTGGTAGATGCCTTAAAACTAATCATCTCAAGGAATTGCGGACAGTCAATTAGGCCCATCAAGTATTTGTATAGAATTACTACGCTTTGCATGTTCCTGCGTTGTTGCATTAACTTGCACTTAAAACGATTTAACAATGTATCATATTATTATGATACATTGATTATATATCATATATGCCAATTGGGGGGTAGAAGTGATCTATTTTAAAACTTAAAAATTTCAAAAATTTTCTCTGAATAGCTTCGGTACTGTTTATATGTACATCGAAGTAAGGGCTCCAAAGCATATTCCAATTTAGGTCGGACTTAAGTATTATACAATGTCATAAGGGTACTCAAATCACCAAAATCTTTTAGACTTGCGTATACAAAGCCTAGCATTTGTGAGGCAGATGCTGCTGGGCGTCAAAGGTTACTCCTAGATCTCTAAACGTATCTGCGCGAATTAAATTGTTTCCATTGATGTTATAATCAAACACAGTTGCATTAATTTTGCTGGTATATGAGACAACTTTACACTTATTTATGTTCAGTTGTAATTTATTTTCATCGTACCATTTTTGAATATTATTTAAATCATTCTGGAGACATAAACAATCATCATAGCTATCTACTCTATAATATAACTTTATATAGGCAGCCTAATGAAGAGATGGGCAATGCAGTTCATTAACAATATCATTAATAAATAGGATGAATAGTTAGGGCCCAAGAACTGAACCCTGAGGAACACCTGACGAGGCTGTATAATAATTTGATCTAAAACCTAAGTACTGAACAAACTGACATCTGTTACACAGGTATGACTGAAGAAAATCAACTAACTGAACACGAAAAAGCCTTGCAAAAGTCCGTATAAATAACGTCCACCTGACTACCTTCATCAAAATTTTCAGCTAAGTACTGTGTGATGCACATTAAGTTGAAAGTTATTGAACGTTTTGGTACAAACCCATGCTGATTAGTACATATACTATGTTTAAGTTGTGGATAAAGAGTATCATGCAATACAAATTCAAATAATTTACTGAAATTATTAATAGTTGCAATATGACGATAGGACGCTATATAAAATTGAATACGAACAGTATTATACTTGTTAAAATACTATATAGGTAGTTATTTCTTCTGGAAGAGAACAGATGGCAGATGATGTAGTTAATCTTCCAAATGTCCTGGCTTATAAATGGTTCTTGTTCGATGCATTTGAATTTAAAGGTTGTAATATACGTAGTTTTGTTCAAATAGAAAAAATTAAGCCAGTTTTAAAAAAATATTTAACTGATAAATGATAGATAAGTGCTAAGTTAAACCATTTTCTGGTCATTAATTCGATAGTAAAAATTATGGTTCTAAAAATAAAAAGCAACTAAGAAGCAGTTCTTCGTAAATACTTACGGAGTTATCTAAATAATGCATTTCCAAACCGATGGATGAACTGACCTGTTCCTTTCCCGTGGTCAGCTCGATCTACTGATCTTAATACTTTAGTTTTTTTTCCTTTGGGAAACCAAAAGTCTATTCTACCCCTGTTTACACCAGAGAAAACTTGTACATCGAATTTCCATAAATTGTGATTTCATCAGAAATGAGAAGAAACTAGAGGTGCTTTTCTTTACTATTATTATTTTAATTTTTGCCTGAAAATACTTCATTATTACATGCATCATTAAATATGCATTTATCTCGAAAATGGTAAAAGATATCGATAAAACACCCTATAGCTTTTCTCCAGCAAATATCGTCATAATTGTATAAATTCTAAAACTTCAGCATGTCAAATTCCAATTTAAATTTGTATTACCATGAGTTACTACTATTACTCAAATTTCGAGGTTGTCAAGGTAACGGTTTAGAAATTATGACTGAAATTCAATATTTAATTTCTTGAAAGTCAAGTGTATCCACATAGAAACCAGATAGGAAAAAATGTATCTAGATGCAGTACTAACGTTATTTTGACTTCTTCTGTATGCCGTTTCGTTTTTTATCATTAATTTCTGGACACCCTGTATTTATAAAGAAAAAAGAAAAAATATAAAAATTTGTAGGTAATTAGATTTAATGATTCCTTTTCATTTTGGCACTATTTGCTATTGTTGGTATGTGTTATTTCAGGCAAATTAATTTTTAGAGTAGTAGTAGTATATGTAACTTATTATAGTTGATAAAATAGTTATAAAGGTACTATCTAAATAATAAAAAGAACTATTGAAAATTATTTAATATTTAAAACAGTATCATATACAGGGTTAACTATAACTAAGAGGGGATAGAGAAAATTAAGAATTAACGAAATCACCTTTTAAAAAAATTACAAACTTATTTATAAAGCGAAAAACAATTGTTTTCGATGTTTTATTAAATCGTTATTTAACGTGCGGCGTATGCCATCCGTCCGCCGCACGTTTAACGTTTGCAAAGTAAAATCTGTTGTCATATAATTCAATTCCTGTGTTTACATTGTAGTTTTGTGTTCTTCAGTTTTTAATGCCTTATTTTAATTTTAAAAGTTTTATAGTGGGACAAGACTGTCGCGGTTACATTAAAACTTGTCTATTATCTATTCCTTTCGTTCGATTTTGTTATAATAAATAGGCATTTTATCTAATTGTACCTACGGGAAGTGTCTTTTATCGGTAGCGAGTGGCTGTAATGAGCGAATATGAAGTTTTACCAGTTTATAACGAAATAATGAAAAACTAATGCAAAATACTGGAGCTAACTGGATTAACTGATACCTATCTATCAGGTATTATTTCTAATAAGAATGTTAATTTTTGTCGTTTCTACATCTAGAAACGCTACAAAAAGACGACTGCATGGTAGTTGACATTGTCGACAGATGTAGTAAGCTTTATCTATGAATCTAAGCCATCTCAGTCGATTCTTATCATAGGCGCCGACTTTCCGTAGGAAAAAATGATTTTGCCCCATTTTGTACCGCCAGTTTCTTTTTCTAGGTTATGGGACCATAATCCAGAATTTTAGCGATATTTCAACAATGTCAACTACCATGCAGTCGTCTTTTTGTAGCGTTTCTAGATGTAGAAACGACAAAAATTAACATTCTTATTAGAAATAATACCTGATAGATAGGTAACAGTTAATCCAGTTAAATAATGAAAAACGATTGCAATAGTATATTAAACAACAAGGTTTGAAAACGAGTTTTTTTCGATACTTTTTATACGACTGCAAACAGAGACCACAAAAATCAAATTTTAATTTAAATCGTTTTTATTACTAAAATTGCCAACCCATTAACAAAATAAATTAAATAAAACTTTTAATTTAACTCGTCTTTATTAAGAAAATTACTAACGCATTAACAAAAGAAACTAATATTTAATATTTATGGTAACATTTGAACATTCCTTCAAGGTTACGCTAGGAAAAGCAGTATTATTGTGTACCTTGTTTTCGGTAATAGAGAAAATTTTTGGTGTCGTGTTTTTAGTGCAGTTTTTCAGCGTGCGGTCGTTGTTTTCTTGTTGTATTCCAGTAGATGATCGTTGTTCTGGTTCTGTGGCAGCAGAAGACACTGAAGACTCTATCGAAACTTCCATTTTATTTCTCAAACAACCATCAACGTAGCGCCTTCGGCACCTGTACTGGATTTCCACCCTCCATGGCACTTGAGGGCAAGCAGATTGAGCCAGAATTGACTAAAATTGTGGCCGATGCATAATTTGGGTGACAACATGAAACAAAAATCACAATCTGGACACGCGTGTGCAAAGATGACACAACCATGTGCAAAATCCCCTTTTGCAAAGCAGTTGTATAAAAAATACTGTAGCTATCTGTTATCTATCTATCAGGAATTATTATTATTACTAATAAGTATGTTAATTTTTGTCGCTCTACATTTACAAACGCTGCAAAAAAACGACCGCATGGTAGTAGACATTATTGACAGATGTAAGACGATGCTTATTATAGGTGCCCACTTTCCTCAGGAAAAGAGGGTTTAGTCCTATTTTTTAAATATCAATTTAAAATTCTGGAACTATTTTCTTTATTGTCTGTTAGACTCCCCTGAGCACATAGTTAAAATTATTGTGCTTGGTCATAGTTATGTATTATAATAATATGTTTCTTCAATATAAAATCGTCGTTTTTTCCCTCACAGAAAATAATAATGTACCTACTATACACATGTAAAGATATTGGATTTTAACTCTCGGTAATAACTATTTTTCTTCTTATTTTAACATTGCAACACTACTGCTAATATAATTGCTTATTACAGATATCATGCATTACGATTTTATGCAGTTGTATAAGACCCACCTCCTCACTCGACACCATGTGTTGCTTTAACGTGTTTTATAAAAACTGTAGTTCATTGATAGATATCTAACCCGCTCTGATTGTCACCTAGTAATTCTTAGCCTACTTCATATTAACCTGTCTGCAGTTATATGGTGCTATCGTAACCAAATATGCAATATGGTATATTTTTTCTTCATTCATACCTGCCTTGGTAGTAGCGAAAGTAATTCCTATGATAGCCCACTCGGTTCATAATCGTTATAATTTCACGCTTAGGCACAGTTAGACGGTGGGCTGAAATCCAGTCACATACATACCTGCTTGAATCTCGTAAAAAATGAAAACACGTTGGCGTCTTTAAAGTGTTGCACATTTATTACACAATTGCGATTTTTTATAGGCTCGTATGTATTTGGGACAGTCGTCGAGTATCAGTTAAGCCACTTGCAATTATTTTTTTCAAGCCCGGTTCGCCACAGTAATTGTATCGAGCGGAAAGTTGTCTTTAAGTTTAATCATAGTACATGTATTTTCAATTACCTTTTAAGAACAGGTGCATTAATTCGAAGTGATGATTAACAGAGTTTGATGCCTTCGAAATGTGCAAACAATTTATAATATACTTACAACGCCTCTACGGATTGCTGCTTCTTCTTATCTTTATTTATTTTGAAATCCTTGGGAAAATTCGTTTTCGACAAATCACTTTCCTTATCAAAATAGTCGCATTACCATAAATGTATTTAGATTTTCGCATATAAAAGATAATACCTTATAAAAATTATTGGTAAAATTAAAAAATAGGAACTAATTATCAGTGCCCCTTTTACATTAATAATTTTATTATTAAATAATAATTATTGGAAATACCACTAAAAATATTTGCAACGTCATTCCACATACACACAATTTTTCAACTATTTGTAACAATTTTGTTATTCTGGAAATTAGCACTTATTGTTTCAAATGCCTCACAAATACGCTGTAAAAAATAATTACACATTTTAACACAATGCTGTGTTAATCGAGGTCCATATGAGATTGTGTGTAATTTTACACATTTCTCTATATGTAGCAGTGTGTTACAGGTTTTGCACAATCCATTGTGTTAATATAACAAATGTCATGTGTCATCAACATGTTTATTTTATTGTATAATAGTTATTGACATTGAAGCTTACCTATACCTTTTTAATTTGTTAATGTTATATGAATATGTTCCTATTTGATTTCGAAATAATTTTTAGTAAATGTAATTTTTGTAATACCTTTATTTTGAAGTTCTGTAAAAGGCTTTCCTGTCATCTACAATGTATTAAATACAGCCTGGAAAATAATTAATAAACTAGAAAGATAGATGAACTTTCCTATCAATATATAATATTTTCGGAATTATGGTATTACAGGAATAATAAAATAAAAGATATTTTACTTTTTATATTATACAATAAATTTAACAAAATTGGTAGTAGTAGTAGTAATACATATTTTAATAAGGAATTTTTAAACTAATAACGTTCTAGTAAATAAATCATAAACAAAAAAACAAAAAACATTAAACAAAGATGTAAGTATTTAGACACTACATAAGAGTTTACGAAGATTAGCTGATAGTGATTTGAACATATTATTTTTTCTCTGAATTTGCAAGAAAATCAGAATACAGAGCAATCTAAAACGTCAAAGTGAACTCCTAATATTTTTAGAGTTATAGTTCTAATTAGTTAGTTTTATCACAATTATCAGCAATATTTGTTATAGTTACGTGAGTACTTTTGTACTATTCTCTTTGATCAAACTTTAATTTAAATGTTCTTCATTTAAACACAGCAGATAGGAGCTAACTGTACACAACAACGCTACACGACCAGCATGGCGTATATAAAACACAGAGGTGTGTTAAGCTTACACAAAATGGTGTACTTTTAACACATCAATGGTAATATTACACAAATTCAGTATATTTTATTATAATACTAGTAATTTTAACACATTTTGCGTAAAATAAAAGGACTAGAAATTTGACACATCCTAAATTATACACTAGAAGATCTCACTTACACAGCAACTTTTTTTGTATATAGATGATTAATAATAGATCAATTAAATTTTTTATTGAAATTACTGTATTTTTTAAATTTTGTATGTTATTTTTTTACTACAATAGTCGTGTTATGTATGTACGTACATACAGGGTGAATCTTAAATAAGTACAAATATTTTAACCAGCAGTATAGTTTTGTGTGTAGAACACATAATTAATAGTTTTTTTACAAAAAAATCAGAAATAAAAAAGTGAAATTTTAAATAAATTTCGTAATTTTTCAGTAGAAAACTTGTTGAGGACCGCTGGCCTAGACCGACCCTTCATACTTTTATGAGTCATAGTGCTGCAGACTGAACGTGTGGTTCACAGTTTTGCCAGTATTACACAAATGTCTTTGCTTCAAGGAAGAAAAAATCTCAACTTTTAGCGAATTTTGTCAAGTGTAACATTTTATATTATTTTTTATTATCAAACTGTCATTGACTGTCATGACAGATTATCGGAAGCCCAAGTCAAACTTGTTAACCCCACATAATGCATGAAAATAGCAATAAAATTTGCTAAAAGTTGACATTTTTTCCATTTTAAATAAAAAACGCGTGCATAGTTTTTCGTTATTCTTCATAAAATAACTTAAGGAAATTGTGTTTTGTGTCTCTTTCTAACAGTGTACAATGACATTTAACTTGTGAAATGTGGATTACTGATTAAATAGTTAATATTTTAACAAACAGGTAAGCTTGTGTGCACGTTTATGTATAATTTTTGAACATTGGACGTAGTAATATCACGTAATATCTTCCTAAATATTTTACGGTAGTATTGAACTTGCGGAAATTCATTTTTAATCGTTGAAGTATAGTAAGGTTAGTTCAGATGTTAAAATTTATGTTAATATTGCTGCGTATCATACTACATACCCAATTTTACTATACTTATGCTTAAAACAAGTATTTTTAAAATAGAACTATTACGTTAAAGGAAACGTAATATTTATATTGGAGGAGATATGGCAACCTCGCAACAAATCATATGTTTCATTACGTTGTTGGATGAAAAATCAGCCAGCGGTCCTCAAAATGTGGGTATTTTTTTAAAAAATTAATATCGCCGTAAATATTAGAAATTTTTAAAAATGGCTTTCACTAGACTGATTTAAATGACGAACTATATATAAGAAAAAAAATTAATATGGTATAACCGAAACTAATGACCGTAGAAATTTTCTTTCGACGAAAATCGACAAATTTAAGTTTGAGAAATAATGACGCTAGATGGCATTTTATAAAATCTCTATTTTCAGTTTTTTTTTTCAAAATACTTCAGCAATGGCAGCAGATATCTTGGATCTGTTTGATTTATCTTAATGACTTTTTTTAATTTAAACCACCCTGTATATTTTACGGTTTCTGACATGCCAGTTGTGAGCTATGAAAAACGGACCAACCTGTATAATACAATTTAATTTGTTGCGTAAACGGAAAACTTACATTTTCGCTGCATGTAGTAAGTTTTGAATTTCCCGCATAATTCTAAAATTCCATAGGCCACTAAGCCATTCTACGCTTCTAAAAGTAGGACTGGTACAAACATGACGATCCCAATGTAGACACATTTAAGAAAAATTATAAACGTTGCTTTCTAGTTTTTTTTCTATATAATAATTAGAGTAAATTCAATTAATTATTTATTATATTTTACTTTACCCAAATAATAATTACAACATAAATAATTACAGTACAATAATTACTATACACAAGATACACAAATTATAAAAAAAAATTCTAATTTTTTATGTCAATTTTTGAAGTAGACATGTCTATTTACAGCACGGAACTACGGAAATCTGTATGTTTATTCAAAAACACCTATAAACATCCAAATATGGACGATAGAAGATGCATTCATCGATACAAAGCTCTCATAACACTGTTATTATAAATTTATGAATATAATTATTCACATACAATTATGCGTCAATTAATCTTTTACCAATTCGTAAAAATTTACATGAAAGCTGTGTATGTGTTTATTTATCAATTTTAATTACAACTTATAGAAATGGAAAGTGTATTTCTTGAATATGAAATATTACTTTTCAGGAAATACTCTTACAACGGTATTACTTTAAATGATAGCTCAGAGCTAGAATCCTGAACGTGCTAATTTAAAAATAATGTGTGTGCTTAGCGTTATCGTTTTGTTTGTTTTTGTTCAGTTTTAAATGTATGGGAATGTCACTCAAGGACACATCCAAGAAAGTCCATGCATGAATTTCCTTATGTTACTCTAGAAATCGGCACATGCAGTAATAAATTAAATATAGCGCTGTTAAAAAATGGATTTTGCAGGGAAAAAATATATGGTGAAAATGTAAATTGAATTGTACCTAACGAAACATTTTGTTTAAAGTTAATGATAACCCCGTCCATTTGATTTTATAATATGAATGGTCCAGTCAAGCGATCGTCGATAATCCCTGCCAAAACATGTAAGGAAAAGCGTTGTTGTAAATGATCCCGTTGAATCGCATGCATATTTTCAAAATTCCATACATGATTATGATGAATGTTATACATCGCATTGCATGTAAAAATGATCTGGGATTTTGGGTATTTTGTTGCAACCACCATTCACAAAATCTCCAGTACCAGCAGATGTACTTAGGTTCAAAATAACCGTAGAAAATACCCGAAATCGGTCAGATTTTCTTAACACGATTTAGCAAATGATCAAACCTGTCCTAAAAGGTTTTAGGGTCGCTGATTCTGAATCTGGGATCATTTGAAGATCAACGTTTGTTTATTAGATGGAAACATATTTTTGACCCGTACGAAAGTGATTTCTAGGTATTTCTCTTTAGAAACTTCACAGGCTATTCCGACTGGATAGTGAGATATCGGTAAAATGACTTTTAAATAGTCCCTTAGTATTTCAAACATCATCATCCCGAAGCAAGCTGAACTTCATCATATATATAGCAACTTGTCAATATTTCTTTAATTACGGTTTCTCTACAAAAAATATCTACCATCATATTCTCATATCACTTGCTTTAATATTTATATTTTGATGGAAATTTTCTCCGTAGTCTGCATTAAATGATCCACGGTCTATGTAGCTAATAGAGTAAATGATCAAGATTATTTGATAAATGATTCATATGACACATTTCCCTCATTCAAAGAATAACAGCCTTTGATTCACTCAGATAAGGGCATCATGGTTACGTAGAATATCCAGATTGCTGTATCAAAAGCATTATATCAAGAATCTATGGCATTACAAATAGGTACAAAATTTCGTAACTTTACTACATTTTAAGAGTTTTTTATACTTAGCACTTATAGTTTCTGAGAGCCCCATCGCAGATCAGTACATTATCTTTTGGAATTTACTGATTAATAAACTGCTTTTGCTAATTTACCGATACGAAAAACTAAACATTACGTCTGTTCAAGTAGGGAATCCAGACTGATTCCCAACTGTCAAAATCGTTCATCCAACTATTTCTTGTATGATGTTTACTGAAAACAAATTCATAACTTTACTGGTCAAATATGTCTGACAGTTTGCTTGAACAGACCTAATGTAGACATAAGGCAGTTTTGAATATTCCAAATGTTCCCGTCAAGCTTCAAATCCCAATTTTATATCATCAGTTTCTTGTCTTTCATCTTTACAGTATTAAATACTGATGTAGTGATAATATAGACATATTAGTGCATTACATCTCATGAGAGGATTACACGCGAGCGATCGGTGATTGGCGTGTTAAATGAAAAAGAACAGAGCAAATGGAAACAGATTATGCTTTCCCACTTATAATTTATCATTGTAACGAATCGGGACTCGCCAGGGTATTCAGATTAAAATCGTTGTCTTAAAGCGTGTAGCAGTTCAGGATAATTTTGCTGTCAAGAAGCTCAATTATTGCTGAACGATATAATTAAGTTTTCTTAAACATGTAGGCTGCTAGTCGGTATTTGCAGTTCTGTACTAATAACTTCTAAGTTATTCGTACAGAACTCGTAAAATAGCGCAGACCATACTTTTTGCGTGCGTTTCATACGTTAATATGCCTTTGATTTTTATAAGAAAAATAAATCATTAGATACGTATCTCCGCTACGAAAACGGCATATTGTTTAAATGTCGTGCTTATGAAATATTGTATCGAGTCGATATTTTATGATGGTGAAACAGCAGCTGCCGTCTGCAGTTATTAACTTCAAGTTGTCCTTGGAGGTATTTTTATATTTCTTTATACTGTAGTTAATGTTAAGGCACGTCGTCGTTGTGGAACATATTTAGTTGTTAAGAAAATCATTTGCACAGGGATGGACATCACAAATAATGAGGATTTAATATTGTAATGAACAATAATGGGAAAATATGAAAATAAAATAAATAGAGAAATACAGGGTGGGCCAATAGTGTGTGGACGGAACATTGTGGCTATACTGATATATATTTTTAAAATCTGCTGTTGATGGGGGGTGGGGCGTAGTAAGACAAACTGAAAATATTTTTATTGGAATTCCTAGACATGTACAGGGTAATTCATATTAAAGTTGCATTTTTTTAGATGGAACCCCCTGTATATTATTGCATATTTGGATTCCTCGGTCAATTCTAGTGTGACTTCATGTACCATACTTGGTGCCTAAAACGTACCGTTTGGACGTTATTCGATATTTTGACAAAAAGTTGATGTCTAGAAACAGCTGAATATCAGAGGTGGGCGGCAACATAGGAGGCTGTGATTAGGGGAAATTATTCACCTCCCTCCATACTACCAAGAGCTAGAAAGTCAATTATGAACTCTGTTTGTTTTGGCTGATATCGTCGCCCTAATTTTGAAAACTTCAATTATGGATAACTTGATTTTTTTAAATGGAACTTACATATTTTTTTCACGTCACCAGAAAACACATTTCATTACCTTTAATTACTTGACCATTACTTTTTACTATGATGGATTTATGCGAACCAATTAATTTTAACTAAATTGAAAAATAAATATGATGGCAGCATTTATTCATACGAATTAATAATTAAAGTGATTTTTTATTAAAAATGACTTATGTTTAATACAATTGGTCTCTATAATATCACATTTAGTTTTTTCAAGTACTCGAGAGTAAAGTTGGCCATGGAAAAAAAACAGTAAGTTTCATTATAAATATTTATTAAATAGTAACACAAATAAATGAACAAGAATTACAAAAAACTTCACAAAAATTACAGTGGTTTAATAAATAAACAGTAAATAACAACATAACTTCAAAGTAAATGTTCAAAGTGACGACCTTCTTGTTGAATACAAAGGTGAATTCTTCGGCGAAAAGAATCTTGAACTTTCATTAACATTTCTGGGGTGATAGTTGTAAGAACATTTCTAATTCTGATTTTCATATTTTCAGCTGTCGTTGGTTGTTCAATACACACTTTTTCCTTTTTCCACTTTAATTATTAATTCGTATGAATAAATGCTGCCATCATATTTATTTATTTTTCAATTTAGTTTAAATTAATTGGTTTGCATAAATCCATCATAGCAAAAAAGTAATTGTGGATTAGAAGAAAAGTATTAGAGATAAATACAGATAACTTTATATCGGGTGAAAGGTAATGAATTTTGTTATCTGGTGACGTAAAGAAAATATGTGTGGATTCCATTTAAAAAAATCAAGTTATCCATGATTGAGGTTTTCAAAATTAGGGCGACGATATCAGCCAAAACAAACAGAGTTCATAATTGACTTTCTAGCTCTTGGTAGTATGGAGGGAGGTGAATAATTTCCCCTAATCACAGCCTCCTATGTTGCCGCCCACCTCTGATATTCAGCTGTTTCTAAACATCAACTTTTTGACAAAATATCGAATAAAGTCCAAACGGTACGTTGTAGGCGCCAAGTATGGTACATAAAGTCACACTAAAATTGACCGAAAATATGCAATAATATATAGGGGGTTCCATTTAAAAAAATGTAACTTTAATATGAATCACCCTGTATATGTCTAGGAATTTCAGAAAAAAATATTTTTAATTTGTAGTTCTTACTACTCCCCACCCCCACCAACAGCAGAATTAAAAAATATATATCAGTATAACCACAACCTTCCGTCCACACACTATTGACCCACCCTGTATAATTAAATTGATTTGAGTAAAATAAATGTAAACTTTAATATCACATTAAATGTAAGATGGAACCAAATAAATAAAATTAATTAATATCATTAAGGACTGTTGATTAGACTGGCTGGATATTAAAATGTAATAAGAAATAAAATAATAGTAAGATTTAGTAAATTAAATTAAGTGTGAGTTAATTGGTAATTAAAAAAATTAATATTTTGTTCTGACTGACAAATTAAACTGTGAATTTAAATTAGTAAAAACATGTGAAAACTTGGATACAAGAAAAAACAAAAGAAGGAAGTTTAAATAAAGAGAAAAAAATGGTTTAGAAAAATTTTTGTAATTTATAATGAGAAAGTATAGGAAAAACAGTATAAATTAATTATAAGAGCATATGAATGAATTATCTGACAAATGAGATTATAAAAGCCAAGAATGAATGTAATACAAATAAAAATATTAATTAAAAGGAAGGTTTTAGTATCATAACATCACCAAATCTTATTAGCCCTCATCAGTATGCCATAGATGAGGTAACCGACGAACAACTTTAGCTGTTTTAAGTCTGTCTAACCCGACAATAGGGACCATGAGTAACGCGTAGCAGTAGAGCTAGCTCTAGCGGAGATTCGCTACTTTATGCCAGACTGAAAAACCACAGACAAGCAGCGTTCTACATCACCGAAGAAACTGTTGAAAGCTAGCGAACATGTCGCAAACACGAAATTCCAGGAAACAACCACTCTGCAGGCTAATGCCCCTACCAACATTGACTTACACCTCAAAAATCTATAGCAACTGCTTAAGTTATTTGTCGGCGGCCCATCAGACACCGGTTTCGAGCTTATTAGCTGTCATCAGTATGTTAATAAAATCTTCATTGGCACTTGTAATGTTATTTAAAACGGAAAACTAAAAATTAAATTGGAAAGTAAATTGACGCCCAAAATGTCACATATTTGGTATCATTGGATTCAGAAAATTATACAGACTTAAAAAATACAATAATATACAAGGTGGACAAATATCATATGTCAAAAATGAAGCTTATTAAATATACGGGGTGATTAAGAACTTATCCTTAACTTTGAGGATCTGCATCCTTAAATAAGAAGTCGATATAACAAACAAAAAAATAATAATAATAAAAGTCTGATTTCACATAAAAAATATTAAAGGGTACGTTTCTGGGTAACTGTACCTCCTGTAATTTTTTATAAATTAAATGTTTTTAATAGTGATAGTGAAAGTACCGCAATTCTTCTTGAAAATAAGTAAATAGTAAATAGCGTAATAAAATTTTATTCATTTTAAAGAAGCGTCACTTTGGTCGAATCTATCTATCTTTAAGCTTATTTTAAAGTAAAAACGCTGCAAATCTTTTTTACAAACAACTTTATTCTCACTCTTGATTATACAAGAAATATCTTTCGAACAAATTTCACAACTGTCAACGCTTTACTTTAACGTTTACTCGCGTTTGGCTGCCCAATATAAACTGACTCCAGCGGCGAAAATGATCCGCTTATATAGGTTTTTAGGGTTCTAGAAGTTTTCGGCGGTCTCGAGAATCAAATAGAATGTGGCTGAGAATGTTCCAGAAAACGTCAAAATAAAGGCATTACAAAATTTATAAATTCTAACAGAAACGTAATTTACAAACTAACGAGGTAGGTGAGCTTCAATTAGGAACACAATTAGCAAACCGAAAAGGTAGATGAGCGTCCGTAATAACATTTTTAAGAGTCATGGTGAATGTGTATTCCACAGCGTTTCCAGTGTTACACTAATAACTAAGTTAACTAGAATTTTTGGACATGGCAATGAATTATTGAAATATGTTTATTTATGAAAATATTAATGGCCACCTCCACCCTTCGCCATTCCTATATCTCATTAATGAATTGCAAATATAAACCAGAGTCTCTACTCACAATCATAGTTATCCAGAATTTAGTCATTATCCATTTTTACTGCACTCCAACTGATTTATCACAATACATACTATCATTTTCACTATCACTGCTTAACAAATATGCTTTAAGCATGTCAATCTAATCACTGTTTGAATAATGCGCCATATTTCACTTAACCGCACTGTATTTCACCAAAAATATTAATTAAACACACAAGACACTTAAGAGAAAAACACTGCCCGTGAAAATAATAAAATGATTTAAATACGTTTTATACGTTAGTGTCGCAACTCTTAAAACAAGAAACCATTAAAGAAACCATTAGCTTATTTGGGTTTCAGAAAATGCAAAAGTATCTCATATTAACTTTTAATTTACGTGTATTGAAAGTATTATTATTATTCCTTTGCCCTGTACAAGTATACCGGTATCAACATCTCTCAACCTTTTCGTCTACCTCGCTGACTGTGACCCCAGACCCATACCCCACAATCCCAGAGGATAGGGCTGGTGCCGGACATTTCGCCTACTGCCCGTGACACCTACCTATTACCTGCGCCTACGACAGCAGCTTCTTTGCATGCAATTGACACTGCTTTTAAATATGTTTGCCTTCCCTTCATATTAAGCGTATACAAAAAGCTGGTTATTTTGTTATTACATATTTTGTGTTTATTTTTTAAATCTGTTTCACCCACTAGCACTAACACGTTGTTTGAAGTTATGTAGCAAATATTAGCTCTAAGGTGTTATGTAAAAATCATAGTTTTTTGTTATCCTTCATAAAATAATTTAAGGGGATAATTTGTGTATATTTCTAACAGTGTACAAGTTTTAACTTGTGAAATGTAGATAACTGTTTAAATAGTTGGCTTTTTATCAAGAAGGTAAGCTTTTATGCACGCTTATGGATAATTTTTGGAATCATGGAACAATGTAACTTCCTAAATACTTTAACGGTGATTATGTACTTGCATGATAGAAATAAAGTTACTGTCTAATGAAAACAAATTTTTTAATTCCATGCACACAAATCCAGCAAAAAGAAAACGATTTTCTCATCAAAGATGGCTTGTAGCATGAAAGTAGCCATAAGTTATTAGGTAAAATTAATAGCGCTATCATACAATAAACGTCTGGGTATTAAAATGGAAATAATATTTTTCCGTATTGGTAGAGCTAGTACACTCGCAGGCACGGCATTCAGAACTTATTTGAACTTGGGTTCCGCAGCTGAATCGGTGGTTTTCCTATTATTTACAATCATAAAAGACAGGGTACAAATATGTAATCTTCCATAAAAGCTCGTGTATGACCAAATACGGTTACTCGATTATATGGCCGATTATAAAAAAATGCCAACTCCGATTATTTATTCAGCCGGCGGGAGAACGCTGTATCTATTTCATTTGTCTCTGCCTCAAAGACAACCGCCTTTTACTTTTGAAATCAATCTTAACATGTGAATGCGCAGGATTCGAGAACTGCATAAAAGTGTAAGCAAATTACTCGTGGGAAGTTGTCAACGCGTTCCACTATTACCAACCTGTAGACATTAAACCTAATCCTTGTTGAGATTAAATATTATATTTAAATAAACTTGGTATCTATATTTGCATTCGTTAACTGTTTCAAATTACCCTAAAATAAAATTGTTAATTTACAAAATATTGTTTAGTATACATTAAGTATTGTTTAGTATACATAAGTATTATATATATAATTTTTTAATAATCACTTATTTTTACATTGTTTTAATTTAACTTTTGTCATTCAATAAATCATTCCTGTGCCATCTGTAATTTTTCTTGATATACGTGGTTTATCCATAATCAGTTTGGTATGGACACCTTACACTTTTAAAATAAAAGCTGTACTCTTATTTACGCATGATACAGAGTGTTTCCTAATAAATTGTATACAGGGGGTGATTCATTTATCACACTGACCTAAAAAAATTGGGAATACCTGCGTTATGAAAAATGTCAAGTCGTAAAAAATTTTTTCTAAATCCTTAGTTTCCAAGCAAAAAATTGTTGGAGTTATAGTATTTTCAATCTTTACATCGCTGGGCTGCTCTAGCCAGGCATTTCCCAATATTGAAATCCGATTACTTTTTGTAGATCTTAAAGTTTTTGCATTAGTTTTTCAAGTGTCAAAAATGGCTTACGTGTATAGCAAATTGGTTGATGGATATCTTGCTTTAGCAGAACGATTTCCTGGTAAACATGTTTCAAATGCGGCTACTTTTACCGCGGTGTGCAAGTAGAACGCGAGGGAATTTGAAACCGAATCGTGTAAGAAATAGAGGTCGATGGCGTCCACGGCGTATTGCAACAGTGTGGGATATCATACACGAGAATCAACTATATCTGTATCATGTACAGCATGTCCAAACATTAATACCAAGGGATTGGACGAGGAAGACCGATATCATGGCCGCCATTATCTCCTGACTAAATCATTTGGACTTCTTTTCGTGGGGATATTTAAAAAATGAAGTGTATCGCACCGAAGTGGATACCTACTATTAATGATTTACGCAAACGTATCATAGTTAAAAACGGACAAGAAGCAGAAACATTTGTGTTAGTTTATAGAAACTGGGTAAGACGGGACAGATCAAATTATTTTATTAATTAAAACCACAATTTAATTCTATTAATAATTAATAACAATAGCTGAAAAATCAGTTGAATTTGCTGTAAAATAGGTGTTATTTATTTCTTTCCTTGGCAATTTCTTGGCCATTTGATGTCCGGCCGCCGATTGCATGCTTTGCCCCCTTATTAAATTTTACAGTGGACCAGTTTCCAGTGCCGTAGAGAAGCGTATTTTTAAATTATTTTCGAATGATTTTAGATTTTTTTTTACAAAATTGTATTTGTAAAAGTCCGCTGTACATCCAATTTTGAACCTATGTGGCTGGTGGGAAGAAATTCTCCAGTTTATCCTAATTAATCAAAGATGTCTTTATTGATTCGGTTCAATATAGTAGTATGAGTATGTCCGATGAGAACGTGTGCTACAAACATTTTCTCTGCATCTAAATATTAAAAAAATCGTCGTGAGGAGATACTTATTACAAGTAACTACTGTAGAAACTTAGCAGTAACTAACTATGAAAGTTTAAAAAGGAGGCAAATGTGCCGTTTTCTACAATGCCAGCCAAAATTATAAGGAAATTTTAACACGACAAGTGTTAAAAACCTCTATATACCAAATTTCAATTACTTCTAAGGTTATCTAAAAAAATTTAAAATACAATTTTAATTATAACACCCTGTAACTCGGTTACTATCAACTTTTGGACTAAGGTGAGTGTGGATAGATCTTAATATTTTGATGTCTAGAGTCACTTATTACTCTATGTACAACCAGGGCGATATTCTGTATAACATCAAGTAGTTTTTTAGTCTCTATAATCGTTTTGCTAATAATAGAACTCCTCTCTATGTTGATTAGGATTTTGCACTAATGATAAAAATATTAGGTACTTATTACAATAAGCAAGTAACTTTAGCTGAGATTTACCTATTTAATAGGGTTAAAAATAATTTACCTGTGCATAAGCGTAGGTAGACTCCCTTAATTCTTTCTTATGTAGTAAAGTTTCAGAAAACCATGATTTCACATACCATACCCTTTGTTTAATAAGCTGGAGGAATGAGAAATGGTTTCAATAATTCTGGAAATAATAAATTTCTACTAATGGCTAAAAAATATGCCCCTCAGCGTATATATATTTAAAGTTTGATGTGAAGAATATGTGTTTGATGAAGATACTAAGATGAATTCATTTAATTTTTGTTAGGAAAAGACACTATTCTCTAAAAATATTTCTCGAATAGATATTTCTACAAACTAAAAATATATTTGTTACATAATTAAACAAAAAACAGAATGGGAACGTGTAAGGACTTGTCTAAATACGATTTTAAATGTGGTGTAATCATTAGAGATTCAAGAAAATAGATATGTACACAGTAAAACCTCTAAATAGCGACCACCAAAATGTATTGTGAAAATGGCCGTTATATGGAGGTGGCCATTATTGAGATAATGTAAAAAACCAAACAAAAAGTGGTTATTTTTGGGATTTCTTTATTAAATTAAATTATACACACTGAAGAACACGATACCTACATATATATCTAAATTTGTGTGTGTTTATACCTATGTACAATCATTTACAATAATAATGGCACTCATTAAAATGAATTTTGCGATTTGTTTTGAACTTCTGACGTACTCGTAATGAAATATATTTTAAACTTTTAACATTAGTCTTAATTGTTTCACTCACTAATAGAGATTTTATCAAATTTCATTATTATTGCAAAAGCATGTACGTATAAAAAATTAGGTCAGACAATAAAAACTCGTATTCATATTTTAAAAATATCCTGCCATGTTAAGTAATCATCTTATTCAAAATATTTTTCAATTGAGGCTTGTTTTAAGTTTTTCTTTGTAAAACTTGACAATTTTTACAGCCAGTTCAATAAACTTGGGGAAAAAACTTTTTTGGTTTTCATTTTTTTACGTGAAAATGGTGCGTCGTACGAGAGTAAGTCTAGGGACCGAATTTGCTGTAAAATAAATGGAGATTTAAGAAATAATTTTAGTTTTTCGAAAAAGCAGTGGCGTACCATATTTTTCTTTAAAAATATTTAGTTCAAACCTCGTACGGACGTCATTGGCAAAGATTTTAAAACATTTTTTACATCAAACAATGCTCCTTAATGATTAATAGGTGTGTACAAAATTTCATAATCATATTTGGAGTGATAAGAAAATTATAATAAAAAAGTATTTTTTTTTCTTAAAACTGTAACACTCTGTAGCTCAAAAATAAAGAGGTTTAGGACATATGTTGATATTAAGTTTTCTTCTTAAAATGTAAGTATCGGCATTCAATTAATAAACACCCTGTATATTTGCCAATAAAATTTATAACCGATAATGAGAGGTACAGTACAATTGCAGGTATATTGTGAGGAAAATTCTCTTTGAAGTGGCCGTGACAATTTGGCATGGTTCCGTAAATTTAAAAACTGGCGGTTTTTATAGGTGGCCGCTTTTAAAAGATAACCTAACGTGGATGTTTTACTACAAATATAAATTTTAGTGAGGTTCATGTTACATTTTTTAAAAAATAATTCTATAACATGTAGAAATTCGTGAAATCTTTGTTTTGAACTCCTCATACAGACACGTAATGTGATAATTACTGAAGCTTTTAGAGAATAGGTTACATAAATCAATGTAGTACGGTGTAAGGTATAGGAGGGTATATAATTCTGTTTCAGCTATTTCCAAGACCATTTTTCATCAGTCAGACAATTGCGTGCAAAACAAGCCTTATATTTAGCAGTCACACGACACAAAGGAAGAATTTACTTGAACATGCAAATACAAGATAAATAACTAAACTTCAACCGAGGCTAGTTTGAGAAACCGTCAAATGAAGAGGCGTGTATTTATATAAAAGCTTCCTGTTTTCCAAAAAACTTCAAATTTTTTCTGCATATTCATCAGACAACTCGTAACTTGTTTATTTAATAGTGTGAATTAATTAACTCGTGAGGTATTTACATGTGGGCACCAGAACTAAAAGTAGGTTACCATTTCAGGCTATGTAAATTTTTCAGGCTGACGAAATGCAAATCAGGTGCACTGAGGCAAGAATGGTTTAATTTAAGGTTATTATTTAATTTTTACTTCACCGTGCAACGCCCACGTCAAAATCTGCATCGCAATGCATTATGCAGATTACGTAACAACTGAATTTCACAACCATGACAAATGAACTGTTAACACATGTTCCATGTGACCGTGACCCACAGAGAAGAAAGCGCACTGTCCTTGAAATTTGGACTGCCCTCGAATTACGGCTGTTTCAATGCATCTCTCATTACTCTTTTTTTATGGGTTTATAAATCGAAAATGAACCAATTCACCAAGGGTGAACGTTTTTTCATTAGAAATCACAATAGAATAATTTTATCTATATACTTAATGTAATAAAAATGAGTAAGTTTAATAGTTAAAAATATCCCTAACGCTCCATTACCTTTAAATGTATACATATATAAACATTGGTCCGTAAACGCCCTCTAACGGAGCTATTGCGCTTTAAAGAGGGACCCCAAAATTTGATTTTTTCCAAATATTTTCAAGACGGATCGAGATAATGTAATCAAATTTAAAATTGAGAATAGCAATTAGATTGCGAATCTAATGTTCTAAAAACAGTACCATAATTATTAGTCATAGGCGTGCCAAACTGGGGGGTTATTGAATAAATATTATTCTAACTTTTTCATGTGTTGAAGTTTTTGTCGTCAGATCAAAAAATAAAAAATGTTGAACAATTTTCCAAAAAGGTGCTCTTGTTTTACTTTAATAAATTATTTCGTTTGCGAGAAATATTAATTTAAAAATTTTGTGTCATACCATAAAAATATTAGATATGATATGCAAGCGGTCAAATTGTCTCTAGTAGGCTTTGAAAAGATAATTGGCAGTTTATTTGACACATATTACATATGTTTCGAAAAATTTTTGAAGTATTAATAGGCTATATTAAAATTCAAAAATTTACAAATAATTACATTACTGATATGCATTTTAAAAGTATTTTAATATGTTAAAACGCTTAAATAAAACCTTTGATATGTGTTAATGATGTCGACAGTATTTTCCCAGAGCCTACAAGGGATATTTTGCCTATTTATAGTTTTCATCTTAAACTTTTGTAGTATGTCACAAAATTTTTAAATTAAGATTACTCGAAAACAGAACAGTTTATCGGATTGAAATAGGAGTACCTTTTTCATGTAAAATAGACAAACATTTTTAATTTTTTGATCTGACGACCAAAATCTCGAGATACAAGAAAGTTAGAGCAATATTTACCCACTGACCCCCCAGTTTGGCACGCCTATTACCAATAATGAGGAATTATTTTCAGAACATTAGATTTGTAATCTAATTGTGATTCTCATTTTCAAATTTGATTAATTTATCGTGATCCCTTTAGGAAATATTTGGAAATAAAAAATCAAATTTTGAGGTCCCCATTTAAGGGGTCATATCTGCGTTAGGGAACGTCTACGGACATAGGATTACATATTTTTTTTTTCTTATTTTTATCGCAGAATCAATAGTTAATTTTTGGCAGGCGACGCGACGCCCATATGATTTATGAGATTTTATTAAAATCTGATGTTGAAATAGTAGCTAGTAGTATAACCTAGAAATTTTTATTTATCGTGATCTAACCATATGTATACGAATACATCAATGCCGAATACATTGATATGTTATTAGTTTTGGATACTATCAAGTCAAAGAAAACATCGAAGGTGTGTCAGGGTATAATCTGAAAACTTTTCCAAATCGTTGTATTAAGCCATCAACGTTTACTGCTGTTGAAAGACTGGTACTTTAAGATGCAATTTTAACATTTGTAACGGAATTTTATCTTTTGGCATAAAATAAGGTCAAACATAGGAAATATTAGACTAGAATATCTTGAAAACCTGACGTGATGGAGTAATTCTGAGGACAGATGCGCATTCAGTGCACTAAAATCCTTTGGAAATATAAATTATTCGTTGTGTGTTATAAAAAGCATACATTTTATAAACCTGTTTAAGGAACAAAAGACAGCCATCATCATCCCCAGGAAGACATAAATGGTTTCTCCTAAACACTACACTAAGTTTTGCAATAAATGTATAATACTTTGGAGTCGCACTCTATGCAAACCTAACATGGACTTTCCATTTGGAAAGGATACTACAAAAAGTGTACATACCCTATGAGCAATGCCACAGAATCGTTGCTGAAACCACACTGCCTTTGTGTGACCAATGTTAGTCTATGGGGCTGTCGTTTGATAGTCGAAAGTACAGTAGACCACAGCTAAACAAAAGCTCAACCAGGAAGAAAGGATCGCCTGCTTGAGCATAACTGGAGCTATGCATAGAATGGATAGCAATGGATATGCTATGTCTGCTACGTTTGGATATATATCTAAAAGAAATGTCTTCGACAACCATGCTTCGCCTCAATGACGTTGGTTTCAAACCAGATGTAGGTTCTGGACAAGTTACGAGTCACCTGTGGAATGTGGTCGTCAGAAAAATGCCCCTTCTACAGGCAGACACTGACAGTATTTCTCTCCAGTTTGCGTTTGACATACTATACACAGTACTCATTAGAAGTGAAGAGGGAACCAGCATCTTCGCAGGTGGATCAAAAAGGAAGGCAGGTGCAAACTACATATCCGATATCAGTGATAAATGGATAGGCCGTACTAAAAACGGAATTAGCAAGTACGAATATAACCATAGCCGTCAAATAAATTGGCTGTAGGCATGCAACAGGTAAAACTATCAAAATCTACGCAGACAGTAGACATAACGTGAAAATGTCATTAGTCACTGGTAGTGGCTTCAGCCGACAACATCATATCTGTAGGCTGGGTCAAAGGAGATGAGCTGTGCAACGGCAACAAAGAAGCTGACACTCTGGCTAGGAGTGCATCGGGTCTCAAACTACTTAAATTAGCAACAATATTAAAAACGATATCGAAATTATGCAGCGAGCAAAATTTAATTTTCTTCACATTACAAATCTTAATATTCGTCGAAATAGAAGATTTAAATACAAATAATATTAGTACGAAGAAACTGTAAGACCTTGTCTTGTAATAAATTGTAGTAAATATGTCACCTAATCTAAATTACTTACAATTCATTTAGTCCATTGACGTAGCATTGTCAATTACAAGTACACATGTTCAAATTAACATTTCAAAACCGTCTAGTGCCCAAACGATGCTCCTTTATACTAGGTATTATCCTTGAGTATTTACACCAAGAGAGTCAATCCTTAATAAAGACCTAAATAGTTATCATAATTCCTGTTAGATGTCGTACTGTGTAACAATACACATTTATTGAAACGAAGGAAATAAAGCGCTACTATTTTAATCTGCAAAAAACTGTGAAGGCGTTTCGAGGGCGTGGCCGCGTGACCCTTTTTCATATACCTGCCTAAATAATAAGATTGTGGCAATATATTTATATTCAAACCACAGATCATAAAGTTTGAAACATAAGCAGTTTATTTTATTGCGTTAGAGAAGTAAGAATATGAACTGTAAATTAATTTAAAAAAAAAACAGAAAATAAGATTGTTAAAAGAGTTTTCAGCGATATGCCAAAATTTACATTTTCTATTTTATTTCCTTTAAACATATTAAGATAATTCAAATGAATTCGACATACCTACTTCTATAAAGAGACATATAGAACTGCAGATTATCGTGTGGGTTTCTCTTACTGCATAAGATGCATTATTATTTTGCGAAAAATTCATTAGTAAAAATTCTAAAACACCAAGTATCTTTTTTCAATGTTTGATCTAAGTATAATTTTGTGATGGTGTGAAATAAATATTATTTTGTAGTCTTTTTGAAGAGTAATTTTTAAATTAAAATTAAATTTAAATTAATTTAAAAATTTACATGCGCTAATGTTTTTAGTAAAAATAATTTGTGAACTTTACAGGCCTCATCAGAAAAGAATGTGTTTCAAAATTTATTATTTTAAGTATTATATAAGGTGAACCATTAATGATGTGCTAGAGTAGGAATTACAGTTTTGGAGCAAAATGTGAAGATATAGCTAAATATGCCTTACTAAAATGTTGCTGTGGAAAAAGATACAGGTTTACATATTTTTTTCGTTTTTTTTTTTTTAATAACTAGGATCGCTCAACCGATTTTCATCAAATTTGGTAGGGAAACATATTTTAAGAAAAGCAATCATAATTTATGTAGTAGGTACCTATTAAAACATATATTGCCAGATGATGACAATTTCTATCTTATTTTTTGTTAACGAAATTTCTACCGTTTTCCAGAAAACTGATCTAAAACAACCAAATGTATTTTTCGACGTGAGGAAATCTCTTAGGAGCATTAGAAAATTGCCATATTGAAAATTTTCTGTAATTAGCTGTAATAATTAGTTTAATTAATTAAGACATGTAGAAGTAGGGAGAGTTTGCTCAAGAGCTAAGTTGTTTTTACTGCTCTGTTGTTATTTTTGTCCATAAAAGTAAATATGTAGATAATTTTTTTTTCAAATATGAGTTTTTTTCCAAAGTTACTCTGGACATTTAAAAAAAGTAAACGACTCATTGATACCTACTAATTTTTTTGAATTAAATTTCAATCAGTTGAGAGATACTTGCGTTAATACAAAAGAAAAAAAAAAATAAAAATATTTCAACTTTGACACCTTGTATCTTTTTCCACAGAAATATTTTACGAAGATATATTTAGCTATATCTTCATATTTCGTCCCAATGATGGTACTCCTCTTCTATGCCCCCTTATTAATGGCCCACCCTGTATATTTTTATCGACACGTATTGAATGACTTCTTCACTTGAATTTACCAAAGCTGGAGGAGTATGATAGAAGTGTTATCTGGCGGTTAATATATTTTAAGCTTTGACTTTCATTGATACGCGAAAGTGAATATGAACTGGATAACTGCACTTCTGTATTTCTTTTTATTAAAAATCGTGATGAAATTACTATAATTACTTATCAGAATTCAAAATCTATCATTATAGTAGATTTTCGCCTTGCGCGGAAAAGTTTTATTCCTGGAATGTTTCATCTAGTTTTATTACATTTTAAAAATTAACATTTATTTCCTGCCTGCTTCCTCATGACTAACACATTCACTTAATAATAAAATAAACAGTAATCCTATCGAATGTCATTGAAGTTATGAATTTTAAGTACATACAAGCTTTTGAAATAACAATGACACTCTCTCAAAACAGTTTTTGAACTTCTCGAAGTTCTGAGTAGACACTCATTAAATTTATATTGGTAAGTAAAACAACTAATTACTAATGTTAAAAGTTGAAAGCAGATTTCATTACAAATACGTCAGCAGTTCAAAAGAAATAGCAACATTGAATTTAAAGAGTGTCAATATTATTGCAAACGATTGTACATAACATAATATGTATGAACCAATCATCTTCGATGGGAGGAGCTTTCAAAATTATATATCCAAATTCATGTCATTTTAGTACCTAATATTGCGCCATCTATTAGCAAATAGCCCAAGCGTAAACGTTCTTTTTGAGATCGTTTCTCATTACGCGGGAGTTGGTTTCCCATTCAGGCCAACAAGGTCTCCCATTAGATTGACTAGTCTTAGTGTATATAGCCAAGGGTATTATGTAGAGAAGGTGTTATCTACATGGCAAAATAAATAAACATTCTGTACATATTACGTTGAACTGATCCAGTTTTCATGTACAGTAAGACTAATAAATGCCATGAGCCGTTAATACAGTGTTTCCTCATGAGTAAATTTAAGTATAGCTGCTTTAATTGCTAAATGAATTTGTAAACGTCAGCATTATTTAATTTGTATAAGGAATTATAGGAATGCGCCGGTGTTTCCACGCAATTGTTATTGTCATTAACTCCAACCGTTAAGTTAAAGCTAACCATTTATCCAATAACCCCCATTGTTTGTTTCGCTATTCAACAACTGTTGTACTGCCATGTGACAAAGAACCTGGGCACTAATTTATCGTTTGTTAGCTTCATAGAACACCTGCATGTGCGATATCAAATATTTCTCCGTACATACCCCTACTAAAGCTCTATTATATAATGCCACTTCACCGTGTCTCAACAACGCAGTGTTTTATTCACTAATTCAGTGTGTATGTTACTCTCGAGTTCAATGGGCTCGTAAAACTATTATAAATGAGTTTTAATTTAAATTTACTGCCTAGAGACCGATCGATTCTATGGTCAATAAAAAACTTATTGAAGTACTCGTGATTATCTTCGGGTAAAAGTGTAGAGGAATTCACAGGCACAACTTTGTTGATCCGTGTAATAGCTGTCTCTGATTTAATTTATACAATGGCACTATTTCCCTCCCTGTTGCAATTGCCTCATAAATTTCAATGGTATGTTTGTTTTTTCTTCTCACATACAGGTAAAATTAAGATCACTTGAAGACCAAAGAATATAAATATTTGACATTGCACAAATATATAAAAATTTTGAAATTTTTATTATGTTTTGTATTTACTTGGAAACCCTTCGTGATAAAACAAGAATAATTCTAGGTTGTAATGGAATACATAAGGTCTAATTATTCAGTATGTTTAAACATTCCCATTATCAGAAGTGATGTAGAAACCCTGTGGCACTATTCTTTTATTTATTTAATAAAAATAGTACGCCATTGTTTTAATTATAAAAAAACGTAAGATACTTTTAAGTTTTGATTATTTTGAACAAATGCATTGTATTCAAGTAATTGTTCATTTACAATAAAAACTGAAGGAAACTTAAGAATACACACACTGGTGTGTACACCTTGGTGAAGTCGTTATGAATTCTATTTGAAATATTCAGTGCACCGAGTAAAAAGTATTTTGGTTTCAGGCAAAGTGCCTTTTCTGCTGAAAATACAGCAAAATGTTACTTGAAAAAGTTATTCATAATAGTAAATTATGGCGATGAAGCCGTCAATTTTAAATTTTTAACAATAGTTTCATCAAAGGACAAATACTTCCTCAAAGCATGCCGATCTTCTTGAAATTTTGTACATCGCCATAATTTATCATTTTGAGTAACTTTCTGAAGTAACATTTTGCTGTACTTTCGCGGAAAAGGCGCTTTACCTGAAACCAAAACAATTTTTCCTCGATGCATTGAATGTTTCAAATAGAATTATTTGGAAAACGGTTGCTTCTAATTACTTCAACAAGGTAGACTTTTTTTACATAAAGAAGGTAGAAGATCGATTGTTCTAATAGTCAGATGTCTAGACTAAGCCGCAAAAAGTTGCCATTTAAAAGTAGCATGATGTGCCATAAGTAACGTCCTCTGCTAGTGGCATCTAAATTAGAAACAAATAAATTGAAAATTTGATAGAAATTTTTCGCCCGTGATGTCTAAAATAATGATAATAATAATAATAATATCTCTACCCCTCATTCTAATCACAGGGATTAGCCCAGAAGTCAGAGACTTGTGCGGGAGAGGGGGCGGCATATTATTATTAAGCAGGCCTCATTTGCGCCCAGGAAGGACTTACGTTGGTAGGCCCTAACCACTATTCAGTGCAGGAATGAGGGAAACCTGGAAAACCTCATTAATTAGGGGAGTAGTCAAATATCAACCGGTATCAATCTCTCACATTGACCCAAGCCAACATTCTTCCACCCTACCATACCCGCAGAGAGGGCGCCAAACCTCTCCACGAATATAGCTTATATACGGTCTACCGGCAGCTGGGCTCGAACCAACACCGATCTAGTCACTTCGATTCAAGTACTGACGCCTTAAACCGCGCGACCACTGACCGACCCCAAATGTATCCAAATATTCAAATTTAAAAAAATATATTTACAAATATCGAAAATAAAATGTTTACTTTGACATTTTTTTAATTATCAACTTTTGACTAAAGTAAGTTTAGCTATATCGCATTATTTTGTCGTCAGGATTCTACTCTTGCCCTATGATGCATTAATTTCGGGACACCCTGTATTACTGAAGCATAATAGGTCTTAACACGCACAAACTACGAAATGCAGAGATATGTTTAAAGATCAATTGCCTAAATACGATGCATTTTAAAAATTGATTATTTGTTCAAAATGATAAAATTTAAAGTATCTTACGTTTTTTATAATTAAGACAGTGGCGTACCATTTTTATTTAAAATAAAAGAATAGTTCCACATTATTTCTACGCCACTGTTTATAATGGGAATATTGAAACAACTGAATAATTAGACCAAAGGACTAAAGATATCTCATTACAACCTACTCCTGTTTTATCACGAAAGATTTCCAAGTAAATAAAAAATATAATCAAAATTTCGAAATTTTTGTCACCCTGTATCTCGGAAACGGAAAACTTCTAGATATAGGTATAAATGAACAAATCTCATATATTTTGACTGTGGTCCAAGGAGCGAGTAATACATGAGACACCCTGTATACCATATACATATTGATTTATGGAATCATTAATTATTATTTATTATAACGGCTCAATTATTTTCTTGAAATTAATATTTTAATATTTAAAAAATGTGTAATTTTAGATTAATATAATAATTATCTATACAAGAGCCACTAAGTACAAAAATTTTAATCACGTACTCAGGCCTTAAAAATTTATTCCAGAATTTTACTGGAATACCTACCACAGAAAATTCTTCTTTGGAAAAATACTGTAACATCGTCAAAGGAATATCTAATAATTATATCATAACATTAAATTATGTTTTGTCACTAAACATAAATACGTTTCTGCTGAAGATTTGACAATGTTTACAGCAGGAAAGACAAAAAAGATATATGACATTGTTGAGTTGATGATTGCAGGATACTGTCTGACATTTTGACTATCAGAATTGAAGTGAATTTCTTATAGAGCAAAGAAATTAAAAATGTCAACCAATGTCAAACATTTTATTACCATAATTTATTAATAGAAAGAGATGCACTGGTACACGTTGGTGGATACCCTTTGTATAAGCGCTTTATAAACCAAATCCTTTCCAAATAATAAATTATCATCTACATTTTGTAAATAAAAGTTCTTTAAATGCACGTAAATTGATATATGTACCAACACAGCGCTTCGTCACATTTGCCTTTTGACGTATGCTAAATTTAAATTTGCGTTTGCCGAACGGGCATGGGCGTAGATATATAATTTAATATTATTAGGAAAAAACTTTGTGGAATATTTTTTATGAATAATTCCGTTAATTATTATTTGTCTCTGTGCTCTCTTATAATATTTGAAGCTAATCTTAGTTAACCCTGTACATTTCAATACTTACAGTGGCAGATATTTCAGAGCAATAGAACTTTTTTTATAATGCTAAATACAGTATGCGCCAAAAGTATGGAAGAAATTGAATAAAAACGAAACAATTATTTTTTTGGAAAAATCCTCGAACAGGTCGATTTTTAATTTAAAAAATACATATTTTAGCGTAAAATGCGATTTTCAAATGTCATTTGTTTTCAAGTAATGACGTCATCGATTTTTTTTTAAATGACAACACCATATTTTTTCCTTGATTCTGAAAGATCGTTTAATTCTCTATCAGACAGTACTAAAACTTTGCCCTCTTACATAGGAAAGTTTTCGAGTAAATGACGATTGAATGTGAGAAAACGTAAATCAATTAAAATAAAGCAAAAACATTATCAAGTTTAGTTTTTCGAATTCCATAGTTCTTTTATGGATCACGTAGGTGAAAATCTTTGCAAAGTGTCATTGTCACACCGATTTTCTAATAAGTATTGTAAGCGACATAGAAATTATTATTCAATTTAAAGTATTATGGCACATTTAACTGTTACTCAAAGAATTTAAATTTTAATTCTTATCAGATGCGGGAATATGACTAGAACTCAGCAGGAAGTTTGCGATTTATTTAATGAAAAATATCCAGATCGCCCTATCAGCCAATCAACAGTCAGTAAGGTAGAGTCTAAATTTAGAAAAACTGGCAATGTTGTAAATATTCCAAAACCTGGACGTCCAAGCATTAATGAAAATCAGAAACAGAACATTTTGATAAGTATGATGGATAATCCTCATAATTCATCACGATTGGTTGCATTAAACAATGACACTAGTCAGAGCACAGTGCTAGAAATACGCAGAGTTACCCCAGAAATCATGCATAATGTGCAAGAAGAATTTCTTCACAGACTTGCGCATTGTCAAGAAGTTGGTGGATAGCAATTCGAACATTTAATTTAAGTATACAATTTAATCAATTGTATTTTATTTTACATACCTCAGAATTGTTACTTTTTTATGGATAAAATTTACGTTTTCTAACATTCAATCGTCATTTACTCGAAAACTTTCCTATGTAAGAGGGCAAAATTTTAGTACTGTCTGATAGAGAATTAAACGATCTTTCAGAATCAAGGAAAAAAATATGGTTTTGCCATTAAAAAAAATCGATGACGTCATTACTCAAAAACAAATGATATTTGAAAATCGCATTTTACGCTAACATATGTATTTTTTAAATTAAAAATCGACCTGTTCGAGGATTTTTCCCAAAAAATAATTGTTTTGTTTTTATTAAATTTATTCCATACTTTTGGAGCATACTGTATTTTTAGTTTTAATCAAATTCTCATTTAGAAGTACCTACTATTTGAATAATTGAGGATATGATGTAGAAATCAAACAACTGCTGCATTTAAGGAGGTAAATCATTTAAATTGGATCTGATATCAATGTCAATTAAATCACAATTAATTGTGATTTAGCTGGTAATTAAATGATATCGAATATCGACGAACTACGTGCATTTAGTGGTGCAAAAACAATTAATGTCCTCAGCTGCGTATTCATTAAGGACTTTTTGTTTTTCGAGTGCACAACATGCATATGTTTATCGAAAGCGAGTGTCAATCAAACACAAGTGTTTTAAATTAAGTCTAATCGAGTTACCCTTATGTTAATAAATCAATTATCATGCTGTGCGAATGTTGTTTAATCAGTGTGTATAAAACTCGCTAGTGCATACGTGTATCGGCTACTTTTATGTGATTGTAATTGCAAATAATAACCATTATAGCTATAAAATGACTAAATCAAATCATACTGCGCGGAAAACATACCTAAAAACTAAAATAAATGTACATGATTTTTTCTTTGTTGCAGGAACATCAAATAAGAAATTAGAAATAGCCAAGCCAAAAAGGATAAATGAACTTCCAGAGAAGCTATTGATGTCAGGAATAAATCTACCAGGTATGTTTTAGTTGAGGAATTTTAAGATATATGTACTGTTTATTTCTACAGAGACAGTATTTAAGCCGATTTATATTCATTAATTTCGAACGTTACCATCAAATCGTGGTTGACAAAAATGTTAGACATTTATATAAAGTGGAAATACTGTATTGATTAGTTTGTTTTACTAATAAATCTGAAACTAAGAAATAACCACAAACATTTTTTTTCTCGGACTTGGAGGTCAGATCATGTTTTTGGGGTCGCTGAATCGGAATTTGAGCTCTGTTTAACCCCATCACATCAAGGTTTTATCATAAGCTCAAAAAACCAAACAATGCTTTTCAGGACTATTAATAATAATAAACACATTTATTGCCCAACAGATTTCTCCAATAATAGGACAATATTATTACAATATAGTTTAGCAGATATAATAATAATGTGAGTAACACAGGACATAACAGAAAACAAAAAGAAAAATAATTCGTACAATACTACATACTAGATGCATAGAATGGAATTGATAGGTACATACAAAATTATTGAATAGTACCAGAAATAGTTAAACTCAATAATATGCAATATGCAATGCTATTAGCTACTGTACCGAAGTCACCAGTATCCACTATTACATTTAGAGTATCAATATTAATATCACATAACTCAGAAATTCTATTAAAGTTAAGCAACATGTTATAAGTGGATGATTTAATTAGAAGGTTAGAATTTGCATGACGCAGATAAAAAGTAAAATGACAGCGAGTTGCAATAGGTGCAAAATGAAAGGATATTTTTTGTAATAAATTAGGCAAATCAATGTTATTATGAATTAAGCGCATATAACCCAATAACTCAAACTTTAAACATAAAACTCAAATTCTTTACTCCCAAACCCATAAACCAATCACCCCGCAACCCCACAACTCCATAACCAATAAACCCAATAACCGCGTTACTCAGTACTTGAGCTTATTATATACATTATTCAGTACTCTAAGTAACAAAATATATCCTATTCCACAAACCATGTAACCCTTAAAAGGGTATTTGATGAACTACGGACGTACTTATACTTATTTTATATTTGTTTTTTTTTATATAGCTGTAAGAGGTTTTCTTTTCTTTGAATTATCTGCACAGAGGAATTCTTTTACGTTTTTTTCTCCTTCTGGTATATCCCTTTTTACCATTCAACAAGAATCAGCCACCATATTTACGTCCCATCTTTCTTGGTAACGGGTTTCCCTTACCTTTATGTCTTGGTGGAAACATTCACCTTGTTCTTCGCTGAAGTGGCCAAGATTATATTCTTGGAACAGTTACCAAGGAACGTGAGACGTAAATATGATGACTGATTTTTGCTAGAAAGATATGGACAAAAAAAGTATTAACGCATTATAAACAGCGAGTCGCAATGTTTTAGTAACGTAAGATACTACCCACTGTCGGTATGGAACTGGTATTACAATGTTGCAGTATTGTCATCATCTTGGAGATCACATCTTGACTAATTTTCTTCTCTATGACATGCAGAGTCTTGGTTGCGGTCAAATTGTTAGAATTTTATAATTATGCCATCGATTTCACCGACATACTGAGAGAAATACCCAGGCCCACGTGTCGTTTTAAAACCGCGCACTTGAAAAACATCATCATAAGTCGATTGGGTCAAGTGCTGCCAGTTGACCACTTTGGAATATATTCCAAAAAAAATCTTGTAGAATATTGCTCATCATTCTCATATCAAAAATACTTTACTAAAGCAGATTCAAATGTTTCTTTTTGCAGCAAAGACAAATGAAAATTACAACAAAGTTTATAAACTTACTTAAACTACACTTAAACATTTAAAAAGCTTATACGGTTACGGTCAAAATGTAGAGGTTCATCATTTTCCTCCTCAGTCATCCTTGTAATCGCAAATTACCTGAAGGAATTATATTCCACGCAGAAGGTCTAGCTTGCACAACAACATCAACATCACTTTCAACTGATCATACAAAAAAGAGGGGTGTATACCGATCTACACAAAAACAAGCAAAATTGCCACGTGGTCTACGAGACAAAAAAATATGGGAACCAATGGTATTGATTAAATGAAGAAAAACAGGTTTATAATAAATAATAATTAGTTATTAAAAAGTCACTTGACAAGTAATGTTAAGCAATTCGTTTTAATTGGCAGAAATGCATTGTTAAATTTAAAATTAAATATAAACATGAGCCACTCTGTTTGTTGCTTCCGCATAAAAATTGCTAAAAAAGTCATTTGAAACTTGTGACTCAACCAAAAAGTATTTAAATCAAAGTGTCAAGAAAGTTGTTGGTGACTGGTAAAAATAGGACACCCACGTAGAATTTTGCTTCCAAATAAGATTGTTAAAATCGATTAAACACCAGTGAAAATCAACCAAAAGGTGCTAAAAATAAAAAATACAGTGTAAAAATTAGTGTGGTACATAAAAATCAATGAGATGAAGTCACAAGAACAGAGTTTCGCAACGCATCAAGAGTGAATTTTGCAAAATTCTGTCTTTCTAGAGAATAATTGAAGGACGGACTGTGTACACCAATCCACAAAGATTACAATGTAAATCATAAATAATAGAGACATGTAATAAAATTCGTATTAATATTCAAATTTATATGATTATTGTTTGTATTAATTAGTTTAACCATTAGAATGAAATACTAGATCTCTAGAATTTTCTAACTTTTCATTAACCATCTTTCTATTAAAAAATCAGATGTCTTATAAATTTTATAACCAAATTTTATTAAATAAATTTATTTCAAAATCACTACTGGACATAACTAAACAATTTTTATACCATCACACCTTCTCAGACTAAAAGTGATACATCATTTCTTTTGAAGGCTGACATGTAGCAACATAAAAAAACCAAAAGATTCACAAAAACTTGCGCCCAACTTTTCTGTTAGCAAATATAAAATCAGGTAAGTACGAGACTGAGCTAACCAACGAAGCAAACACAAAACAAACTCACATTCATACATAAAAAATAACAGTACAATAATTATTATTGTAAATGAATGTAACAGAAAAAGCGGAATTATACAGGGTATCTGTAAAATTTATCACTTATTCCGGAGGTCAAAATATGATGGTCTAAATCAAGTTATTTCTGTCCAAAATTTTATAGTTTCTTAAATACTTTTTAAGTTATAGTTTTATTTTAACTCAATAACTTTACTTTGTTATACCTAAATTTTAGTAAATTCATAAACTTGGAAGAGAGTAGTTTTCTCGTACGAGAACTTGAAATACAGGGTTAACTATGACTAAGTACAAATATTTTAAGAGGGGATAGAAAAAAATAAGATTTAACAGAACTTTCTTTCAAAAAATTTCCAAACTTATTTATAAAGCGAAAACATTTTTTTTCGATATTATATTAAATCCTTATTTAACGCCGCCAATGCGAGAATCAGAGTATGCAACCAGCACACAACCGTTATGCAACAGTCTGCAGTCGGTCCAGTCGAGTCGGTTCGCTGTCATGTTATAATTTAATTCCTGTGTTTACGTTGTAGTTTTGTGTTTTTCTTCAGTTTTTAGTGCCTTGTTTTAATTTTAAACGTTTTATAGTTAATAAATAAAGGAATATGTGTCGGGTACAGATATTTTCCCACAATATAGTTCGCCGGCTTGTTTTTCTAGGTTATGGGATAAGACTGCCGCGGGTGTTAAACGTTTTCTGTTATCTATTAGAACCTACCTACTCATCCCTTTCTTCGATTTTGTTATAATACATATGCATTGTATCTACTTAACTGTACCTACGGGAAGTGTGTTTATCGGTAGTGAGTGAAAATGTAGTTTTACCAGTTTGTAACCAAATAATGAAAAACGAGTGCAAAATACTGGAGCTAACTGGATTAACTGTTACCTACCTATCAGGTATTATTACTAATAAGAATGTTAATTTTTGTCGTTTCTGCATTTAGAAACACTGCAAACGACCGCATGGTAGTTGTTGACAGATGTAATGTCAACTATGGATCTAAGCCATAGGCCATCTCAGTCGATACTTATCATAGACGCCGACTTTCCGTAGGAAAAAAGGGTTTTGCCCCATTTTTTAAATATCGAGCTAAAATTCTGGAATAATTTTTTTATTGTCTTTTAGGGCTCCCTGAGCACGTGGTTAAAATTTTTGTACTTAGTCATAGTTAACCCCGTATAGCCCCGGATTTGCTGTCAGTTGTAGAGGGCACCAGTTCCAATAATTCATACGCATTTCATTCGTCATATCTTTTTTGTACTCTGGTGTATTGATTTTTTTATTGATAATTTTTATTCGTTGGCGTTTTTTCTTAAAAGAAGGTGTACTTGGTAAATGTCGTTTTTAACAATCGTTTGGATATTTGGATTTTAAAGTTTTATTTCATAAACAAACCCATTTTCATCCTTCACACTTTATGCAATTAATATTGAATTTTAGACTAAGATAAATTGGTTTAGATCATAATATCTTAACTCCAGGAATATGTGGTAGCATTTTGTCTCAATTTTTTAGAAACACCCTATTCTGAATGCACATGATGTGTATAGTTGCATAGGGTGTCTAAATGATTTGGATAAAATGCTACCACATGTCCCTGGGACCAAGACATGATTATCAATTTGAACTACAGTAGGTGGTGCCCTCTGCAACTGACATTAAATTCAAGGCCATATTTCAACATCCATTTACAAAATTTTATGTATTTACTACATTTTATAATGAATTATTGAGAAAAAACTAAAATAAAATTATTACTTCATCATCCTTATATCTCAGAAACTACAAAATTTTGTGTCAATCAATAAGATCATGATAGTTTGGCTTCTGGAATATGTGGTAACATTTTTCCAACCTTTTGCAGACACCCTGTATATTTATTTAATATTATTCGTGTCTAAACCAGCGAACTGACGTGTTCCTGCGTTATACAGTGTTGTGTTATGAACCATGGTACGAATTTCCCTACTTGATGATGAATGATACGGACAGACACCTCTGAAGCTCATATACACTAAATATTCGCTTAATCAGCTGTCAGGCTTATAGGAAATACTAAAACCGGGCAAAACGGCGACACATAAACTCTCTCAAAGAGTTAATAAAACGTAATGGGACTGTGGAAACAATCGAAAGCTTTTCCTAATCTGCATAAAAGACCGCCGCGTTTCGCCCGTGTACCCGCGCAAGTTATCAGATTTACACCGTGAGTGTTGCAAATAAACTATGCAGTTACAGTGCGCAGTGATTACGGTCGAGTGTGTGGTCTCACAGTAATGGCATGAAAGAGAAATTCTTTTGTGTATGCACCACCATGCGATTATAGCGAGTGATTTTATTTCGTTTTACGATCTTGTAATTTTAGTGGTTACGGTAAATGATTAATTGCTGGCGTAAACTCGGGAGGCTTCGTGTATTATTAATTTCATTGCTTAATGTAAAGAGACTATACGGGGTGAGTCAGAATTAGGTGTAAAAAAATTAACCAAAGATTTTTCCGCCGAAACAAAGTTTTTATCCAAATAAATTTTTGTTCTAACTTGCCTCTTTACAAAGATACATAGTGTTGAAGATTTAGGAAAATGGAGTCAACACTATAGTGAATCATTTAAAAAAATATATGTGACGCTATTGGCTAATATTAAACCTAATTTATTTTTAAGATGATATCGTTTTTTAGTACAAAAAAGTATATTTACACAATTTCAGTAAATACTGTTAAATTTACTCAAAAACTGATAGATTAACAGTTTTTCACGGTTATAATGGCGAACAGAAAAACTACTTCACTTAACCTTTTAAAAATGCCAACAAATATTTGTTAATTCAATATTCTATTATTATTTTAATTGGACGTAAACGTATTGGTTACAAGAACCAATGTATTTATTCAATCCACTATTTTGATTCTATTAACTGAAATAAATATTTTAAACAATAATTACGAAACTGTTCTGTATAAACATCATATAACATAATATAACATTCGAAAAGAGCAAATTTTGTGTTTGTCTCAACAATTTTTAAATGTCATAGTGCGCGCCAATATTCTTGGCAGGATAAAATACGTCGGATGTGCGGGGCCGAGAGGGATTATGTTTCTCCGACCACATTATTGCACTGTAGAACCGGACGCCTTGTAGAGGTGGGCCCCTGGGAGGCACCTTTCTCCGCTCAGCGTAGACTGCGTTTACGGCGGTTACGTTTAGGTCAAACAATAATGAAAATAAAAACAATAAAGAAAAATCATTGAATTAAATCATTAGAAGTTGTGCTCAAATGAAAAAAATACTTGATATAAAAGAATAATACGTAGATGGAACAAGTTATGAGACTGATTTAACATATATCGTTGAGTTAAGCAGTAAGTCGTCAACAATTTTATTTTTTTTTAATAGTCAGTATAATATTATTTTAATCGTCTTTGTTATCAATATTTCAAAATGTAAGGAATTTATCCAGTTTTGGTTAAAATCAGTTACTTACAATTCTGAGACACAATAATTTTTCATATTCAGATATGACAGACGTGACTGTTATTTGATCGCAATTTTTCATTGGACGTGTTAGGCAATAAGAATATTTGGAAGAGTTTCGAAATAGATTACAACCTGGTAGTCAACAGTTTAAAAAATCTATTTGAGTTTAGAGAAAAAAAGACGAGAAATTTGTTCTTGTTGCGGTTCACAAACTACAAGAATCCTTATGTGACTTATATTTGTTAGCAATTAAATTTTAGTGGACGTACTAGGCATCAACAATATTTGGGAGGATTTTTAAATAGATTACAACCTGGACGGTTATTCTTGAAATCTGGGAGTAGGTTTTCTCCTGAGAAAGGGGCGGAGTTCTCCGCAATTGAAAACTATGCTATTCTTGACAACCACGGAGTACTCACTTCCCAGAATAGTAGGAGAACTTGTTTCTCATGGTATGTTATAGGAGAAGTTTAAGTTCTCCTGAGAAAATTGCGCTTCTAACCCAACTTTTAGATAATGTGATATTGTAAACAATAACTTTAAGTATTAAGTAAGAAGTCATAATAAGTTGAAGTAAGTTGTAACATTTATATACTCATATTCAATTTATAGGTATATAATAATCATAATAAAAAATTTAATTTATAATATTACGACAGATATATTCTTTGAACACTATGGATCTTGATGAAATGTTAGAAGCATTTGTTGTATTGGGTGATCTGCAGGATGCTGAAGAGCAAGCTGAGGGAGAACGTCAAGTACTTCAAATGACAGATCTATTTACGGTATCGGACGTAAAATCCATATACAAATATTAATAACAACCACAGAAAATAATCAGCTGATAATTCTTGGTTTTGATTGGTTATATTCTGAACGCAGCACCGGCAACACTGCAACATTTGTGGTGACAAGTTCCTACCATGTTCCTATTCACATACGTTCAAGAATAGCTATTTTATAACTGTGTTGAAATGAAGTGAACTTTGGGGGAAGTGGTCTTATATTTTCTCATGAGAAGAGCTCAGTTCTCTCGATCTCAAGAATAACCGCCCTGATAATCAACAATTTAAAAAAATCTGTTTATGAGTTTAGACAAAAAAAGACGAACAATTTGTTCATATTGCGGTTCACAAACTAATTCAGGACGACTATCTGGAGCTGTAAGAATCACCAGTGCAAATTTGATTGCACGATCTACCTTCAACATACCCAATTTGCAAGGGAATTTTGGCGCCTACTATGTTGAAATATTGTACAATGAATTATGCAGTTCATTGTAGAAAAGCTATTTTCTCGAAAATGGCCAATTTCTGAGACTAATGACAAGTATACCTTTTTTATCAAAAACAATGTAGGTTTATGATTTTCCATATTCAAAAACATCTATTCCTAAGTTAATACATTCGAAGACCGCGTAATTATTACAAAAAATTACTTTTTAAATTCCAACTTTGACGCCTTTGACTTATGTTATTGATATTTTTTTATTATCAACATTTATTTAGGCAATAGTAATATTTTGAAGTGAAAAATCTAGTACAGCTCCATGGGCCATTTTTTACTGACCACTCTGTATAAACTTATAAAAGAAAAAATGTTTTCAAACTGCAACTTTATCATTCGGTGTCTGTATCTGTTATTGCACAGTTTATAAGGATTCACCTTTGCTCGTCCATCTTTCTTGGTATTGTTGTGTGACCTCCTACGCCGACACGTGTCGCAAAGAAGATACAAAAATAAAAGTAAAAGTGTCTATGTTATCCATGAAGTATGTAGCTTATCAAAAAACACGAGCTTGAATTAGGTATCAGGAACAATGCTCTCCTTAATCTAGTAAAGGGCAAAACACGTGGACAGCATTATAATACCCAAGAATTTTAAGAATAAGTTCGTCTTGTATTGTGATTACTACAAAGCTTTGCAAGTAAACTGCAGGAACTAACACCATAATAGCTAGATGGTATTGGGAACTAAATCTATAAAATTTGCATTCCATTTCACGCCTTTGAGCATTTCCAATTTATAATCATCTGTAAAATTTCCTTAGCGAAAATTAACAATTATGACACATTATGGTAATTCAGGACATTCTTTACTATTCTCCCATAAAATTATATAATGTGACAGAAAATTTTACCTGCATGTGTCTTGCATGAAATAAAAACTTAAAATTTGAAGGGTAGTTATTACGAACACATTCACTTTCAAATTATGTTTCAGTTCATATTTACTAATTTGTTCAATGCATAGTTACAGCGTATTTGAGTTAATTTTCAATTCATTCAACAATAATAGGCTCATTTGGTGAAACCTAAAATTACACTATTTGTCTAATTTTTATGAAGCATTTATGGTTAATCAATACAATTTGAAGTTTATCTGATAAGTAGGTTCGAAGTATACGAAGACAAATTGGAATTAATTGGATGGGGAGGCGTGACGTCATTGCCTCTTACAGCTTTTTGGTACTCGTCCTCTTTGAATTCGGGCAAAGGTCTTTCTGTGTTAAATTAAAACAGAATAGCAAAGGTTAAAAACTTTCAAAATTCGTAACGTACTATTTAAAAGCAAACTCATCTAATTTATGAATAGTAATTATGGTAAAGGATTATTTTAACACAAATCACCAATTTGTAAGTGCTACAATGTGAGGTGTGGGAATGTAACGGTAACTTCTAAAACGAAATCATTAATAGCAGCTTCTCAGATAATGGTTTTTCAGGTTTTTTAAATAATGTAGATTGGTACTTAAGTAACTAAACAATGGCATGTTTTGGTTTCTAAGAAAAAAAGTTATGTAGGTAGGTAGGCAAAAACAAAACATTTGTTGTGTTATATAAGTACATATTTATTATCCAGAATTTTTAAGTTTAGTTAATTTAAAGTTTAGTTACTAATTATACAAGGGTGTATAAACAAACCTTCAAATTTATTCTTTCTGACTGTAATTATTTAAAATTTTATATAATGATATAAAATGTCTAAAAAATATTCTATTTAAGAGCTTCACGAAAAAGTTAACAATGCTTATGTTCAAAATAAAAGAGAAATGTGCAAGTGTCTTCTAATTAAAAAAAATAATTTCATACAATATCCATAAAAGAAAATAATAATAAGTAGACTGATATTTAGTTTATAAATGTTATTATTCAAATTTAAAATACATATTAATTTCAATAATTTTATAAGAATTTATTACATTAATTTCTTTTGTAACCACCTTCAAAAACCAAGATTTAAGCAATCAGTATTAAAGATTATAATAAGATACTTACTTAATATGTAGGTTTAGTTTTAAAGAGGTGTATGTACAGGGTCATTTATTGTATTTAGGCCACTCTATATTATCATTATTATTAAAGATACAAAATAAAGTTTCGAATAAAAGTTGTAGAGCTGTAACTGAACCCCTTTAATAAGTTGATAGAAGCACAGTGGCGTGTAGAAGTTGAGTGGTATTGTTGAATTTTAGAGTAATTTTATTCTGATTTTAAAAATATGACATAACGCTTCGTATTCTAAAAACAAGTAAATGGTAGCGAGCGCAACCCGTCCTGAAAATATTATTTTTTTGTTTTTGAGATCGGATTAAAAATCATAAAAAAATGCAATAAAATATCTCACATGCCACATATAAAACACCAGATCAGTAAATTAAAAACGTAGCGATTCGTTGTACAGTATTGGAATTTTATTTGATAAAGCATGAGTCCTAATTTATCAACAAAGAGAAAAACGCACACAATACATTCTAAATAACAACCTTATTTAGGAGGTGTATTCAACAGCCTATTGTAGTGACCATGAATTGTACGTAAACAGCTTTCAGTAACAGACATGATATAATCAAATTAACCTAAATCTATTACGTATGACAATTATTAATTAAGAGCGTGTAAAACTTCGAACCATTAAGATGTTTGCTTACCAGGTGTGCCGTTTTTATACCTGGAAACAGATGATGTAAATTTTAACATATAAGTACACCAAACTTAGATAAAATCTAATGATGTGAAAATTTCATTAATCCGTTATTTTAATTCCCACTAATTATAAGTATTTTTGTTGTGCACTTTGTCTCTGATTGTAATTTACTACATAGATATGTCTTCTTTCTTCAACTTTTTCTAAAATATATCTAGACTTAACGTTTTAGATATATAAAAACCTAACTTATTGAATAATATTACGTTTTCCTAATACCTACAATCCTTTTAATTGGGATGGTAAAAGAGCCATACTGAAGTAGCAAACTTTTGTGAAAGAATTGTACCGTGTTCTCTCTATATCTAACTCAAATACTTAATTTTTATTCTTAAATAATATACAGGGTGTTTCATAATATATGCGCAGGACTTCAGGATGTGATAGCTCGTTCAAAAATTGGAAAAAAAGTTCGTTTTTTGCGAATAACTACGGAACGGTTTATCGTGCAGAAAACAACTTTTGTAAGCATTTACTACTCATAATAAGCTATATTCTGTGCGAGAAAAAAATTTTTCATAGTCATAATTGGTGAAGATTTTGAAAGAGAAGTAGATGTTTTTCTCCCCAACTTCTACGTCACTGGAAAAAGTAAGGTTTTGAGACGCCCATTTGAACCGCCAATGTTTTCTACACAAAAAACGTACTCTTGATCATAAGCTCTAAAGTTGATCGTTTTCGAGAAAAATCTACTTTTATGTTGAAAAACATGGTCAATTTTTTTAAATAAAATTTTTATTTTGCTAAATGTATTATAATTTTCTTTATCAAGTAGGCTTTAAATTTTTAAATATCCTACCTCCTGTCAAAATAATAATTAATTTGTACCTGCGAAAAGTCAATTTGTATTACAAAAGTAAAGATAGATTACACAAACGTTGAAATGTGCGAAATGCATTACCTTTACGGAATAGCGAACGGTAATTCGGCAGAAGCAAGGCGGTTGTATCAAGAAAGACATCGTGATCGCCAAGTACCACATCATAACTTGTTTCAAGGCATTCACCAACGACTATGGGAAAATGGAAGTTTTAAAAAGAATACTGCTGATAATGGGCGACCTATGGAAGCTGCAAATGCCCAAGTAGAAGAGACTGTCCTCAACTAAATTGAAGAAAATTAGATCACAAGTACCAGAGAAATTGCTCACAACTTAAACATACCTCACTCGACGGTTTAGAGAATTTTGAAAAGACAACTTTTATATCCCTACCATATCCAAAGAGTACAAGCCTTATTGCCAAGAGATTTTCCACCAAAATTGGTTTTTTGTAGATGGATGCAAGGCAAAATAGCTCAAAATCCTCAATTTGGAGCCGAAGCTATGTTTACCGATGAGAGATGGGAGATGGTATTTTCAATTTTCACAATAACCGCATATGGGCTGAAGAAAATCCACATGAAATTGCAGAAGGCAATTATCAGCAACAATTTTCCGTGAATGTTTGGGCTGGCATCGTCGGTGATCATTTGATAGGCCACATTTTTTACCGAACAAATGAAACGGTGCAGATTATCGACAATTTCTAAAAGAAGTACTGCCGGAACTGTTGGAGCTCCGGCCCACTTTAGTTTGGTTGCTCGCCAATACTTGGACGACGAATACCAAGACCGTTGGATCGGTCGAGGAGGTCCCCACCCTTGGCCCCCGCGATCTCCCAAACTTAATTGTTTAGATTTTTTCTTTTGGGGCCATCTCAAAACCCTAGTCTACGCTACTCCAGTTGAAAATGTTGATCAATTAAGAGAACGCATTGTTGCATCTTGCGACATAATTCGGAACACTCTGGAAATTTTCTTTCGTGTTGGACAGTCAATGCATCGAAGAATTGCTGCGTGCATTGAAGCTAACGGAGGACATTTCAAACATTTAATTTAACTGTGTTCGATTTTTTTTTTAATTTTGCAACTATGAAGTTAACGTTTGGTTTTGTTACTTGTTCTAACGATTAAATTTTGTTTAATTAGTAAAAAAAAATTATTTCAAAAAATTGACCATGTTTTTCAACATAAAAGTAGACCGAAAACGGTCAACTTTAGAGCTTATGACCAAGAGTACATTTTTTGTGTAGAAAACTTTGGCGATTTAAATGGGCGTCTCAAAACCGTACTTTTTCCAGTGGCGTAGAAGTTAGGGAAAAACACCCATTTCCCCTTCAAAATCTTCACCAATTATGACTGAAAAAACTTATTTCTCGCACAGAATATAGCTCATTATGAGTAGTAAATGTTTACAAAAGCTGTTTTCTGTACGATAAACGGTTCCAGAGATATTCGCAAAAAACGAAATTTTTTTACAATTTCAACACCCTGTATCTCGAAAATTGTGCATTTTAGAAGGTAAATTAATACAAATTCAAATTTTTGGACGAGCTATCACATCCTGAACTCCTGCGCATATAGGTATTATGAAACACCCTGTATAATCCTATTAGGTATATACTTGAGGAATAGTGAAATTAACCTACCGTTGGAGTAAGTAATCTTGATATTAGTTATAACTTTCCGTTTACCTATACATAATCGTAAACTCTTTAAAGTTACAGTTGTAACAAAAGATAAATTTGAACTTCTTAACTGACTAATTAATCGCTTGCTTACTTTATATGACGTTTATTAAATAACAAGAACAGTCTATTATTCAAAACCATGAAATATTACTAATTAAATACAATGAAATTACAACTCAAAAATTGTATGTTTTATGACGAAAATGCAGTAGACCTTTTTTGTTAGAAATATAACAGGAAGTTATTTTGAACGTTTTAATGACAAGACTTCCCGTGAATCTCCGACATTGGTTAACAGAGAAATATACCGAATTATATCCTTTACTTAGTTAGATCATTCCGTAAGTTTAGTCAACTTATGTCAAACAGCTTCGGAGTTAATTGAAGAAATGTGATATTTATCCAAAATATTAATGCTCATTTTCTTTTAAACCAATAACTTTAGACCTCCAGTTTATAGAATTCAAAACAATGATCCAACGAATCACCCTCATAAATTATGACACACTTAAATTACACTCTGTATACTGGTTTTCCATGTTATCTACTTTCAATCAAAGCTGATTGTATGAATTAATCCTTACAATATAGTTACTTTTCTTGCTTATATCCAAATAGTATTAAAGTGTGAAAAAGAAGGCGTACCATATCTTCTTCAGTGTTTCTTTATGAGACTGATTACACTAATGACGCTCATAAATTTTAATAGATATTATTTGGGCAACATAAATGTACTATATATCAAACTTTTCAAAACGATTTAATGTGCGTGACCATTTAAGGCGTGAACCACCCATCACGGAAATGAATGCATTAAATTGACATAAGTATAATTTGCTCCTAAATCAAACAACAATACGGCAGTATTTACAATTGATTTCGAATCGATTTTCCCACAGGTTCGATAACATTCTATATTTGCTCTGCAGTGTGAAAAGGCGTGTTTCCTGGCTCCTAATTCATGCCTACTTATCTTACTACTCGCATAATTTGCATGATTTGTTTCGATGAAAGGTTGTAATCTCAGATTTACATGTGCAACGAGATCGTAACTTTGGGTATTAAATGAAACCGATCCGCATCAGAAATTGTTTATGACCTTTAATATCACGCTTTTTCAACAGACTAGATTGCTTTGTGAGAATTACTATTTTTTTAAATCTACATTTGAAGCAGCAGTGCATGCTATACTCCAAAAGCGAAAGTTTCTTTTAAAAGCGATTTAAATAAATTTGAAAACGTTTTGAAATGCATCTTCAACATATACTTAGTAATTTCGTATAAATGATTGTCTGATATAGAGTGATGAGTCATATTTATGTCAACTTTGAAAGCTCTCGATGAAAAGTATTTACTAAAATCACTGTTTATTTTATGTTTCACATGTGATGCTATCAAATTCCCTCTAATAACATCCCTTATACTTCGTATAAGAGATCTGTATAGCAATATTTTTAGTTTTGTAAAATATGCAGGGTGTTTCTTAAGTAGAGGTCAAAAATCCAAGGGCGTATTCTTTGGTCAAAAGTAAGGGGTTTTTAAGGGTATAATGTTTGTAACTTTTATCAGGCTCCGCCCATCAGCACCTTCAATGGCAAATTTAACTTTGTGTCCCTGTAAGTTAGGCAATTGTATGCAGAAATTTAGCAAAACATGTCTTCTTGGCGGACAGATTTCATGAATATAAATGCAAAAAATTGAAATCTGTGGCAATTGTCTGTTATAAGAAGACTTGATTTACTAGCCTACAACTTTCTTTTTTTATAATAGTGCCTAACAACGTCTCACCGCAGTCCTAAATGTGGGCAATATTGCGACCGAAATATTGTTCAAATATATATATTTTTTTAAATATGGCTCTGCTGTCTAGTAAAATAGACTTTTATTGATTGATTAAAACTTGCTCCATCTTAATACGAATTTCCATTGAGCAGAAATATGAAAGCGTGTGGACGTCTAAAAACTGCTTTGTAAAATTGCGAACATTACAGCCTTAATATATAAATCTGGGGTCCTAAGACACCCATTGTTCAGCTACAGCGTATCAAAAATTAAAAGAAAATATCAGTTTTTAATTTCTTAACCGTTTGTGGTAATTTTACCAAATTCGGTGTGCATAGTATGACAGTAGGTATGAAACAAACAATTGCTATACTCGCGACAAGAATTCAGACGACTTACGTCATACGAACAAATGAATAATTCATTACATTTTCATCAAAATATTTAAGAAACTGCAACTGATATTAATAAAACTATATACTACACTAAAAGTTTACATTATATATTGCCCTAAATTGCAAAAAATGATTGTTTTTAAAGCCACCAAATATCGAAAATTACGTTGACAATAAAAACAAATGTGTAACGTCAGCCGTGACGTAAGACGTCTGAATTCTTGACTCGAGTATAGCTTTATCATCAGAGGCGGAGCTGTGGGTATCATCGATCATAATTTACTGAAAAAATGTATATCACCCTGTATAATTTTACAAATATAATATTTTCACTTTTTGTTTCTTTACACTTTTTTGTATTCCAAACCGATGTCTGTATGTCTTAGGGAGACCATACAAAATAGCAATAAGAAGCCGTCATTTCATTTAATATTGTATATTGTCAAATTTAGCTTATTTTTTAAAAGCGTTTTAATAATGGCTTATGCATATTCAGATACTAAAATGGCCAATATGGTTTACATATATCGTTTTACACGTGGAAATGGTGGAAATTTTCTTATTGGGCCTTACTTTTTACCAAGAACTTTAACAGGTGCCTCCTACAGACATTTTCTTGAAAACGTTTTACCTAAACTACTTGACAAAGAATGTGGTTTATGCACGACGGAGCTCCCCCACATTTTAGTTTGGCGGCTCGTGAATTTTTAAATGAAAGACTCGGTAATAACGTGATTGGACGAGGTTCTCAAAACCAGGTCAACTTTAGCCACCCAGATACCGGATATGAACCATATTGATTTTTTTGGGAGAGACATCTCAAGACATTAGTTTATAAGGTCCACATTGAATATGAGGAGCACTTGCGCTACCAAATTGTAACTGGTTGTGGTGTGCTAAAAATTACTCCTGGAATTTTTGCACGTGATTGAGCTGCAATTTCAATCTGAAGCATGTAGGTAATGGCTGATGGTGGCAATTATTTGTTATAATAAATCATAGTAAAGTAATTCCATTGTTATTTAATTATTTTGTTATTATTTTAAGTTAAGTTTTGTTGTTAATCGGTTTGAAACACAAAAAAGTGTAAAGAAACAAAAGTGAAGATAATACAATGACAGATGATAGCCTATTTTATTTGTAATATTATGCAGGGTGATTTTTTTGACAAATAATGGCTACAAGCGGTTTAGAAATTAGAAATTAAAAATTAAAAATTGATTTTTCTTTTTAATTTTTGACACGCTGTATCTGAACAATTACGGTTCTAAGACCCCACATTTACAAGAAACTCTTATTTTTGGCCACAGAAGACGCTTCTGGATTTTTGACCTCTACTTAAGAAACACCCTGTAATTATATTAAGAAATTAAGAATCCGTAAATAGTAGAACAATAATAATAATAATAATAATATCTCTACCCCTCATTCTAATCACAGGGATTAGCCCAGAAGTCGGAGACTTGTGCGGGAGAGGGGGCGGCATATTATTATTAAGCAGGCCGCATTTGCGCCCAGGAACGACTTACGTTGGTAGGCCCTAACCACTATTCAGTGCAGGAATGAGGGAAACCTGGAAAACCTCATTAATTAGGGGGGTTGTCAGATATCAACCGGTATCAATCTCTCACATTGACCCAAGCAAACATTCTTCCACCCTACCATACTCGTAGAGAGGGCGCCAAACCTCTCCACGAATATAGCTTATATACGGTCTACCGGCAGCTGGGCTCGAACCAACACCGATCTAGTCACCTCGATTCAAGTACTGACGCCTTAAACCGCGCGACCACTGACCAAAAAAAATAAAATAATGAAGAGTAAAAATATTTATAAATTTTAAATGCATTTTATATTTGTACCATATATTAATTTATCTTTCTTATTACAATAATAATTGTTATGCCGAAAACAGTTCTTTCATTAGAATTGTTTATTTTAGCTAATATATGTACCTATAAGTCGCTTTTAGAGGAATATTCCTAGAACTGCAGATACGTATCTGAAATAATATATTATTTAGAAGACATCTTAATTAATACGTTAACCAAATAAATTATATCTTGTTCTTTAGACCAAGTATGCTGGCACACCAGTATTAAATTTGCATTAAATTGTATATCTAACGAATACTGAGAAAACCGAACCCAAATTCTGCCATACTTAGGTATTACTTAATATACCTTGTCACTTGCAGGCTCACTTTAACATACAGTATGCGCCAAAAGTATGGAATAAATTCAATAAAAACGAAACATTTATTTTTGGGGAAATTCCTCGAACAGGTCGATTTTTAATTTAAAAAATACATATTTTAGCGTAAAATGCGATTTTCAAATGTCATTTGTTTTCGAGTAATGACGTCATCGATTTTTTTTAAAATGGCAATACCATGTTTTTTTCCTTGATTCTGAAAGATCGTTTAATCCTCTATCGGACAGTACTAAAATTTTGCCCTCTTACATAGGAAAGTTTTCGAGTAAATGACGATTGAATGTTAGAAAACGTAAATTTTATCCATAAAAAAGTAACAATTCTGAGGTATGTAAAATAAAATACAATTGATTAAATTTTATACTTAAATTAAATGTTCGAATTGCCATCCACCAACTTCTTGACAATGCGCAAGTCTGTGAAGAAATTCTTCTTGCACATTATGAATGATTTCTGGGGTAACTCTGCGTATTTCGTCCCGAATGCGATTTTGAAGTTCTTCTAAATTACGTGGTTTATTAATGTACACTTTTGACTTCAAGTATCCCCATAAAAAACAGTTAAGAGGTGTATAAAATTTAATCAATTGTATTTTATTTTACATACCTCAGAATTGTTACTTTTTTATGGATAAAATTTACGTTTTCTAACATTCAATCGTCATTTACTCGAAAACTTTCAAGAGGGCAAAATTTTAGTACTGTCTGATAGAGAATTAAACGATCTTTCAGAATCAAGGAAAAAAATATGGTGTTGCCATTTAAAAAAAAATCGATGACGCCATTACTCGAAAACAAATGACATTTGAAAATCGCATTTTACGCTAAAATTAGTATTTTTTAAATTAAAAATCGACCTGTTCGAGGATTTTTCCCAAAAAATATTTTGTTTCGTTTTTAATGAATTTATTCCATACTTTTGGCGCATACTGTATATAGCTATCTTGTTTTTAGAATTCTTAGTAAATTACGAAAAACTTAAACAGCGACGTTACCTGCAAGAACATTTAAAAAATAACAGTAAATTTTAGCAGTTTTTGATGAAAGGACAACACAAATATTATGAAATTTATCCATCAGAGATCTATACTCTACATATAGAGATTTGTCTTTAACTTCACGCAACTTTTGTAAATGAAATAAGTACGCTGTAGTATTACAGAAATAAACAGGGATAGAATTCCATGTTATGTTATGTATTATGATTTCACAGCTATTATGCTAAATTCCATCGTAAGTTTCCGACACTATAATTTGTACTGATTATATTTAGCTTGGAATTATGAAATTATAGATATGTAATTTAATAGCAAAATAAATGTTCTTATATTTTATAGGTTATAGGTTATTTACCTTTATAACTGCAATTCAAAAATATGCATATAGAAAACTTTCTGAATAACTAACATTATTTCACATATAATGTATAAGACTATTATCAGTTTAATAATGAACAATATTCACATGTTAAAAATGTACCTATACCAAAGATTTTATCAATCAGTTCAAATATCTATTTCTTGTTTAAGATGAATAATGTAGCAGAAGCCAAATTATAAACGTATTAGTATTATTCTTGTAGCCATATAAAGAGTGTGCCAACAGATATAGTTGAAAAGAGAGAAAACTTTTTATTTTTAATTTCATGGAAAAAGGTTAAAAAATTATATTTGTTAAAATGTACAAAAATAAGTTTAAATGACTCAATGCTAATGAGGATGTCTTTACTAATAAAAATATTCTGTTAGAAATACAGTATATTTTATTATTAGAATTCAATAATAAATACATTATGAGAAGGCATTGTCAGAAGCAGAAATAATTTCTGTGTAGGATTTTTTTTGGCGGAATCTGTCCATACACCCTCCAAATGTAAATTATCCACCCCTTGTTCTAAAGGTGTATTGTTCGTCCATCATCTAAAAATGCATTTTAGAAAATGTATTGAAATGTGTTTTCTGAAAATGACATTTTATTCTTGAAACATTAATATATATTCCTTGGTTTTATCAAATACACGTGTGAAAACAAATATTTTTAGCTCAAATTTTAGTTAAATTTAACGTAATTACGACTAATTACTGTTTTACTGCCCCAGAGATAAATATGTCATTTGAAATTAATATTGTTGTATGGCTTACATACACAGATAATGACGCAATTTTGCTGCAAGCATCTAAATAACGTACCGCTTCAGTTTATATAATATTTATGATTTTTATTTAAACATTTAAATGGGCATAAGTTGCAAGTGTCCGCGTTACACAATATAGTCCACACTTTTTCCATGTATATGTATGTCACAAAAAGCCTTTATTAATGAAGCGTACATATTTATCTACTATACCTTAACACAACTAACACATTAGGTTAGAGGTTAGAATAATGTGCTTGTGCGCAAGTGTAACAAAAATCCACTGAAATGTACGATGTGGAATGCGTTTAGTTCCATTGCGCATCCAAAGAAAGGTACTACACAGACAAAAGGAAGCACATGAAACTGAGCAAAGAAATACTTCATTGGTTATGTATGTGGGTGCGAGAGAGACAATCAGCTGCACGTACGATATGAATTGTGTTCTTAATTTCCCATTATTTTGTTTGTAAACACGTCATTGGCGTACAGTGTGGTTTCTTCTTTTATCTTGTATCTCGTTAGTGTTATTCTTTGTCTATTTTTGTGAATGTTATTGTTGGAACATGTCATGTTTTATAAGGGACTGTAAAATCAACTAGCATATAGCACCAAATAATTCTTCATATCCAGAATTCAATTTTATTTCAATTCACAATCGGCTAAATCTGTATTCCTCCGCCATTGTTAGGAGGAACAGAACAAATATGGCGCTGATCATGAGTAATCCCATTCGCGCAGCTTTTAGCGCATTCCAGTCATCATAATATAAAATTACATTTTAGTGTAAAAATCACAAGAAATCCTTTAAAATTTCATTATAAATTGAGTAATAACAAATAGTTCCAAAGTAATACATTGTATTACCACATTATTCCCAGTTTCCTAATTTTATTACATAAAAAAACAACATATAATATGTGAAAAGATCGTAATAAAACATGGAAATTTGCACCCATTTTGGTCAGTAACGTCTAATATTCATATAACACCACCTTGCTGCATTTGTAGACTGAATTTAGAAATTTTTCCGATTCCTATCGTTTTTTATGAACAAAGTACATTTAGCAATGACGATATTTTAAGAAAAATGTATAATTTACTGTTGGGAATGAAACGCAGGAAAAGGAAGCGATTACACAGAAATATTACATTAGCATATGTAAGACTGTATTAAGGACGCCGTATTCTTGAAATAGTGTTTTTTACAAATACAGATAATTTTGGATATATAAAAACTGATAATAGAGCTTAGCAATATTGGAATATACGAATATTAAAAGGTTAAACAAATATATAACTACAGAAAGCAGTCTAAACCAACAAAGTTTTAGGTACAAAATACTTGTTTTTTACATTTATCTGTAGATGTAAATATGGTTATAAAACTAACTTACATAGTTGTGCATTAAAAATTATATGCCTTTGTTTATAAGTACCTGAGAAAATAATTGTTAAAATGTAGGGTTAGAATAGCAAAATAATGGGTATCTTACAGACCGCTTCTTAAAAGTTATAACTTTATTTGAGAATTTAAATAGTTAATATAAGTGTATAAACAAAACGTTAAGAATTTTATTTTTTATATTACTATTTTTCTGCACGTTTTATTTATTCGACATTTCTCTGCCTAAAACGGCACATATTTGACCGATTTTACGGCGCGAAATACGACGACCTTAATACAATATTTCAATTTCCCTTCTGCACAGACATAAACACTTAATTGGGAAAGGTTCTGAAAAAAAAAATATGGTAAAGGTGACAAATGAAGTGGCGAGCAAATATTTAGTGTTAAAGACACACCCAAATTTGCACAATTTGGCCAGGTCCTTAACCCCTTTATTTTCTGGCAACTGAGAAATAAGAATGTATAGCGGTTTGCTAAATTCAGTATACCAAGTTTTGAAACACTATTAATCTTTGCCTATCTTTTCAGTACCTTTCCTAGAATAATTAATAACTCCCATACAACAATGAAGTCAGTTGCATGTTTCATACTCTACATACATGTTTTATCTCACGAAATTTTAACAAGTAAGCTTAACACAGTGCTATATTTTATTGGCATTAATCATAGGCAACTAATATGTGCCATAAAATTTAGGAGAACGTTATACGCCTCAAATTATTTAGTTGCGAAACTTGAAATGTATACAATAGTTTATTGCATTTTTTTCTGTACCTATGACTATTTTTATATTGAGGTTATGATAGCGTACAAAAACATTTTATTTTAAAGAGTCTTAAATAAAAATACAGATTATCTCGAACTACATAGACAAACTTGACCAGATGTCAGAGTTCTTTATAATAAGAAAATAAGTGTATAAATATGGGTCAACTCATTTTACATCTTCTCTCAATATCATGCGTTTTTTTATATTCTTATAAAATAATATACACCAAACAATTTTTATTTTAACACGGCCTATTAGAATTCATAGTTTATTTTAAATTTGATTAATATAAGTACATTTTCATTTGTTTAAAAAATATTTAAAAAAATGTTTTTCAGAAATGTCATTCGAACACTGTTTTGTGTAGATTTACGACAAGTTATTGAATTTGATTAAGAAAATATTAAATAATAATTTTACTTGAAATAAAAAATAGCAAGAAATATAAAAGTTTTCAAATCAGATTTTTGATATCATATGAATGTAGACTTTCAAAACTATAGGTGTACATTGAAAACTATTTGGAGGGTAGAAAGGGACTACGGTCTATTAACCACACGGTTGGGGTCATCAGCAGGTAGCCAATGATAGCTTCGGACTTTTGTGACGTATGACACAGTCTATCTCAGTCCATCTTTCGAGAAAGACTTTGTTTTTACTTACGGGAATTTTGTTAATAGACCATGAACAGGAGTCAGAGTCTCCAATTGTAGAGTTCTAAATAATATTTTTTTCTTAAAAAAAAAACAGCAAAAAGTATAAAAATATTTGTGCCAATTTTGAAAATTTTTGTTTTTACAATTAGTCATTAATTAAAAAAATCATTTTAATTTTTTTCTAATTTTTGATAGGAATGTAACTTTACTTAGGATTTGTAAAGTTATTGTAAAACTTATATGTATTTTACTATGGAAATTACGTCTACTTGTGCATAATATGTAAATTTACTAATTCCTTTTAAAATTAGAATGTAATTATTCATTTAATGCATGTAATAGTTATACTCATGCATATATTTTTCTCTGGAAATAGAGTACCGGCTATATACTGTGTAAATTAGTTTCCTGTAAAACGCAATATAATTAAATATACTTGGATATATACTACATATGTAAAAATTATACAGCATTCTGTCGCTGAAAACTTACTGTAAACATGAGTCTGCAAATAATTTGTTGGCAAAAATATGAATGGGTATATAAACAAGATTTTGAAGTACCTAGGTAGTAGTATCTATTGAACATAACAAATATATAGGTACATTTAACATGTAGAAAGGTGCATAAAGTATAAAACACAGTTACATATATTTTGAGAATTTCTGTAATATTTATGTAGATACCTATGTTGTATTTTCGGGTAGGTATATATGCAGCACCACACAATGTGCTTTCAAACAAATTTTATTTTTTAAATCACCTTTAAAGAGCCTATAACTAACTAAACTATACATACACTTGAAATGTCTCATATCACTTTAACCTCAACTGCACTACAATGTTTATAACGCATATGATAGACAAGCCGACCATTACTGGATCGAGACGTTGTAAGCGAGTGCATTGGAATGTGTTTACTATAAATGTTTCTGTAAAAATACATAATATTGGTATTACTTAATAAATTTACAGAACTTTACACGATTTGCCTATGAATATATAAATTAGTTCTTTAAAATTTTACAGACATTTTTTAGAGTGCATCTCGGAAACTAAGCACTTCGCGACCCAAATATATATATATATATATATATATATATATATATATATATATATATATACTTGTTTTCCTATTTTATAAAGCTCTTTCACCTGCCAAAGTTTGGTTCCTGCAATTTCGGTCACCCTATATAGTTTTAGGAAAAAACAAAATACGATTTGTCGATATATATTCAGTTTAAACAAAAAAATACCTAACAAATCCATTAGTTACTAAATTATTAGCTACATTTTGAAAAAGTCTTATAATCATTTCACCGGAGACATAGCCACTTAAATTTGGAATAAGTATAAACTGGCTGATGACGATGGCAGATATCCTATGTAGTCCCCTTTATTAGGTATATCCACATAAATGGTATACTAAACTTGACCCATTTCACATTGTTCTTTAAGAACCTCTGCTATAGCCGCCATTTATGGGGCCTATCCGGAGCAGGTCATATCTGCGGCGATATATTTGACTGAAAGTAAGTTTGCGAAAGTAGATATCGAGCTTAACAAGCTAACAATGCTATCACGACCAAAGGGGCGTGACGCACGAGCATAACCAATTCTAATAATTGATTTCAAAATGGTACTGCCGTTCTGGCATCGAACGTACCGCTGTCAGTTCGTATTCATTAGAATTAAGTAATAATATTTAGCGTCTGCTTATAACGTCTGTTGACTATTGCTGGTAGTAATATCTGGTGTTGTTTAATCAAGTTACTAATTAAGTATGATGAACGGATAAGGAGTATGTGTGCCTTTATTTCGTAAAATATAATTGAAGAAAACATATTGACTCACACAGCTACGTACAGCTTCTTGAAGTATTATAATAATATTCTTAAAATTTTAAACATCATTCAAGTGTATACAGGATGTCCCAAAATAGAAGGCCATACCATTAACCACATATTCTTTGGACAAAAATAATGCGACTTTTCTTATGCCATTTTATATTTGGGCGGAACTGTTTCAATATACAGGGTGTTACAATTTTATTTTTTCTTAATGCAATGTTATTGTTTATTTTTTTCAAAATTATTTAATATTATTTCAAATATTTGCAGTAATTATTTCAAATCACTTAAATGCTCAAATAAAGAAAACATAGCTTTGTTTTGAGCATAACAATTGTTACCTCAAGTCTTAATTCATGTTATCTAAATAAAACAAAATAATTATTTAAACAAACATAACCTTATCTCATATTAAATACAGGGTGATTCATTAAGAATGGGCAATCTCTGAACTGAAGATACTACACACCAAAATATGGCAATTGAGCCAAATATGCCTTATCCGTTGCTGGTTTAAAAAAATACAGAGTGTTCAATGCTAGAATTTTATTTTGAAATATCTCAATAACTTTGAAAGCTGTCGGAGTATTTAAAAAAAAATTGGCACAATGATATTTTTTGGCACGGCTAATAAGAATTTTTAACTAATTTTGACGTCACTAGTAAAGGGCGCCACTTATGGCACAGCATATTTCTTTTAAATGGCAGAACTTTTTTGCTGTTTAGTGTATCCGTCTATTGAAACAATCGATTCTCCTACCTGTTGTATCTAAAAAAGGTATACCTTGTTGAAGTCGTTAGGAGTAACAGTTTTCGAAATAATCCTATTTGAAATATTCAGTGCACCGATTTAAAACTGTTATTGTTTCAGGTAAAGTGCCTTTTCTACTGAAAATAAAGCAAAAGTTGTTCAGAACGGCAAATTATAGGGATGTGCAAAATTTCAAGAAGATTGGCGAGGTTTGATTTTGAAACCATTTTTCAACAAAGCACAAAGATTTTGTCAAAGCAGATATTAAGAATAAGTTAATATTTCAATAAAATATTACTAGACATGAGGAATAGTGTAATTAAGCTAGTACTGGAATAAGTATATTAAAATAGTTATAATGAGTGTTCAAAATAACTTCCATTGCTTATAAAAAACGTTTACCATATAAACCTTTTGCAGCAGAAAATTTGGCCCAGTCGTAAATTTACACCATATCGTGCAGTCCACAGTTATTAAACTATTCTTTTTTTTGTTTATGGACACTAACAAACATCAAAGAAACACTAGGTATAAATAAATGAAACGTACTATTGACAATACTAAATAAGTAGGTACAAAATGGACTGCTATGTTGTCAGACGTTACAAATTGAAGGATTTTTAGAAAAATTCTCATTGTTCACTTCATTATTGATACAAAAAACAAATTACGTTAATATAGCTTTTGCTTACCCTTAATTATATCTTAGTTTGAAACACAGTCTTGTCTAATTTTGTATTGTAGTTGTATTTTTTATTTGTGAAAAGTATTTATAGAAAAGAGCTATTCATTCTGGATAATTTTTGGATAAGAAGAATTTATTGCTTCTGGTCAGATATGGCAGCCTTTTTACTATTAGCCGGACATTCTTTATATTGCTTTATTAGTGCTCCTTGATTTTCTTACATAAACTTTTATCTACGGTAATAAATTGTCCAGATATATTAATCAACTACTCCATGAACAAATATGATAAAATTTTCTTCTGTTCGCAGAATGTGTAAAGACATATTGATATTTTGAATAAAATAAATAAATAAACAATTGAACAAATAACTAAATAAATCAATCAATATGGAATAGGTACCTAATGCACAGTGTATCCACGTTGAGATTTAAGTGAGCATTGTCCTTCTTGTTTTCCTAAAATTCCATTCGTTACATAAACTGTATCGCATAATGAAAATTTCTCTTGCAGAAGTAGCAGATTTCCTTGTAGTAACAGTCACAATAAAACATGCATAGTGAAATAATTACAATTTAGAATTTATTGTAATTTCAGTAACAAGATTTCATATGAAAAAAATCTGTAATAGGTAACATTTCTAAACTCACATTTTTATTTTTTGTCTAGCAAAATCCTTTCGTAATGTCACGATACCGTAAACATTAAAATTAGCATTTATAAAAATATAGTTTTTTTGTTAAAAACTGTGTTTATGCCGAACATTTTTTATAATAAAAAATTTAAACACTGGGTAGCAAACATATTTGCTAATAACAGTAAGATCTAGAAATGAAACTGAATTTGTATTGTAATTTTAAAATTAAATTACAATTGTTTTTTACAAAAGTAATCTTACCTATTGTAGTTATATGCTCTTTGTAGTCACTAGAAAGTTAATTTTCTAAAATATAAATTTATTTTCTGTTGCGTAAAATGTGCCTTCACTGATGTATAGTACCAATGAGGTTAGTAGTTGTGCTACAACAAATACTCTAATATAAAGTATTAAAGTAAGCTCTCCTGACACAGACAACTTCTTGACAGACATATTTTGCCATGTTTTTTTTATATATAGCCAATGTAAAATAGATGGAACAGTAGCAATTTCCCAGTTACCTGAGAATTGCACAATTCATAGATTTCATTCTTTCATAATCTGAAATGGTTCACAGGTCTTACATTGTATGCCAACTGATTATGGAATGATGTCATAGATAGCTTGTTTTGTTTCGCAGTCTTGCTAAAATATATTGCTGCTATAAATAACGTGTGTTTGTTAGTTAGACAGTCATTATTTATGTAAGCCCCATTAGAACCATGTTAGTATCTGGTTATTATTTAAAGTCCTCATCCATAAGAATACAGCGCATGAACAGTTATTAAACCGTAATATTAAAAAATTCATTTACTGTTAGGGAATAATATAAAACCATGCTGTCAAGTCGCACCTCAAAAAAGTACGCAACAGATGCCATTATTTTTCTAAACTACTTTTATAGGCAAATAAGTACCTATTTCTTGACTGAATTTAAGACTTGTTAATTAACAAATACAAACTTAGCATTCTCGATGTTCTGTGTAGTGGCCAGACGCGAAATGTATAAAACATGGATAAAAAAATGGATACGTATATATTCTACCTAAATATTTGAAATTATTTATTTAAAAAATTATTTCACATATTTAGTATGTTCCAGTTAGACATCCTCTTGAACTCGTTTTGAGAAATACGTGTAAGATATAAAAAATTAAATTGGAATATTTGAACATCTTCCACATGTGAATTTATTTTTAGTATTCATTCATTTATAAAAACAAAAATTAAAAAGCAACCTGTCGTAGAAATTTTTACATATATGTGATATCGACAACTAATTATAGTATGATACATTCATATTAACGTGGAAATATCAAACGATATGGGTCAATTTTGCAGAATGAATGTGTGTAGTAATATATTATTGCAAACAAAGATGGAGTTATTAGTACAAATTTATTTATAAAACAAATATACACATAAAGAACAGAGACATACATATTTTGTATGTTTTAAACAATTTCATTAAATTCAAAGTTATCGAGATTTATTTGAGAACTAATAAACATTAGTTCATTTATTTGATATAAAACAGGCAATTATTTCAGAAAAATTAAACAAAAATACAAAAGAGATTTTTTCTACGTTCAAGTAAAAAACAAAACTTTATTGAACTATATTTAGTGAAGAAACTGATTCTTTATATTTATACTTTATTTATTTACTGATGGCCTCGTTGAACAATTTCACGTCGCGTGCAATAAACACTTGGTCTTATTGTATAAATAACTATTTATTTAATACTTACGTATCAGAGGAACCAGTAATCCAAGAAATAAGTTTTTAAAGGTGATACACTATTCATATTTATTTGATTTAATCATTTAATCAGTTTATGATAACTATTTATTCAAAATTTACTGAAAATAGCTATTTTTTACAAAACTGTTAAAAGTGGGCTTTTTGATGTTAAAAATGTCACTTTTTGACACGCGTGTTATTTTGTGATGTGAGTGAAGATGATAAAATCACGAACAAAATAAAATCACTTTTAACACGTATATCATACAATATTTTTTCTACAAAACAATCGGAAGAACTTTAAACTCAATAAATATAAGAAATCAAAAAATACCACACAGATCGCAAAGTTTATGAACCAAAATTTTCGTAGCAACCAGTGCTTTTGATTTACTTTTAAAAATTACATTTTTAACATCAGAAATGACAATTAAAAAGCCCACAAAACTGTTAAAGTTTTGTAGAAAAACTTATTTAAATTTTCAATTGAAATTATGGAGCATTGAAATCAATATTCAAAGTCAGAAACAGCATGCGTTACCACATTCTCTGAAGAGAAATTTTCTTATAAAAAATCATTAGAAGACGCTCGTATACCATTGTTACAAAAGTAGTTTTAAGCACTGTTTTATATCTTTTAATATGTTTGTATCAATCACTTCTGCAAGTAAAGTATTATTAAAACAAAATAAATACTTAAATCGTGCTATTTGAGTACATTTGTTGGTAGAAACAATAGCTATTTATGTAACAAGTTGCGAAAAGAGTGTGTTTTAAGCACGAGACTCAAAATTGTGGACAATGCGTCGAGAGCTTAAAACACATCGATTTTCCAACGAATTTCATATAAGATTTTGTGTGGAGAATTTGATATGTCTATGTTTTTAATTGTATTTTTAAATATTTTGAAAAGTGGACAGGCAATCTGGTTTTAAGGCATTGTTTAATGTCCAGGTTGTGTCAAGTTCAAACGCGTCGCCGTATTTCTTACAAAATTCTGCGAAATGTCGCCAAAAATGAGTGATAATGACAGTCCTTGGATATTGAACAAACTGCTGAAGCTGCTCTATCCATCTTTAATTCTCGAAAAATTTATACGGAAGCTCCCACAACAAACGTATTGAGAATTTTACACAAAAGGTATTACTAATCTATTTCCTGAAGCTATCTAATACGCTAATGGCGTCTATTTTGTAGAGTAAATATTCGATTTCCTGCACCATGATTTACCTGAACAAAAACATAGATATTAGCAAATTTACAAACCTAATTGCATTTTTAAAAAGGAAAGCTTTCGAACATCAGCCAAAGAATTAAAAAATATTTACGGAGCTGGAAATAGAACGCTTTATGAAACAAGCCGAGGATAAAGAATTCCTGTTAGCCAAAATTGTTTTAATCGTAGGAGTATTTGGAGCATTTAGGAGGGGAAAAGTCACATTTTTGTCAGTAGATGCCTTAAAAGACTGTCAGTCATTTATTACTGTTTCGAACACAAAAACTCATGTTCCAAGAGTGTTACTCAGGGATCTATAGATGTCATAAATTTTTTAGATAAATTTCGTAAGTTCGCAAAATTTCGTCCACTGAATACGACACATCAGCAATTCTTCTTGACATATCGAAGTAATAAATGCTGTACCCTGCCAGTTGGAATTCATTCAATTGGATGCATGCCAAAAAAATACAGCGAAATTCCTTCTTCTACAACGCCAATTAATACACAGGCCATTGCTTCCAGCGCAGCTCTGCAACAATTTACATAATTGTAGCTTTAAAATTTATAATAAGTAATTATTTTCATTGTTTTTAATGTTTCATTTTTGTGTCATTTCGGAATTCTAATCAATATCAAAATTTGTCAATTTCGAAACGCTTTCATATAAATATATTTTTATTATTTTATTTTCCACTAACAACATTGTTAAAGAATAAATGTGTTTTCTGCTTTTCGAGGGCAAACACTATTTATTGCAGTACTCTATCTTTATGCATTTCAAACCAAGTCAAGCTGAACAAACATTTTACGAGAGTGCTAATTGTAAGAGCATGAAAATGAGCTACCCATTGTAAAAATTACATAATTCACAGGTACGAAACTGCCAATAACGCCTGCATTGTATGTTTACCTAAAGCTGTTGCACTGCTAGTACTATCTAAATAGTGAGAATTGCAAATAGTGCATTGAATTTCTTTGATAAATGTAACATAAGTCACTGACCTGGTTTGATAACTTACTGAATCTAGAGCAATAGTTCTTCCTATATAATTATTATAATTACGGCATTGTACTAAAAGAAAGATAGGGTGGTGATACCCTATTTGCTTAGTAATAAGATATTTATAACAATTGTACCTTTCAGCATAAATCATTCAAGTATATTGAAGACTGTTATGGATATTGAAAAAAAAATTGCATTCGTTGATTAAGGAAACAACTATTGACGTTTCTTTGTAACAATTGAATTGTATGTAGGATAAAGGAATCAATGTACTGAACTAAAAAAAAATGTTTATGAAGAAACTATTATGAAGTCAATTATTTTATAATTAAATGGAACTATTTATTTAGAAGTTACAAGCATTTAAAAAAATATAATTTTATATTTCAATCAAAATAGCGTGATAAATAAAAATAATGGTTGCTATAACAATAACTATTATTTGTGTCATTTTGTTAATACTTATGGTTAAAGAGCTAATCAAAAATGCGCATATATTTACAACTGAAGAATATGCAGATATTGTGTTGGCACATAGATATTCCAATGGGAACACCAGACAAGCAGCCTGAAACTACCGACGAAGATACCCAAATAGACATCACCTTACCAGGCTTTATGTGTACGCATATATTTCACCCAAAGAAATTCGTCAATTTGATTTAAACAAATGGGTTTTTCAAAAGAAAAATAGACGAATTTTAAAATTATTATACAACTTGTTAATGTAGTTTAAATTTGCTGACTATATAATTTATAGGTTCTAAATATTTATGAATACAAAAATAAAATCTTAAAAAAAATCTTTAAATTTATAATTTCATAAATACCTGTTTCAGTTAAAATAATACAGGTCGTATATATTTATGTTAAATATAGGTTAATTATTATCTAAGTTCGAGTAGTTTTACAGCTACAAGTATTGAATTGCAGATATTACCGCCCATTTATTTCTAATTGACAGGTTAACATATAAAATATTCTTTATATATTAATATTTTCCTGTATGTCCAATTAAAGAAATAAATTAGACATAAATGTGTTATAAAAGAGATATCTTGTTTGTTTAAAATTAGTAGGTCTTTTAGTGTTTCATTCAAATTCAAAGTTAATATAAATTTACGTATATTTTATCAATATTATTCGAACATAACTTCAATAAATATGTTATATTCAGTAACCAGAATTAACCTTATTTATAAACGAGTTTTAAAGTAGTCAAGTTAGTAACAGTATGGATGGTAACCAATTAATTCTACTATTTGTTGATAAATATTTGTGTAACCCTGACACTAGTCAGTGAATCTATTCCTCTTAATTGGAATTCAGAAAGTCATAACGTAGATATTTCTTGTTAGGTAATACAACTTTAATTCCCCTTATTTAATTGCAAATCAAAAAGTATTAGTGTAAGACTAATAATGTATTAAATTTTAAATGACAAAATCAATCAATCAATCGAAAGATATTTTTATTAATTGTATTAACTATAGTTACTTATATCTAGATTAGGAGCTAATGTTGAGTTTAATTTAAAAATATATACAGGGTGTTTCAAAACAAAGGCGAAAAATTTCAGGGGGTGATTCCTTGTTGAAAATACAAGGTAGTTTGTTATATAAACGTTGGGTCACAAGTCAACCATTAGGGAGATATCGCGTTGCAAAGATGGCGAAAAAAGAGTGTTTTTATTGTTTTTCTCGGAAACAAAAAGCGTGGGAATGGTAACATTTTATGGAAGTGTTACCATTATCAAAAGACACTTGTGACATATTTCTTCACTTTTTGAAAATAATTGGAAAGGGTTGAAATAAACTACCCCTTTCAGTTTTTTTAACTATACTTTCACAAAACTTTCTTAACAACGTAGAAAAAAAAATAAATTAGGTTAAGCCGATTCATTTAGAAACTTTTTTCTCTTATACTTTTTTTCTCTTATACTTCTTTAACGTCGAAACAGTTAATTTTATCAAAAAAATATGAGAGAAAATAGTTTCTAAATGAATCAGCTTAACCAAATATATTCTTTTCTACGTCGTTAAGGAAGTTTTTTGAAAGTATAGTTAAAAAAACTGAAAGGGGTAGTTTATTTCAACCCTTTCCAATTATTTTCAAAATGTGAAAAAATATGTCACAGGTGTCTTTCGATGATGGTAACACTTCCACAATATTTTACCACTTCCACGCTTTTTGTTTCCGAGAAAAACAATAAAAACACTATTTTTTCCGCCATCTTTGAAACGCGATATCTCCCTAATGGTTGACTTGTGACCCAACGTTTATATAATAAACTACCTTTTATTTTCAACAAGGAATCACTCCCTGAAATTTTTCGCCTTTGTTTTGAAACACCCTGTAAGGCAATTATGATTAATAATAAGTCCAGACTATTAATAATAGCCCAGAAGTCGGAACCTTGTGCGGGAGAGAGGGCGGCATATTATTAAGCAGACCGAAGTTACGCTCAGCAACGACTTACGTTGGTTGATTCTATTCAGGAATGAGGGAACCTGGAAAACTTTATTAATTAAAGGGATGATCAAACGCCGACAGGTATCAGTCTCTCACACGGTCTACCGGCCGCGGAAATTACATGTAGACTTGGAATAGAGAAATAAAGAATAATATATTGGCATTAAAACATTGATCAGCCATATCTCATAATAGTACTTCCACTTAAGCATAGGTAGATATCAAATAATTTCCATAATCAAATTTCTGTAAACTGTGTTAATGTTGGCAGATGTAGCATATTTATTTTAAAATTATGTATTGAATATATTTTAATTTTGAGGGTACTACTACTGTAGTTATTATTATCCATTTACGTACTGTCACGATCCATTTTTATATGCATTTACATCGGCTCCTTCGCCAAAATATCGATTCCATTATAATTTTTTAATATAAATTTAGATTATTGTTATACAGTGTGTCTCGTTTTAGGATTAACACCTTTAGAAATGTCAGAAGACCATGGAATTTCCACAAGCCAATTTTTTTTCAATTAATACCCTGAAAGGAAGTTATATTCTACTAACCATTTTATTGATGTGACAAAAGCCTGGTATTAGGCACTAATAAAAAAGAGCCATTCAGCACCTATCAAAATACACTTATATCAAATTTGATGGAAAAATATCTATTCTACGTTTTTATGGATTGCCAAACTTCGAAAAATCAGACAGAACTAAAAATTAATAAGGTCAGAGATTGCCGTGAAAGTGAAAACAAATACCAATCGGACAAAGAAAAAACATATACTACGTTAACGTTAATCTAAATTAAATTTAATTTTCTCCATCATACCTCCTTCCAGTCGAACACATTTTTCCAGTCGTCTTCTTAAATTTAAAATTATTTTGTGCGACTACAGTAAAAATAATTAACGTATAAAGAATGTGTTGATTTATTAATAATAAATTGTTAAACAATGTAAAATAATTTTAAATTTAAGAATACGATTGGGAAAATGTGTTCACCTGGAAAGAGGTATGGTCGAGAGATCTAAATTTTTTGTATTTTTTTAACAATTTAGTATTATTTTTTTTTTAATTACATTTTTTCCACGTTAATAATTTTTACTGTGGTTGCAATTTAAAATAATAAACTTGTAGTTTATTATTTTAAATGGCGTGTATGCGTTCTTTGTCCAATTGATTTTTGTTTTTAATAGTCTGATTTTTCAAAGTTTGGCACTCCATAAAAAACATTCAATATTTGTTGATCGAATCTGGTATATAGATATTTTGATGGATGGATGGATGGAATAGTCTGATAATATTATCTTTTTTATAATAAAAATGCCTAATACCACTTTCTGAAAAAATGACCATTTAAAAAAAATAATAGTATGTCAGGCTTTGGTCAAATCAATAAAATGGTTAGTAGAATATAACCTCCCTTCAGGATACTGTATGTAAAAAAAACTGGCTTGTCGAAATTCTACAGCCTTCTTTCGTTCCCAGAGTTGTTAACCTGAAAACCGAGACGCACTGTATGTAGGGTCAAAATTAACTCTCACTACACTTTTGAAATGATTTATATAATGCAGAAAAGATCAGTTAAAAGTTATACATTTTTTTACTAGATTTTGGTAAGAATATTACTTTGCAGACCTATATCTTTAAGAAATAAAATACTATATGAGATCAAACAGTATAAAAATTATACGTGTTGTAGGCTATGAAAGTTAGATATATTTGCACAATGTTCCGTCATCAGACAAAGTATGGGTCATTTATAACGTATGTCGTTAGCGGTACCTACGTTACATTCTTATCTACCAGTTATGAAATTTTTGCTAATTTTAAATTTGGAAAGTTTGCTTCAGCCCTAATAACACCGTAACCCCAAATTAAGCATTCTGTTTGTTTTATATTTATCTGAATTATTATTAATTTATTTTTGTTAGTACTTCTAAATTTTGAAGCATTATACAGGGCGTTTCTAAAATATTGAGCCGCAAAACGCGAAAATTAAAACATATCATATTAAGCAAATTTAATTTTATAATAATTTAAAAGATAACAAATTTTCAAATGATTCATAGCTATAACGGTTATATGATTTGATCATATCCAAATAGTGTTTATTTCAACATCACTATTCACCTATGTTACCGTATCCAAAACGATATACAGGGTTAACTATGACTCAGTACAAAAATTTTAACCACGTGCTCAGGGAGCCCTAAAAGACATTAAAACAATTGTTTCAGAATTTTAGCTCGAGATTTAAAAATTCTTTTTTCCTACGGAAAGTCGTCGCTAGAATAAGCATCGATTGAGATGGCTTAAATCTGTCAACAATGTCAACTACCATGCGGTCGTCTTTTTGCAGCTTTCTGCATTTAACATTCTTATTAATAATAATAATATCTGATAGATCATATTTTATTATTTCGTTACAAACTGGACAACTACATTTTTACTCATTACAACCACTCATTACCGATAAGACATAGTTAGATAAAATGCCTAGGAATTTATTATAAGATAATCAAACGAAATGAATCGATAATTAAAAACTTTTAATGCACCAGCGGGAGTCTTGTCCCATAACTTAGAAAAACAAACCGGCGAACTATATTGTGGCAAAATATCTGAACCCGGCACATATTCCTTTATTTAATAACTATAAAAAATTTAAAATTAAAATAAGACACTAAAAACTGAAGAAAAACACAAAACTACAATGTAAACAGAGGAATTGAATTATAACATGACAGCGACAACGACCGTTGCTTGCTGGGTGCCTACTCTGATTCTCGCATTGGCGGCGTTAAATAAGGATTTAATATAATATTGAAAAAAAATATTTTTTTTGCTCTATAAATAAATTTGGAATTTTTTGAAGGGAAATTCCGTTAATTCTTAATTTTCTCTATCCTCTGTTAAAATATTTCCCAACAACAATTTTGTGTAAAACGTACAAAAAAGCCATAGTGTGTAAAACTATTAACACGGAATTTTTACACATTTTAAATTACTCACTGGAAAATCTCGCTTACACAGCAACTTTTTTTACAGTGTAAGGTCGCCGTATTTCTCGCCGTAAAATTATCAAATTTGTGGTGTTTTTTAGGTACTGAAATCTCGAAAAATAAAACATGTAGAGCAAAAGTAATATCAAAAATAAAATTACTGTTGTTTATCCACTTTTACTATTTAACCTCTCCTCCAATAATATAACAACATTATTTCGCTATTCTAACCCTACATTTTAACAATTATTTTCACATACTTATAAACAAAAGTCTTATATTCAGAACTATGTAACGTATATGTTATAACAATGTTTACATCTATAGTTGAATTTAAAAAAATACGTATTTTGAAAGATTTCAATATACCTACAAAATTGCTGGATAGATCGCTTTCTGACGTTATTGATATATTGATTTTACTTCTGTACCTTTGAATATTCGCAGGTGGTATGAGATAACATACTTGTTATTTGCTAATCTCTATGTTATTCAGTTATTAAATGTTACTTGTATTTATAGAAAACACTGTTTCAAGAATACGGCGCCCTTAACATATTCACGAGCGGTCAGACTGAAATGAGTGGATGAGTAGGTGCCTCGTCGTGCATAAACCACATATTTCGTCTTACTATCAAAGGTACAGTCCTGGCAATGTTTCTTCTAGAAATTGTCTATATGTCACACCATTGAATTGACAAGGAAGAAAATGTAGCATTTAAAGTTAAAATTACGTTAACTTGACCTCTGAATTGGTCAAAAACTTTTCATGACCAATTCCGCATAAGGAAACGTTTACCTATATTCGTTGGTCTTTTTCTTTATGTGGGAAAAACAACTAAAGTAATATGGCAGTTAATTGGTTAATTGGTCGGCAAGAATTTTATTCCAATAAGATAATTGAACCTAAAAGAAATATTTACCAATTTTATATTAAAATTTCAAAATATAAAAGACATTGTTACCAAAATATACCCTAATTATGCCCTTTATATGACTTATTTTTGCCCGAGAGAGACATTATATGTTTGATTTTATACATTCTAATAGCGACCAGGGATAGAAAGAAAAAGAAAGACTATAAGCCGGGTTACTAAGCGACAAGTAGAGTAGGAGTTAGTATATGGATATTTATAGTTTTCATATTTTCTATGAAATTATCAAAAAATGCACATAAAAAAGCATTGGGTTTGGATATTTTTGAAGCACTATCCCCCCTTTTTTGCCCGTCCCTGGGCAAACCGTAATGATTTCTTTTTAGATTTTCAAAGAGCATAAATAGTTGAAGGATTGTACCAAATTTCAATAATTTATCTCTCCACGTTTGGGAAATACTAATTAAAAATCGTTATCAAGAACTAACCTTCACACCCTGTATGTCGAAATCGAAACATTTTAGGATACATATTTAAATAGACTTTTTGTTTTATTGTGAGGTCTAGAAAACTCATTTAAATTTATGCGTATAGGTTAAGAATCCCTCTGTATTGTCATCAAATTTAAATTTCTGTTGAAAATACATACAATATCAGCATTTTGGAATATCCGTTTATATGACATCAAATCATAAACGATTTTCTGGTATCATTAAGTAGCTATATTTAAGATGCAAATCATTTGGAAGCAATTTTTAAAACAACTCTACAACTAAAATAGCGCAACTTAAATGACAACAGTACCAGCTTATAACAATTTTAAACGGAAAATTGCTGTGCAATAATTTACAAAATTAAGTGAGACGTTTGAATACCTAATGGCTAATAAAGGCTTATAAACGATGGGAAAATACACAAGCCATAAATAAGATCAAAATTAAAATCAGCTTTACTCACATTATCTTAGGAGCAAAACAAGAACCCATGGTTGGCTATCTACATCTCGGCAGGCAGATTATTATTAAAACTTATAATAAATCAATGAATAGTAGCGCCCTCTAACGGTTTCGCTAATTATTAATTATTACAGAAATATAATTTGCGGAGAAATTAGTTTAATTAACGATGGGTTTAATACGAGATTATATACGGGTGGTACCTACTTAATGTGACGCCTCGTCACTTTGTAGATATAGCTCGATTTACGAGTAAAACTTTTACCAAGTTGTTAATATGTTTCTGAAAATGAATGTGGTAGTAGACTTGCGTTCTTATATTTCCTATTCGTCATTCAGAGATGCTTATAATTAGTTCCAGTGAAGTGAAATGAACTAAACGTTTAATTAATTTTAAATAAGTATAATTATAGCGTATCAAGTTGCTTGATCAAACAGCATCACATTTCTCATTAACATTGGAAACTTAAATACAAGTTTGAGTTTATATTGTCCATGCATTATCAGCAAATTATCCATAGTATTATATTTTTTATTGAAAATTAATAATTTTATATCTTTATGACTAATCAAATCGTTTCGTTTTCTACCTACTAGCCATACCAAGTAGCATGAAACAATGGCCCAATATTGGTCAAATGGCTTTAATATTGGTTCTATATTGGGCTATATTGATAAGATATGTCAACAATTTGCAATATTGGACTTTCAATGTTTCACGTTATATGCCTAATATTTACATGCATGTTGGGTCTATTTTGTCATATATTTATATTATAATGAATATATATATATATATATATATATATATATATATATATATATATATATATATATACATATATATTATTTATTTTATTTGTATATTAATTTATTTATATAATACTAGTAGTATTCTTAAATTTATTACATAACGTTGTAAAATTACATTTCATTTGTACGCTATCATTGCTTGCATCCATGTGCACCTAGAATAAGTTCTTAAAATAAACAATTATTTTTGTCAAATTTATATTATAACTTTAACCTTAAAAATAAGTATCACTTAAGTTTAGGGGGTAATCCGATATTCAATTGTTTTTGAGGCAAATAACTTTGGATCAAGCTGTACTTTAATTAAAAAATAATTCCTGCTAATAACAAAAAGTTGACACTGAATAGCTCTACTAACTCATATACCTATAAAATATTAAAGTCATGGTAAAGATTTTTTTTTTAATCTTTTTGTAGTAATTGCCTATCATGTGTTGAGGTATTCTATATGCTCTTATAGTTTAATTAATTTTTCAATTATTATAAAACTTAATTATAAAAAACTGAGACTTTCCACATAAAAACTCAAAATTAAAAAATAGGCTACAATATTACTGTTTAGCATCTCCTTATTCATACCGTGGTATCTAGGTATATATAATAAAAAATTATAATTTACTGCTTTATTATTTATAAGCATGTCTTTTATAATGTAAATAATACAATTTGTGGGATTGCTTTTTAAATTCGTGTACGAGTGCTTCTAAGAATGATCAAAATCAAGTCGTGGTTTTAATATTGGTAGTATATTGTGTGATAGAGATAATATGTCAACAATTTACAGTATTGATCCTTCATTGTCTCACGTTATATGCATATTATGCCTATGCATTTTTATTTTATTTGCCAAATAATTTATATAAATGTTGGACCTTTAAGTTATTTCATTATTGGTTGTATATTGGGTAGCTATGTTGCTGAAGTATAGATAATATGTCAACAATTTACAATGTTGGTTCTTCAGGGTTGCACATTATAATAGGCTTAACATTTTTTATAAATGTTAGTGTCCCGGAAATGGTTGATAAAAATTGAAGAAACTAGATTTCTACTTCCACCTAAAAGAAGCTGCAATAGTTTTGGGGACGCTGGATGGAAAAATATTAATAAAACATAAGCCAATTATTTTGTATGTTATAATTACGCATATTCTCATATTCGGGTAGGCGCATTAAAATGCACATTATTAAAGTAAATAAAGTGATATTTTACAATCACGAGTGCTACAAGGTAGCATGTGTTTGTTCTCGAAATAGCACCAGAACATAAGAAAATGCTTGGCAAATTCGATAAATGATCACCAAATGTGACTCTGCTACATGATACATGGAATGTGGCTCCTTGTGTCTATACGATATTGACACAATTAATTTAAATATTACATCAATAACTGTCATTCATTATAATAATATAATGGTCTAATATTTAATATTTTAAACCTAAATGATTTATGAAGATAAGGCCAATGTTGTCATTTACAGTTAAGAACAGATGCAATAATAGAATAAATATTTGGAGGACATTCTCCTCCTGTGTTAATATTGGCACAATAACTTTAAATAAAGTTCAATAACATTCTTAATATAATGGAGCAATATTGTAATTTAATTAAGAACCATTATTGGTTCATTCTCATATAAATAAACCTATTTTTTATAAAGATAAATTCAATGTTATTCCAATATTTTGGTACTTATTTTTTATCAATATAATGGTCTAATATTATTTTCATATAGTTGGTTCACTACATGAAACCAATAATATAAATTCTTTCAAATATTGATCCACTAAATATTTTGTCCATTTCACCTGTATCTTTTTATCATGCCAAAAATATAATACTACTTATGAATCTCCTGTATACCATGTCCTAAAGTGTCCCTAGATATTTTGCGGAATCCAAATAAGAATTAAACACAATTGATTAGAAAAACATACACCCAAAATAAAAAAATTCATGTTTTTGATTCCAAAACCCTTTGAGATATTTTTAACAAATTTAGTGTTCCTTTTTAGGTTGGTGGTAGGGAAATTCGTTACTTATTTACCTATATACTATATCCATATGATTGGGGAGACCTTCTACAATTATGGTTCGAGTAAAGGAATATTGTAACCTCTAGCTTCCGTAACAATATTTTTAAATTACATTGAATGGGAAAAAATGATAAAAAAATAATAATAATTGTGGACTGTCTCTCCAACCCGATATCATTTAAACAATTTAGAAATATAGTAGTTGTTACATATCAATGTTTTTTACTAGATGGTTAGTTTTGCTTTCCAGTTTTAGTGTTTTTGACTCTTTTATACTATACGATTTATGCGACTAAAAAGAGACAAAACTAATATTTTTCTGTAAGTGCTGCCTGTTTTGTGATGTATTTTTATTATTAACGTTCAATTTACAAAAGCGTCCTGATGATGCGTTTAATATAAACCGAAACGTCGATGAAGTAAATAAAGAAGTCTTTATTGCAGTGTTTAGAGCCTGTTTCTATTTTATTCAATTTTATTTCAAATATGTAACTGTTATTAATAACTTAAGAAGCCGATAGTACTAAATAGTTTAACAGTTATAATCTGTTCATATGTCTCTATAATTTATTAAATATCGTACAACATCATAGGAAATTGACACTTCTAAAACTGTGATGAATGCGTGAACAAAAAAAATCATTTATCATTATTATAAACTAGTCTAGCAACAACAATTTTTCATCTTGTCTGAGCACACCGATTCGCAGACAGTAAAACTTATTTCATGACATATTTAACCTAGAAATGCAAAAAGGGATGGTTCGGTGATAATGACCGCTATGCGGAAGCACCTAGGGGTCACAGTTCATCCGCACCTATAACCGATTGACCGGATGCTCCTTTGATTACCCGCGTTTTAGCATATATGAGGGAACGACAGGTCATTTTTGCTGTCGTCTCTAACTGTAAACGATTGTCCCACATAATATTTAAGGATGTAATCTGCACCTATAGACTCATTTATTACCATAATTTATAATTCCAGTGTTGGTACAGAAATGTCAAATGATCCGTTATAAACTGTTTTCTCCTTAGGTATGTGATTTTGCAAACTGCCATTTTTTTGTTACGGCATTCGCATTTCAGTTCGTAAAAAGGTTATATTTCCTCATTTAGCATAATTAATAGATGGCACTGAAAATATTATAGATGTTTATGCATACACATAATTTAATAAAACTGTTAACATTAATTATTATTAATTAACAAATAATTAAAAGCGTGGATGATAATTCATACAGTGAGTTATCATTTCGTAAACATAACTCACTGATTATAAATCCAGTAACAATAAAATTTTTATTCAATGTTTCAAATTTTAGGTCGGTCAGTGGTCGCGCGGTTTAAGGCGTCAGTACTTGAATCGAGGTGACTAGATTGGTGTGGGTTCGCGCCCCGCTGCCGGTAGACCGTATATACGCTATATTCATGGAGCGATTAGCACCCTCTTTGCGGGTATGGTAGGGTGGAAGAATGTTGGCTTGGGTCAATGTGAGAGATTAATTAATGAGGTTTTCCAGGTTTCCCTCATTCCTGCACTGAATAGTGGTTAGGGTCTATCAACAAAATCGTTCCTGAGCGCAAATGCGGCCTGCTTAATAATAATATGCCGCCCCCTCTCCCTCACAAGTTTTGGACTTCTGGACTAATCCCCGTGATTAGAATGAGGGGTACGGATATTATTATTATTATATTATTATTAAGTTATTGAGATATACAATACGTTTAGAATTATTATAAACATACAGTGTCAAAATCCCTGTATCCCTGTAAGAAAAGTATTTTTATAGTAATACCAAAAAAAATAATAGAAATTAACCAATTTTGACTATTCAAGATTTTTGAAAAATGAATTGTCAAAACGTCTTTACAATCTCTTATTAGCGAATTGTTCGGACAAATATTGAATTTTCTTTTAATTACCTTCAAAATTAGTCATTACGTACTTTGTAGTAATATAGTCAAACAACAAATAATTTATCGTTAATACTATTGTGTAAACAAAATATTGTATTTAGATATTTTTTATTTCAGTGAGATAAAATAACTTATCTTATTATGTTATCTAGAACATTCCACTAGAATAACGATATTAGTAGGTAAGTACTCAAAACTCCCTTGAAAGGAACAGGAAATTTTAAACTTTTAGATTTATGTTTTATTAATTTTTGTGCAAAATTATACACGGACAATGTTTGAGTATAATAGAAAGTCAAACTGATTTTTATTTTAATAAACCATTTACTAACTAAATGTTAAATGAACCCGCAATATATATGTTAATGTGACATTTAATAATTATATTTCTTGTTATATAAATACTTTTACTGTCACTAGAAATGATCATAACATGTTTTAAAAGCCATTGTTCCAACGATTTTTGTGGAAAATACAAATTAATGTTTATTAATATGAAACAGAGTAGTGTACTTTTATTATAAAATTGGTGCTACTTAGACTTATGTATTCCTTAGTTTGAGAAATTAAGCAAAGTTAATTAAATATTTTCTTTAAAAATACCATTACATCTGATTATTTTGTTCAGAAATACGTGAGAGACAAATTGAGTTCCCTGTCAGTAACTGCGAAGTTTATGTGAACTCATATATAAAATGTCCACAGTAAAGATACAGGTAGGCGAAACGTTTGTCAGTATAGGATGCAACACACCTTTGTAAGGAACATCTCAGAATACTCTTGTCTGAAGGGTAATCTCGACCGTAATAGGCTTACCTACAATAGTCTAGATGTCCCCACAGAGCCTAGTTTGAGAACAATAAGGGCAGGTTAAAGATTATCAGCTGAGATTTAGAAAGTGCGTATTACTTCTGTCACTGGCAGTATCTAGTTATCGTCTAGTCATCGCATTACAACCCAAAAAACTAGCATATGAAGGACAATTTTTAGAATTGTTTACAATTAGTTTAAAACTAGTATCCATTTTTTGTAATAAGATATACTCCTACAGACAAACCGTATAGATATAAATATATATTATAGCTCACCGTCCGTTACTAGCTATACAGTTATAAAGTGTTGTTTCACTGGATAGCTGTTCATTACAAATCGTCTATCCAATGAATGAACACGTTCGTGTTTTACTAGGAAGAAAGATACCTAGCCAAAACTTTAAATGAGTTAGAAAGATATTTTCAATTCCAACGTGAACACTGAGTATGAAAATACGCAATAAAATATCTTTAGTGAAAAAATAGAACTCTCATTCATTCTGTTTTCTGAGGAGGAAGATCGTATAGAACGGTGGATTTTATTTAAGACCAATTGGGCATCCTCATGCATGAAAGCGAGGTGCAGGTTGCAGTACAGAAAATAACAAAGATTGTAAAACATGAAAATCCATTTAACGATCGACCCGGAAAAAATAACTGTAACTATTTTTACAGAAGCATTCAAAGATAACAAGAAGAAATTTCGAGATAATTTCCAAGACTCGACTCGACGATATCGGAAATGATTAGAAAATGGTTTCTGATTTGAAAAATTATCTCAGTTCAGAAGGTTGTTCCAGATATTCTTGCTGACTCTTCTCGAGTGTTCAATGCTGATCAGATTAGGGTTTAGTTTTGTTCCAAATTAAAGGAATGTCTAATAGTGTCTGATAATACAATCAAAGGGAAATCCAATTCAAAAAATAAAAATTCTCCTAAAAGGATGGCAACAGAAAAAGGAAATTGACATTCTCACTGCTCAATGTTGAAAACCACGATTTCAGTTAAGGAAAATCAAAATATAAATTTGCTCAACTAATCATTTTTGAAAAGAAGTTCAGGGACCAAAGAGTCCAGAATATTTTCAAAGAAAGAGGTGTATGTTTCTAATTACTTGAAATTATGAAATATATTTGCTTATGAAGGTTGCTATAATAATCGAAATTTTTGGAGTATGTCGTCGCGAATAATTAACTAAGCTAATGTTGTATCATATTCAATACAATGACCTCTATATAAAAAGTAGAACTGTTTAAATATTTTTCAAAGATATGCTGAATTTCGTCCACCTAATGCAACTCATATTTTTACTTTTGTACAGACAAAGAGTCGGAGTTAATACTTTTGGAAGCATTCCAAAAATGATTGCAACAAAGGTTGAATTGAAGAATCCCGAAGAGTACAGTAGATATTGTTTTACAAGGTCCTCAACCACCATTCTGGTTGATAGCGGTGCAGATATGTAGATGTTAAAACGTCATCGAGGGTGGAAATCTTCTTCTACGGCAGAAGACTGTTGAGAATTCTTTAGAGAATAAGAAATAGATAGCAAAGAAGATCGTGGGATCAAACACGGATTTAACCATTGGAAATTCAAACAGCTCCATCACATTTACTGGTATACAAATTTCTAACTGTAAAAAGTGCATTATTAATGTTTATAATAAACTCTAAGTTTTATAATATTTTTTGTAATAATAAATTATTTTTCTAAAAAACAGGGTTATTAAACAGAAAAATGTTAATAAAAACTTTTCATTACAGCACTAGTGCTGTACTAACTAAACTATTTATAGAACTGTAAATTTCGTATTACTAAATGAAAGTAGATGACACTGCTGAAGCAGAAGACAAGGGCATAGCATTTATAGACTCTTTACAACGAACTATTTTGAACATTTCGATTTTGTTATTGATGGAATCATCGGCATATCTCGTGGTAATTCTGCTGGATTTCCATATAGTTCAATCTCTTCTTTAGTTAAAACCTTGGTCTTTTTTAGAATACAACGCTAATTTTTTCGTTTAAGAAATGGAATTACTTTTCTAAATCTACAAATGTCAATTCAACGTTACATTTTACCATATTAAAGAAATATAAAATATATTCGTAATACTTAATTTTGCGTAATTTCTAACAATATAATTTTAAATAAAAAAACAGACTTACCACCTCTAAACAACTTTTTTGCATAGACTATATAACCCATAACGTATTCCGACTGAATCTAATAGAGAATTGATGCATGTAAACCAATAGAACATCTTCTATTACCCCAATCACATCATTTTTTTCTGCCAGTTTCTAAAGTATCTATATTCACGCTAGTACTTTGAAGATGATTTTTCTGGCAATATAATGAAATTAGAAGGCGACAGGCCCGTCTACGATTCTTTCTGTTCGCCTCTTACCATGTTACTAGTGTTTAGGTATATACTATTAATGTGGAATTTCGAATATAGTAGTAGTATTGCACTTATACTGAAATTATTTTGTTAAAAAATAAAAGTTTTGTAATAATGTTTTTTGGGACGATATTTAAGTCAAACAAACAAATGAATATACAGGGTCGGAAAACGCTGATGGTCTATCTGAGTTTACACGAGAGCGACAAAGTAAAGTATAGAAATCCGTGCGATAGACAAGGATAACTATGTTGACGACGTTTTAAAATCTAAATAGTCACCGCCCATTCGTCATTCCACAAATAATATCCACTCCCACTTATATTTCAGCGACCAATCGCCATCTTTACCTTTATTGTTTGCCTTTCGCTTTCGCAAGAGATGTCGCTACTTGTGCAACTCCAACTCCAGTATTCTGATATTTTACCAGCGGTCGAAATTGTAGACAGTGACTAATCGCTAGCTTGATGACCAGCGCGACGGGCGAAGCGTGCGGGGAGCAAGATTTCATAGGCGTACTAAATTTGAATGCGACCAGATATAAGAAATATATAAAAATGACAAAAATAGTTCCATTACATAACATCCATTATTTTTAGAGTAGAAACAGTGATATAACAATTTTTACCAATTTCGAGGCGTTAGATAACAAAAATTATAAAAATTATTTCAAAATTTAAAGTTTTTAACTTGTCAATTACCCAAGGTCGAATATAATAGAAAGTGACTAACTCACAACACACAGATGAGTACGGAAGGTACGGGTGGTATGATTACCTAAGCGTGCCACTTGAGAAGAGTTAAAGCACACAAAATTATCGAAAGTAAGTTGACGTCGGCTGAACCTAGCACATTAACAATTTACTTTAAATGTGTCCCTGTTCTTATTGGCGGCGATTGCCCACTACCACTCACTTACACCTACCTGATGCGCACTCCGCAGATAACACACTTAAGCCTTGTCCTCATGGACGCCAAATTCACGGATTTTTGCAAGAATTTTGCAACTTCTGTTTTAATTATTTATGGCGGGAAAATCTCAACTTTTCACAATTGCAATTTGCGATACTGTTAAACACTACAAATATTATTGCCCCTTTCATTATTGTGTGGTGTTAATAAGTTTGTTTCGAACTTCTGATAATATACCATGGCAGTTTCATGATGAAAATGGTAGAAAATGTTATAGGTAGTTGACAACATTTCTTACAAATAGAGATTTTTCCACCGTTAAATAAATCGCGCAAATATTTGCGAATTCCGCATTGAAAATGACAAAAGGCTTTAGAATACATACGCTATTTACTATTGGTTACTAGCACTGTCACTATAACGGTCACACATTAACACTTATTATATCATATCGTACCGCTTTCCGTATGACCTTCATACGCCCATGTTTCTTCAAATTTTAATATATTCTTCGATCCAGATTTTTATTTTTTAATATTTATTTTAATTAGTTTCTTCGTACAATTTTGTTAATGAAATATATATTTCAACATCACTTACACTCATATTTTGACCTCGCTCACTAAACTCTTCATACATGTCATCATCCGATATTCCTCATTTCGATCAAATCACTAATAAAATTAATTAAATTAACGAAAAGATATACCCGAAATTTAGCCCGCCCGAACGATATACCCGCCCATGATGATAGCCTTGCAATTGTGAAAAGTTGAGATTTTCCCGCCATAAATAATTAAAACAGAAGTTGCAAAATTCGTGCAAAAATCCGTGAATTTCTCGTCCATGAGGATGTTATCTGCGGAGTGCGCATCAGGTAGGTGTAAGTGGGTGGTAGTGGGCATTTAAAGTAAATTGTTAATGTGCTAGGTTTAGTCGACGTCAACTTATTTTTGATAATTTTGTGTACTTTAACTCTTCTCAAGTGGCACGCTTAGGTAATCATACCACCCGTACCTTCCGTACTCATCTCTGTGTTGTGAGTTAGTCACTTTCTATTATTTTCGACCTTGGGTAATTGACAAGATAAATTTTGAAATAAATCTTATAATTTGTATTATCTAACGCCTCGAAATTGCTAAAAACTGTTATATCACTGTTCCTACTCTAAAAATAATGGATGTTTTGTAATGGAACTATTTTTGTCATTTTTATATATTTCTTATATCTGATCCCATCCAAATTTAGTACGCCTATGAAATCTTGATCCCTGCACGCTTCGCCCGTCGCGCTGGTCAACAAGCTAGCGATTAGTCACTGTCCACAATTTCGACCGCTGGTAAAATATCAGAATACCGGAGTTGGAGCTGCACAAGTAGCGACATCTCTTGCGAAAGCGAAAGGCAAACAATAAAGGCAAAGATGGCGATTGGATTTTAAAACGTAGTCAATATAGTCATCCTTGTCTATCGCACGGATTTCTATACTTTACTTTGTCGCTCTCGTGTAAACTCAGATAGACCATCAGCGATTTCCGACCCTGTATAAAACATAAGCCTTGTGATATTCTTATTATACTATTTGTGATAACACTAAGAAAGGAACAAGATATTTCTTAAATTTGAGTTTTAAACCAATATCAGTATGACGACAGCTTGCAGTAGGCAGGCAAACAATTCCAAAGAGAAACTTTTTATCGTGTCGAAGTAGCGATATTGCTACAGTTAGTTAGAATCTCCCTTAGCGACCTGACAGGTGGAAATGCGGCATGCTGGCGTGGGAGCCCTGTGGAGACGGCAGGTAAGGCCGCGTGCCATTCCGATACGTGTTTTAATACACACGTTCTTCTGTTATCTGCATGCGCGGGTTGTGGGAGGATTCATTAACAATACAAATTGACTCTCACGTTTGCTAATTTTACGGGTTCTAAAAAGTTCTTTACGTTAATAGTCAATCAGGTAGATAAAACACTTGCAAATGGTATGTACGCCGTTGCCTTTCTGTCGCTGATAGCTTACCGATAAAAGGTCACCGCCTATAGAAACTACATTTGGTTCAAGGAAAAACGGACAGGATACGTGAAATTCTGAGAATGAAAGCGAATCTTTCTGATACAAATAAGGTATACTAGATAGTAAAGAATTTTGATAATGTTCTATTGATAAATAGAGAAAACGGATTTTGCAAAACTTAGATTTCTTTTAAATTCATTTTATTCAACAAGTCTTGCTATCTTTTCGATAGCATTCTCGATAGTTATAAGTATTAAATATAGAAAACTGCGTTTTTACGAACTTTGGCCACTATTAGCATTTTAAATCATGTATAGGAGGGTATAAATTTGAATGTGTTGGATCTTTCTGTTTATTACGAAGATAGAAATGGAGAGCAAAATGATGAACCTCTATTACTTTTATGCCTCTTTCGATATTTAAGTACTCTATAAGTAAACCTTTCCATGAAAATTAAATTTACCAAGGCACAAGAGTAAGGAGTGAAATATGTGTAGAAGCAATACACTAGTATATGGTTTTTAGTAGCAGTTAAGGAAAAACTTGTAACAATAACATAGTAGAGTATTGTTGATATGTCGATAAGGGCAACAATCAATGATTGATGGTGAATTTGTAAATTAAAAGAAAAGTATCTTCAGATCATACCAGATATTCAATGTTTTTAGTTTTGCAGTTATAACCGAAAAATTAATATTAGACATATTGGGTGACCTCTGTAAGAGATACAGTTGCACTTTGTTCTGAGATGCTGACACTATCTCATAGTTTCTTGCGTAAAATTCAGTGGCATCATTAATGGTTCTCCACTTGCGTATAGAAGTTATATATTGGTTGAAATGGAAGCGATACTTGGCCATGACCTATTGCAGCTCTATGCTTTTCCTGAATTTAAAAATGAACGAGATGGCTAAAACAAATGCTCTATAGTTCTATTAACAGAGCATATAGTTGATCATGGTCTAAATTCAGAACAATATGAGAGAACTGAATTTTTACGTATGTTTTATGTGCTTGTAAAAGGTTTTATTTACTTTGAATATTTGGTTTAATTCTTAATCAGGACTGCAAAATAAATTATATCTTTTCAATTTTCGTAATAACGACTGCATCTCCAGATATTTTACAGGTTTTAAGAAAATGCTGTAGAAGATTTTTAGAAATACTTATAGAACAATCATCTTTTCAAAGAATTATTCGTACCACACACAAACCGTAAATAATTGAGCAAAATTTAATAGCGATAAGTTTGGTGCTGCTTTCACTAGATTTAAATTGTTGGCTGTTAAAGTTATTTATAATAGAGGGACGTATAAACTGTCATTAAAATGTTCCAATACTATAATCGCTAAGTTGAAAATTAAAGATTTTAAACACTCGTAGTTATAGTTCCAAAGTAATATTATGGTTATTTATATTTAAAAAATAACCTAGCCATTACCTATCTATTTTTTGTATTCAACGTTATTATACAAGACATAAAGTAAAGAATGAGAGAGATTTCTTGGACAAAAATGATGTGAATTAATATTTTATTTCTTTATTCTAATTTTCTTCTTCTTAGTTGGGTAATTGTACTAAAACTTTGGAAATTCGATGTATTTTGTGAGAAAAACATGAATATCTGATTAATTTTTGAGTTACATATATAAGCATTCTAAGCTCTTGCGCCACTATATTATTCCTCTAATATTTTTACTATTTCGAAATACACTTATTGCATGTTGCTATTTTGGAAAACACTGCGTTTAATTTATTTCTTAAGCTTTGAAATCAATCAGGAATTCTAGCCATTTTGTACAATAAACAGTAGCAGATATAAAATAGTTTATTACTGATTTTTTGATTTCTTCTAATGAATACTACTGAGTCTTGTTTTAACTAATGCACTTTTTCTTGAAAACGTTTATGTTTTTTAAAATTTAACAAGAGTAAAAAAGAGTTTTAAATTAAATTCTGCGCAGGATATTATCATTCTTTTTAAATTCTACCAATGGCAAAAGGTTGATATACCTAATGTTATGGGTGACTCACCCTCAATGAACACCTTGTAGTGTTTCAATTGACTTGAACTCATAATCAAAGAATCAATAATAAACCCAAAGCATGTACCAAATTTGATTATTCCAAGTTAAAGTAATTCAGATATTAATTTTTTTCGAAATATTTGGCCTCACTTTATAGACCTATAACTCCGCCTACGTGCAAGAGGTCCCTATTGCTGTAAAAAATAAAGGTTACTGCATCATGAACAAATATCAAAACAGATTTTCTCCCGTGGAATCCATTTTTTTAATTAAATATTAATTTATTACTCTTTGAATAGTCAGTAGGAGAATTTATTGCGACGCCTATTATTTCCATATTAAAGACATATGTGTAGGCAAAGGACATTTCTTATTATCACATAGCATGCACGATTTCCAAAGGTTTTCTCACGGCCTGCAAACTGTGCTGACCTTTGCTGATTAACATAGACTCCTGGTGTAGCAGAAAGGCACCCACTTACAGTCATTCCTCGCGTTGGTTGAGTGCACTAGTGCAGTGTGTCTCTGCCCTGCCCTTGTTTTACGCCAGCTGTTTACTTCCAGTGAAATTGGAAAACACTGGAAGTCGCAAAAAGGGCCATTTCTACCCTCTTTCAGATACTGAAAATTGTCAATGTCTAGCAAGGTCCTGCGATAATTTACATATTGGCTAGACAGGGTGTTTCAAAAAGGTATAGCAATATTACTAGCGCTGATAGAACATTAAAAAATAAGTGGTTTCATTAAAAAAAATACTAAAATCATCTTACACGTTCTGTATGTCAAAATTAATGGCTCTAGGACATAAGTGTATTAAGCAACTCCACTTATATTTCAATGTTCTGTCAGTCCTAGTAATATGTCCAAATCTATTTGAAACACCCTGTATACTTCATGATACAATATGCTGAAATTATATTCATGAGTAATATTCAATATAATATTTGTGTTCAATACGGTTTCTGACGGTATTCAATATTCGTATTCACCACATTTGGATATGTATTCAGGATTCAGAACTCGACAATAGTATTCGTGAGTGATAGTATTTTATGAAATTAGGGTATCTTATGAATACTGAGGATTCATGATTACTGTAGTATTCATGAATGCAGGATTGTAGTTGCTTTTGCACTATATTTAACTAAAATTGCTAAATATCGTTTTTTATTTCATTCACTTTCATAGTTATGTAACTTAAACTTTTACTATCTTGAAACATACAAGAAACAATACCAGGTCACAAAAACCTTACACCTCAAGTGAACAAACAAATACGTTGAATAAGATCTTTGATTAGGGCACGGGTGGACTGAACAGACCCCAAACGGAGTAGCAAATATGCAACTAATACTTGACATTTTCTTTTTAAAGCATTTCATAGATCTAATCTATATATTTATTTAAATAACGTTAACGTAAACTAAATTATAATTTTTTTTTATTATGAAAATTTGCAGAGAGACGGCACCCTAAAGCTCTCGTGACTTGTGTTCTCTAGTCATAGATTTTTTCTTTTAAATGCATTTAATGTAATTTTAATATTAATCTACACATTGTAAATATTCAACATTGTATTCATATAATATGAATATTTGAATACATGGATTGAAGACTTTTCCTGGATTCATATCCAGATCTGATAAGTTATAACAGATTTTTAACATTTATTCATATTCGAGATGATTAATTCTCTTTACAACAGTGGTGGCTGAAGTTTACCACTCTCTAAAAATTATATATTGTCTACATTCACTTTTGATAAATTTAGGTAATAGAAATATATTTCTTTAGTTAAACAATGAGGATGTCCAATCAAGAAACTGTAGTTATTTTTGGTAGTTAAGGCTGTACAAAATCAAATCTATAACTTTTTAAATTTTTTATTGAGCTTTTAAATTTATATCTTCCTCATAAAATGCTGCTTTTAGTGTAACCCAAAGCAGACTATAATAGATCAATGAATCTTTTTTTTTTTTGTATCAAACTTTAATGTCAGTCCAGTTTATAGTAAACCATTAATTGAACAAAGTTCGATTGTTTAAAATAAATTAAATATTAGTCATCAAATTGAAGTAATACCTCTTTGTTGGATCATCATTGCTTAACTATGTCGACCGGTCCTAAATTGATCCTGGCAACGAAAAATGGTATTTTACACAACACCAAGAACAGAAATGAACGGTTTAACCCTCTTAGAAGGGCGGCCATAGGCGTACGTCAGAAAAAAGTGAGAGTATAAGATAACCCCCTCTGCCCCGTTTCTGCGTTCGTTTTTAATCGTTTGCAATAATACTGTTGAGGATTTGGTTAATAACCAGAAGTATCTTAATAAACTTTCGTGATACGTGAAAATCTGAAGAAATTATAGCGAAAAAACAATTTTAAAAGTTCAACTTTGACATCCTGTATCTTTTAAGGAAGGCATTTTTGTATATAGGTGAGTAGGGTTAAATCATCATATTTTGCCGCCAAAAATAACAGTTAACGGGACGCCCTACTTTTTTGTTACACTTTGTAGATAAACTCCATGGTATACAGTTGGTCGTTTAAAATCCATGGTCAACCTAAACCTAGAAGGTTCAGACTTTGTATCTAGATTTTTATGACATGGAATATATATATAATGAATTAATTAACACCACATTGGCTGAAAGTTAGTTGATTTACTAATTTGATGAATTTGATTAGAATTACCTATTAGATTATATTTAAAAATTTCAAGACTGCTTTTGATTTTTTTTTTCGTAAGCCAGATATCAACATACAATTGGTAGTTCTATTTCCGTACATTGGAATCAAGTTTAATCATACTTAATCACCCTGAGCTTAACTTCCCATACTTCTCCATTCCATTGAAACACTAGGTCGTAGAAGGACGGAAGTAGGTTCTTTATGGGCTTATTTAATTACAGTGGAGCCGCTTGGGTCATTACACAGTCAGTTGCAATCACACAGAGACTTGTCATATTACCATACGATTTAAATTCCACACGTGCTCGCATCGTTTCTTGAAGTCTCTTTCAGAACTATGACGGCCGTATAGCGCTTTGTCGCCGCGTGGTTGTTACAACAGGAAGCATAAAAATGAAAAACAGGCACTTGTTGTGATTAAGTTGCTATTCAACAAACTGATTAATGAATGGGACCAACATACGCCGTGCGTCATGTTCCTTTATTAATTTTTCTTTTATTTTATTTACCGGGTAAAAGCGCTAATATTTATTTCCGTTATGTTCCAGGTACCACGGACACAGATGGACGACCAATTATTCTGTGTTACGCAGAGTGCATTGCTCGGGCTGGCCTTAACAAGTACGAAATTGCAAAACTGCTTTTGTATTACTCTTCGATTCCAACGTAAGTAAAAGTAGAGCACATTTATGCCAATTGCTTATTATATAATTTATTCAACAGGTCTGTTTAGTATTCGCGGTGAAATTTAATTGATTTCTAATTTCATCGAGTGTCCAGAATGTGTTGTTCATTAAATTGATTTGCTTGTTAGTGATAATAGTTACGAAATATTATTAAATAATTATTATCAGCTGACCAGGGGGTCCAAGACATATCCATTCACAGTTACAGCGGAGAAATATCTGCGTCTTATAAGAGGCGTTTTCAATTGAAATTTACTTTTAATCGATAAAAATTCATGCAGATATTATTACAAATAGTTACCAGAATATTTATCGCATCGTTCAACAACTTATGTCTGCTCATAAAATTCTTGTTGCTGCTGATATGAAAATAACAAAGTGATTAATCTGAGCTGCAAGGTGCTCTAAACTCCTTCAATTTCTTCTGTTGAATCTAGTCTTCTATGTCACAATGGAGACATGACCAAGCATTGTATTGGGCACCAGTTGTATGTTTCCACCTTATTGCTTGTTCAGACTGTAACTCTGCATTGATATTTATTCTTAACTGCAGATTGTGCTTAAAACTTCTTTGTGGTGAATTTAAATGTTTTGATTGAATCGACGGACGTTCAAAATATTGACACCAATAACAAGAAAAAGTCATTGCCATTTTGGCCGTACAGAGTCTTAAACACTTGATATTAAATGGGATGAGTTGAGCTCCATTTTCAATTCAAAGTATTATCTTTGGGATTTGACAGAAACGACTAATGACGTCATCAATTATATATTTTTTTTTAGAAACACCCAAATTTTGTTCGTGTTAAAAGCTCTCTTTTCTCTAATACACATTTATTAGAGCAATTTTTCTGTATTACTTTCCGTTTAAAAGTTATAAACAATATCCATTCAGAGCCTCAAAAGAAATAGCACTTAAAAATCACATCAGCGGTGGAAGGATCAAGTAGTTGTTGGAAAATAGTTGAATGTTCGTTGTTTAAAGTGCATAAATGTCACAAAATACTTGTTATTACTCAATGCGAACGTCAAACGTATAACTTTTGTGCTTATAAAATGTTTTTTCATTCAGAAAAAGTTGATATGTTGCTAATTTACGACAAGTCACAAAAAAAATCAAGAATAGCTTTAGAGATATCGAGAAAGGCATCCAGAGCGCCTCATTCCTGCTCATAGAACCTTTACAAGATTGGAGGCGATCTTGCGACGAAATGAAGATGCATTTTCTGTTTGGAAGAATCAAATAATTGATCGAAAGGTAACAAACCATGTTAATACAGCTAGACTGTTACAGTATTTCGAACAAAATCCACAAAATACGAACTGGACAGCCGGGAATTGAATTTGGATAAATCAACCGTTCAACGAATTTTGGTATCATGACTACAAAATTCACAATGTGGAGTATATGTCTGAGCGTCACATTGAAAACAGACTTAATTTTATAGCTCAAATTGTAGCAAATGTAGAAACTTTTGATCACCTTTTTCTTTTTTCCAACCTTTTTCTTTGGACTGACAAAAGTTTGTCAGTAATGGTTTGCTAAACCGGCGCAACGAACACTACTAGTCCATTGAACCAAAGCCATTTTGGAATCAATGTATGGTGTGGCATCATCGGTAGGCATTTAATTGGGCCTTATTTTTATGAACATAGATTGAACAGCGTGAGTTACCTAAATTTCCGATAAGAACTTTCTACACTTCTGGAGAATGTGCTGTTGCCGCTAAAGAGAAACCTATGATTTCAGCATAACGGACCCACACGACAAGGATTGTGCAGCAATATTTAAATAACACATTCCCATTAAAATGGATTGGGATTAATGGACCTATTCAGTGGCCTGGAAAATCTACAGATCTAACACCCCTCGATTTTTTTAAGGGAAGTTTTAAAAAATAAGGTTTACAAAACACCTTCGCCAGATATTTAGCATTTGAAAGAAAAAATCATAAACGCTTGTAATGAATTAAATGGTGAAATGTTAATAAACGCAGCCCACAAAGAAGTCGGGCGAAGATTGGATATGTGTCTTGAAATGAGAGGAAGTCATAGTAATATAGAGAATATATTGTAATATGTTGAGGACGATGTTGCTTATAACGTTTAAACGTTTTAAACGCGTTTAAAATAATACAACAAAATTTCTCCAATAAAAGTTTATTAGAAAAAAGAGAGCTTCTGGAAAAAATATAAATGATGACGTCATTTTGTCAAATCCCTAAGATAATACTTTCGATTAAAAATGGAGCTTACCTCATCCCATTTCATAATAATAATAATAACAAAACTTTATTCCTTCAAAAAAAGTACAAAATACAAATTTATAGGAAGAGGTTCCGCGTTGTAAAGTGATGATATAAGACAAATTACACAGTAAAAAACAACCAGACAAACAAACGGTATGAGTGTTTGGGCTACGAGAACAAGATTTACAATAATAAAATATCAGACAAATGATTGGTTTAAAAATATAAAAAATATATAAATAAATAAAAAACCCAATTACAAAACGGTAAGAAAAGAAAAACAGTACAATTCTAAGTTATTATTCGCTCAAAGCAAATGAACGAAGTTTCAATAAACTTATTACAAAACTAGCCAGCAATTTAACGGTACTAAGCGATAAGTTATCGAGCATAAACACAAGAGAGTTAATAGTTAAGTTTTCTAATTCAGTAGGTTTTAAACTGGCAACACAGGGCACTCTATAAGAATATGTTCTAATGTTTCCAATCTGTGCTGATTACAAAGTGTGCATATTGCTTTTCACATTAGAAGCAATTGGGTCTTTAAAATTATTTTGACACAGACAATGTAATAAAATAATGTTATAAGAAAATATGTATTTTGCATAAAAAAGTACATTCTGTTTATTATTTTTTTGCAATTGGCGTCTTTAAAACAGGTTCTACATTATCTTGAGCAACACGAAAATATTTAGGTTCATTTTTTTTTAACTAAAATTGAAAAAAATGTAATAAATATGAAAGATAAGGGCAACATGTAGTATATTTGCATGAAATACGAAAAAACAGACAATTTTTTGTGGCCATAGCCTGCTTCAATAAAAAAAATGTTATATCCGTCTAGAGGGCGCAGCGAACCACATACGATATTTCAAAAATCTGTTTATATCAGGTGGAAGGTATCAATTTGGCAATAAAAATTTATTACCAATAAGTTTTCTCTATCTCTTAAAATAAAAAAGTTAGACAGCCTTAAAGTTTGGGCACTTAACAGGTTTTTTTGTTATTAGTCATAAAGTTGGCCATGGATCTCAAATTTGTTTTTACGAGCATAAAGGCCTCCAAAAATTCAACAAAAAACAATTAAAGATTTTTGACGTGTCTCGCATATAAAGCGAGATACATGAGAGTGGCCCTCTTATGTGATATAGCCTGTATATGCGTCTGAAATTTCAAATATTTCGTGGTATATTATATTGAAATTTTTATATAACAGAGGTGTTGAAGATGCTATAACTAAAGCCAAGTTTTTCTGATAAAGCAACTCTTCATATCCAGCCAACATAGTGGGAATTCGTTTCTTAAGACGAAAATAACTCAGATTATCCAGAACATCCGCACAGTCAATACTAACAAGCATTTCTCTAAATTGGAGTAACCAGTTGTAGCGTGTATCAATAATCAAAAGCTGCAACTGTCGGATCAGGTATATACGAGGATAGCGAGAAGTTTCTAGGGATAAAAGTTTGAGCAACCAATTTAAAGCAGTTTTAAAAACTAGAAGGGACAAGCTACTAATCAACGGCCTCAAGACGTACAATGTATCCGGGCGTATTAAGAGGTAGTAACAATAATCTTTTAAAAAAACTAACTTGTATTCTTTCCAATATATCGACATAGCGAATACCCCAGACTGGCAAAGAATTGGTTAAAGAGTTAACAATTATGGAATTATATAAAGTTAAGTGTGAATCCCAAACCTCATCCCATTTAACACCACGTGTACTGAATTTTATATATTTTTTTTGTATTGTCACAGTAGGCCCATACTATCGAGTTAGAGACACCCTATACATATTCATAAAAACTACTGATAATTTTAATAGATTTTTTAAACTTTCTTAGAAAATTTAATTGATGAATAATTAGAATAAAAAGATGACGTTAATAGAAAAAAATATTACTTTTGAATAACTTTGTCAAAGGATACTGTTCTCAAATAACAGATCTTCTTCAAGCTGTTGTACTCTTGTAAAAAGTTGAAATTGACCCCTAGTGAAGTTTCAACACTTATAAAATAAAATGTACAAGTAGGGACACATTCAGCCGTACCTATAGAACACGAATAATAAATTTTGTTCTTGTTGCAGTGCTGAAAACAAGGAAAAAGGATTTTCTGTCCTACTTCTTGCCGAAAACGAAGCGGACTACAAAATACTGGAAATCCTAGACAAGTCAATATGCCTTATACTGAACTCCATGTCGATCAACAGATTTCTTATATGGACGCCAGGCTTGAGGAGCCACAGGCATGTTAAAGAACTAGCGAGTCGTGTTCAGGTAAGATAAGACATCTGTGTTTACGTACGTTTCGAATAAATTTTAATAGAAGTAGAATCATTGACATTCAAAAGGGAAGTCTTCCGGTCATACCTGTGAAAAAGTGGGCAAGTCAGTTAAGGGAAACGAAATTATTGAAAGTATTTCCTTCAGTTGTTTCGTTATCGGTGTAGGAAAAGTACAAATATTTAACTTTACGATCTATTGTGATAATACAGTATTTTTTATATTAAAATGAGGATAGTAAATGGTGCGTGTAGTCAAAAATTGATAATGTTTTGATAACTTACCTTACTTTATGATTAACAAGATATTAATGACTAGGCCATAACTGCTTTGAAACTTTATCCATCTCTAAAGACTTATTTTAGTAGTAAGAATTTCTTTCAAATATTTTTATGAGTAATGTATGTAACAGTGTGTATCTTTGTAATTTTAAATATACTGTCACATTCTATCAGGTTATATTAGATGCTGTTCTAATTTGAGTGAATCAAAATTTAACGATATATGGCACTCAAAATAATATTGAGATTTTTTAAAATAAAACATGACTTTTTAACAGTTTTCCATATACAACGTATTGATTCCTTTTCAAGGTAGTATTTTTTCAGATATCTGATACGTAAGCTAATTTATATAAAAAAGGTGTGGTTGTTGCATCGGCACAATTATGTTGTATGAACAAAAGCGTACCTATATGTCTCTACTTCCAACTGATGCAATTGAAATTTAAGAACTAATTTTATTTTTCCTAAATATATGGAAAATCTAAAGATTAAATTGAACTACTTTTACAATAATGCATAAAATTGGTCGCTGTATTGTCGCTTTAAACAAAGCCAAACAGTGGAAGTGACTTGCAACGCTATTGTTTTATATTTTGTACTTGACCCAAAACACCAATGATCTTTTCATAGCTACGCCACTGTGCTATAATTTCTAGGTACTATATCAGAGCTACAGGCTGATTTCCTTGGTTATAAGATTTTTATTATGCAGATATCTCTTGTCTTATTTTTCCAGTCATTAACTATTCCTTCTCGTAAATCTTTATTATTTTCTTCCATCTATATTTTTCTGTCATGATCTTCTTCAATTTCCTTGTTTTCCATTAATATTTTTTTAATTTTTCTGTCGTTGGACTTCTTAGCCACATATTTAATTCTCACTTCATTATTTGTACTTCTGTAAACTCACTCCACTTTAATTTCTTCCTACATCCATCCAATTTTTTTTCAAATTTACTTTTTTTGCTAATTGTACAAGTTTTGCAAGCATCTGTAACAGTGAGTTTTATTATCGTTTGGTACAATTTTATTTTTGATATATTATTTGCTTTCAGAATGTTATTTAACATTCCAGGATAGGTATTTCCCTTCACTAATCATTTTTCAGTTTCTCCTTTTTTTACTTCCCTTATATTTTATTGTTACTTCTGTGTATTCTTTTTATTGTATATTTTTTATGGCATATTGTCTATTTCTTGCACAGTTGAAATCAATTGACTTACCATCCTAAACAAACAGTCGCCGTACTCCTATCTACAGTACAGTACATCACCAGACCATGCTGACGAAAAGAATAGTGAACCTCTAGCATTAGTCGAGGCAATGAAGCACTAAAAAGGCCAAAGATAGGAAATCTTTTAGGATAGGACGTATCGGAATGCGGTTTTTTGCATTCGCTTGCAAAAATTATTTATATCATCATCACTTTATGCGAGAGAGGAGAGAAACTGGACACTCGGGGGTTTTTTGAGTCGTTGAATTCGAATATACCATCGGCGAACACCCCACGGACACCTGGTGGGCCCCAACCTGGACGCGGACGTCATCTTCGAGAATTTTTCTGGAAATATCGACAATAACAAACGAAAATCGTTATGGGGGCTTTTTGTGTGCGCTGAATCCGAATTTTATGTTGAAAACGACCACCCGAACACCTGGTGCGCCCTAACCTGGCCCTGAACGTCATCCCCAGGGTAGGGACACCAGGTGTCTGTGGGGTGTGCGTCGGTGCTATATTTGAATTGAGCGACCCAAAAAACCCCCAATAACGATTTTTGGTTGGTCTTTTTCAATTGTGTCTGGAAAACCCTCGGGGAGGACGTTCAGAGCCAGGGTAGGGCACACCAGGTGTCTGTGGGGTATTCGTCGGTGCTATATTTGAATTCAGCGACTCAAAAAACCCCTAGTAACGATTTTTGGTTGGTCTTTTTCAATTGTGTCTGGAAACCCCTCGGGGATAACGTTCAGAGCCAGGTTAGGGTGCACCAGGTGTCCGTGGGGTGTTGGCCGGTACCATATTTGATTTCAGCGAGCCTAAAAACCCCCCGTAACGATTTTCGGGTGGTTTTATTCAATTATGTCTGGAAAACCCTCGGGGATGACGTTCAGGGCCAGGTTAGGGCGCACTAGGTATTCGGGTGGTCATTTTCAACATAAAATTCGGATTCAGCGCACACAAAAAGCCCCCATAACGATTTTCGGTTCGTTATTGTCGATATTTCCAGAAAAATTCTCGAAGATGACGTCCGCGTCCAGATTGGGGCCCACCAGGTGTCTCTGGGGTATTTGCCGATGGTATATTCGAATTCAGCGACTCAAAAAACTCCCGAGTACCCAGTTTCTCTCCTCTCTCGCATAAAGTTCGGGATAGTCCCCGGAGATGACGTTCGTCGGCGTTCCTGAGCTCCAGGTATTCGGGGGATCAATTTGAACATCATAATCGTGATCAGCGACCTCGAAACCCCCCGTGAACCCGACTTGAGCCAATTCTGACTCTTATTTACGAAGTTATTAAATTTGCCAAAAGGCCTCTCAAAAGATGCATTTTTTGCATGCATTTTTGGCTGCAGCAATGCAACTTCTGGTTTGTAATAGGTACAAAGTAGGTACGAATGATATAAATAATTTTTTGCAAGCGAATGCGAAAAACCGCATTCCGATACGTCCTATCCTAAAAGATTTCATATCATCATGCTTCATTGCCTCGACTACATCCAATGATTTCACATCGACTTTACAACAAGAATAAGCTCCTAGGACTTATGCTACAAATTCTTAACAAAAGAGAATCCCTAGCATCTAATGACTTCATGTCGATTTTACAACGAGAATAAGCTCCTCTCCGTTAGTGCTACAAATTCTAACAAAAGTGACTTACAGGCAGCCAATGACCTCACGTTGACGTCGCACCGGGCAAATCCTCTGTTGCCCGTCGCACGCTACAAAGTTCTACAAAGATTACCCACCAAGTTGTCTACCTAAAACCAATAGTTAGTAGGCAGGGCCAAGTGAAACTACAAACTCCTGTTCTTGCTGCATAACATCAAAGCACTCTCTAGCTCTTGGACAACAGAAGCCGCCAAATCATTCTTTTAGTTAATATAATATATTATTAGCCTTGTGAATATCCTAAATAAATACATTTATCTTGAGGGTTATTTTTTGTTTGCCGAGTTAGATATCGAGCTATTAAAAGTAACATTTTAATTCTTACACCAATTCTATCATGATAACTTTCTGTTCTGAGATAACGATAATTGTAGATAGTGCACCACTTTATTCCCTTCCTCGAACTCCTCCAAAAACCTTCCCCCCAATGTTATTTTGCTGTCTGTCATAACAGTCAGTCCTACTGATTTTTTCAATCCATTGGGAATTCCTAATATTTTCATTGCTTCAGATATTTTTGTCTCTAGTAAAGTTGTCGTTACAATAAATAAATTCAGACTTCAATTCTGTTGTTCGTAAGTGACCTATTAATAATAAAATTTGGTTTGTTCTGGTCAATCTACCACCTTTTAACCTGCTTTAATATTCTTCTACTTGCCTATTATGTACTTATCTATGTAATAACACCATATATCTTTGATTTAAATCGTTTCATGCATAATAAAAAAATTTAAAAAATTATAATGTTTTACTAATCACATCAATTATATTTATTTTTGTACATTTTATAATTTTCTTTATACAATGACGTTGATTCTTTTAGCAAAGAAAAAATTTGGTGCTGAAACGTGAAATAAGAAACCAGACTTTTTTAATATATAATTTATTTAATATTTACATACCACTTTATTATAATATTTTTCAACCTGTCGGTTATCATCGGCAATTAGGTTAGTAATAATACTTTCTTTTTTGAAACAGGTTTAATGGAGGTTATTATTGAAAAAAATTAAGCACCATTTGCACACCGCAATATTCCGAATGAAACATAATATACATATTTTGTTTGCGATGCGGTTGAGAGTTCAATATCTACATGTAATTTCCAAAACTTTTCACTTTAATAGCGTTAAATGACCAGCTTATTGAAGCAACAGGCAAGGTCACTTCTTTATAAAAGAGTGTAGTGTTGTAGTTTAATAATGGTCCGTTTTTGAACAGACACACTTGGTTCAGCTGTTGGAAATTAGAGACAAGGTCATGAATTAATAATGATTGACTTTTACTGATGTGCAATTCGATTAGGAGTACTAGTTTCAGTTTCATTTATTTCTATTACTGGCGTCACCAGTTTTGCTTGAGCAAAGCAAGGCAATACAACATAAGGCGTAAACAATATAACTAAGTGTTGGCAAAGATATCATTTCTACTTATGCAATACTAATACTTTTGATAAGTACATGCATTTGCAATAATAATGGCACTCCCTCAAAACAGTTTTTGAACTTCTGGAAGTTCTGAGTAGATATTTCATTAAATCTTATTGGTGAGTGGAACAATTAAGAACTAATATTAAAAGTTGAAAGTAGATACCATTGCAAATACGTCAGCAGTTAAAAAAAAATTGCAAAATTCATTTTATAGCATGCCATTATTATCGCGAATGATTGTACATACTTATACCTCATCCAAAGTCATTGGTTTGCTATTGCGTGAAAAATAATCAAGTTAAGACTTAAAATCTTCTAAATATGAAAACGTTTTAAACACAAACATTTTTAGAGAATATAGTACTTCAAAGTTTAACAGAAGCGTATTCTATTTAAGAAACAGACAAAGAACAAGAATAATGAACCTGATTTTCTAATTATTTTAGGTAATTGTATAAACTGTTTTCTTGTAAATGATAAATCATTAATAATTGCATTTATTTAAATCTTAGTGAATCATAAAATATTTATGATGATCGTCATAAAATAGTGACTCAAAATTTTGTTATGCGAAATGTTTGATTTGCACATGTGACGTTATCTTAAGAAGGTACCAGGAAAATCTACGTGCCAGCTGTTCAATTCTTTATCCACCGAATGTTTTACATATTTTTAACTTATTAGGATGAATTTTGTCAGTGTTTGGAATGTTTCTCTGACAAACGAAGGAAAACTATAACCAAGAAGGTCATATTTATTTTCTAACTAGACATTTGTGCCTAAAACGTTTTTTATTTTCTTGTCCTATTATTTGTTTACTCTAATTAATATTATAATATAATACGGATAAAATATAAAACTATATTAAATATCCTAGTAGATAAATTTGCCGTACTGTATACTGTATAATATGCCTGCGTAATTATGAAATCAAACTTTTAACATAATTGATAATTTGTGACATTCTTTGTCCGTATCGCTGTAATCACGACAAAGTGAATAAAGTTTTTGTCTAGGTATAATAAGGATATAAGTAGTTCCATGAATAAATATCAAAAAAAGCTTTAGATGCATTCTAAATAGATATAGAATTGCTTAATTAATTAATCATATAAAAGCCAGCAGTATTTTTCACTTGGAATTGTGCGATTTACTAAAATGATGAAAGTCTCTTTTCAGAGCAATAATCAGTTTTTTGTCCAACTGTCAAAAACGTTTTTTTTTGCTTTTTTAATCGCTATAGATACGCAAAATTGGCCATTTTTTAATGGCGTTGAACAGAAGCACGCTATCGTGAAAAAATGGAAACAAAAATACACGATCGTGAAAAATAGTTATTTTTATGGCGCAAAATCGGTATTTTTTAATGGCGCGTGATAATGCGAATATTTGGTCGAGACCGTAGGTAGGCGACTTACTTGTCACCTAAGGGCATAATCATTCCTATAATTCCCTTGGTACATAAATAACTATTTTCACGATCTCGTGTTTCTCAGTGTGTTTTACTTTGATACTTGAAAAATAAGTATTTTTTAATGGAACATCCGATTTATCTTTAGTTTTATTGGGTTTTTGCCACACTTCTGAAAAATAATCTATCGCGATAGTGATGTGATTTTTGTTATTTTTTACTTATCTGCTTTTTTCAGTGTGAGATTTTATGTTAGGCAAACTTAGTTTCAAAAATAACCCTTGACTGTTCCGTTTGGCGCAAGGGTTTATTTAATTAATTTTTATTATTTTTCAGAAGTGTGGCAAAAACCCAATAAAACTAAAGAAAAACTAAAATTATGCCACAAATAAATAGCTTCAGACAATACATCCGATTTAATTTTTTCTTTTTTAAAATATATTTCACTTAAAAAGCTCTACACAGTGATGTGCATTTTTTTTATTTAAGCCCTTTGCATGGCCTGCTGTGTTATTAAATGTAACCCCAAAAATAGCAAAATCGTATTAGGCATTTTTTAAACAAAGAAACTATTTGTCCAATCGATTTATCCATGCTTCGAAACCCTTAGTACTAAGTTTCAAAGTTGCATCTTATACAGAGTGTTTATAATTTAGGTGCAAACTTCGAAAAATACCAATGTTTGGGAGCACCCTGTATTAACTGGATAAAATATTTTCGTGATAGTCATGCATTCTTCTGTTATTCTCTGCTTAAGTTGAGAACATTAATTATTTAATTATGTTGGAAGAAAAAATGACGAGTGATTTGTTTATCATAAAGTCCGCACCTTACATTCATTTTCTCATAATATTGTTTTTTACAATGAACAATTTGGCATTTGCTGTTATACAGGGTGTCCCATAATGATATGCGCTCCTTTGGAGGGTGTGTTCCTTGAGTCATTTTAGGGGAGTACTTTCTATAAAATTTTTCGATTTGAGCCCTCCCTTACGAGATAAGAGCTTCTAAAAAATTGAAATAATTTCGGTTTTCATTTTTCCTCGTAAACGGTTAAACTTATAAATATGAAAATCGGTGAATACATATAGTTAATTAAGTGACATTGTTGTTGTTGTGTTGTTGTTCCTTTTTTTAATTAGAAATTTTTATTCTAAACGTTTCTCGATATGAAAAAATTGCAGTAAATAGAACAATCAATTTACAAAATTTTCTCCCTCTTAGTATTTTTAAGCAGAGACACTAGTTTTCTTTTAAAAACATAAAATCGACATACGTACATATCCTCGGGTGTGGAATATGCAAGTAAAATAATTCATAGGAAACGTAGTAGGCTGGTGGATTTAATTTTAGACATATTATGTCCCAATTTTTAATCATTTATTTATGGTAGATATCTGACATTAATTGTTAATGACAATTCAGACAATAAAACCATCAAAGTGACATCCTAGGATATGTACGTATGTGGATTTTTTATGTGTATGTGGAAAAAACAACAGAGGTTGGTGGTTGCCATCCTTTTAGACATTTCGTTAAAATAAAAATCGTACTCAACAATGTAACATAATTAACTAAATGTAGTCACCGATTTTCAGATTTATAAGTTTAACCGTTTTGAGAAAAAAAAATAAAACCAAAATTTTTTCAATTTTTTAGAAGCCCTTATCTAGTAAGGGAGGGCTCAAATCGAAAAATTTTATAGAATCCCCCTAAAATGACCCATTTCATTATCATCATTATGAGACACCCTGTATTACTTAAAACGTTATTGTGTGTACTATTAAAGTTGTGTAAAAATGGTTAGAAATAAACTAACTTTACAACAAAAAGTTGAAATAATAAGACTAGTTGGTGACAATGTTAAAAATTATAAACAAGCTGCAGAATAATTTAACAAGAGACATCAAGGACTAGAACCAGTGAGTTTTCAAACTGTAGCAAATATTAATTCTCTTTTCAATAGAACTGGTAATGTTATTTCCACAAATAAAAGGGGAAACAATTTAATAGAGAACAGAGAAAACATTGTTTTAAATTAAATTCGGTACAACCCTAATAAAACAAATATCGCAAAACACTAATATATCTTCCACCAAAGTTTGGCGATATCTTAAGAATAAAAAGGTTGCTTACAAATCAAAATTCGTACACTGCTGATGAAAATTCTCAAATGGAATACATTCTGTAGTGTCAAGGGCATTATCTAAAATGACCACAATTTCCTAAATAAAATTTTATTTTCGGACGGGGCAACCTTCACCACAAACGGGGTTGTATCTTCACAAAATTGTAGATTCTGGTCGGAAGTAAACTCTCACTGCAAATTCATTGTATTATTATTCATTGCAAAAGGCAATATTCTGAGAAAATTAATGTATGGTGCGGAATTTTTGATAAACAAATAATTCGTCCTTTTTTTTCCAACATAACTTGAATGCCCAAAATTTTTTAAATTTTCTAAATTTGAATTTCTGGGATGCCTTAGAAGAACTGACAATTGCTAGACGTGCCGACATGATATTTCAAATGGACGGTGCACCCGTCCATACTGCAGCAATAATTAACAACTGGCTTAATCAAAAATTTCCCAGATAGTGGATTGGGCGTTATAGTGAAGAAATTAAGTGGCCTCCGAGATCGCCAGATTGGACGCCATTCGATTTTTATCTTTGGGGGAAACTTAAAGAAAATGTTTACCGTACAAGACCTAATAATGTGAAAGAATTTAAGCAGAGAGTTAATTTCTCAAGAGGAACTCGCGGAAGTATTGAATCATTGCCAACGAAGATTAGAAAAATGTATTCAAGTTGAAGGAGAGGTAATAGATAACGCGAAAATTTAAAGATATTTTGTTATTTTGTAATTTTTTGTTATGTTCAGTTAAATTTCTTTTGCTAAAAATAAAAAAGAAAAAGAACGATATTTCCTTAAATTTGATTTTTTATTACGAATACCCTATATTAACTAGGCCAATAAAAATTGTACACCTCTATCGAAAGAAAAAAATTACGAAAATATGTTATCCTGTTAATACAGAGTGCTCCCAAATATTGGTATTTTTCGAAGTTTGCACATAAATTATAAACACTCTGTATAAGATGCAACTTTGAAACTTGGTACTAAGTGTTTCGAAGCATGGACAAATAGTGTTTTTGTTAAGAAATGCGTACTACGGTTTTGCTACATGCAAAGGGCCTAAATAAAAAATGCACAAGCATATATTTTAAAAAAGAAAAAAATAAATCGGATGTTCCATTAAAAAATACTGATTTTTCAAGTATCAAAGTGAAGCATTTTTGAGGAAGAAAATAAATCATAGTAATACGTTCAAAGAATCTTCCATATTACCGTAGACAATTTACTCCTCTCATTAAAATTAATATTTTGCTTCATATATCGATATAATATATTCTATGTCCATATTAATATTTCGATTCTCAGAATTTATTTCCACTTCCGCCATGCTGATATCGACGAGTCAATAAAATTGCGTCCTCAATGTTTATGTTTAATTTGTTACTGAAATCGCTGCCGTTGTTATAATACTAGAGATATAAGCGTTGATAATCTCTGTTACAACAGAGAAAATTATTAGTTGAAATTTCTCTTCCTAATAAGCAATTTCTTCTCAGATGAATTTCCTCATAAAATATTTTATGTATATTTTTTTATAAAGTTTACCACAGTATAGAAATTAATAGCTAATTGGCTCGTTGACGGTTACGACGACGAGGCAACTACACGGGAGATATATTGTTACTCTCTTCTTCAGAATAAACTCTAAATTTGGAGCTTAAGTATCTATTTTGTATTGTCTGTCTATAAAACTTGAAGGACACACTGTATACTTTCGTACAACAGTTTATGCGCCCGGTTATTAATACAATATAGGTACATTATATATATATATATATATATATATATATATATATATATATATATATATATATATATATATATATATATATATATATTCTTTTTAAGTGTTGATATCTAAGTTAACCAAATAAAAACAATTTTGAAAACATAAAAAGTAATGATAAAAAATATGATGAGTTTCATATTTATTTATATATTTATTTGCATATAAGATTGGCCACCATAATTTTACGTCAAAATATGATAAGATAAAATTTAGATACCGATATAATAGTTGTTTTAAGTTTCTCTTAATTATTTGTTTAAAAATAATTTTATGTAATCTTGAACATGCCCAACTGATATTATTTTGTTGAATGAAGTAAATGAGTTATATGACAATTTAATACTAGACACATATTATTTTGAAGTTATTTATTGTATTACTTACTGTGTTTATAGAAGTATATTTTAAAACATATTCATAATACGAACATAATTTTAATATACAGCATGTTTTTTTATTTAATTATTTATTTTTATTTTTTGTTTAATTGGGTATTTCTGCCACGGAAATATAAAAACAAACAAATAACCCCATGCACCTAATCAGGGTCAGTCAAAGATTTGATTTTACAAATTTTATTTCGCTAATATTTACTTTCTCAATGGGAAATATTTGTGTGTTAGGTAAAATAAATTTGTAAAATCAATCATTTGACTTATTCATTAGGTGCAGTTATTTGTTAATATTTTTATATTTCAGTGGCCGAATTAAACAAACAGCTAACACCATGTTTTCCTCTTAGTATTAAATTACCTCAGCAACATATAGATTTTTCCTCATGTGCATTTCTCTTTAATCTACCAACTTTCACTAATACCGTTGAGTGAATATATTCACTCAACGCTAATACTCAATATTTGGTCAGTGTATCCACACAGTTTCTATTCGTTGATAAACCAGTACGTATCAATTTTTCATTTTTCTAAATTGGATTTTATTACATTATATCAGTTGAAACTAGCATCAGCTTCATTAAGAAGTTGGTAGAACATGGTTTCCTTCCGATCCTGGATGTTCTTACGAAAAGAAAACCAGATGGTATAGACACAGGAACTTGTTCACACTGATAGGTGTTTCGTTACTCAGTTCCGTCGGTATCTAGTCCAGAAAAAAGGATCATCAACGATCTAAGAAGAAATAGATATATGAACAGAAATATTAAACAAGCTACCCCAAGGGCATCTAAAATAAAGAAAATTGAGAAATTTGTAGCACAAGAGACCGTCCCTTAATACCATACAGTATCAATATCGTTTATAGTTAATCGTGAATGGTAGCTGAAACATTTTTAAGATGAAGTGCAACAGCAATATACTCTAGGAAGCTAGATGCGGTAAGATATATGTTGGTCAAACACAGATGTAACAAGATTGAAGACTTCATACTTTGCATCGGAATGTCATGGACTAAATATCAATATCGATGAGAGGACGTTATCTGCGGTTTCGAGTTACTTTTGAAAAAGAGAGCATGTGTTAAACCGGTGACGTGGCAACCACCGGTTGTTGTGAAATTATAGAACAAATATTCGTAGATCTCCAACAGAAACTAAAGTGTCAGAATGGCTGGTTTCGCTTTCTTTGCAAATAATCAATTATCTAGTGATTCCAAATCAAAATATTACGATTTAAGCCAATATGCGTTATAAAATATTGATAATAAAAAAAATACAGGGTGTCAAAGTTGTACTTTAAAATGTGATTCATTGTAATGATTACACTATGTTTGATTGTATCAATTTAAAAATTTATTCCCTTTATGTATTCCCTAGAGAGCGCCTCATCCTCCATATTAAAAAGCTTAAACCTACATTATTTTTGAAGAGAAGACAAAATTTATGTTAAACTTAATAAGTATTTCTAAATTTAAGGTATTTATTCAGTTTTGGTTAAAATCGATTACTATACGAAATCGAAAAATTCTGAGACACAATCATTTTTTATAATAGGATATTAGAGATGTGCGGGACAACGAGTAGATTTGGGAGAATCTCGAATTATTTTACACAAACTAATTCAGGATGACTATCTGGAGCTGCAAGAATCATTATGACTTCCATTTTAAAAACGTTGTATGTTCAAGAATACTATCCGTACGATATGTTACACCAGTGCATATTTTATTGCTTGTCGATCTACCTTCAACATATCTAATTTGCGAAAGAAAGGAAGGAAAATGACCAATTTCTGAGACTAATGACAATCCTCAAAAACAATGTAGGTTTAAGGTTTTTTAATAAAAGACGTGATAACTTTAGGGCCAAAAATGTTACGCTTACATTTATGTCACAAATATGGCGGATGTGACGCCCTCTACGAAATACACAGAAATAGGATAATAAATTATGATTTCAAATATACAAAAGCATTATTTCCCAAATTTTTGAGTTAATACATTCAAAGACAGTGTAATTACAACAAAAAATCACTTTTTAAAATCCAACTCTGACACCCTGTATCTTTTTTATTAACAACATTTTATTTAGGCAAGTTGGCTTAAATCGCAATATTTTGAAATGAAAAATCTAATAACATATTTTTTGTTCAATGAGAATCGAGTCAGATGTTTTTAAACAAATATAACTTTTATTTAGAAAGATGAATTGACGATGATAAAAATTACCTGACATGCAATTATAAAAAATGTTAACCGAATGCTTAACGTAAAATTGAATTTGTGATAATGATTAAGTTATATTTAAATTTTTTGTTTTAGGTAATATTTGTTTCTGGCGAAGCCTCTTTGAACAAATACATTAGCCGGGACCAAGCACCAGCCAGTTGTGGCGGCTCTTGCACCCATGATCAGCTCGAATGGGTTGAATTCTTTAAGCAGCTGGAACCATTCGTTGCTGCCTGCAGAACAGCGGGGAAAACTCTGCTGTCCACCCTGTCCCAACTCAGAAATGAGGAAGTGCCGCACCAAATTACACGCAGATTTCTCAACCACCAGTGCAGGTAAGCAGTAAATTAATAATCTGGAGCTGTTTGTTATGTTATCTTGATTTATCTTATCTGACAGTCGGACGGCGGCTGTAAAGCACAGGTTCGGCGTTGCGTATGATTGTGTGTATCTTCCAATTAACGCTAACCGTCAATGTGAGTTCGCAGATTCGAAAGTTTAATACATTTCGTAATTGCCCTTTCAATCATTAACATAATATATTTACTGTGCCCGACAGGGTGTCTATTTTGAAAGGTGATTGTCCACGAAAAAATAATACCACAAAGCCCTATAATACTTGTTCGAAAACTCAAAATTAGTAAGGTTATAGGGCGTCAAAAAAATATTTTTTCTACAAAACAATCGGAAGAACTTTAAACTCAATAAAAACAAGAAATCAAAAAATACCACACAGATCGTAATGTTTATGAACCAAAATTTTCGTAGCAACCAGTGCTGTTGTTAGTTACGGAAAAAACGCAAAAATATTGACAGCATTTTCTAGTGAATATTATAAGTATAATGAATAATCTCGATAAAGAGCGTAACGAATCCATTCCTGCTGAAATCGAAGAAGCCGCCAGTCGAGCAACATTAGAATTATTGCCGGCGAAATCAAAGGAACAGTACGAAATCGCTTATAGATGCTTTTCGGAATGGTGCAACATTAAAAAGGTCCCTGGGAAATGTAACGAAAGTGTTTTACTGGCATATTTTGAGGAAAAAGCCAAGATATGGAAATCGTCAACGCTGTGGTCAAATTATTCCATGATCAAAACTATGTCAAAAATAAAGCAAGATCAAGATATAAGCAAACATTATAAACTTATAACTTTTTTAAAACGGAAGGGTGAAGGATATCAAGCAAAAAAGTCAAAAGTTTTGACGAAGACGCATATCGACAAATTTCTCACAGAAGCAGAAGACGAAAAGTATCTGATGATGAAAGTCGCAGCAATAGTGGGTGTCTTCGGGGCGTGTCGCCGGGAGGAATTGTGTCAGATGACCATCGACAATATCGAATATTTGGGCACTTCGGTTGTTGTGACCATACCAGATACTAAAACGAAAGTGCCTCGGACTTTCAGTGTTATTGATGAATTCTATTTAAACTTTTTGAGAAAGTATATGGCACTCCGGTCACCCAACGCTGACCATAGACGACTTTTTCTTAAATATATGAAGAATAAATGTGTGAAGAATCCAGTCCGAATTAACATGTTTGGTAAAATGCCTGCCGACATTGCAGAGTTCTTGAATCTACCAAATCCTCAACTCTACACCGGACACTGTTTTCGTCGTTCATCGGCGACATTGTTAGCAGATTCTGGTGCAAATCTTACTACCATCAAGAGACATGGAGGATGCAAATCTTCGACGGTAGCTGAAGGCTACATTGAAAATTCACTGAAACAGAAGAAGGAAATTGCGTGCCAAATACTTCCTACTGCTGCAACTACTAGCAAGACCACCAGTACTACCAGTAGTATTTCTACAGAAAATAGATGTGTCACACATGTTGACAGTAAAACCAACTTAAGTATGATGACTCCGCAGGGAATTACAATTTCAAATTGTTCTAATTTTACTATAAATGTTAATAGTAATAACTAGTTAAAATGTTGGTTTGTACTTATTTAAAATAAAAAGTTGTTCATGTGTTTGTTAAAACGTTTTATTAATTTTCAAAACAAAATTTAAATAAACTTTGATTTACTTTTAACACTAGTGTTAAAAGTTACATTTAACACGCGTGTCAAGAAATGACATTTTAACATCAAAAATGACAATTAAAAAGCCAACTTTTAACAGTTTTGTAGAAAAAATAGTGTATGATATACGTGTTAAAAGTGATTTTATTTTGTTCGTGAAGTTAAAAAACTCGCTACGCTCGTTTTTTAATCATCTTCACTCACAAAATAAAATCTTACTTTTAAAATGTATATCATAAATAGCTATTATGAATGTCTTCTAACAACTTTTTTGGCGAATCTACCTATTTCTTGCACGTATCACTAGTGTTCCTTTGTACCCACCTTATTAATTTGATGCATATATTCCAACACCAAAGGGCCTAAACTGTCCTTATTTTGAAATCAATCTTAATAGCTTCCAAAGCCTTGTTCCACTTTTGTACTTGAACCTTAAATTGAAATAACTCCTTTTTAGTTTTAAAAAAAGTGTTCCTTTGTACCCACTTTCTTAATTTGGTACATATTCTCCAACGTCAAAGGGCCTAAACTGTCCCTATTTGGACATTAATCTTAATAGTTTCCAGAGCCTTTTCCCACTTTTGTACCTACGTGGCTCTTAAATTGAAATAACTTCCTTTTAGCTTTAAGAAAAAAGTTGAAAAGGGCATTTTATTCGATATTTAGTGCATAATTAAATGATTTAAAAATATACAGGGTGTCCGTTTAAAATATACACTCTCTCGAAAATACAGGGTGATTCTTAACTTATATGAATAAATTTAACTGGGTTTTCTAGTCCTTAAAATAAGATGAAAAGGTTATATAAATACAGTGTGACTTATAAAAATTCTAATAAAGGCTTCAATATTATTTTTAAAAATCAGTTAATAACTGATAATCATTTACATTTAACAGTTTTTGTAAAATTTGGCAGTGAAAAAAATTCGAAGTAGGCCTTGAAAACAGAAAAGAAATTTTAATATTCTGCACCAGAATAGAGTTTTTACTGCTTCAGGAGCGGGTAAAACAAAAGGTATAATTTTTAAATAATTTTATAGCGGAAATGAAGAATAAGGGTTTTTACATAAAAAACGTAGTCTTCTTAAAACTTGATCGCCAACAGTTTTCAAGAAAAATGGATTTTAATATTTGGGCGCATAGTTGGCTTTTAAATGGGAAAAAAGTTATAATTTTGGCATCAACTTATATGTGTAGAAATGTTTACTTATTAATTTTTATAAACAAAAAAAATCACATGATAAATTTTTTCTTCCGAAACTAAAATATTTCACTACATTTTTTTTGCTACTCGTCATTATTTGCCCTCAGTTATAATTTCATAAATTTATGTGTATAGGTTAAGGATCACCCTGTATTTCGCTGACCTGATGTTCAATTGTTTTTCTATTTTAACCATCATAATAAAAAATAGTAACACAATCTTTCTAATTTAACCAACATCATAGCTTCAATAATAAGAAACTTACCACTTAATTTGAAATAGACTGTATATTTCATCGTTTTTTGCGCAGAACTGTCTATTTAATTTTTCTTGGAATTCGTAAAATCCCTCAGTTCTCTCTGTCTGATAAGGCTAATTATTGCAATTCTAAAATTATCTTATCTCGTTAACAGCACACCGTGTTGTCTCAGTTAATGTTGTTAATTAATTCGAACTAGATTAACGCATTCACGATGGCCAACAAACACTCGCATGAAAGGTAATTCATATCGAATAGAAGAATTTCTGTAAATATTTCTTCATATGCATCATTCCCTGTATCAAAAATGGTGCATTCACGGGTCAGCTAGATTATAAATAACGGAACATTTTAATTTCAGGCAAATCGCGAAAGCGTTGGAATCGGAAAATGTTAAAAAACTCGGAAGAGAGGGAAACAAGACTTTAACAAGCTTAGCAGAACGGAGGCAGTGGCTAGCTAATAGTGCGGATGTTAAACGTACTCACAGTTTTGCGTATGATTCGTACAATGCCGTTGAAAGAGTCACCAAAAGAATGGAGCAGCTCAAACAAGAGCGGATAGAGAGAATTAAAGAGATGGGGAGACTGCGGACTTTACAGGATGAAGCAAATGAGGTAAGTTGTGTATAAGATATTGCTTCTTTTCTTCGTGCTTTTGGAAGGATAAATCATATTAATTAAACTTATTCTATAATTTAAACAAAGTGGTAGGTGTGATTCGAAATAATTGAATATTAAGTAATATAATAGGTAAAATTTCCTCAAGTTGATTGGGAGATGACACATAAATATGATTCAGTGTTTATATTCATATGTTTATCGATATAATGTTTGCTAATGATAAAAATATATATTATATCTGCTCTATCTACCTTTACCTACCTTAAAAGGACTTGAATATTTCATTTATTTTTAAATTTATCAAGTATTATATTGTTGATTGTTTATTTATTAAAAATAAAAAAGCAGATTTGATCTCACTCAATATGTACCTAGTATTCAAATTAAATTGTATTTTTCATGGATCAAAAAAGCTGTTCATTCTCTCAATGATCTTTGTTTAATAAATATCGGTATGCTGCTGGATATTCTCATGAGTACTACTTTTGTATTATATTTGGTCAAAATGACGAAATTTTATTAAACTATCTTCATATAATTTCATAGATTATGGGTTCTTTGCATAAGATTTTCCAGTATTTTTTGTTGTTGATGCAGGTAGAAGAAACGTGGATATTGATATAAGGTTTAAGTTCTCAGTCATTGATATTTAACTTTATGTAGACAAAAACGTTATGATAACTTTTTAGATATTAAATATGAATGAAATGTATAACACAATCTGTAAATAATAACAAAAAAATCATTTTGTCGTTATGACATGGAGAGTGTGATGTAGGTACCAACATTATTAGTTGTGAAGCTTAAAAGCAAAAATGGTTATTACTAGTCATAGTTGCCATCTTCCTCTAAATATCAATGAAACATTAGAATCTCCATTGTTTTCATTTATAGGTTTGATCATTAGCGGTGTTTGAATCAAAATAACTGATTTTTCAAATCGGGCTGTTTATAGCTCGATAAAAAAGTTAGTAACTTATGTGATTTTTAGATATATAGGAGCAAATGGGTTTGTCCAATTGTTGTTGTCACAAATTTTGACATTTATCATTAGGATGGAATGTACATTATCATGTATAAAAAAAAAGAAATTTGTTCTTACTTTGTACTTAAACTGATCTAATAGAGTAATAAATGAAATAAATGCAATATAAATAATAACGGTATATGCTTAAATTTGTTATTCAAAAACGATTAAAATAGAGTCAGATGTAATTCTATCCAAAAAATAGTAATGCAAATTCCTCTCACATTGTTTCAAAAACATAATGTTAAGGGATAACTTTAAATTAGCATTCTTTTCAAATTTGGTATATTCTCAATAAAAATAAATATACAGAGTGTTTATTAAAGAATGGGCCTAAGGCTAGCTTCCTTGGACGAAAATAAGGTGATTTAAATCAACTTACCTTCGTACCATCTTGCTTCCTTAAGAAGTTATAGGCCTGAGATCATTTTTTATGAAAATTTATTTCTTGTGTAATCGTATTCAAATCTTGTACAAGAAAGTTTTTTTCTTGCATTCAAGTTGTATTAAAAAAAAATACATCCAATGTTTTTTTTCGAAACTGCAAATCAACTTTCTTTTGAGATTTGAGTATGTTACAGATTTTTTTAACCTTTAACTTGATTGATCATATGATATCCCGAAAACTATTGAATTTTAAAAATTTAAGTAGGTATAGTTTCCTTAAAAATAAAGGATAATGCAGAAAAATTGCTTTCATAACTTCCTACCATCGCAAAACTTCCTTTGGTCTTAACTGACGTCGTCGAGCAGCTTTTACAGAATCAGAAATTCTCTCTCCGTTATCGGTTCGGTGTTTTATGTATTTTGCTTTGTCTATGTTTCCCATGAATCACGTATTTAACGTGTGTTAATATACGAGTATAATAAATACTGAATCTGATGAAAAACGTGAAATATGATGGGGATAAACAGTTTAAAAATAATGTTTCTAGAGCAATGTAAAGTGATACACCTGAAGAACTGGGATATTTTTTATCATTCTGTCTTACAATAAGAGCTTGAAATATAAACCACTAACATATTTCTATTATTAATTTATATGTATGTATGATTCGAGTATAAAATTTGTCTATACAACTAGAACCAAAAATAAGTTCGCTGAAGAAGTGCATATTTTTTAATTTTTTCTTTAAATTTAGTTTTTAATATATAGTTCTAATTTTAAATAAATAAAATGAATTTTTTAACAATAGGGAATACAATTAAATTATTCATCAATTTAACATGTAATTTTTATAAAAGATTTAATAGAAATACAATAACAGTTATTTTATGTATCAAGGACTTAAGACTTGTAGCGTGAAGATAATAGCCCGAGGCTTAAGGTTAGGGTTATTACACGCCTAGGTTATTAAACGCCTTATGACGCTTGAGATTTATGCAAAAGTTTATAGTCGGACGGTATTTAGAACACTTATAAATTTACTATACATCATATTATATGTTTGTGGAAATAAGTGTTTCTACAACTAAAATCAAGTAATTTTTATTGAAGCCGAATTGACAGTTGCGACAGATGCCTAGCAATATTATCAACAATCGCAGTTTTCATGTACGCCATATTCAGTACGCGAAGAACCTCTAACAAAGTGACAGATTTTTTCATATATAGGTAATTAGTAAAATATGGATCTCAATAGTACCGGAGGAAGCGAAAGGAAGCTTGTTGCCAGAAAAATAAAAAACCTCACAACAAAACTTATGATTATTTTGTTAAATGGTGTTACTTTAAAAACGTGAAACACTACACTGAAAATGTACTCCTAGCATATTTTTGGAAAAATGTGAGAACTCTAGGCCGTCTTCTTTGTGGTCGTATTATTACACATTAAAGACAACGGTACTTTTCCATCATAACATCGACGTTAGTAAAAATTCAAAATTAATAACATTTTTAAAAGAAAACATGATGGTTACAAACTAATGATGTCAAGAATATTAATTAGTGAGGAATTTGGCACTTTTGTGAGAGGTGCTCCTGATGAATTATTTTTAATGAGTAAGGTAGTTGTCATCTTCAAATGTAAAATATGTACCTACATTATCTTTCTAATTAGATGGCACTGATTTTTGACATATGCGGAGCTTGTAGTATAGAAGAGTTATGTAACATGATAATAGATAATAATATTCGGGATTTAGATATAACTTTGTTAGTAATTATAAAATTATCCAAGAGTAAAATATAGCGCATATTTAGTATAATTAAACAAGGCAATAAGATATTTGGATATGTACAGAAGATATGCGTCTCTTCGTCAAGAGGATCCTAAGCATCGACGTTTTTTTGTATATTATAATAATAATGAATGCTCCAAGCAAGTGATTGGGAAAAATATGAGGGATCAGATTCTGTACAAAATAATAAACTACCTTAAATTACCAAACTCAGAAGAATATACTGGCATAACTAATATTAAGCGCCATGATGGTTGGACATCAGTCACTGTTCTTGAAGGCTATATTGAATATTCAGTGTTGAACAAAGTGAAAATAGCAAAAAAATCATTGGCACTAATATGCCTTTAATCATTAAGTGCTCTAAATCTTCCCCGGGATTTCCAAAAATACTAGTGTTACTGAAATTGCAAAAAGTAGTTCTGCAGAAAATGGACAGAACAAATTCTATCTTAATATTTTTATAAGCAATTCCGTTAATTGTATTGTAAACTTAAAAATGTATTTCATAAATATGTTAGTATGATTAAATTGTAATTTATTATTTTGTAGTGCCTTTTTGTGGCACATAAAATTATATTTTCCTTCATTAAAAATAGAGTACACACTATTCGTTAGAGGAGAGTGAATAGTTAGTGCATTACAGTAATTAACGCCCAAGGGCGTTAAAAAGGCTCTCGGGCTTTAAAGTAACACTTATCGCCCGAAGAATTTTTAGTACACAATGCAATTTAACGCCCGGCCGTGTATAACATCTTAGAAAGCTTTCCTAATCTATTGCATATGTTAACATTAAGGAAGCTATTGTTTAAGAATTGATAATAATTTTACCTGCAGTAAGATTGAGATCTGACAAAATATTTGCACTTTTCTTAAAATTAAGATGTGTTTAAGTATTATTATTAACTGTAATTAGTCTTGGTATTTGACATGCTGTTACAGACTGACAGGTAGTCATTAAAAATTCACCTATTGCCATAAACAGTTTCTCTTTAATGATTCAATTAACTGTGTATGCTTCTACATGAGTGCTTATTTTTTTTACTAAAAGTTGTTTTATTCTCATAATAGTATTAATATGCGTATAAGATTGGTCAGATAAATCAATTTATCATTTATAGGTTCATAAAGTTTATTATCGTTTATCCGATAAGAGACAGTTTCGGTGGCGTAGGTATCTAAAATTCAATCGTTTAGGTACATCACTTCACTAAGGTGTGCAAAATAAATAAACTTCATTATTAAATCATAAAGGAAGATGAATAGTGCAAATAACAATTGTTATCATAAGCATAACAAATATTGATATAAGTTAATAATATAGGTAGTTATGTCCACAAAATTTTGATGTTAATTGAAAAGCATAGGCTTCTGGTGCTATACACAATTGAGAACTTGTATTGTTTTTCCAGATATGTGCAAAAGAAAGAATGTATTAAAAATTAAATACGATATTTAATAATTTAGTCTGGCTACGCCCTCACAAAAACGATTGCCGCCACAGCCACAGCGTAGACCTGTGACGTCAGACGTCGTTCACACGCGTATACCTAGATACAGCAGTGTGCTTTAGTGTATCTGTATATGTATACGATTTTTATGCTTTTGTACAATGCAGCACACATTGTGTTAAATATAGACATTGATATTGAGTAAAGTTGCAAAATAGACTCGTAAAGTGGGCACAGAAAGTGCATCTCGCCGGGCAGATGGAAAAATTATTGCATTATGCTATTATGTACGAATACAGCATACAAAGTCTAATAAAAAATATTTCAACATGCCAAAAATATGAAAAGCAAAATGTGATTAGGATGATAAAGCGCGACGAAAGGAAGGATTTCAACATTGTTTGTTTGCAGAGACCATTTTAATGTAATACAGGTAGGTTTAAGTTCATAAAAAAATTGAAATGTAAAGCTGTAAAGAATCAACAAAACTTTTTTGTTAAGCTACCAGAATATATACAGGGCATTTAGAAAATCAATGGTAAACCAAACATATTTTCTGATTTCGTGTATTCAGCGCCTCATTCCGATTCTAAATAACCTGTTCTGTATTTGCTCCTACCCTTTACGTGATGTAGAATGTTATTTGGGGCATTTATAAAATTTTGCTACCTCACTGCACTACATTAAACTACCTATATAATTCTGAAAACATAATAAACAAAAATAATAAATAAGTTTTTTTTAATATTTAAGGAGGAATGAAATTAGTAGTAAAAGGCAAGAAAAATTTATCAAATTAATTTTAAAATATAAATGTTAAATTCACAGAGAAAAAAATGTATTGGTTTCAGATTTTGAGCGGAAAAGGCACTGTTTCTTATAACATACTTGAAAAGGCTATTCAGAATGGTAAATTAAGCCATGTTGTATTTCAAGAAGATCGGCAAGATTTGATGAAACATTCATCTTTAAATTTTTAGCAATGGTTTCATCAAATCACAAAGATTTTATCAAAGCAGGCCGATCGTCTTGAAATGTTGTACATGGTCAAAATTTATAATTCTGAAAAACCAGTTCAAGTAATATTTTGCTGTATTTTCAGCGGATAAGGCACTTAACCTAAAACCAAAACAGTTTCACTCGTTGCACTGAATATTTCAAATAGAATTATTTCGAGAATGCTTACTCATAACGACTTGAACGAGGTGTACCTTCAGATTCAGATAAAAAAGGTAGGATAATCGATTGTTGTCGATTGTAGTCAGATGGATACAAAGCCGTAAAAGTGTGACCCTTTATTAGTCACGTCAAAATTACAAACAAATTTAGATATCCCGATCTCTAAAATATATGCAAATATTTGGATTGTTTATAAAGTTATTTATATATTTCGAAAATAAAATTTCAACTTTGACACCCTGTATTTTTTAATAATCAACTTTTAACAAGGTAAGTTCGTACCTATTCCTGCATTAAATTATTTACTTCCGCAACAGCGTGTTTATTATAGTTGAATTGAAACGAATATTTCCGTGAAGTATATGGATCTTCAGAAAAAAAAACAGCATATTTACATAAGAAACAAAGATATGAACAACACAGTCGAGGTAGTTCCCATAAGGCATACAAAATTCCTCTTTTTTTATGTCTAATTAGCTAATTGTCTGTCGTGAGAAACTGGTGATTAATAAACGTTAAATTGTTTACAGCTTCTTTCGTGGACTAAAAAGGTCGGCGAGGAAACGTTGAATAGTTTGACTTTGCTCTTACGCTCTGCCGGTGACGCCGCGGGTGTCAAAGATGTCGCCAACGACTTTGAGAAGTTCTTCTTTAACGCATGGGTAAGTGCTATTTTTACTTTTTTTTAATTACTTTTCTTTCGTTATTTTGACAGTAGGTAGTGATTTCTTTTAAACTATTAAACCGGTCCTCCAGTTTAGTAATATTCATAATACAGATTTAATATTTTATGGCACTAAATATATTGAGTACGTTTTATGATGGCTATATAATTTTAACCATGTATTGTACTCATCAAAACAGTTAACTCCTTTCATTTTTCAGAAATTTCCAAAAATAATAGACAAAAGCAATAGTTAATGCGTTAAATATTTATTTAAAAATTAAACAATAAGGTTGTGCCCAAAAACGAACTTAAAGAATGTGTTCAAAATTGTCACCATTCACTTCAACACAACGGTAACAATAAAAGCGATTTTCCCATACTGTTCTCGGAAACTGATTTATAGTGCCAATGGGTTCCTCTCGTGAATTTGGCAGTTGAAACACAACCTCTACACCTACTCCCACAAAAAAAAAGGAATTGAAAAAATCACGTGTGCTGCCTAATGTTTCAGTGATTTTTTGAAAAGTCTCCACTCGAGGAATCTAGAAAATGATTGCGATATAAAAAATTTCGAGAAACAGGTAAATCTTTATTTTTCGGAGGCCAATTTGTGACCTATCAGCACAAGTGTTTCTACTCACCCCGATGAACCCCCACTTAAAAAAATTAAATGGGAATACCCGTCTTATGATATATCATTGGATAGCTAAAATCTTCCTGATCTACAATGGTGTATGCATTTTTGCTTTCTGAACGAATCTTTCTGAAAACTTCTTTAATAACGGATATGTCTTACCAAATTGGATTGGATTTGATTAAAAAGAATAAGACAAAGTCAAAAATAGGATTGAGGTAATAAAACTGTATTAATTATTTTATCAAGTGTTCAAAATGAGCATCATTCTGTTCCAAGCAATAATACAAAAGAGATTCAAATTGCGCTAGCATTTCTTGAAAAGTTTCTGGTGGGATTCTTCTACACTCCTGAATTATTATTTGCCGTAAATCGTCAATATTTACGGGTTGTGTTTTATAAAACAGATTTAAGATGACTCCAAAGGAAGAAATTCAAACTTGTTAAATCTGGCGAACGTGGCGGCTACTTTATTGTCCCACGTCTACCAATCCAGTGACTGGCAAACCTATCATTCAGCCAGTTCAACTATCTTAGTGAGAGTGAGAGAAGCACTACAATACTTAACAAAATGTGGAATAAAAATAAGAAACAATTTTTTATTTGACGATTGATGGCAAAGAATAATTCTGGAATGTAGAAGAATTCCACCAGAAACTTTTCAAGCAGTGTGCAAGCAATTTGAATTTCGTTTGTATTATTGCTTGGAGCAGAATGGTGCTCATTCTAAACACTAGATAAAATAATTAATAAAGTTCCATTATTTCAACTTTATTTTTGATTTTTTAAATTCTTTTTAATCAAATCCACTTTGGTAAAACATATCAGTTTTTAAATTTTAGCTATCCAGTGATATACAAGAGGGGTATTCCGATTTAATGTTTTTCAGTGGGGGTAAAATAAAGATTTACCTGTTTTTAGAAAATTTTTATATCGCAATCGAGATTTCTGGAATGGGGAGTTTTTAAATCACCTTGTATATACCTACTTTCTCCACAAAATGAACACACTTATTAACAACTAAAAATTGTGTACAAGGTATAACAAAACTAATAATAATTACAGAAACATTACCGTATTATTTTCTAATTACTAAAAAAATTCTTAGAAACAACCATAATACAAAACAGAACAATGTTGAAAAATAATTAATGTACTGAATTCAGTACTTAATATAAAAATGCCACTTTATATCGGTTGGATAGATGCATAAGTCCGTAGCGTCTTTAATTCATGAAATATTCGTTTCATTAATTCCAGTCGAGAAATTTTTAAAAATGTCAAATAAATTTACAAATGCTTGTAGAATACGATGCTGCGCAGTTGACTTTTGGATTTACATATTTTCAATATTATCTATATGTATATGTAGTAGTTGTAAAAATTTATTTAGTACATATCTAAGTTTATGTGTTTTTAATGAGTATATTCGTGTTATGTAAGAAATGTATTTTACTCGCATGTTTTATGAATATGAAATATAAACCAAACGTTCTAACTTTTTAATCTTTACCTACCTATACAATAATAAACAATATACCCATCATTTGATTTAATAGATATATGTATTAGCACATTTAGATACAAAATACCATTTTCTTTATGGTATTGTTGCTTCAATAAACCATCCATCGGCCGCGTACTCCGCAATACGCGAAGTAAGTATCTGACGTTACGCATCCTAGTCGCATATACGTACGTTTCGTAGCTTCTTGATTGGAGAATGCTGAAAACTGCCTTATGTTTCTAAATTTTGAACTTAATTTTAGCAACACTTTTGGTGGCATATTCAGTTGATTTTAATAAAACACAAAAATTACCGAACCTGCTTGTTACAAAGCAGAGTGTTAAACTGACAGTAACAAGTAATTTAGAACTTTCAAATCATTCAATATAAATATTATTCGTTATTATGGAAACATAATTTACTACATAATAATTCGTACAGTGTATCAGACGTTTCTCTGACTGGTACTTGTAACTGAAAACATTATAATTAAAATAATATTTCATCTCTTGCTTGCATATGTTACTGTCACTTTCCTATAAGTAATTCCGAGGCGAGGGCATAGCGAACATTTTTCCAACTTTTTTTACATTTTAATAACAATCGTGACCGAGTGTTGCAAAGTGTCGTGCACAGATTAGCTTGGCCGTTTGTTAGGAAACCATTTATTTGTAAAATATCCGGAAGTATGAAATGAATGTGGATATTAATATTACATTGTCGTTACTAAAGAGAAAACATTTATAGATCGGTGATAATCGTTGCGTGATTATTGGTTTTCCTCAAAGAAGTGGAGATTTTTATGCAGATCCAATCATTTTGTGTTTACTAGTTTACAAACAAGTATGATTATATGAAATTATGGAATTACTACGACAAGAATGAACAGTTAATTTGCTGGTAGTATTCAGGGAATAATAGAGAAATTTTATTTTTCTACGTTCATGCAAAAAACAAAACTTTATTGAACTATATTTAGTGGAAAAAGTGGTTCTTTATTGCACTAGTGCAATAAAATGTTTATTGCATTCATCTGTCATTCTACTACAGTGTTTCTCATCATGACAAACATAAACGTTCAAATCGACGTCATATTTTCCAAGACTTGTCTCATTTAAATAAAACATTTTTTGGTTTTTGCAACGTAGAAAATAGTTTGCAACTCGTACAAAAAGTGTTTATTGCACTCAACGTGTTGTCCTATTCGGCCTGATGACCTCGTTGGACAATTTCACGTCGCGTGCAATAAACACTTACTTTTTGTACTTATTGCATAAACAACTATTTTCTACGTTCATGCAAAAAAACAAAACTTTATTGAACTATATTTAGTGGAAAAAATGGTTCTTTATTGCACTAGTGCAATAACATGTCTATTGCATTCATCTGTCATTCTACTGCAGCGTTTTATCACCATGGCAAATATAAACCTTCAAATCGACGTCATATTTTCCTAGAGATAGTGTCATCTAAATGAAAAATTTTTTGGTTTTTGCATGAATGTAGAAAAAATATTGTATGCAACTCGTACAAAAAATGTTTATTGCACTCGACGTGTTGTCCTACTCGGCCTGAAGGCCTCGTTGTACAATTTCACGCCGCGTGTAATAAACACTTACTTTTTGTACTTGTTGCATAAATAACTATTATAACTTGAAGTATTCATAGTCAGCTTATGTATGGCATTCAATGAGGATTAAACCAAACCTTATTAGTATTGATTCAAGTACTATATTATATTGCCATTTTATGGAAAATAATAATTTTGTAAATGAAAAGCTATTTACAATGAATATAAGCATTAATATATGTAAAGATTAGATATAAAAAAATAAAAATATATAAAGTTATTACATAATATGTGGCGTAATGTTTAGTTAAATAGTGTTATCCACGACCACTATACGATGGTTTAATACGTCTGCTTTGCGTAGATTAAAGAGCTTTTAACACACTAGTGGACTAGAATTCATAATACTTCGCTTCGATTTTATAGCATTTTATATAAAATTGTTATTAACATTAACATTTATCTCAAGAACGATCTTGTCATTTTGACCGGGATTATTTAAATTCACTCCATAAGGAGTTTCTGAAGAACTGGAGGGGCGCACATCTTCGCCAGGTAGAACCTGGATTTTTTTCAGCACTTGCTGGACAGTGAATCTTCAATATAACTTTCCGCTACCGTAGTCGATCATAGAATACTGAGGGGAGTATTTCCAACCACCATGACTCTTCACAGTGGTAATATCACAACGCACAATAAGAACGCCTCATTCCATGTCCAGTAAAACTTTCGGGATCAGGGAGTCCAAGAAATGTAGCCACTTTTGAAAACGTTTTCAAAATTGTGTTGATGCCTACATGTTGCGTAGTATATTTTGCAGCCACATATCGGAAAAAAAAATATCCACCAACATTTTTAGATCGCAGTTTGATGTATTTTCGACATATTTCTACAGCATCAACTTTTCAGTCAATGCTTTTTCGATGATCGTAAAACTTCTTGAAATATTTGTTTTCGTATCCGGAATTAGTATGTATAGGTAACTGCTTTTATCTTGGACTTGGGTAAAGGTTAGTTAATTCATTGCATCGACAAGCACCTGTGACTCCCGTGATCGTTGCAACCTGTAAAGTTTCAAAATAAAACGCTCAATGTAAAATTGAAATATTAAAATTTCCTTTCCTCTTCTTTAATTTGGTTTCTCTCCAGTATCTTTGCCTTCTTTGGTTTATAATTTCAAATATGAAGTAAGTTTACCATACTTCGATGAAATATCAAAAGGTACTTTGTGCACTTTCACCATTGATTTTGTCCACATCGAGGATACAGCAAACCGTTTCTCCACATTAAAAAAGTAGGATAGTAGCACCTCTTCCGTAATTGCTCCTCCTATGCCTCTTTTTTTCGCCAATTCCTTTTACACACTTTTGCTTTTCGCTAGTAACAGACGTAATGTTGCTTCTTGAGCTTCTTGCTGGATTTCAGCCAAAATTAAGAAATTCTCAGCATTCTCTCAGTTTTTGTGTCAATTTTGAAAATAATTTCACTTTTGTTAACAAATAAACAAACGCATGTTATAGAAACGATTCCAAGACTTTAAAGTATTCAGCTAACAGTCGGTATTCTTGATTAAAATAAATTTATCAAATATGACGTTTTTCAAGACCATAATTTTTCACCTACTCTCACACGGCTTTCACTCTCCTAATTGACTGGTTTTGGCTGAGGTCGTGAATAAAACGTTGAATTATATTCTCGAAAAAATTTAACTCCCTGTAAAGGCTTGTTAATTCCCTTATATAATTTTAATTATATTAGTGTAGCTCAAATCTAATTTCAGAAATTATTCAGAACGTACCTCCTACTAATTCCTCTATAATCAATAGATTATATTTCATTAATATCATCATTGATGTTCATTTATGAGCACTAAATGCTTCATTTCACCTAATCAGTATTATGTTTGTCACTGATACATGTGTTTCTATTCCCAGTTATGTGGAAATAACAACCCTGTTTAAAAAAGTGATAATTCAATTTGCATTACAATGTTAGTTTGTTCAAGTAGAACTTACACTGATGCATTATTTCTGGATTAATTGCCTACTATATCTTGATTCAGACTTATTGACGTTCAAAAAACTGTTGTGTTCTTCGCTTTATACAGGGTGAGTCAGTCATAGTGTCATTAATTTTAACCACGTATTTGGGAGGCCTAATAAAGGCAAATTATCGAAAAACAAATTTTTACTCGACCCATAAGAAAATCGGTAACACGACGCTCCTGGTGCGCTACGAACTTTCTGATGACGCACCCATACGACAATTGAATGCCGGATTAAACATCGTTGCCACATCACGTTTACATACATAATATCGTCTAACACTTCAACGTGTTATTCAAATTTACCCCCATTTAGCACTTTCTGCATTTCCCGCATTTCTTTCTCCCGAAATTTGTAGATCACGCCACACATTTGAAGGGGGGATGGAGAGAATACAAGCAGTAAGCAGTAGTTTGTTTATTTCGGTCTCGCGTATTTGTCGTAAATTAACATGCATAATGCATAATTTTACAAATTTTCTGAATATGTGGAAATAGTAGTATTATACGAAATGCGAATGCCGCTGTTACGGAATATTGGAGATGTCTACCTACCAGATGCGCGAACTTTGTGTACCTAAGTGTCTTCGCGATACGGGTTCTGTGAAACTGCGTCGGGTGAGACTGTTTTAAATTTAGTTGATAGCAGCCTACTATTTCTACAAGAACCATTTTAAGGCGATTTGAGATATCCCAAAGCAAGATCTGCAGAATATTACGAGAAAACTCACTGAACCCGCATCATTTTCAGAAAGTTCAAGCTTTAGATACTTTAGAACCTGCTGATTTCCCCAGTTGTCTTGAAATTTGCAATTATTGGCATCAAAATCAAATTGCAACTCATCCTAATTTTATTAATTAAGTGCTTTGGGCGAATGAGTGCAGTTTTACTCGAATTTGCATTTTAAACAGGTTAGTACCATACTACTTAAAAAACAATAAATTTCTAGGCAAGATGTACGTAACTACAAAGTGAATAATTAATTGTACTTACGAGTAATACTAAAAATTCATATTTATTTAGTAGTGAAAACTAATATCAAAATTATTAAACTGTAATAACCTAACATTCGAAAACATTTATTTATTATCTACATTTGTTTTTGTTAACAAATAAATCAATATTTAAGGAAAATTAATTCATGTATCTAGATTAAAAAAAATAGTTTTACTCCTTGTCGTTAAATAACAGTACAAAAACTAGGTAATTAGGTTATTGACCTAATAATACGATAGGTCAAGATTAACTCGCGATAACTTTTTTGAGCATCAGATCAGAGGCGTGCCATTTCGGTCTTGGACAGTTTTCTGTCGACAACACGATGGTTTTTTATTACTTAGTATTTAAACACGAAACACTTTTCAGCTTCTCTTAATAATTTATCCATTGGGTATAGGTTTGTTATGTAATGTACGTAAATGGTTTATTACTCGGTTTATTATTAGATACGTTGAAGTTTTGTGATTTCAATGTAACTAAGCTAATTTTAGTCATAACAGCTACATTTGCTCAGATGAAAATCCACACGGTTTAGCTTTCAGAGGCGATTTGTTGGCAACGTATGGGCAGGAGTGTACGGGTATTGTTTGATTGGACCGTATTTTCTACCGGAAAACCTGAGTGGACCCCGTTACTTGCAATTTTTAATGGAATTATTTGATTATTATTATTATTATTTGATTTCATTGGATATTAACATTTTAAATTATTATTGGCTGAAGTTGAACTGAGCAAAAAAAAATGATATTCTGAAATAGTCAGTTCATCCAGTTATTTATGATGTCTAAAACCTAGGTAAGTAGGTACTAGAAAAATATTTCAACTTGACAACATTGCATCAGGTCGACATCGAGTTTAACTGTGAGCTGTAAACGACCAAGGCGGTAAGCGGTCAGTGACAGTCTGAAAAGAGGGTTTAAATAATGATTTGAAAATATTTTTTTTCGGCGTAAATCTGCATTTAGATTATTTTTAATCGCGTATTCGCATGATACTCATTATTCCCTATCTCCTCTTAAAATTAATGACATTATGACTAACTCACCCTGTATATTTTATATTTCATTTAAAATTTGCCTTATTTCTCTCATAATAAAAGTATACAAATTCAACATAAAGCTAGATGCACTAATTATATGTAAATTTTGATATCTTATATAATACTCTATTATACTTAGCAGTGTTCTTCATAGTGAATATTTCTATTTTAAAATTCTATAGTAATACTAATTGATGTTATGGTATATGTATATAACTTGAATATCAAAATGCCATTCTTATAATAATATTTATGTTTGCGATTTTAGAGGCAAATAGAGAAGTCCAATGATCTGTATGAAGAATGCAAAAATATAAAAGAATCCAAAGGTCAACCACTGAAAGAATTGACCGCCAACTTGCAGATCCAAATGAAAGCTTTTAGGGAGAAGTTAGAAGATACTCGAGAAAAAATTGAAGATAGTTCAAGATGTTTTTTACTGCTTGAATCGTGTCAAGATATATTGGATGATGATGGTAAAGAACAAGAAGAGTTCATCAAACTAGCCAAGAAGTCAGGAAATGAAAAGTTGATTCAGATATGCAAGGTAAGAATCTTCGCTCTACAAGAATACCTAAAAATTAGGATATTGGAAGATTTGAAGAAAAATCGTTTCTTTTATTTAGTTCTGCTTCTCTTAGTTTTCAAGTCAAAATGGATGCAACATTTGTAAAATATTTTCGGCATATTTTCTTAGTGTGAATTGTTTAATGATATTTATTTATGTGGGCTTAATATTTTATGCTTGCTTACAGACTATGCGTGAATTCGCGATTTGTGATGGATTTTTAACGAACTATATTCTACACATTATTCGCGAATTCCTCACATATCATAATCGCGAATACACACAGTTGTTTTTTTTTTCATAATACTTTTTCAAATGTTCCATTTAATGTATCGTTCTTTTTCAGAATGTCAAAGAACATCAAGATGTCTCTGATACCAATCACCCACCGGATAAAGAAAGAAATCAGCAAGACAAAAGCCCCCCCTACTCGTCAATCGAGATCAGCGCGTCCAGTACCCCAGTTAAACCCCAAGGCTCCCAAATAAGGAGAAGATCTGTCAGTTCCCTCGCATTCATATACCACTGCAACCACCATGCGGCTGGAGAAATGTGTAACTGCTGCGAATCAGACGCGGAAAACACTGTGTCTTACAAACTCAAGAAAAAATACATACAGACATTGCAGAACTGCGTCTGCAACAACAGCGCAAGTGGCAAAGACACTTTAGAGCGTAAAAATAGCGGAACTTTAGGTGGAATTAAAGAGGAGCGCGAAAGCGTTGAGAATCTGTTAGAAAAAATCGAATCTGAACATAACGATTGTACTCGATGTGATAGTGGTGTTTCCACGGCAGACAATTCTGTTGGTGAGGAAAGTGTGTATAATATGAAGAAAAAACTGCAAAGAACATGTTCGTGTCAGTACTTTAGGGAAAGTTGCGCGTTGTGTAGTGCCGGTAGTTCTAGTGCTGGATCCAATCAGGATCACACTGAGAATCAACAAGATAGTATTATTGAAGAGGGAAGTGACAGCTTCTTAAAAAGGTAGGCACATGTGTGGTATAGAGAAATTTTTGAGAGAAATAATTACGTAGGTTATATCATTTTAACTGTGATTATAATTAAACTACAACACAAGTAAACAAATAAGATTTACATACATATGGAATACTTAAAGAGTAAAACTAGTTTATTTACTCATTCTTCTAATTTTTTTTTTTTTTTTTTGCTAATTTAAATAATTATAGTAGGTACGATAGATGCATTTAAATGTTGGTATACACAGCGTTCACAATAGGTATAAGACGTGAAATACGTGAAATAGTAGAAGAGTACAACGACATTGTAAAATTTTACACAATTAAAAGGAAATTTATGATTTTTATTCCAATTGAAATGATTATGGAACACGCGAAAGACCGTTCCGTATACAAAGTATCGAACAATTTTTGATCGTTAAAAAAACCTCAAAATTAAAGGAACTAAAAAATGTTTTTGATGAAACTTGTAACAAAGGTCTATTAGAACACTAATTAAGGAAAAAACTACAGTGTGTTTAAGAAAACTGAACCAATCTCTAGGAACCCTCAAAATTCATTGAATTAAAAAAAATATATTTTTATAAAACTTTCTACATCAAATAAAGATGACTTGATTCAACTTTTCAAATACGTAGTATTGAAAAAAATACAACCAATGAAATTTGGTATTTTTTAAAATGAAATGATAGCCATCTTGATAATTATAGAGTGCCGGACCTTCCCCACCAAGAAAGGTCAACCAAGGTCTTTTAAATGTTTATTGATTACTTTTATTAAACTAAAGACTTTATGGGACATTATACATAGCGTTTTTCAATACCAGACCAGGGTCAAATAAATCATTTAGTTTTCCTTATGTATTGAAACTTTTTGGTAAAAAAAAATATATTGTCTAATTTACCAGATACTTTTTTCAGACTTTATGCTTTAACAGGAGCATGGTGACTTGCCTACCTTTTTAGTATTTCTTATTAAAATCTATGTAAAAAATAGGTACTATTAATAAAATATTAAATAAATATTTTATGGAAACGTAAAAAATTATTTAAATGTGATGCTACCAACACCTGCACATGTATAACATCATGTAACTTACCTAGTCAAATGTTGGCAACCTTTTTTCAATAATTTCATTTTACTTTTTAAAATCAGCACATTTGTAGACTTATTATTGCAAATAGTTTAAATAAAAATACACAATCGAAAAATCAGGAATTGGTTTTATCAATCACTTCCTCTTTTTCATAAATGGTAATATCATACTTTTGGCAATACACTACATTTGACACCTTTGACTTTGGCAGAGTATACCTAACCTCGCGGCTGACAGAAGGTCAGTGACGGCGATAAATAAGGATTTAATAGGATTGAAAAAAAATTGTTTTCGCTTTATAAATAAGTTTGTAATTTTTTGAAGGGTGATTCCGTTAATTCTTATTTTTCCCTATCCCCTCTTAAAATATTTGTGCTAAGTCATAGTCAACCCTGTATAGGATGATGTAGATCTCGCCCACATCTTGGTTTCGATTTATCGGTCAGAAATTATTGAATTATTGAATAACTAAATTAAAGATAGTTTTGCCAACATTTTACTGGACAAACTACAAAACTGTCGCAGAAAATTTGGAAAAGGTTGAAACTATGTCGATATGAACAACTTTTTATTTTTTTCCAATATTTATCATTTATATATGTCAAGATAGAATACAAAACTTGCTTATACTATACCATGCGTTGTTTTGAGGAGCAAGAATTTGCAAATTAGGGATGTACTTCCAGATTAGTTTATGAGACATGCAACTTTTTCATTTACAACAATAGTAGAATTTCAAGAAATAACTATTCTGCGGGCTAATTCTCTCACCGATATTTTATAGCAAACAGTCACAGCGGTTCCACTAGGCATATACCGGTATTGAACTTGTTAACTCTCATCAGTATAACATAAGTGACGCACCGATGAAAAAGTCTGGCTGTTTGTGCTCTGCCATAGTCAAGAGAAGTACAAGAGTGCGCAAGATGTAAGTATCTACATCTTGTGGCTGCTCAGTACTGGACATAGACACGTCACAAGCAGAAAATGACTCACTATACCATGGGCATTATTAAAAGCCTTGACAGTTAACACAACAGCTAACAGCAAATAGCTGTTTGCTATTCAGGTGGAATTCAATGCTAGTCGGGGCATTAGCCTATACAGTAGTTCTCCGATGTTGGTACAGGTCAAGGTTTTCAGTTGTAACCATGGTATAGTGGGTCGCTATCTGCTCGTGGCATGTCTATGACCAGCATTGAGTAGGCAGTGATCACAAGATGTATACACATCTCGCACAGTTTTCCATTTGTTTGACGCAGAAATGAACATCTGCAATGACACCTTTTCTTTCCATCATTTAATATTATTCTTTATTACTGCAGCCAACCAACACTATGTATAATTAATTTATATAATTATTTTTCCAGCAACAGTAGTGATGATATTGAGGAAGACAATTATTCAGAAGAAAGAAGAAAAGTTCCTCCTGTATCTGCAAACAGCCACTTGTACTGCCATGCTTCCACGCTGGACTTGCCTTCTGATGCCTTGTACAATAATATGGACCCAAAGACTCAAAAGTAAGGTAACTAACAAATTTAAGCATGGTTAATCTAATGTGTTAACTTTTCCAGAACATTAACATATATTATTAAAGAAATGATAGAAACTGAAAGAGATTATGTTAAATCATTAGACTATATAATAGTTAATTACATACCGGAGTTACAAAGAGAAGACATACCCCAAGCCCTTCGTGGTCAAAGAAATACGGTTTTTGGTAACGTAGAGAAAATATACGAGTTTCACAGTCAACATTTCTTAACTGAGCTGGAAGAATGTGAAAACAGCCCACTACAAGTTGGTCAAATTTTCCTCAAGTATGACAAAAGGTTTTACTTGTACGCTTTGTACAACAAGAATAAACCAAAGTCAGATTCGTTAATGTCTGAATACGGATCACTATTTTTCAAGGTAACAAAATCATTATATAGAAGAGACTTTTTACAACCCATTTTAAATAATTTCAGAGCAAACAAATAGAACTAGGAGACAAAATGGACTTGGCTAGTTACTTATTGAAACCCGTCCAAAGAATGGGAAAATATGCCCTTCTACTACAGCAAATGATGAAGGCTTGTCCGGATTCAGCACTGAACAATTCAGAAAGAGCTATTCAAGAGATAGAAGATCTCAAACTAGCTGAAGAAATGGTAAGGTTCCAATTACGACATGGGAACGACTTACTGGCTATGGATTCGATACGAGAATGTGACGTAAGTTGATGTTCGCTCATGATATCTTTATTTAACAATAATATTTAATCATTAAATAGGTGAATCTCAAAGAACAAGGTAGGCTTATTAGGCAGAACGAATTTTTAGTATGGGAGGGCAGAACTGGAAAGAAAACATTGCGACAAGTATTTTTATTTGAAGAATTGATACTGTTTAGTAAAGCTAGAAGGTTCCCAGACCGAAAGGTGAATAAATAGCAGCCAAAGATTAAAGTTAATTAAAATTAATTGTTTATTCCTTTTTCAGAATCTAGACTTGTATATATACAAAAATAGTATCAAGATGACGGACATTGGTTTAACAGCAAAAATAGGAGAAAGTCCCACTAAATTTGAGATATGGTTTAGGAAACGAAAACCCAATGACACCTTTACATTGCAGTCGATGACTGAGGATGTTAAAAAGATATGGACTGAAGAATTATCCCAACTTCTATGGCGGCAAGCTATCAAAAATAGAGGTAAAACTTTTTAACTATAAAATGTGTACCTAACTATCACTCTTATGAGTACTAAAATATTTAGAAAAAATATATCATGCATACTTATTAATTAGTGAATAACTGGTAATTTCTAGTTATGATTTTATTAAATTAAATTATATCCATTTATGTACCTAAATGAATTTAAATTTTAGCTGTCAGAATGGCTGAGATGTCGTCCATGGGCATCGGTAACAAACCGTGTTTGGATATTCGGCCTAGTGGAAACCAAATTAGTGACAGATCGATCAGTTTCGCCCAATTAAGTCGAAGTAAGTGCAGTTATTCTATTACTCTGTAGTTGTAGTTTTTGCATGACGCTTTTTCAACTTTAGGTTCCAGTAGTTTGTACATACAGGTGATAGATCTACCGAGCACATGTGATGATGATATTAGTAGTGATTTTGAAAGTATCTCTAACGATGATTGTGTGAATGATGATTACTTTATTCACAATGAAAGTGACTGTTATGGGTGGTTAAAATTTGGTAATTAACTAACTACTAACAAGGTATTTGTTGGCTTCGGTTAATCTATATCAAACTTATCCAGTAGCAATTATAAACAACTGGTTATAATAAGGATGCAATTTTTATTTTTTCGTGTGCTGGTTCACACACTGAAGAAGGATATATAACATAACCCAACTTATAGTTAACATTTTCTATAATAATGTAAGTATGTACAAAATTCTTTAAAATTGACACTCTTGATATCTACTATATGTTTTAAAGGTATTTGGCCCCTAATTTGAACGCGAATTACTAAAAAATGGATATCGGGCGAAAAAAAAAAAGATTTTGCTGGAATTCTGTAGAAGTAGTACATAGTAATTTTTACAGTTTGAAGATTTTATATGCGCTTCTAAATAACGATATCGACTGTACTCAAATTTTAAATTCTTTATATTTTTTAAATAATAGAATGGCTAGTCATACTCCACAAACTTTTTATTGCCTCATCGCTAATATTAACATTTTATTTAAGTTTCTATATACAGTATGTCCACGGTTAAAGTAGAAAAGAGAGAAAATATTTTTAATTTTCATTTTACAGGAAAAGAGCATTCTTGATTAAAATTTTTGCTTGTCTTTAAAATGCGGTTGACATGGAGCACTTTCATGTTGCATGTACAGAGTGATCTGAAAATCGGTAAATATAAAAATCGTTCAATAATAAACTGTTTGTTTTTAACAATACAAAAATATGTTATCAAGGAAAGTTGCTTAGAATTGAAATGTATGGTATAATTTCAATTTGTGCATGAATTGGCATACTTTGATGGAAACGGATAGGAAAACATTTATATTTTTCATTTTACGGGAAAAAAAGGTATTTTTGATTAAAATGTTTACTTGTATTTAAAATGCGGTTGGCATGGCTAACTTTCACGTTGAATGTGCAGTGTACTCAAACTTATCGTTCAATTAAATAATTTTTATTTAATGTTGTTGTTATGATGTGTATGAGCAAGACGACATTGGGAAATTATGGAAATTTTCAATTCAATTTGATGGTAACAAGTTTCTCCTTTCCCAAAATATTACATAATTTTTTTGCTGCAACGTAAGCATGTTAATAATAACTATCACTATTACTCAAAAGTCTTATCACTTTTCATTATGGCGGTCGCTGTCAAACTTTTTTATTCGCCATGCCAACTACATTTTAAAGACAAGTAAAAATTTTAATAAAGAATAATTTTTTTTGTAAAGTGAAATATAAAAAATTATAAAATAAATTTAAATTCTAAGCAACTATCCTTAATAACACATTTTTGTATTGTTAAAAACAAAGGCAGGTTATTTTTGAACGATTTTTATGTTTATCAAATTTTCTGAGCACCCTGTACATGCAACATGAATGTTGTCCATGCTAACCGCACTTTAAACACAAGTAAACATTTTAATCAAAAATACCTATTTCCCATTAAATAATAAATAATGTTTTACTGTTCATTTCTACCAAAGTCGGCAAATTCATGCACAAATTAAAATTAAAATATAAATTTGAATTCTAAGCAACTTTCCTTAATAACATATTTTTGTATTGTTAAAAACAGAGGCAGTTTATTTTTGAACAATTTTTATATTTACCGATTTTCTGATCACTCTATACATGCAACATGAAAGTTCTCCATGCCAACCTTATTTTAAAGACAAGCAAAAATTTTAATCAAGAATGCCTTTTTTCCTTAAAATGAAATATAAAAATATATTCCCTCTTTTCCACTCTAACCATGGACATACTGTAATACAGTCATATATAATTACACACTATGTCTACAGCATGTGATATCTTTCATTGTAATTTGAAAACATTGTATTCTACCTCTAAAAGTGCCATTGATTAATCAAATATACCTACTTGCGCTTGTGATAATTTTATTAATTTTTTTTTTGTGTTTTCATTGTTGTTTTCTCTTATTTTTGTAAACTTTGTCTTGTAATTGGTGTGTACAGTTGGATAAATACATGTATTATTATTATTAAACATATAGAAGTTCTAGTTATTAAATGAAAATTAATCAATAGCTATTTAAAAAATTGTTGTAATCAATGATTAAACGTGACTGACTTTAAACATTTAAATAAATATATCTTAACGAATTTAAGAATGTGAAATATTCGAGAAAAGATAGCAAACATTTACATTCATTTAACAATGAACAGTTTGATATAGAATAACCTTATCTTTCTTAACTCTTGAATTGACAGTGCTTATTGCAGTTTCCTTTAACACGATTTTTCTCTATTATACAGCTGTTCCAAGAATCCGCAACTCTATTGTAGGTCCAGTAATTGAATCCTGCAGGACGGTGAAACGTCCGCATTCTGTTATATCAATGTCGAGCCTTTCGTCTAGTAGCACCAGCTCAGGAGGTTCTGGTGGTACGTCTACTGGGCAAGCAAATTCGCTGAATCTCAGCTTTGAATCGACATGCGATAGTCCAAAGCCTTACCATAGATCTGCAACTCTTAATAGTCAGTGTTCCGTAGGTATGTAGATACATTGCTTTATAATCAATAATTGTAAAGATTTGCAAATTGATATTTATTTTAAGTGCCATTATTATCCAAATGTCATGTATATCTGAAATTTCTAAATTATTTTTTTTTCTTTCCTTATTTGTCAAATAGTTCCAACACAGATTTTTTTTTAATGACAGCACTGTGAAATATAAACTTTTCTTTTTTTCAGTCACTGTTATCTCTGTAAATACCACAGCTGTCGAAGACTCGGGAAATTCTGTAAATGATCAGTAGCTAATTATTCACAAACACAACAGAAACATACGTACATTTGTATCGTTATTATTGTTAATTAATTACTAACAGAATTGAAGACTTATTTTAATATGGCACACATCTATACTTCAGAGTTGAATATATCACCAGTATACAATTGATTTTTCTTTAAATCTACGATACTGAGGGGTAAGAATAGTAACTGTTCTGAAAGGCAGCTTAATAATTAAACAGTTTAATAATATACAGGGTGTCCTGAAATTAATCTGGAATAATTTACTTACACATTATACGACTAAGAACAAGAAATTAGTTTATATGGTTCGGAAAACGCCAACCCCTTAAATGAAAGAGCCTAAATAATTTGTTTTCCCAATTTTTCAAACTAAGCATTACGGTTAGATTCCTGGATAAAACCACAATATATACGCCTAACACTAATTATGCCACATTATTTTTATATAGATTGTCACGCTCAGTTTTAAATTTCACTCATTTATTTTAAACAAATACATTCAGGGGTCATCAGTTAAGAGATAGTAATATAATTTTGTTCTCTTATTCTTAGTCATAAAATGCGCTGGTAAATTATTCCAAACAAATTTCAGAACACCTTGTACACCATGCTATATCCCAATAAAAAGCCCAGTAGATATTTCCACTTTCTTTATTTTTTACCCAGTTTTAATTAATTATAAATTTGATTATCAGTAAAAACTAGATACAAATATTTTGAGTAAAAAAAAGTAAAAAATTTAATGTGTATTTTATTATATTTATATCAAATGTTTTACATAATTACTCTAAATATTTGCTTAAGTATGAGCAAAATATATTTTTGTAATTTGACATTAATTTCCTTGTTCGTGCACAATCATTAAAAATTTTAGAAAAGAAGATATGCAGGTATCACTTGAAGATTGTTCATATAAATTGATTTTCTTATTTTAATTATTTCAGTTATTTGAATAAAACAAAAATACAAGCTTATTATTAAATTTTCCCATGGACATTTTTTTAACTTTTTCTGAAAATTAATTATGGAAATATTTTAAGAGGTCTTTTCATTCGAGATATGCGTTTGATGGCATATGCTTTCTGTAACTAATCATTTTATTATCTTAAAAATGGATATTTTTAGAATTTTACAGTTACTTACCTTTAAATTTGTGATGGAACAGTAGTTATTACTGTTAAAATATACAATAATACACATTTTTTGGTTTTTAAATATATATGTAATTTGTTTATTTCAGTTTCTGTCTAGAAATTATTATTTGTTATATAAATGCAATAATAAAAAATACGAGAATACAATATTAAATTATTCAAATAACTAAGTGATTGATAAGAATGAACTTAATGAGAGATTCATGGTGATGTCAAAGATAAGTTGACAATGCCAAAGTTTGAAAAATAAATTGGAATTTTTGCAATATTTGAATCATCATTTGACCAATCCGGTTGAAAATATCCAGGATGTGAATGCTTCAAATATTATTTACCAAATACTTGTATAACCAGAACGTTGACATATGAAAGAAAAACAAGATTTCAGTAATTCATGTGCAACCTAATATAGCTAGACTGTTATTTAGTTATTAATTTTAATGTCAAGATAAATTGCTGTCAATTAAACATCAAAACTCTGGAACATATTTAATTTTATATCTACTTTAGTACACGGTACCTACATATTACTTTCAAATCACAGAAATTAGTTTTTTGGCAGTATAAGATTAATGATTCTTTAAGTGGTCAATCAAAAATATTCTGTTCTGTAGGTTTTGATTCAATTTTGTCAGATCTGGGTGAGTACAAGTGAAATCAAGGAGAAATAATAGAAAAAATATTGGCAGTAGTACAAAACACCACTACAGTTATGTAATGCATTTCAATTAAAATTTAATTTCACTAGAAGTAAGTTCAAATCCAAACAGCCAAATGTCCTGAAATAGGGAATAACTTACTGTATCTTCTGTCATTTGCTCCAAGGATATCATTCATTAGAACGCACAAGACCCGTACCTATTACTGCAGCTATAATTGAAACTTGACTGTTTACTTCACAATATATTACTCTATATGATTTTTTATTTGTACATAAGCATATTTTTAGGCAAGGCGCATATTGAGACGCGTATGACGTGACTCGGCCAGCACGACACGAATGCGCGACACGCGTAGCATCGTCTTTCGCATATTGCAAGACAGTTCTTCTCACGACTTTCGAACAGCCACGTCGTTCTAATTTTTCTTGTTTGTTATAAAAATGAATGATTTAAACAGAAAACTGGATTTATGAATGAAATAGACCCCTGAGTTTGGAAACCAGTATTGAGAAAACGTAAAGGCGAAAAAATTAGAAACTTGGACCATATGTAGCCTGTAGTTTCGTAATCGTATTTTTTAGTTATTAATGAAAATGTAGAAAAAAATACGGTTTTCTACCTACAAAATATACCATCTTTTGTTTTTTATCTTCGCTTTCATATAATTCTCATGTCTGGTATCATATAGCTCTCTATGCCTTCTTATCAGCTCTATCAGTTTTGTTTTCATTGTCACGGGAGAAAACACAATTAACCTCAAAATTATCAACACGTGGCGCGTACGGCGCGAAAAACTGTGCCACTGCCACTGCGTGGCGCGTCTCGCGTCGCACGCCAGTCTTGCTGTGGAACGTCGTGGCACGGATTTGCGCTGCCCCATTACTTTCCTTAAGCTACAAAAGTACGTGCTGTGCTGTGTCACCACACACGCGTCATACGCATCTCAATATGCGCCTTGCCTTACAACATTTTTAGAAATATCCGGAGGATATCGCTTAAACTTGGTATTTCCTAGTATTTTTTTTTTTGTACGAAACTGACTGAATCAGATTTCCAACGTTGTCGCATTACGAATATTTGCAATGACAAAAATACAAATTGAAGTGTTCCATAATTTATTTTATAAATCTTCGTTACATTTGACTTAACATGAAATGTTAATATTATTATTATAATTTTTGCATCAACATTAAATTTGTTTATCGAAGTTAAGAAAAATATCATTTATTCTATTTACGAGTCTATAATGTAATGTCTCCGAAAGTATTTCATTTTGTTTTGCTATAGATATTTATTTAGTGTATTAACGTCAAAAAGCTTTATACTTACTGGTCTCATGTCAGACGTAATCTACAATAATCATCTAACACAAAAATAGGATTTAAGATTACTAAGGCTACAGTTAAAAATATTTATGTTCTTGCAGTTGTCATTATAGGTTCTACACATAAAATTTATAGGAAAATTTTGCAGCAAATTTGTCTCCGTTACTTCTAGATGGACCGTTTTTATTTGTTTAGAATTTTGCCGCGGAACAGTTAAGATCAGGCAACACACATTTTGCTATATCCGGACACCATTATATCTCATAATTGTCACTCTATGTCCACATGAAAATTAGCTACAAAATTATAAAATACTACCGCACATCATTTGATACAAAAACGGATAGGATTTTACTAGTACGTGTATTTGGTGCCTATACAAATACACATTTCAATTTTATTGTCTACAGTTGCACGCATATTTGCCATAATTTTTTTTTCCGTGCGAGAGCTATAGAGGAAAGTTCAAGTCCACGTCAACATACTTGGCTACCTTTCTTGTATTCCATTAAGATATATCATCCTATTATAACCGCTAGAATCTCCCATTTAGCAGTGTTCCATTTTTAATGAAACACTATGTTACTTTACTTCAAATATTTTTTTCCATATTTTTTTTTTGCTGAATTGTTAATTAACACAATAACTCTTAACTGTTTATACCTATTGCATAATATTTATATTAATGCAACAATGAATTTCGTTGTTTTCAGAAAGTGGCATCATAGCCGACATGTCGATGGGTTCAGATGAGTGTTCAGAGCAAGCCGCACCTACTGGCCTTTAGAAGAATATTTTGTACTTTTTTAATTAAAAAATTTTGACTGTTTTAAGTCAACACACACCATGTGCCAGATATGTACCAATTAGTTTTAAGTTATATTTTTATTATATAAAACTTAAAAATTATGTTAGTTAAATACATTACTTTAACAAGAGTTTGTTAGTGCATTTCGATCTGTTGTAAATACTTGGAATATTATTGTAATTTATTTTTTACTATATTATCTAATTTTCAAAACGTTCATGCCTTTTTATAATATTATAAAGAAAATCATGAAATAGCAGTCAAGTTCAGTACCTTCCTTTCGAATATCCATTACAGAGTTTTGTTATTGCCTAACAATTAATTTATTCATTCTAGCCTGTACTTAATTATAATTTACACCTTCATAACAAAATCACAATAGAATCAGGGAATTGTCCACCTTCTGTATATATATATACACACATTGACAGTACCTTCGGAGATATGTAATTAATATAAAAAACTAATATTTAATATAGAATATACTTATGTTATAACAAAACTTGTAAACGCATGAATAAATTTTTATAATACACATAGTCAATATAAACAAATATAAATATGTAAAAAGCAGGCGTTGTTTTCTTACACCTTTTCTTCCCACACATATCACCTAAATATTTTATTTATGCTTAACTATTGTTTGATGGCGAAATTAAGACTTTAATATACAGGGTGAACCTTAAATAAGTACAAATATTTTAACCAGCAGTATAGTTCACTGTGTAGAATTAACAGTTTTTTTACAAAAAAATCAGATATAAAAAAGTGAAATTTTAAATAAATTTTGTAATTTTTCTGTAGAAAACTTGTTGAGGACCGCTGACTTTCATACATTTATGAGTCATAGCACTGCAGATTGAACGTGTAGTTCATAGTGTTGCCAGTGTTATACAAATGTCTTTGCTTTTCTTGATATTAAACGCATACGTCAAGCTGCTATTTTGTTATTTAATATTGTGTGTACCTTTATTTTTTAAATTTGTTTCACTGATTAAAGTGCGAGGTCACTTTATGGTTCTGGATTCGAAATGGTTAATACTGACTCATTTGGGGTTATGTGGTGAAAATTAAATTTAATATGCTGTGTGAAAATCATAGTTTTTCGTTATTCTTCATAAAATAACAAACAAATTGTGTCTTGTGTCTCTTTCTAACAGTGTACAATGATATGTAACTTGTGAAATGTGGATTACTGATTAAATAGTTAATATTTTAACATACAGGTAAGCTTGTGTGCACGTTTATGTATAATTTTTGAACATTAAATATAGTAATATCACAGAATATCTTCCTAAATACTTTATGGTAGTATGTATTTAACTTGCGGAAATTCATTTTTAATCGTTATAGTAAGGTCAGTTAAGCAGTTAAAATTTATGTTAATAATACTGCGTATCATACTACACACCCAACTTTACTGTACTTATGCTTCAAACAAGTATTTGTAAAATAGAATTTAACCGTATTACTTTATTATTACGTTAAAGGAAACTTAATATTTATATTAGAGAAGATATGGTAACTTCGCAACAAATCATATGGTTCATGAAATTTTTAAAAATGGCTTTCACTAGACTGATCTATATGACGAACTACACCAGCAGTTAAAATATTTGTACTTATTTAAGATTCACCCTGTATATGTAGGACCACATGCTATTCTGGCAATCTCATGTGTTTCATTTAAACATTGGTCTTGTGTTCGGTTGTGTAATAGGTGTAAAATGGAAACTAAGATTTTTCAAGAAAAGACAAAAGCATCAGTTCCTGAAAAATGCCATATTGAGAAAAGTTATAAAATCGAGGAAAACAGAACCTATACGAAAATGTACAAAATTTGTAGAAGAAGCACCAAAAATCGTGCCGAAAATACCTTCTGGTTATTAAGAAAGCTATTAACAACAGGTTGTATTTTTGAAGATTTAGCCAACGTCTGCTAAATCATCTCGTCTTTGTAATACTTGTCTGTCGAATTACCTGAATTTCAATCTAGAATTCTGTAATGTGTTGTAATGTGGCGACATCAATGTTAGAATTTGGAAACATACACATCCCGCCATAAATGTTAGAATTAGATATTTGATATTAAGACTGTAATAACTTATCTTCAGAACCCAGGTATTTAATTTGGTTTGCAAAAATGTAGGTACATATTTTTTACCTACTATTTTAAAATATTAAAATATGTGGCACTGATACCATTCCAATAAGGATTCCAATACCTCACACAAAGCTTTTGTGTCCGAATATTTTTCACAAAACTGGGGATTATTAATAATGGACTGCTACTCCTACATTTTCACGATGAGAACACAATACTCGTTATTTTAGGTTGTATCAATTTATAAATTGAAAAATTATACGTAAACAGAAATGTACACAACAGATATTTGACATTTGTCATAATTTCTATGAAACAATTGACGACTATGTCCAGCTCCGTCAACGGGCACGGCTGCTGCGATGTAGCTGACGATGATTTAGATAATAAGAAACTAGATAAACATTAGCATTCAAGATACAACATTATCTAAAATCTTTTGCTTGTTTAGCACAATTACCACACCAAGTGAAAAGTTGAAAAAGTAGATAACATCCCAGCCAGCATGTAACGTAACTGGGCACTTTTGTGATGTTCCTTTTAGGTGACAAAGATACATTCATTTGTAAGGTGCCATAAACCGCTCAGTTACATAGTGCCTAGATGTAGAATGTACCATAGTGACTTTTTTGCTACATACTTGTGTGATATCTATGGAAGATAAATAAAATGTGGAAATTTGAGGTTTTATGAATAGCATAGGTTTTATATAACATGCATGTATTTTTATAACTTTAACTAAACGCGCATTATTCATATTACATATAATTACCTTTAATGTTTCCAATTTTTCCGCGCTCACGACGCATAGCGTAACATAACCTTAACTTTGTTATTTCCTGGCGTTCTAGCACAGTCTGTTAGTTCTAGTTTATATTTTGTGCCTGGCGTCATTGCTTTATTCAATCAAAGCCATCCAAGATTCAAAAGCTGTTTTTATTTTATAGTTTTATGCAGTTTTATGTTTGTGTTTGTTTGTTTTTGGTGAGAAGTTTTGTGAAAGAATATTTTTTCTTTCAGTGATAAACAATAAGTGATAAATATGTATAAACCGATAAAAACCTTTCGGCAAGACGCAGGAGAAGATACAGCGGCAGCAGGTATTAAAAGCGATCAAGTCTCCACCACCCTTTTCGATCAGAAAAACAACAGTCCCTCTTGAACTGAATCAGATCCATTACCCATCACCTCTTCAATTCCTAATTTTTAAGAAACAACAACAAACATTTCAAGTGATTTTGAATTTTGTATCTTAAATGCGACTCCAAAGACATTATATCACCCCTATGTTCCTAAGTTTTGTCTTCACCTTTTTCTTACTTAAAATAAAATGGATTTATTATTATTTTTTAATTATTTGTTAATTTATTAAAACTTAGTTTTCTGTGAATAAAATGTTTGTTTTATTTATTTAACTTTTATTTCTGCTTATTTTATCATTAACAAAAATCATCCTATAAATCAGTAAAAAATTTCATAAACATTAGAAATTATAATATCCTTAATACCTACTTCCAAGTCCAAGTAGAATGTTAATATTACAAAAGTAGTGTAATTATTTATAAAAGATACATTAATTATATTGATACATATCGGTAATTAATTTAAGGCATATGTTTTTAATATTACTATTTATCATAATTATTTACATTAGCGGAAACCTCTCCAGAAATTTTGATCGGGGAGGTTTCCGCTAATGTAAATAATTACCATAAATAGTAATATTAGAAACATATGCATTAAATTCATTACTGATATGTATTAACAGAATGTAATGTATAGCTTCTAAATGTCCGACAAGTACATAATAAGTACTTCATAATGGAATATTAGCATTACATTATGAACGATATTTGACGGACATCCCTTAAGCACATTACCAGGAACATTTAAAGTGATGTCTCACAATACTTCACCGAGATGTACTTTTAAGGTGCACCAGGGAGCACATTTGGTGGTTGTATGTCCTTCTATGCAACATAACCTTACTTTTGTTGCGACATCGCATGTACTAGATGCACTTTAAAAGTACATCGTCATTACGTTGCTGTGCTGGCTGGGATTTAACATGACCGAACAAACATAATTTTTTCTGTATTAAAGGAGTACCTACAGCATTTGTGGAAAAGAACAAGTAGTCAATATCTTCCAGCTGAACTATGAAATAGAATCGATTCCAATAAATAGTTCTTTTCCACGTCTGGAGGATCTTCTATTGTGCATGTTTGTAAATAATAGAAGTTTATCAGATAATTAACGTATTGTTAATTCCGAAAGCAAGATCTCAACCAAAAACTCTTCATTTTAAGGTTTCGGATTATATAGAATTAATAAATTGGCAAAACTTTCCAATAACTGAGCCGCCACTAACACAATTTTTTGCAAGGAAAAGCTAACAAGTATTATCGATGAAGATATTTGAAAACTGAACTCCCGTAATAATAATCCAATTTTAATGCGGCTTGTACCAGTTTTCTTAGAAAAAAATCTAGTTTATTTTGACATAAGTAAACTAGAGTTTAAAACTTATAAATAGAACAAAATAAATGAGCATCCTAGAAGTGGCAAATTATTTTATTAATTTATATACTTACACTTTAATTAATAATAACTTTGTAAATTTGGAACTAAGGAAGTGCAGTTTAAGTTAAAGCCTGCTAAAAGAGCTGCTTACGTTCAAGTAGTATTAGGCGATGAGATACGAGGCAGGCAAAAACAAGGTGTAAGAAAAGTCGGACGGTTGCCATGCGCTTAGCGGAATTTGCATCTAGCGTGGCCCCTTAACTATTACATATTTCTCTTGATCCATTGGGCAAATACCGTCATGACTGGTATTTATATAAATAACTCTTAACAAAAAAGTTGCTTGACAATGAGCATGAGCATTCTAAACCCTGCAAACTCATAGCATACATTTCTAAACAACCCTTAAAATATATTCTGCAGAAGCACACAAAAAGATAATGTATTCGAATTTGCTTCCAATTTTCATAAATATTATAAGTGTGAAATAACTTTCCTGTGGTATCGTTTGAAACACACTGCTGTTTTTCGGCAGAACCTAGTAAACTTAACTTGGCGTGTTTTATACCAGACGACAGCACCATGTTTGCTTGGATGTGTTCCATTTACATACTGGAGTGTTAACTTCACCGAAATTACCCACCTGACTGGGATTCCCCATTCTCCCTTAAATGTCTCTACAGAGATCCAGGCTGGTCGGAGTTTTTTCAAAATAAAATCAAAGCAGAGTTTTACTGGACTCGTTTTTATTCACGACTTTAAATAGTATTAAAATAACTTTATTTTATATTTCAACCTCAACTTCAAGTCTGTACACCTTAGAAATGGCCAGCATGGATATTTGTGGAATTAATAAAGATTATATTAATTTTTCGTATTTGTGTTTTAAATTATATGACAAAAACATTACTACACTATTCATGGCTATTTAAATATAAAATTACCACGTTTTGGCAATACAAATACAAAGCATTTCCTAAATTAAACATTCGAATTTCCCAATAATAGATAATTAATATGTATATTATTATTTTGTAGCTTTAACAGGGTTTAAATTTTTTAACTGCAAAGTTGTGTACTCATTCCACCTCCGCAATGAAAATATGGTGTGTGACACTAATAAGAAATAATTAAATAGAATTTCACATTTGTTATTAAATGATCTATCACAACTATCTCCAAAAAATGCAAATGGTGAGTTACGCTGAATGAAGCACTGTTCCTGACATCTGGAATCATTTTAGCGAACTAAAATATTAAATAATAAAAACCTTTGCTTTACCTTTTTCTGCCAGCACCTACCTAGTCTTTATAGGGATATTTTAAAATTTAGTTAGTTGTTTTCAGTTTATAACCTGTAAATATTGAGAATTGACCGCAAATATAGTGAAAATATAATTTTTTAATATGCAGGATACTAGTGCAGTATTCTCCTGTGAATACTTCTCTGTTCAAATTCGTGCCACTAGATGACAGTACATATTATACGTGACCCTTATACACATTTTTTCATATAGACTGTTATGATAAGTTTGGTCAAACTTCGCCCATATATTCTATTGATGAAAATAAATGGGGTTTGTTATATAACAATGTTTAATCCAAAGCTTGATAAGGGAGTTACAGGGTATTACAATTTTATATATCTATTTTTTATCCATAGGTAACTTAAATACAGGAAAACAATACACCACTGACCGATCAATTTTTGACAAAAAATATTCTAGTAATGTGTTCGTAACATTCACAGGTCTTGAAACAACTATAATATATATCAAACCAAGTAAATGACCCTCATAAACAACCAGCACTGGCGTTAGGCAAGTGCCAACGGTGCACAGCACGTGGCTCCGCCAAGCCAATCATCTAACTCGATATTATTCAAAGCGGGGTGGTTATTATGGAAATATTTCACATCTCCTCATCAATCAGTGTTTATTTTACTACAGTCGATCCCACTGCTCGAATATGCAAACTTATAGCCTTGTTCGCGGTAGCGATTCCGGACTAGTTCAGGATTAATTTACGGATGTGCTCAAGCGCAGTTTGAATTTGATCGTCTGAAATGCAAACTGCGCTTACGCTCATCCGTAAATTAATCTTGAACTAATTCGAAATCGCTACCGCGAACAAGGCTTATATCGCAAAGCGCTATTTGGAATGCGACGTTGTAACATTTCACATAAACAAGGTAACTGCTTTTTGTATATCATGGAAATAGGTCTCTTTCTTTATAAAATTTAATTCTGTAAGAGGTAACAAATATGTATATGACATATCGAACTATTTTCACTCCATAAATTCGCAATAACGTTCTTAAGAAGTCGTTTAACTTTATTAATCGCAACAAACGTGGCAACTGTGCAGTCTCTCGTCTATCAACTTGCCGACTTACGTTGTCCTTGTATACCGTAAGGAAGACAAAGAGATTATTACTTGCTTTTTAAGCTTTAAGATTTACATCCCCAGAGTAGTTTGTATTTTATTTAATAATAGTATTAGACAACGTTCCATACTATTCAATAATTTCAGAAAGAATTCTGATACTGGCACAAAGAAAAGAATATTCAAGGATTTCGCAAAATCCTTAAAATTACGTACAATGCTAGTTTGAAGAAGGATAAGTTACTGCATATAGTCAAAAGCAATAATTTTGCAAAGAAATACGTTATTGGTGAGACGGCTACGGCTCAGGGATATACCGTTCTACGGTTGCATCCATACTGCTGCGTTTTTAGTCCCACTGAATTAATATGTAACCAATTAAAAAGAAACCTTGAAAGAAATAATATCTTTCCAAAATTTTACAAAACAGTTAAGAATTAGCAGCGAGATGAATAAAATTACATCAGCTAATGAAAAATGCGAAAATATCATGAATATTGAGGAAAACTATATAAAACTTCATCAATTGGTTGGGCTAGTAGTGACTGTAACAAATGTTAGTGCTAGTGTGTTTTGTTATTATGATGTATAAGCAAATTTTTTCCTGTGTTTTTATGGTCTCATTGTTATGTAATATATGTAGTACACTGGAAATATATTATTTTTATTATATTATATTGTGTCTATCACAAGAATATAAATACATCCAAAAATATTTTTTTATTTTGTTTTTATTTGGTATAGAGGTATACCAAATCTATCTGTTTTTTTTTTGTTCCCCTAATGTACCCTTACCCTACTCAATCTTAATCCCACCCTCCTGTCAGAGAACGCTGCTACCTTCTCGTGATCCTTGCTGGAAATAATATTTTTTCAGAATAGTCACATTTACATTCATTATTATATACTTTAATTTAAATTATTATTGGCGAAATTGAGTGAATACTGGTATCTAAAGTAAATATGGCCCTGTCTACTTCTGACCAGCTGGACGCTGATCCTTTGATCTTTTTTATGACAGTTTCTTATGTCGTTTTTTTATTCCCTTATATCGATGATATAGACTAGACTAACTTTATCAGACCTGCTAAAATTTGGCTCGCTATATCTTTATCATCATCATCTTCGTCGTTGTAGTCTTTTGTATTACCACTATGTTTCCCATTTTCCTTTATTTTCATGGACTTTATATGTATTTATGTAATGCCAAGTATACTCTTGACACAGTATAGGGAGACCAGTAGAAACACTTGGGCGGAAATTATAAGTCGCGCATAGCAGCTCGCGCATCCATTTCAAACTGCAGCGACCTCAGTTTACATCCAACTCTGAGAGTGCGTGCATCGGTTATACAGAGCCGTATTAAAGCAATATTCTGAGTCCGATCGAGGAAAGAGTCGCTGCGCAGCAGTTAGATGTTTAAATATATCATCTATAAATAGTAATTTAAGTTTCTTTAAATTTCCTAAAGACATAAATAATTAATAAGTAATCTATAATATACTGTACAAACCATAAATTATATTTTACTGCTATTGCCTTACCTATTAACTTATTTCTTAAGTATAACATTGAAATATAAATACTTCTCATGAAAGTAAAGTTTAAAATATACATATTTATATTTTTCACAAATACAAATTTTTATTTTAGAGAAAAGTTCTAGGCAGAGGCTTCTAATAGAGAAGATTTATTAGAAAAGCTGCTCAGGATTAGTAATAGTTCATACAAACTATGTCAAATATATTTTTAAAATTATATGTTTTCTAACGATTCGCGCAATAGATTACGCAAAGAAGCCGTTGCAACGTTTCCTGCACAAGACGGCCCATCTTCAAATTATGTATATGATCATATTTCTTGTAGTCACTATAATGAGAGTAAGTCTCAAAACAAAATAATAAAAAATATTTTTTTTCTAAATTTACATTTACTGCACTTTTATCTCCAATTTAACAATTTTCAAAGTTAAGTAAACATAATTTTTCTGTTCTGAAAAATACTTGTCTTTTGGTTTACGTAGATCATTTAAGACCAAAAAAAAAATCATAAATAGATAGATAGATCGTTTATTATCCATTTTGGAGCAATACAATGCTATAGGATTTATAATAAACTTCAAACGACAAATTATAAGTTTAAAAAAAATTAGAAAAAAATGTAATTATCACTAATAACAAAAAAAGTAAGTAAATAAATAAAAATATTTTGTAGTGCAATAATATATATTTTAAATACTTTTTTTTAAAGAGTCCAAAGAAGTAAATCGAATTTTCACACTGTATGTTAGTAGCAGTAAATGATAGTATATAATACATGTTGAATTACCCATTCATAACTGTATAATGAATTATTACATAATGTGGATAGATATAACGTAAACTTTCATGTGGAATAACTACGATTTCACGCGCAAATAAAAAATTCTTATTCCGGTCCTGATCACCGATTCTGTAAATTCTATCGGATGCGCTATCGCACTCACATTTCGAGGTCACCGCAGAAAACTGAAAGCAGTTCAAAGTGCCGACAACGGAGTGAAACTGCTGGTCTGCCTATGCTGTGCTATTGATTTAGCATAGATTACAAGAATATTTTTTTATTCTTACTGCCAATTTTTTATATTTTTGCTTATTCTCTGAGTACTACGTTACATACAACATTTTACATTTTGATGTGTAAGGATATATTCCAATATTTGCTTTTAATATTATTTGAAACATGTACAAACAGTGTGCCTTTATGTAGTTGGCATTTCAACGTTGTTGCTTGATATTTGTTGGTGTGTTACTTACTTACCGATAGTTTGTTTTAGGGAACATGTTTTGGTCATTGTTTCGTTATTTATAGAATGAGCATTTATATTTATTGTAAGCATATTACAAGAACTACCATCGTTACAGCTACACTGGGTGTTTCGAAACATGTGTCGGGAAATAAAGTGTGATTCTTTGGTTCAGTCTAAGAAAAAAAGTTTTTATTAACGTGAGTCCTCAAGTGCACCATTTTCGATGTGTTCAAAACATATCAGGATATTGATATTGATTCCTTTTATAAACTAACAATTGTCACTAATAATAACAAAAAATTAAATAAATCGGACAACTAGATAAAAACCAAATATTCTTGTTAACAACAAAACATCATGTTTCCATCGTAAAACTTTATTTATCTTGAAAATGGTTTGCGTTAGAGCTTTTCATGATGAGTACCATTTTTTGTGTATGTAGAAAACATCGGCGGTTTAAAATGTGCTTTCAAAGTGCGAATTTGGTTCTGTATCTCAAACGGTTCCAGAGATATCGTCAAAAAAACTGAAAAAATTCTTAATTTGACATACCATATCTCTAAAATGATGAGGACCCATGTTATGTAAGAATATAATTTTCTTAGAATTAGCCAAAGTCATTCATTTTCCGACACATGTTTTGAAGCTTCTTGTATGCAGGGTGATGCAGAATGATGTTAAGTAAATGTAGGGGCATGTTTAATAATAAGAAAATAAGTTTATATAAAAAGGGGTCCGGAAATGCCTCGTTTTCGAGATACAGATTGTTTAAAATTTTCTGCCATAAACACTACTTTTCGAAAACTGATCGAGATATTGAGATTTGGTACACAACAGTGTATACAGGGTGAGTCAGTCATAATGTCATTAATTTTAGCCACGTATTCGAAAGGCCTAATAAAGACAGGAAATCGAAAAAAAAATTTTACTCGACCTATAAAAAAAATAAACAAATCACCATATAAAAATCGGTAACACGACGCTCCTGGTGAGCTACAAACTTTGTGATGACGCAGCCATATTACAATCGACTGTAGAAGGAAACATCGTCGTCACATCAGGATTACGTACATAATATTGTCTAACACTTCAGATGGTTTTCAAATTTACCACCATTTAGTCACACTTTCTGAATTTCCCGCATTTTTTTCCTCCCAAATTAGGAGATCAAACCACACATTTGGAGTGGGGATGGAGAGAATACAAGCAGTAGTTTGTTTATTTCGGTCTATTGGTCGTAAATTTACAATGCCTAATTTTACAAATTTTCGAATATGCGGAAATTGTTGTTTTATACGGAGAATCTTCACTAAATGAATATGCCGCTGCTGCGGAATATCGGAGACGTTTCCCTAACTGACAACATTTTCCAGATGTGCGAACTTTTATGCAAGTCATATGAAGATCCCACTCTGCATAATTTTAGCTAAACGTAATTCACGTTATGTTACTTATTATTTACTTATTACTTAAATCATAGCTGGTTTGTTGATTAATTGTTTGAATATCGCTTTTTAAACTAAATAATATGGCGGTGTTAATTCGGGCATTTCCGATCAGTTGATCGGTATTACCCGATGAATTCATCGGCTTTGCCCGACCAATTTATCGACATTAACCACCACGTTTATTTTAGATAATAATTCTTTATAAATATACATGACGAACCAGTAGAGCGTCATGGTCTGAGGAAAGTATGTTGAATGCTTTATGAGGCGTGCAAAATGGTCTCAGCGTCAGAAGGGCCTCCAGTTTATACGAGATACCTTACACTACTCTTTATGATAGAACCAGATAACCTGTTCTTTATGGCTCAAATAAACTTGGAATAAATACAATATTTACAGCACAACAAGAAAAAGAACTAGCCGATCACATTATAAAAATGTTTAAGTTATTTTTTGGTCTTAGTCGCCAGAAGAATTACATTTGAATATACAGAAACAAATGGAATTCCTCACAATTTCAGTAAGGAGAAACACTAAGTTTATAGTTTTGTAGGTTAACTTTGCTTTGCTCGCTTGATTGCTTCCTCTTGCCTGATTTTGCACGTAGCTTTTAGCACCCGCTTGTAACAACCGCTTGTAGAAACCGCTACCCTGTAACCGCACCGCTGACTCTGTACCGTAAATTTTTGCCTCGTAGATTAACACCCTAGAATTTGCCCCGTGATATTTTACCAATTAGAATTATACATATAGGTTTACGCTGAATAAATATAGATATTGCTAAGTGTGATTTGTTTTACTGAACACCGAAATTCTCGCGACCCCCTGGACATACCGTACCTTCACTGTAGCAGTCCGAGTAGTGGTGTTTCTGCACTCTAAACAGAAACTGGCGCCCGAGGTTACCGCCGCCACAACTCAGCGCATTGCAATCACGACGTAGGTACGTCACACCATGTCTCTAAATCAAGTAATAGCATTCAATGCCGAAGAAGTAAACACATTTTTTTTTTAAATTAAAAGTATGAATATAGAAAGCATAACTTAGATCCAAAAATAAATTTCAATGTTGATAGAACAGGCATCACTTCCGTTCATATCACAGGCAAAATATTTGCGCCTAAAGGTCAAAAACAAGTTGGTGCAGTGACGAGTGGTATAAGGGGAACGCTAATAACAGTGATTGCGCCATGAATGCTGCGGGAGATTACGTCCCTCCAATGTTTATATTTGCAAAACAGCGGATGATTCCAGAACTAACTAAGAATGGTCCAACCAACGCTTTGTATAAAGTATCAAAACATGGCTGGGTTACTGATGACCTGTTTTGGAAAATAGATGATTTCTAATATTAGATAACTATTCTAGCCATTGTACCTTACGAACTTATAATTTTTGCAGATATCATGGAATTTCTGTAGTCACATTACCACCTCACACCTCTCACAGGTTACAAGCCCTAGACGTTTGTTTTTATGGTCCTCTAAAATCCACTTATAACATAAAATGTGAAAATCTACTTAGGTCAATAGACTATGAAAAAATCCGACAATCTGACATTGCTGAATTATTTAAAAAACCCTATAACAGGACCGCAACTTTAGAAAAAGCAGTAAGAGGTTTTTAATGTACAGGTATTTATCCTCTTAATCGATTTGTAATTCCGGAAGAAGGAATAGCACCCTACAAAGAAACTGATTTGCAGTCAACATCAAGAACCCACAGCTGGTCCATCTGAAATTAGAAATAATGTCAGTAATACCTTAAACAGGCCAGAAATAACTACGTCTGATACTGATTCGCGCTCGAACAGTTCACCTAATAGAAATAATCAGCCTAAAAATTCTGCGCCTATCCACTTACACATTAAATCAAAGAAAACTGTAGACAAAGACTGTGACAGTTCAGAAAATGATTCGAATTCTATAGATCTTACAACAAACAGAAGATACTGATGATGAAGACAAGACTGTAAGGCTAAAGACGTCATTTGAAGAATTATGTCCAACCCCTCTTCTTCTAAGATCTAGTAAACTGAAGAAACGAAAACACTCTGAGATTTTCACAACTACGCCGAATAAGAACATCTTAGAAGAAAAGCAGTCCGCCAATAAAAGAAAAATCGCCATAAATCAAGCTAAGCAGGTAAAAAGAAACATTTCAAGTACCATGAAAAAGGAAGCTCTACAAGTTGCCGACATACCCTATATACTTTGTGAAGAATTTGGCAAAGATATCGAATGGTGGGTGACGTGTGGTTGTGAAAAATCATCTCATGCAGAATGTGCTGGAATAGACGTCAGGAAGAAAAATTATATATGCCACCTTTTTCACGTTAAGTTTATGATAAACAGAATAATTCCTTATTTAAATACATATATTGGCATTACGCTACCCTATGGTTGGTATTATACGCCTAATCGGTTAATACCGAATAATTTTATTGTTATATAAATTGTTATTATTGAAGAAAAAATAAAAATATGTTTATATAAACTATTTTTTTTTTCTAAAAGATAGCACACTTTGGTACCATTGCAGACCGACTATAAAAATAATGAAATGGTTGATGTTCCCCGACGCTCCCCTACTTTCCGGTTCATTTGGAGTTTTTTTTTTTTAGTTTAGGTAATATCTTTCTTATTGTGTTTTCATGACTATAAGCAACCTATGTTAAATCATTCAAAATTCTATATATATATTTTTTATATACCATTTGTGTAAGTTCTTAAAATATTTGTTATTGTGGATATTTGATTGTGTTTCTTCGTGAAACTTGACAAAAAAACCTTTTACTATTAAATTTTATTACCAAAATCCTTTTTTCAAATAAAAAGATATAATTTAATTTTCTTTGATCATATTCCGTATATTTCCAACTTGCACTGATTTCCCCAATAGAAAACGCTTCTCCTCATACAATCCCTAACCATAAATAAACAAACGAACCTCGAGACGCCTTAATTAAATTAAACGAAAGAAAAAATGTTCAGTTATCCGCAATGGAGAAAATCTTGTGATGTAGCGTCAAAGATATTTTAATGCATAGTTAAGCAACACGAAATGTAGACTGTTCTCTCAGAAGGCCAATATGAGCTGGAATATACACATCCTATTTTAAATTTCACCCTGTTCATACGTTCAAGCGCAATATGCATCTATCCTTATCTTTATATTGCGGTGTAACATCTGTTCGATGCTCTGTAATATTTGCATATCCCACTTTCACATTTTTGTTATTGAAAAATGAAATATTAAAGTATTCTTGTATACATATTATTTATGGAATATTTAAGGGAATGCAAAAATCATTTCATAATCTCGAACTGTAAATACTGTATCGAATTACATTGTTTATACTTTCCTTCAATAAATATGAAAAAAGTTTTAGAAAGGCAAGCGGTATTTGTTTTTTTTTAATAAATATCTGTAGGACATACATGAAATGAATGAAAAACTGTAAGGTATTACATACATGTGATATTAAAAAATGTATACTCGTACATGCTTTCTTGTAGGTATATACGTAAATCAGTATTTTATATTGTATACCTAGTTATTGTATTGCATTGTATTGTATACAGAGTGAGTCAGAACTTATCCAAAAGCAAAATTTTTCATTATACGGGGAACAAATACAATTCTATATAAAACAAATTAAAAAGAGCAATGCGAAAATAATTTTAAAATACACTTCTGCAAGGCACTGGTCCACTGTAAAATCTGACCTTGGGTGTAAAGTGTACTAAAAATGTACTAAATCCACTTTGGTGTGATACACTTCATTTTTTAAATATCCCCCCAAAAATAGTTCAAAGGATTTAAGTCAGGAGATCATGGCAGCCATGGTACCGATCCCTCTCGTTCTATCCATCATCTATTTAAGGGAAAACGTTGTTGCAAACGATCCCGTTGCGTGCGGTTTTGCAAATCCCAAACATGAGTATTATACATTTCATTCCGTGTAAAAATAGCTTCATCTGTGACTAACACGTCAGGTGTTAATGTGGGATTTTGAGCATTTTGTTGCATTCACAAAATCGTGAGGGATAATTCCTTGGCATTAATGCTTGGACACACTGTACATAGCACGGATATAATTGAACGTCGTATATGATACACCACACTATTGATTGGGACATTTCTTGTACCTTGTGCTGAGTGATTTGTCTGATACTTATTCGGGGATTCTCTTCAACAATCTCTAAAATGTGTTCCTTAGCAGGTGCAATACGCTGTGGATTGAAAATTTTCCATTTCACGACCGCGTTGTACCACTGCGGTAAAAGTTGCTGCATTTAGCATAATGTCTTCTTGGAAATTGTTCCAGGTACAGACGGAAAGCTCAGTTCAATAGCTCAGTGATGTAAAGGTTGAAAATACTATGACTTCAATAATCTTTTTCGTGAAAACTATAAGGATTTTACGAAAAACTTTTTTACGATTTCTCATGGCGCATCTATTCCTAATGAATTTTCTGACGGACCTATAATGAGTGAAAATGTAGTTTTGTCAGTGTGCAACGAAAAAACTAAGAACGAATGCAAAATACTGCAGCTATAGTTGCGCCAAGAATTCATGACTTACGTCATGGCACACGTTACGTGATTATTTTTATTTTCAACATAATTTTCGATAATTTGTCACATTAAAAATAATCATTTTTTATACTGTATAGTGCAATATGTAGTGCAAACAGTTAGTGTAGTATATAATTTTATTATTCTCAGTTGCAGTTTGTTAAATTTTGTTAATGATAATATGATGCATTATTCTTTTGTTCGTATGATATAACTCTTCTGAATTCTTGCCGCAACTATAACCTGAATAATTGTTATCTGTTAGGAGCTTAGGTGTTACTGTTAATAAAATAAAAAATATTTTTCTTGTTTCAATTGTCAACGCTGTAAATAACGACCGCGCGGTAGTTGACATATCTAAACCATTTTGCACGATGATTGCCATTTTTTAAACATCGAACTAGATTTCCGAAATAATTTTTTTAGTCTTTTAGGCCTTCCTGAGGTTAAAATTTTTATACATAATCATAGTCAACCCTGTATAATCCACACCATATTTAGTTTAATGCGTTATTTAGTAGTAGTAGTAGTAGGTAGTATTTTCTCATTTGCAAACAAAAATAGGTAAGTAAATGGGCAAATATGAAACAGCCGTTTAGAAAGATTTATATCCCACAGGTATGGTACCACTTATGTATTTCAACACTTTGCTCTCTATATATATATGCGTAAAAGCTTATCCGCATGTACTTGAATTATGAAGCAACGAATATTAATGTTTAACTCAACTATTATATACTTGGCACGTTTTGTTAGTCTACGTAATATAGAGTACCCTTGCTTTTCGAAAGTTAATACTTACTTTGATTAATTTCAGTGTTTAATTTTGGAGGTAAGGAAAACAGATAAGCAAACAACTAGTAGACGAGCACTTCTGCACACTTTGGCAAAATTCAGTGACAGGAATTTAAATGGGAAGTTGTAAGCACGCAAAACTTTCGGAACAGAGGGCGAACACTTAATAGACTAACAAACTGTTGATTCGAACTATGTTCTCTCATTTAACAAAGATTATTTTCAAAATATCTTTTCATTACTTTCATCAACTTCACCTGTACTCTATTTTCATGATAAATAATTCTGAGAGTAGATATTGAAATAAAAACATTTTGAATATCCATGAGATAAATAAAATAAAGTCAAAGGTAGAAAAATTAAAATAGTAATGGAAACAATTATTATATTAAATAATTATGCCAGATTCTTTTGCAAAATATTCAATCAGAAGATTATGATTGAAAATGAAGATAAATCCAAAAAGACTAATCAATTTTATCAGACAAAATAGATAATGTATAAAGAGGCGTTAAATAATGAAGATATTTGACATTCAAAATTAAATAAAATTGAAAAGATATTCTTGTAGAATATATGAAATGAATAACAAAAAGGTTAATTAAATTCTAGATTTGTAAAAAAAGAGAAACGATTATAAAACTAGACGAAATAAATTAATATTTTAAAACATAAGATGACTTTTTGAAGATTTATTAAGTTAAACGAATTTATTTTAAGCAAATTCTATGTAACAGTGTAAAATTATAAGTCGAAAAAATTGTTAAAATCTATTAGTAGAATTGGAAAATTCAGGAGACAGGAAGTACGCAAAAACAACAAAATTACCTACCGAATGATGACCTCTAAACTTTTCGAGAGCACTTTGGAAAGCCAAGACAACCAGCAGCAAAAAAATGGCAGTTTGAAGTCCAGAAAACCCAACCCAAAACAAGGTGTAAGTAAAACGGTTTATTAAAAGACCAAGAGCCCCAATTCAAACAATTAAAACCCTAAAAGCAAATTTCACAACATACGAAATCCATACCGACAAATAATTTAGAGAGGAGGAGTGAAAATGCAATCCTAAATATCCGTTGTGAGAAATAACTATCCCTCTAATATCTATATGATAGAACATTATCTTAAATAAAATCAGTAGTGAAGAAACATGTTGCATTATTTGACATTTAAAATTCTAGATCAAAACTACTACCCAAGTGTAAATAGAGATTAAATTTTAGTATAAGATTTACAGAATTATAATAAGTTTTAACTTGGTTAACCAAAAATTTAGATTCAATAGATATAGTTGCTCGAAAAAATTCTAAAGGTTAACTGCTTATTTGTTGATGTTAATTGTTTAATTATTTAGTGCTAATTTCCAATTCTGTTAATAAAAATTTATCTATTTATCCGTTTCAATATTCTGAGAGTGATTGTCTTTAAGTTTTTCTTAATAAATTCGCGCAAGTAAGAGATTCTCATGATATACTCAATAGCAAAATGATTGTATTAAAAGAAAACAAATCAATAATAATTAAACATAATTTAAATGAAAATAAAGAATATGATATTTATTTCTAAATTTTCTTAGAAAATTTTTTTGAATTGACTATAAAAATATGATTTAAATTATTTTAACAATAAATTAACAAACATTATTCAAATAAGAAGTAACAAAGGTTCATATTGTCTGAGCAAATGTTAGCAAACCTAGATGTAAGTATACAGCACGATTTTACATATTCCAACTAAAACAACACCAAAATGTAATAATAAATTATATGGGAAAATACAAAATAACAATTAAAATTTAAAAGACAAAATCCCAAACAAATAAAATTACTAATAATTTAAATTAATTTCGCAACTTCACATCATTATTATTATATCAATAAAATCACACACACACATTGTTATATCAATATATTTTTTAATCCCCTAAAAAGAGACTACCCATAGCAGATATGTCTAGGCGAGTTGAATAAATTATTTATTTGTTGTTTAAATAGTTCTAATACTATAAGATTCAGTTTTGCGAAAAATGCATACTGGAACCATGAAATATTCAAATTATTAATTGTAATAGTTTTGAAAAGAAACGAGAATAGTTTGTTTAAAAGCTACTAAGTATAGAAATTGATAATTATTTTTTTTATATATAAAAATGTGTGTTTCATTGTTCTACAGATTTTGTTCAGTGTTGATAATTCTTCCTCGAAGACGGCTATGCTAGAAGTTTTTGCGGAATGAGAACTAAAGATGCCGACATTATAAAGGTGCACGTCTCAGAAAACTGCCATTGTCTAAGGAACGGATCCGACCATAGCAGCCGCAATATCAACAGAAACTAGATTCTATGCTATGTTATCAAAAATTCCCAACTAATGCTAAGAAAATTACGACAAGATACATACAGGGTATTCCAACGAAAATTTGACCCCCCTATAATTGGAAAACAGAATAATATTTCAAAATTCGTCGAGACCCGTCGATTTTTGTTCTTGGGGAGAGCTTTTTTGACAGTCCAACTTAAAAATTTCAAATGCAACTACCCCACTTGTGGCGCATCATTTTAAAGCCCTTTTCATTCCGAATACAGTGACGTACCGTTTTTAGAAATCGGTTGAGATTTGACAGAATTATTGGTTACAAATGAAAAGATGACAAACTAACTTACGCGTAGTTTTTCAGCTACTACACATGACCGCATTACCTAATTGTTATTGATGTGTCTATCAGTTTACAAAAAAGTCAGAAATGAAATAAAAAAGCTGAAGCAAATAAAACTAGATACTAAAATAGTTATTAGTAGAAGATACTTAAGTTTATAGGAATTCAGACCTTTTCAAAATAACAAAAAATCAGTACTACAAAAAAAGTCGGTGTTTTTTGCTTGTGACCAAGAAATCGTTAGTTTCAGCCGTTATTGAAAGTATTAACGTGTGTTCGAAATGGTTTATTCTATCGCGGAAAGAGTAGAAATTGTTGCAATATATTATCGAAATCACGATTGCGCTAAAGCTACAGCACGAATTTACGTACGTTAAACACCTGATTGACAAATTTGTTGCAACAGGTTCGCTTTTAAACAAGAAACGTGAAGTAATTGGGCCAGTTCGAAATGAAGCAGTTGAAGTGGCAGTTTTGGGTCATGTACAGATGGATAATAAGCAATCGATTACAACTTTGTCTCAAGCTTCTGGCGTATCCCGTTGCAGTGTTCATCGTATTTTGAAAAAACACAAGTTCCATCCATTTAAGATGACGCTGGTTCAAGAGTTACATGAAGATGACTTTGATCGCCGTAACCAATTTTGCGAATACTTTAGTGAACAACTTCTACTGAATCCAAATCTTCTCTACAATACATGTTTCTCCGACGAATGCACATTTATGTTAAATGGCGAAATGAATAGACACAATTTTCGTTATTGGAGTGATACTAATCCGCATTTAATCAGGGAATTTCATACTCAGACACCTCATAAATTGAATGTTTGGGCAGGCATTTTGGGCGACCATCTTGTTGGACCATTTTTAATCCAAGGTAATCTCAATGGAAACACCTATCTAGAATTATTGGAAAGTACAATTGATCCTAGGATAACAGAGATTTTAGAAATTGACGACAATTTACTAGAAAATGAAATAACCTTCCAACAAGATGGTGCGCCCCCGCACTATGCTGCTGCTGTGCGACAATTTTTGGATGGCCATTTCCCGGGCATTGGATTGGCAGATGAGTTCCCGTCGAATGGCCACCAAGATCTCCGGATCTGTCCTCTTTGGACTTTTTTCTATGGGGTCATTTAAAATCACGAGTGTACGCCACTCAGCCGGAAACATTACAAGTGCTACGTCAGAGAATTGTAGAAGAATGCCGATTAATAACTGCGGATGTCTTTAATAATGTTCGAACAGAATTTGAAAACAGACTATATTATTGTTTGGGAGTTAACGGGGGTCATTTTGAGCAATTCATCAAATAAATCTGATTTATTATTTGCTTCAGCTTTTTTATTTCATTTCTGATTTTTTTGTAAACTGATAGATACATCAATAACAATTAGGTAAAGCGGTCATGTGTAGTACATGAAAAACTTATTAGTGGTGGGCATTTGTCTAGAAATTACTACGTGTAAGTTGGTTTGTTTCTTTTCGTTTGTAACCAATAATTCTGTCAAATGTCAACCGATTTCTAAAAACGGTACGTCACTGTATTCGCAATGAAAAGGGCTTTAAAATGATGTGCCACAAGTGGGTTAGTTGCATTTGAAATTTTTAAGTTGGGGTTGCTAGGCATTGAACATATCGAGTTGGCTTGACTGTCAAAAAAGCTCCCCCCAAGAACAAAAATCGGCGGATCTCGGCGAATTTTGAAATATTATTCGGTTTTCCAATTATAGAGGGGGTCAAATTTTCGTTGGGATACCCTGTATATTTAAAACTATTAATTTCGCAGGAAACGTGTAAAGAATTTTTTATTCCAAATATAGTACAGTTATCAAAAGATTAATAAAGTATGACTGTAGAAAGTTTCAGTCATCTAAGAAATAACATAGTGCTAAATATTTAAAAAAAAAATTGGTCTCTCAACCTTTTTTTTAGCGAATAATCGTAAAATTTTTGTTTTGCGAAACCAGTAGTTTTAGGGATGCATATTCAATTTGTCCAACTGTGTGATAAAATTGTTTTGAACTTATACAAATAAGACAAATAATAATAAAATTGATATCCAACGCAACCGTAGTACCTAGAATTAGCAATTTAGAGAAAGTTATAATTTCTAAATAAAAGCGTCAATAAAAAATATTTGAACTTTTTTGCTTGTTAAATTTTATATGAATAGCCTCTACAGCTATAAATAGGAAATATATATCATAGACTAAATGCATAATCTATGCCTGTACCTACATGACTCCATGTAATGAGAATCCTGGATAACATTAGAAAAGCATTAGCAAATAGTACGCTGTTTTGGAAATTGATTTAGAGTCTCATATATCATGTGGACCATTTCGATAGTGCATATATTGGTATATTGGCAACTATAAGAAATAGAAAAATGGTTAAATGGGGAAAAATTAGGCGGCCCTGTTGCTATCTTAATGGCGCTTGCTAACTGCTCCTAGCACTTCAAGTGTTATTAGTTATTTTGAAAGGAAATAGATGTTGCGTTTCCGAAAATCGTTTGTAACTTTTTATTTAAAAGAATTTTTAAAATCTGTAAACAATTTCACCTGAAAACAGTCAAGTTTCTTCGAGGAATTTCACTGTACATTTAGATTTTTATTGCGACATTTCGGTCTCGGCGCTCATAATAAAAAAGAAAATTGATGATGATTTTCCGCAACCGAAACATCACAATCAAAATCTAACTAGTTTCCTATCTCTTATAGTTTCCAAGATACTAATACATGCATCACCAAAATGGTCCACACTGTATACGTAATCAAATTTAGATAAAGGCAACTGCAAGTTTGGTGATCTATCCTCGTTTTGGACAAAATAGAAGCAAACATTTGTTAATATTATCAATTTAAAGATAAAACCGTTATTTTCTCACCTCAAGTCCACTTTTGCATTTCACGTGAAGTATTCCAGGCATGAAATATTAATTTCCCTAACAGGATGAAGGTTCGCCTCCTCCGGCTTCTGTGATAATCTTTTCAACTATTCATGTTTATCATGATGATGCCGTAAAATGCCTCATCGCTAACATCTAATTTTTTATTACTGCATAAATAAAATAATACCTTAAATTTCTATAATATACTGCCTATAAAAATAACATGAAGCACTTGGAAGCTGGAAAATATTAAAATTTTATACATATAAGTTATCAGAATTTGTATCTTCCATTGTCCATTATTACGTACACAATTATTATTTACTTACTCAAATATTGTTTTGCGACCAGCTGCTGTTACTATATATGCATACTATCATCCGACAAATATACTTTGTCAAATAGTTTAGAGAATATACAATTTTTAAAGAAAGCAGGATAAGTATTATTATATATGTGTGCTGTCCCTTGATAAATTTCCTCCAGATTTTATGTAGAAGTCAGCAATAATGTAAACTTAAATGTACGTTTAAGATATTAAAAGATCGAAATTTGAATCAAAGAATACGAAACATGGATATCGAAATTAAAGACATACGGTGAAAAAAAAGTGGCGTGATTGCAACATCCAAGCAAACAGCGGGTATTACTTAAAGGACTCACCTCCCCTACTCATATAAGATTACAAGAGAGTAGGAGTAGGACTGGGAGGAGAAGGAAAAGAAGGAGTAGTAGGAGTAGTGTGAGGAGGCGGAGGAGTAGGAGTAAGAGGATTAGAAGGAGGAAGAGAAGCAGGCAGAGGGGAAGGGGCAGAAGGAGGGGGAAGAGTAAAAGGATTCGGAAGAGGAGGAGGAGGAGTAGGAGTAAGAGGATTAGGAGGACGAGGAGGAAGAGGAGTAGGAGAACGAAGATTACGAGGGGAAAGAAGAGGAGGAAAAAAAGCAGGAACAGGGGAAGAAGCAGTAGCAGTATCAGCATCAGCATCAGCATCAGCATCAGCATCAGCATCAGCATCAGCATCAGCATCAGCATCAGCATCAGCATCAGCATCAGCATCAGCATCAGCATCAGCATCAGCATCAGCATCAGCATCAGCATCAGCATCAGCATCAGCATCAGCATCAGCATCAGCATCAGCATCAGCATCAGCATCAGCATCAGCATCAGCATCAGCATCAGCATCAGCATCAGCATCAGCATCAGCATCAGCATCAGCATCAGCATCAGCATCAGCATCAGCATCAGCATCAGCATCAGCATCAGCATCAGCATCAGCATCAGCATCAGCATCAGCATCAGCATCAGCATCAGCATCAGCATCAGCATCAGCATCAGCATCAGCATCAGCATCAGCATCAGCATCAGCATCAGCATCAGCATCAGCATCAGCATCAGCATCAGCATCAGCATCAGCATCAGCATCAGCATCAGCATCAGCATCAGCATCAGCATCAGCATCAGCATCAGCATCAGCATCAGCATCAGCATCAGCATCAGCATCAGCATCAGCATCAGCATCAGCATCAGCATCAGCATCAGCATCAGCATCAGCATCAGCATCAGCATCAGCATCAGCATCAGCATCAGCATTAGCATCAGCATTAGCATCAGCATCAGCATCAGCATCAGCATCAGCATCAGCATCAGCATCAGCATCAGCATCAGCATCAGCATCAGCATCAACATCACCATCACCATCAGCATCAGCATCAGTATCAGTATCAATATCAGTAGCAATAGTACTAGCAGCAGAAGTATCAGAAGCACTAGTAAGAGCAGTAGCTGTAGCCGTAGTAGTAGTATGTTCTCCATTTGAACACAGCGAACGAAAAGTAATTGAACGCTACAGGACCAATATGATGTAGTGCAACGAGTCAGATGTAAGGATGTAGAGTTGTGTTAAGTTTACATAAAATGGTGTACTTTCAACACATCACTGGTATTACACAAATTTTGTATATTTTAATACTAGTAATTTAAACACATTTTGTATAAAACGCATGTAAAATTATTACTATGGAATTATATACATCCCAAATTACACACTGAAAAATCTCACTTACGCATCAATCTTTTTTGCAGTGATACATAGTAATTTTAGAAAATACATTCTTTACCTCATATAATTATTAAATATGTAATTGTACTTAATGAAAGGGAATTAAATAAGCTTATTTTTTTAAAGTAAACCTGTCGTCGCGCATTCTGTGTTGTCATCTTTGCTATGGGCATATTAACTAATTAAATAGCAATGGTAATATATCAAAAGCCACACCTCACTACAAGAAATCATTAAATTTTGGCAGTCGTTCGACGACATTTTAGATTTATTAAGCTATTAATATCACAAGGTGGAACTCATGCATTGAGACGAATACGTAAAATATAAATTAAAGACAAATTACTCGTTACCGCGACAAAGTAGTTGCACTAGATTCTAATTTGCTAATCTAAATGTATATACTTCTCAACTAAATATAGGTATATGCATTCAAAACACTGGGAATTATTCTCCCTGTAATAACTCACCGTGTCACTTATGTAGATATATGTATATTTTTGTGTTGCAAAATTATTTTCGTTCCGGGCAGTAATAATTCTGTGGTACTATAAAGATGTCTCTGGGCATTAATTCTAAAATGCGTCTTACAAAATACTTAATAGCTGTTTCTACTGTCGCTTATTGTCGGATCTTTAGATAAAATAATAATGGTGCTGACAAACACAGCGGTTTGTGCCGCATCGGCAGTAGGAGCGACCGCCTAGGCGATTGTTGTTTACTAAGCCCTAGACCAAAACACACAGCGATATTCGCAACCTGGTTAATTTTAAACTTAATAACTCTACTCCCGGAATCACTAGAGAACCGGATTTTTTCCGGAATTTCTGGATTTTTAAGGCGAACCATCGGCACAAGAGTTTTACAAATATAATTGTTTATTGTTCAATTGTTACAATCTGGCTAACAAATGAATAATTCTCGTATGACGAGCGTAAGAGGCTTTGAACTTCTTCCCAACGATTAGTTGTAGACCCGGTCTATACTATCGCTTGTTATTTCAAAAAAATCTGGTTCTCTAACGATTTCGGGAGTAGAGTTATTAATTTGTTAATTAGCGAGGTTGCAACAATCGAATAATAAACAATTATATTTGCATAAATCTTGTGCCGATGGTTTGCCTTAATAAGCCAGAAATCCTGAAAAAAATTCCGGTTCTCTAGTGATTTCGGGGGTGGAGTTTTGAATTTGTTAATTAGCCCAGATACAACAATTTAGCAATAAATAATAAAGCTAACACCAAAGTGATAAAGAGGGACCTTGAAAACCCCCGAGAGAACATTTTCCAGACATTTTCGTTGAATCGTATGTGACATTTGCCATATGTTCAACAAAAATTTGTTAAGTAAAAAATTAAAAATTTGCGAGCGTACAGAGGTTAGATGTACCTTTTGTTATAAAAAATTCGCTGAACATTTTGCAGAAAACCGCATCTCAATCGGACCTCTCCGCAAAAAGTTACAAGTGAAATGCTAATTTGACGCGACTACATATATTGTACCGATTCGGCAGCCGAGGCGGAACAAACCGCTTTGTCTGTCATCGCTAAGCCCGCACTTCGTTTACAGATGACGTCATTATCAGAGGCGCATTTAGGACGCTAAAGGTTAATGCTTGTAGAAACCGAGGTGCAAACATATACCTACAAAAAGTTAAAACCAACATCTTACGTTGTACTGGTCATTTATAATATTCAACATTATTCATATTAAGTTTATTACATTAAAAAAACTCTACTTAACTATTCACTTGGAGTACTGGAATAAAATTGAATAACCAGCAATTGCTGTACTGTTCAGATGTTAGGCTGTGACGTTTGTCGCTAATAATCCATTTAGATTTTGAAAACGTGTGTTCATAGTCCATAGAGGTAACCGGGGCATATTTAAAATATATAATTTTCCATGGATGGCGCATTTAGGGTGGGTTCAGAATAATCTACTTCTTTGCCATCAAAAAGATTTACTATACAGCATAAACTCAAGAAATCTCGGATTGTTCTGCAAAACGGTATCAATTATTTTTCTCACACGTTCAACACTAGATCCTTGTAACTTGGAAATAAACTGTGGCAAATAAAAAACATTATTTAATGCGTTATTTATTGAATATCCTGATGCTGTCACAGTTGCTTCAAGACGGCGAATTACTGTAGGTATCCGTGAACAATTAAAACATATGTATGCTAAGTTTCCACGAGTTCTAAGATCACTTGAGTGTAGTTGCTGTAGAACACTTTTTATGCCGTCAAAATGAACGTAGTAATATGACGTTGTAGTCTAAGAGCCAGTGGCAGGCAACCTATATGTAAATGATTATACCTGAAATTTTGCACAGTGAGTCTCTTATACCTATCACTCATGAGGTGGGAATTCGGTAAGTCCGGCGAGGCCGACCCAACTGTTACTCAGGTGCAAGAGGTATGAAAATTTAACCAACTTCGTTATTAAATGAACAAAGCTGCCGTTTGAAAATTTTAAAATATACAATTATTATTATATAAAAATAACAAAGGCAGACGATTACCGTGCTTCCAAGGTCATGGCAGACACTTGTGAAATTGGTAAAAATTATAAATTTCAAAAGTATTTGATTAAATATGATTTTAGACGTTAAAAAACTGACAGAAATGTCAAGCATTGTAATCGACATCACCAGATCTCAGAACCTGTGCCAGAATGAAATTTATAATTTTTACCAATTTCAGTGTCTGCCATGACCTTGGAAACACGGTAATCGTCTGGCTTTGTTATTTTTATATAATAATAATTGTATATTATAAAATTTTCAAACGGCAGCTTTAATAACTAAGTTGGTTACATGTTCATACTTCTCGCACTTGAGTAACTCTTGAGTCGGCCTCGCCGGGCTTAGCGAGTGATAGGTATAAGAGACTCACTGTGCAAAATTTCAGGTATAATCATTTACTTATAGGTTGCCGGCCACTGGCTCTTAGATTATTGCTTGTAACTACGTACAACAACGTACGGCTCCATTGCAACTATTTTGTTTTACGAGTAATAACCTGCTGTAAGTCTAAACATATCTAAATAAAAATTATAGTTTAAAAAAACTAAAAAACACGCTTTAATAGGAAACCGAACTAAAAAGTAGAAAATAATTTTGAAGTATCAAGAGTTTGTATTACAGCAATGGAAAATTCAGACAATCAATTACGACTAATTAATTGAGAATAAAATTAAACTAGAAATTAAATTATTAATAAAATAATTCAATTATAGTAAAAAAAAGCGTAGGGTGCTTGATATTAAATGTTATAATTATTTTAGTAGTGTAGCTATTTATAAAATTAAAGTCATTATGAAAATATAGTAAATTGCACCCCACGCTGTCAGGACATTAGAACAAAGTTATTAAATAATTGTATTGTCATCAGTCCTTGACCCCTGTGCAAATTTTCAAGCTAATCAGACTTCCTGAAATTGGTGAAAATTACGCTGAAAGATCCCATTACATACATACATACATGCAGGTCAAGCTAATAAAAGAGTGTTAAAACCAACACTCCTAGGCCTCGATTCTCGAATGCATCGAAATAAATTCAAGTGGGAACTCATTCCACTTAAAAAGTTCCTAAGTATATTTTTAATTCTTGAAACTTTATATTCCTTTACAAAAAAACAATAATTCCCTAATTTTTTATGGGAAATAATTACAATGAGAATGGTCAAGAATGCTTATTTGCATTTTCTCATGAGAATTTACGTCTTTCTAAGGGAATGTGTTCCACTAAACTCGAGAATCGAGCCCCTCGAGGTAAATAATTAGGATGTTTCTGTCGACCAGCTGGTATGAATAAGTTTAAATTTGTTTTAATATAAGTAAAGTATATTTAAATATTAATGTCGTCGTCAAGTCCGGACCTGAGATCTGCGAACGAAGTGCAATGCAAGCAATTGTTTTTTACTTGCTTTTTTTGACTACTACACTTATTAAATATCATTATAATTTTTTGCATGTTTACTTCTCTCGGTGAAAGTAAAAATGATTAAATTTCCAAGTTTATCTGCTAACATTTTTTGAGTTTGCATAGGTCGTACTTTGACAATGTAGCGTTCTGTTTTAAACATTTCTGCTCACATTTGTGTTGCAAGTATTGTGAAGCTTGTTGAGAAAGACATTTTTTACAGCTGATTATGCTCAGAGCAACTAGATTTGAGCAGATTTCTCAGCTTAGTGATTTTGAGAGGGGACGGATTGTTGAGTTGCGCGAAGCAGGTTTGTTGGTGAGAGAAATTGCTAGAAAAATTAACAGGAAGTACCATAGTACGAGGTTACCAGGCGTAGACTCAGAAAGGCCTTGGTTATAGAGCGAGAGGCACCAGCCGTCGTAGAGGAACTACATAGCATGAAGAAGATATGGAATGACAAATAGCTCCATCACTTCCTGGATGTAGCGTTGGGCTGTCATGTTGCCTCTAACAAAACTCGATAGAACCCTATTCCGTAACGCTTACTGTATGGTGGACACTCTCTGTCAAATGATGAATCGCGTTTTTCACCACGTCACCTTCTCATTCTAGCACGACTTTCGTGCGTTCCCATACAGAAACAGTATTCTTCCCTGATTCCATTCTTGGTCTGAATCGTCTACACCATTGCAAGCGGTTGGCTCGATGTGTATGTAGAGAGTGAGAGGCAGCACCCAATATGGACTGTTAAACAAGAGACCATAACTTCGTATTCGACGATATACTGTACCGACCATTCCCCAACGTCCTTCAAACCATTGATTTACAATAATTCGACTGCTGCTAAATCAATCTCTGAGAGTTATAAATCGCAATTGACGATCTTTATGCTCTGTGGTTTCTCTACGACAGCCGGTGCCTCTTGCTCTATGTCCACGGCCTTCCTGAGTCGATGCCTGGTAAAACCATACTATAGTACCTACTTCTAGAAATTTCTCTCACCAACAAACCTGTTTTCCGCAACCCAACAACCCGCCCCCTCTTAAAGTCGCTGAACTAAGAGGTTTGCCAAAATCTACGTACTCTAGGCAGAATCAGCTATATAAAATATTGTTTGGAACAAGTTTTACCACACTTGCAACACAAATGTGGTCAGAAACTTGTAGAACAAAATAGCAGGTAAACCTGAAAATTTAATCATTGTTTACTTTCACCGAGAGAAGTAAACATGCAAAAAATTACCAAAATAAAATGATATTTAGTGAATGTTTACCTTTCTTTGTCACGTAGTGCATGATATTTTTGAACAAATCAATATGTCCCATCAATTCTAACCAATAAGATCTTATCTTAGATGAGATTTATTCAATAACTAGCTAGGGCAAATATTGACTAAATAGAGATAAAATTTAAGAAATAAATTTCATGATTAGATTGATTTTAGCTTTGTGGTAAACTATTGTGTACAATTGTGTTTTTATATTTTATGGAAATATGAATGATTAAAATGTATGACTGAGGTTCCTTTGATTTATTAGGGAAGGCATGTACGATGTTTTCAGTTCTATGGTTAACAGATAACAATGCAACAATTTGAGAGTCACATTAGAAAAATTAAAATTGCTATGAATTAAAATTTGGCGTGTATTTTGACATGATTGATTTAAACTGAAAATTTATTGCGGATGCTTAAAAAATTATTAAACAATATGAACATTCAATTATTTGCCAACCACTACTTGACTACTGTGATTTTTAGGTATTATTTCTTTTGAGACTTTTTAGAACGATATTGGATATAACTTTTAAATAGGAAGTAATACAGAAAAAATTTTCTAACAAAAGTTTATTAAAAAAGAAACAGCTTTTTAACAGGAAAAAAATTTAGGCATGATTCTGGAAAAAAATATAATTGATAGCTTCATTAGTGGTTTCTGTCAAATCCCAAAGATAATACTTTAGATTGAAAATGGAGCTTACCTCATCTCGTTTAACACCACGTGTCCCAAATTTTATTTAAATATTTTGTATCCAAACAGTAGGCCCATTCTATCGAGTTTGAGGCACCCATATTGTATTTAACATAGAAGGCAACACAATCTTATTAAATAGGTAGATAACACATTCAATTTTAGTTTTTAATCTTTCAGAGTTTTACATAGAGCTAGAATTATTCAAATAAATGTGTTTGATATACAGGGTGGTCCAGAATGATGGTCAAATATTTTGCCAGTGCATTCCACAAGCCATTTTAGGGGGATCTTCATATAAAATTTTTCAATTTGGGTCCTCCTTGTTGAGATATTCGAGTCTCAAAATGGCGGAAAAAAAGAGTTTTTTTAATTTTCTTAAAAAACCGTTACACTTAGAAATTTAAATTTTGGTACACATTATCAGCAATAAGCAACCCCTAGATTTATTTCTTTCAGAACTTTTTCCTGCAATGACCGATTTCAACAAAACTGCATGTAATTTTAATACTTTTTTCCATCTGGTAATTTTTTCATACAACCAACAGTTTGCGCGGAAAAAAATAAAAATAGTTTTCCTTACTCTAAACATCTTTTCGTCACCGGTTACTGATAACCGCAGTAGGCGGTTGCTATGTTGATGTTTGTCTGTTGTTTTGTCAAACAAATCAGTCTTGATAGTTTCTGCAAATATTTTTAAACAACTGACTCTTCCGTACAAATATTAGCGAATAAATTGACGGAATATGCATACGGCAGGATTGGCAACAGTTACAGGAATACCTTTGTTTAAAAATATTTGCAAAAACTGTCAATTATAGACTTAATGGCGATTTGTTTGACAAAACAACAGAGAAACATCAACATAGCGACCGCCTACTGCAGTTATCAGTAACTGGTGACGAAAAGATGTAAAACTGGTAAAGAAAACTATTTATATTTTTTCCGCTCAAACTGATGGTTGTATGGAAAAATTACAAGAGGGAAAAAAGTAGTACAATTAGGTGTAGTATTTAAAAAAAAGTTTTGTTGAAATCGACTATTGCAGGAAAAAGTTCTGAAAGAAATAAATCTAAGGGTTGCTTATTCCTGCCCTCCATAAACATGAGCTAAGGAACAGACACCACCAAAAAATAGCTTTTGACTAGTTGATAATGTGTACCGAAATTGAAATTTCTAAGTGTAGGTAACCGTTTTTAAGGAAAAATAAAAAAACTATTTTCTCCCGCCATTTTGAGACTCGAATATTTCAACAGGAAGAACCGAAATTGAAATATTTCATATGAAGATCCCGCCCTGAAATGGCTTGTAGAATATACTGATAAAGTATTTGACCATCATTCTAGAACACCCTGTATACTATCATATATTCCAGACATTTATCCGTTTTCTATAGCATTCATTAACAATTAACGTAACAAGTGCATACAATAAATGTCAATAATTATTTATGGCCGGTTTCTCAACTAGTAGATATCTATTAAATAAACTTATCGATTCCATAAACTGGAGATATCCCATGAATTCGGTTTCTGAACCATTCGATAATGCTTTTATCTATTGCATGTTATCGAACAGATATCCAAAGAAAAATGGCAAGATATCTGCCCAATAAACATTAACGCACGCGCGCAGCGATTTAGCTGTTGCTTGTTTACATCTTTATTGTAAGGTTTAACCCAACTTTTTTTGATATTTTCGTGACGATTACTTTGTGCAATGGAAAATTCTGATTCGTCTGCCTCTTCAGATCAAGAATATTTAAATATAGATATCTTGATATCTTGAACAGCCAAGACGTTATCGTGAAAGAGAAAACCAGTATGAAAAATACAGCGACAGAATTTCGAGAGAGGTTTACGGGCGCCGTATTCTTGAAATAGTGTTTTCTACAAATACAAGTAATTTTAGACATTTAAGAACTGAACAGAGTTTAGCAAATAACAACAATGTTATCTCATGCCACCAGCGAATATTCAAAGGTACCGAAATAAAATCAATGTATAACGTCAGAAAGCGATTTATCCAGCAAATTTTTAGGTACTGAAAACTTTCAAAATACGTATTTTTTTTAAATTCAGCTATAGATGTAAACATTGTTATAACATAAACTTACATATTTCTGCATATAACATTGTTCACTTTTGTTTATAAGTATGTGAAAATAATTGTTAAAATGTGGAGTTAGAATAGCGAAATAATGTGTGTCATACAAATGCATTTTAAAAGTTATTATATTATTTGAAGAGAGTTTAAATAGTAAAAGTGGGTGGACCAAACATCAGTAATTTTATTTTTGATATTACTTTTGTTCTACGCGTTTTATTTTTAAAAATTTCAGTATCTAAAAAACCACAAATTTGATCATTTTACGGCGAGAAATACGGCGACCTTAACGAAAGAAACTGTAAATTTACTGATAGATTTAATAGGAGATAGTATTCACGTCTCTAGTACTAGAAAAAATTTACTATCAGTATTAGAAAAGGTTTCAATAACTTCGTTTTTATGCAGCAGGTTTATATATATTTTATTTAGTTAATGTGATGTGATATCCTTAGGTAGCCGATAGTGGCGCCATCTACAATTATTTCTTGAAAGTGTCTTACTTCCATAAATGGCATCTGCAAACACTTGTGCATTTGCTAGCTCCCTCTATGATTATTGCAGATATTAAGATATCCATTCAACTGTTATGTATTCAACAAAATTTGGAGGCATGCGTTCAGAAACCAATATAAAGTTATCGGTCTGATAAATTTATGTACTCGATAGTTATCGAATGGATAGCGCCAAATGTTGAGAAACCGGCCATTAGAGCTTTAATTAATTTGATATGTAACAATGCAGCAATTTGATCTTGATTCTTGCAAACGTTATAAACATTAATCTCTCAAGAATATTCTCTTATATAGTCACGAAATATATTGCGGGGTTTGCAGGATTCATTATTCATTTATTCATTATGCTACAATACACGTTTTTGCTGGTTTGTATAGGCCTTATAATTTGTTAAAATGCTATGCGACACTGAGCCAACCAAATTTCTAGGTGGTTGCTCTCTCATTCCAGCTTCAGTTCCTCTCTGATATCACATTGACGACTGCTTATTCTTGCATTAAAAATCGAGAAATTTTTATGAATTAATGTATGGATTGATCTAAGAACCTGCAGATTTTTGTTCACGAATTTCTTTTATCGATATGTCACTTCTACTAACCATATATTATCAAAGCAAGTGAATATAATAAATAGTATTTCCCGTTGAATAGTTTTACTGTCTATGTTAAGTAACATGAACAATTTATATTATTATAGCTTTTGCAATCGTAATAGCATAATTATTAAGTGTGGAATAAATAATATTGTATATACAATATAGACAAATAAAAACTGACCCACTTTTATGTGTTGGAGCTAACTGAATATTTATGACTCAGATTGGATGATATGAAATTTTTTGGTTTCAATAAGATGGAGGTACATGCCAATTGTGCTTACCCATTATCACTTTATTAAGTAGTAAGTAGGAGCTACAAACTGAAAATATGTTTTCTGGAATTTCTAGACATATACAGGGTGATTCATATTAAAGTTATATATTTTTTAATGAAACCCCCTGTATATTATTGCATATTTGGATTCCTCGGTCAATTTTAGTGGGACTTCATGTGCTATACTTGGTGCCTAAAACGTACCGTTTGGACGTTATACAATATTTTGTCAACAAGTTGATGTCTAGAAATAGTTGAATATCAGAGGTGGGCGGTAACATAGGAGGCTGTGATTGGGGGAAATTATTGACCACCCTCCATACTACCAAGAGCTAGAAAGTCAATTGTGAACTCTGTTTGTTATGGCTGATATCATCGCTCTAATTTTGAAAACTTCAATCATGGATAACTTGATTTTTTTAAATGGAACCCACATATTCTTTTCACGTCACCAGATAACACATGTCATTACCTTTTACCCTATATAAAGTCTGTATTTATCTCTAATACTATTCTTCTAATCCACAATTACTTTTTACTATGATGGATTTATGCAAACCATTAATTTAAACTAAATTGAATAATAAATGAATAAATATTATGGCAGCATTTATTCATACGAATTAATAATTAAAGTGATTTTTATTAAAAATGACTTAGTTTATTTAGTTTAATTCAATTGGTCTCCATAATTTCACATTTAGTTTTTTCAAACACTCGGGAGTAAAGTTGGCCATGGAAAACAAACAGTAGGCTTCATTCTCCAAGGATAAAAACCATATTGATCATTTCATTTTGCTAAAACTTGCCATTGTTATTAATTTAATTTAACAGGAAGAACCAAAACATATCATAGAAAAGAAATAATTACTGTCAAAGTGAAGTTAAGGTGACAGAACTTTACTGTTTGTTTTCCATAACCAACTTTACTCCCGAGTAAAGTAAAACAAGAGTGCCTTTTTTTTTGCAAAATTTTTCAACATTTTTTGATCTGACGGCAAAAACCTCGACATATAAAAGAGTTAGAGCAATATTTTTCCAATAACCCCCACCCCAGTTTGGCACGCCTATGACTAATTATGGTATTGTATTTAGAACATTAGATTCGCAATCTAATTGCAACTCTCAATCTTAAATTTCATTACTTTATCTCGATCCGTTTTTAAAATATTTGAAGAAAATCCAATTTTCGGGTCCTCCTTAAAAGAGCAATGACTCCGTTAGAGGGCGTTTTCGGATCTACGTTTATATAACTTTTTTTTTCTTATTTTTAACCGTAGAATTCACAGTTTTTGTCAGGCTCATGTTGGGACACCCTGTATAAAAACACCTCAAACAACTGCTATAGGGGATGTTTACAAAAGTAAAAAATTTGTTTTATCAATATTCGCCTAAAAGCACGAAAGGCTCTGTGACGTCACAGAGCGGAATAGGCTAGCGCACGATAATTAGTAATTATGTTCTATGTGTCCTTCTTTTTGTAGTTTTTTTTTAATTTTAATTAATGCCAGGAAATATACAAAAATGAAAAGCAGACCCAGATAATTTGCCAGTACTATAATGACAGATTTTTTAGCCATGTGTCAAGAAATGCAGTGGTGTAAAAGTGAATATGTAAGTATTGTTCTATATAAATAAGTATCTAACAGGGTGACTGAGAAATTCTAAATCTAAAAAAAAAATTGAATGAACAGAGGACTGTTACAAATACAATTTTATAAAAATAAAATCAAAAAAAGGAGTTCAAAAATGATTTAAAAATACACTTCTGCACGGCACTGGAAACTAATTAACTGTAAAACCTGATAAGGTGAATAATCGGCGACCGAAATTTAAAGAAATTCGCAAGGAAAGAAACAAATTATATTTCACAACACCTAGTTCTATACAGCAAATTCAATTGCTTTTACCGCTATTGTTATTAATTATTATTAATAGAATTAATTTTTGGTTTAAAATAGTTAAATAGTTTGACATACAACAACATCTTGGGCCTGTCTTACAAGCACAAACTAACACAAATATTTCTGCTTCTTATCCGTTTTGAACTTGTTATTGGCAGTAGCTATGTTACATTTGCGTAAATCATCAATAGTGTCCACTTCAGTGCAATATACTTCATTTTTTAAATACCCCCACAAAAATAAGTCCAAATGATTTAATGTGAGCAGAACATGGCGGGCATGGTACCGGCCCTCCTCGTCCAATGCCTTGGTATTAATGCTTGGACACGCTGTACATGATACGGATATAATTATGCCTCGTGTATGAGTGTATGATAGCCACAATGCTGCAATACGCCGTGGACGCCCTGGACCTCCATCCTTCCACCATTCTGTTCCCGTGTCACGCCAGCTTTTGCACTACACTTGCACTCACTGCACACCGCTGCAAAAGTAGCTGCATTTGGAACATGTGGAAATCGTTCTGCAATTTCACTTCACGATAAATTAAAACGATATCCATCAACAGCGAATTGTTATAGACGTAAGCCATTTTTGATATTTGAAAAACTAATGTAAATATTTGCATCGCAAAAAATTTAATACGATAAGTACGTAATCGGATATTTGAAATTGTCTGACTACAGCAGGCCAATGATGTAAAGGTTGAAACTACTGAAACTTCAATAATTTTTTTCTTGGAAACTACATATAAGGATTTTACAAAGAAAATGTTTACTATATTTTGTTAGATAACGTCTGAATCACCCTGTATAGTACTAAACCTTTAGTAGTTTATTATATAGAGTGTTACAAATTAATGTAATGACTTTGCTAGGTCGGAGAAAAGGATGCGGCAAAAGTTGCATAACCGGTAATAATTTTTTTATAAATGCAGTTAACGTAGTACTTTTGAAATATAATTGATTTTCAAGAGAAAGAAAAACTCGTTCCTCTTACAATTTTAAAGAGATAATATAAGAATAAATAGCTTATTTGATACACATTCGTGTTGTATCCAAAAATTTCTGCGAGGTAGCAAATAGCACTAATATGATATAGTTGATTTAATTAAAAATTAATGTTTATTTACCTAAATCACATTAAAAAGTTATAAGTAAATTACATTAGTGTCTAAGTAAGTATAAAACGATTTAGGTACATTAAAAATTGTAAAGCAGATTCAAAGAAAACATTTAAGTGACCACCGAGATTTATTGTGAACGCTCCATCATTAGTATATTTTGATTTTTCATTTAGAGAATCATTTGAAACCATTTGTTGCAATTTTATTTACTATTTAATTGATTTTTGAATAAAGAAAATTTTTGCACTTTACTAGTAGGTATGTAAAAATAGTGTACAAACGTATTTAGTGAAGACTATAAACACTACACTAAAATCAGTACATCTATCAATAAACATTATATATGGTCGCCATTTGCAGTAGACATCATTGAAAGCTATTGGCCTCTATCGCGATTCGACGAAAACGATATTTTGTAAACACGGAATTCTAGGAAACAACTACTCAGCGGGCTAATGCCTTGGCCAGAATTAAATTATACCTGGAAAACCTATAGCAAACATCTAAATACACTCGTTAGCTAATAAGCTCGAAACCGGTATATGGCTACTGAACTGCTGACGAGTGACCTCAGTTGTTTGCTTTAGGTATTTCAGGTGTAATTTAATGCTCGTCGGGACATTAGACCGCAGAGTAGTTGTTTTCTGGAATTTCGTGTTTGCATTATATATATAGTGTTTACTAAATATACAGCAAAAATTCAAGGGGTTTTCCCCGAGTTACCTATTCTAGGACTATTTTGTTTTTTGATGATTTTTGAAAAATCCTTTTTTTTCACAGTTATTGAGAAAAAATAATCATCTAGGGAATATAACCTCTTGAATTTTTGTGTATATTTAATAAACACACAATATACAGTATGCATCAAAAGTATGGAATAAATTCAATAAAAACGAAAAAATTATTTTTTGGGAAAAATCCTCGAACAGGTCGATTTTTAATTTAAAAAATACATATTTTAGCGTAAAATGCGATTTTCAAATGTCATTTGTTTTCGAGTAATGACGTCATCGATTTTGTTTTAAATGGCAACACCATATTTTTTTCCTTGATTCTGAAAGATCGTTTAATTCTCTATCAGCCAGTACTAAAATTTTGCCCTCTTACATAGGAAAGTTTACGAGTAAATGACGATTGAATGTTAGAAAACGTAAATCAATTAAAATAAAGCAAAAACGTTATCAAGTTTAGTTTTTCGAATTCCATAGTTCTTTTATGGATCACGTAGGTGAAAATCTTTGCAAAGTGTCATTGTCACACCGACTTTCTAATAAGTATTTTAAGCGACATAGAAATTATTATTCAAATTAAAGTATTATGGCACATTTAACTGTTACTCAAAGAATTGAAATTTTAATTCTTATCGGATGCGGGAATATGACTAGAACTCAGCAGGAAGATTTCGATTTATTTAATGAAAAATATCCAGATCGCCCTATCAGCCAATCAACAGTCAGTAAGGTAGAGTCTAAATTTAGAGAAACTGGCAATGTTGTAAATATTCCAAAACCTGGACGTCCAAGCATTAATGAAAATCAGAAACAGAACATTTTGATAAGTATGGTGGGTAATCCTCATAATTCTTCACGACTGGTTGCATTAAACAATGACACTAGTCAGGAAGGAAAAATATCATCCCTACAAAATTCAACTTGTGCAGGAACTCAATGAAGATGATCCCGATCGCCGCTTACACTTTTGCGAAATTCTAATGAGTTATGTCAAGGAAATAGAAATTTACACCGGCAAATACTTTTTTCAGATGAGGTTACATTTTGTCTGAATGGTACAGAAAACCGTCAAACTTGCAGATATTGGAGTCGGGAAAATCCTCATTGGATGGCAGAGGCACATACCCAACACCCTCAGAAATTAAATGTGTGGGCTGGAATAGTTGGCGACAGAATAGTAGGGCCTTTCTTCTTTGAAGGAACCCTTACAGGACAAAGATATTTAGTTTCTAGAAAATGACCTTATTCCAGCCCTTGCAGTAATTTTTCCTAACGATAATGACCCTGACATTCCTGACGATACCATATGGTTTCAGCAAGACGGTGCACCTCCGCACTATGCGCGCCCTGTACGAGATTTTTTGGACAACTGGATCGGCAGACGCGGACCGATAGAATGGCCTGCAAGATCGCCAGATCTTACACCTCTTGACTATTTTTTATGGGGATACTTGAAGTCAAAAGTGTACATTAATAAACCACGTAATTTAGAAGAACTTCAAAATCGCATTCGGGACGGAATACGCAAGAGTTACCCCAGAAATCATTCATAATGTGCAAGAAGAATTTCTTCACAGACTTGCGCATTGTCAAGAAGTTGGTGGATGGCAATTCGAACATTTAATTTAAGTATAAAATTTAATCAATTGTATTTTATTTTACATACCTCAGAATTGCTACTTTTTTATGGATAAAATTTACGTTTTCTAACATTCAATCGTCATTTACTCGAAAACTTTCCTATGTAAGAGGGCAAAATTTTAGTACTGTCTGATAGAGAATTAAACGATCTTTCAGAATCAAGGAAAAAAATATGATGTTGCCATTTAAAAAAAATCGATGAGGTCATTACTCGAAAACAAATGACATTTGAAAATCGCATTTTACGCTAAAATATGTATTTTTTAAATTAAAAATCGACCTGAATAATAACATTATTATAATTTTTTTATATCATTACATGAAATGGTATAAGAATGAAAAATAAAACAGCCGTTAAGATTCGTTGTTGCAATATTTGACATTTATTTTTTTTTCAATAACTATAATACGACTCTTTAAAATTTAACAGTGTATTACTATAATATAATTAAAACAAATTAAACATGAATTATATCTGGTCGTGCTATATAGATTTTTCAATAACTAGATATTAGTTTTTAATATTTTACTTATGAATATCGAACTGCAGTCTTCATACAGCATTCTTTCTCATTATTTCGCAATTTTATCGCAGATATGGATATATAAAGTTTATTAAAAATGTCCAACGAATGCCTAACTGAAACAATGTGGGTACATATATAGTAATTGTACTCTAGGGTGTTTAGAGCAGGTTTCGCGCAGAATTCTAGATTCTCTTTAAGCCCGACATTGTTACTTGCTTCCCGGGCTGTATACATTATTATCTGTTAGGAAAGTTGTTAAAACAATTTCGCTACAATAACAGGTAGTAACAAATTCATTTTCGTAATATTGTTAAATTAAGGTCTTCCTTAGATAGAAACACGATATTTTTTATGTAAAACCGTTTTCCATTAAACTTATAAATACATTTTAAATACCAAACAAAACATCTACATCATATAAAAGATAACATATGATTATATTTTGTTTAAAATGTATCACTATCTGAATTTTTTCAGCATTTGAAAAATACAAAGTGTCGTCAAATGATGTTATTCATGGATGGCACTGGCGCAATTTTTATTTAGAATTTTAACTTTCAATAAACGATTCTGTAATTATAATTTAATCAAAAAATGTTATATTCGTACATACAGGGTGGTTCGTTTCTCATCACTCATTATTGGCACCTCAAAGACCGTAAAATATATAGGGTGGCTCAAATTAGAAAAAAAAATCCCCTTTTGTTGGCCATGGAGATAATTCAAACGCATCCAAGATATCTGCTACGTTGCTGAAATATGGGGTAAGTAAACTGAAAATAGCGACTCTAGATAATATAGTTTTTCGAAAACTGTCATCAAAACTTGACATCTTCGTACAATTTTCGTCACCTAGCAAAATACTTTGATGTTCTAGAACGCCAAAGTCTTTTTTGTTCTAGAACATAAAACAAATTCCAAAATAATTTGTCATTTTTTATTATATGATTATATATGATTTTATTAATTAAACAATATACATTTTAAGTATTATAACATTTCAATACAAAACAATAACAATTATAAACAGGACGATTACAATTTACTTTGCACTACAGGTAAAATGAAACCATCGATATTGCAGGGAGTTAACTCATTTTCTTTGGCATTCATGGTACTTTTCAACATGGAGTATGCTTTTTTTGCTGTATTAAAAAGGTATTTTAAGCTAATATAAATCAAATCTGCAATAATTCCTATCAATGAAGTCATATGTATGCTCTCTGATATCAAACATCTAGGTATGCTAATGAACAATTCTACAGACAATGTGTGTCTATTCAATAATTATTAAAAAAAATAATAATAATCTAGCTAAATTTACTAACCTGGTTTAATGAAACCATTTTTCATAAATATCTAAATTCACTGTTGAAACTGTTGGAACTCAAAAATTCAACCACAATAGATGAGATCTGATCTATTTCTACATTTTCAGGATTGCTTCTTCAGGTGGCCTTCTTTAAATTGAGTCAAATATCTAACTATGAAAATTATTATACCGATAAATTAAAATTATTTGAAATTAAATAACGACAATGTCAAAAGTGACTTTAACTTGTTAATGACAATTACCTACTTAAATAATAAAACAAAATTTTTACCCTTTATATAATCGTTTTTTTATATATTTTTTGGTATTAACAATATTGTGTGAAACTAACTACTCTGCGGACTAATGCCACAACCAGCATTGAATTACACCCACAATATCTTACCCATTTATATTCTTTATTACTAGCTTTTATAATATTTTTTACTGTATTAGAAAAGTATTTTAAGCTAATATAAATCGAATCTCCTACAATTCCTATCAATGAAGTCATATGTATGCTCTCTGATACCAAACATCTAGGTATGATAATGAACAATCCCATACACAAAGCTGTATTCAATAATTATTTAAAAAAAAATCTAGCTAAATTTACTAACCTGGTTTAATGAAAACATTCTATGAATATTTAAATTCACTTTTGAGTAATGTAATTTGCCTACTCTGATTTTCTCGAATTTTACACCTTATGCATTTTGAGTAAGCTAAAAACATATAAAATTCAGATGATAATTAAAATCTATGTAAACTTACATATCTGTTAAATTTGGTGAAAGTCGGATTCAATATTAGAAAACCAAAGGTTATCAAACAAAGAAATATTTTATATGTCAGTCAATTGTCGTGTTACTACAGATTTCAATGGGGAAATTACATGAATTTCCAAATACGTGTATAAAAAAGTTTGTATTGTTTTAATCGAAATGGCGTTTGTTCTAGACAATTTCGTGAAATAATAGGCCTAAAAACGGTATTTAAAATTTTAGTCTGGCCGCGTCACCAGAAATAGGTCGCCGCCACAGCGAAGATGTGTAACGTCAGACGATGTATATACAAGCATTGTGCTGTACAGTCCTTTCGAAAAATAACTAATAAATTCATTATTTTTGAAATTGAGAAGTTTTCGAAAAAATCCCCTGGCACGTCATATCTGTTTTAAAAACTTCTTGACATACGACCCACATTTGTGACGCCGTCGTTGTTCTAGATATGACGTCATCGACAATTTTTTGAAATAGCAACCCCCAATATGCCATTTGAAATAGCGTGTCATTCTACATACATACATCATGAAAAATTATGGTCTTACATAAGAAAAATGTCAAGAAAATAATGTTTGAAGATTTTAAAATTTAATTTTCACAATACTGAAAATGATAATGATTATGTAAAAAATCTACTAAATTAAATGTTCAAATTAAATTAAATTCTTTTGAACATTATCAATAACTTCAGGAGGTATACGATGTATCTCGTGACGAATTCTTGCTTTTAAATCTTCTAAATTAACCGGTCTAGTAACGTATACTTTGTTTTTTAAGTATCCTCACAAGAAATAATCTAGGGGTGTCAAATCAGGCGATCTGGATGGCCACTCACTCGGCCCCCTTATCCCTATCTATCCATTCGGAAACAGCTCATCTAAATAAGCACGGACGGGTTTGCATAATGGCGAGGTGCACAATATTATGAAAATTAAATTTTAAAATCTTCAAATATTATTTTCTTGAAATTTTTGTTATGTAACACCATAATTTTTCATGATGAATGTATGTAGAATGACACGCTCTTTCAAATGGCATATTGGGGGTTGCTATTAAAAAAAATTATCGATGACGTCATATCTCGAACAACGACGACGTCACAAATGTGGGTCGTATGTCAAAAAGTGCCTTTTTTATAAACAGAATCGACGTGTCAGGGGATTTTCTTCGTTACTTTTAGAAACCACTGTATATCTGTATACGATTTCCATTAGTCTAAGATCCCACTACAAAACAACCTTCACCGAGCTGGTTAATGGATGAAAAGTACTTTATATCCAATTAAATATGTCAATAAATATATTGCAAATGGGTTGTCTAAAAAAATTCAGTCCAGAATATGATTAATTAAAAATTAAAAATTATTATTTTTTTAAACATTTCACTGGTTTGGTTAATACAAATTCCATACCAATCGAAAGTATGAAGCCCATAGAATATGCAAACGTTAGGTTGACTATTTTTTCCCGTCACAACTCTTGGGTAGGCAGGTATAAACAGGAAAATCGATACTAGTAACTTGCACCGGTGTGGTTAATAAATTAAAGTTAAATTAAAATAAAGATTATTTCATTACCAACGCGGTGGTATAGGGATGCCTGCAAAAAATCAGTCCTGAATTCCGGTTATCGAGTTTTAAAAAGTGAAATATTCCCCAGCGAACCAGTCCATGCGATAGAAGAGTACACAGCATTGCAGTTGTGTGTAATTCGTCCATACCGAAAATGAAGACGATCCATTTATCCGTTTCTCCAAAAAATCGAATAAAGTCAGGGGGCGGCGGTATTATTATTAATCTGTCCCTAGGAACCCCTAACGCGAAGACGGACTAATTTTTTTGATTCGGCGTCTCAAAGAGTACGTGTCTTTAAAATTTCTATTCGGTCGGTTGGGGGGCGGCTCTGGGGGCAGTATTCCGTTTTTTAAACTTTTTTCGGTACATTACCGGATGCGCCCCCGCCTTATCGCGAAGTATACGTACATAAAATTTGAGGTCGATCGGATTCGATTTGTGGCCGTGAGATGTGCGGAAATTCTTTTTTACTCCTAACGACGAACATGAAGCTAGGTAAACGGTGGCTGTGGGACGGAATCGGAGGTTTCCCGAATTCATAATTGAGAGGTGGAGTCTCGAAGTCACGTGTTCGAGAAATCGACCTTTTCTGTTTCATTTCGAATACATACTCGAATGTTTTTTATGAAAATATGAAAAAATGCTTTTATAGAATTTTTTGTATAAACAACGGTTTACGAGTTGGGCGGCAAAATACCACCGCCTCCAGACTTATTATTAGATTTTTTGAAGAAACGGTTAAACTAATTGTCTTCATTTTCGGTATAGACTATTATTTCCTGGTAGTGACTTGAAATGATATTATGACGTTCCTGCCGCCCCTCCGAGGGTTGAAAACACGAAATTTGTCTAAAATCATTGAAATTGTTTTGTGGCTTGTTCTCCACCTTACCTATCGAAACGTCTGATAAAATTTTATGATTATATGTATAGTTTCCTTAAATAAAAATTAAACGTAATTCGGAGCGGCAAATGGATTATTAGAAAATTTTATTTTTACGGGTTTCAATCTCGACAAATCTTTAGTAGGGTCGAAAATATTGTTTTATTGTCATTGAAGGGCGTTAGGAGTTTCTAGGGGTAGATTAATAATAAAAGGTACCGCCGCCCCCGGACTTTATTCGATTTTTTGGAGAAACGGATAAACAAATCGTCTTCGTTTTCGGTATGGACAAACTACACGCAGCTGAAATGCTGTGTGGAATTTGTCTATTAACCAAACCAGTGAAATGTTTAAAGAAAAAATAATTTTTAATTGTTAATTAATCATATTCTGGACTGAAATTTTTTAGACAACCCATTTGCAATGTATTTATTGACATATTTAGTTGGATATAAAATACTTTTCATCCATTAACCAGCTCGGTGAAGGTCGTTTTATAGTGGGATCCTATACTACATGCTTTCGGATAACTACATACGTTTAGAAGAAGAGCTAGTTTGTCATTTGTGATATTATTAGGTAGGTATTATTATGTTAAACAGACATGGGTGTTGAATAAAGTTGCAAAAAAAAACTTGTAAAATGAGTACAGAAAGTGTTGAATTGTACCATTATGTACGAATACATCATTTAGTGCCCAATAAAAATATTTGATCGTATCAAACGTACGTAAATCACGCGGAACGTCGCGTGACGTCACATCAATGACATTGCATTTTCAGCCATGTGGTTTTGTTTACATTCCATGGCAATTTATTAATGTTAAAATTTTAATTATTAAGTGATTATTGCCACCAGACACATGTTTTAACTTTTCAAATATTTAAAAGATTACCCTGTAATACATTTTAAATCAATATAAAATTCATGCAACTTCTCCATTGTAAAAAAAGTTATTTAAAAATTTCTTTAATACCTACTTCATAAAAAAAGATATTAAAACTAATAGTCGTCAGTCGTCATAAATATTATAAAATATGCTGTTTGAAGTATTTTATTCCCAATTTGCAATTTATAGCATGCTAATTCTCATAATATTATTTACAAGCCCTGCCGCTTTAAGTTTCGTTCCTCTTTTGTCACTTTACAGCTTTGGGTAAATGTGTCCTTAAATTTTATTAAAATATAACCCAGGTGCTAAAAGTTTAAATTATAAAATTATTCATAATTTCTCATTCACACATTATGATCTGGGGTTGAAAGTTGTTAAAGCATAAATAAGCTTTTATCACTGACGGGTAGTCATACAAGAATTGTTTGTCATTTACTGTTTTTCTTCTTAGCCTACTGGAATAAGAAGTAGTATGAAATATTTATCTATGATGATAGATACCAATTTTTAACATAGTTCTTTAATCAAATTTTCAAATCTAGACAATTATTAATAATAATAATAATATTTATTGATCCCTTAAGACATGGGAACATGTATGGGATAAGTCTGGAAATGTAAATGGCATACAATATAAATACTAGAAGTACTTATATGATAACTTACACACTAATTCAACAGTAGTTGATGTCAAACACGTCTAATACACAATCAAGGATAGCATAAAAACCGACAATACTTAATCCTACATAATTAATACAACAAACAAACAGAATCTACAAACAAACAGAAATAGGCAACACTGCAGCACAAAATTTTTACATGTCTGTCGGAAAAATATTCATCTCAGCTATAGTGACATTTTTTCAAAAGAAGCTTTTTTAATTGTTTTCACATTTTTTTATCCAACCAGGAAGATGATTATATAATTTAATTCCTACGTACAAAAAAACAATTTTCAAATTTTGCTGTTCTATGTCCAAGTACCTCCAGGGAGTCTCTGTGTCTTGTTACATATTTTGAACATGTTTCCAACAGATTACATACGGTTGACTGAGAATGCCAAATTTATTTAAAAATTCTATTATAAAATATTCTTTCTATAATTTTGGATAGTACACTTAAAATAGATGCCTGTAATTTGGTTACTTACCTAGTGCAATCTCAAAACCATTAAAGGGCTTAGTAGGATAACTAGGTATATGTATATGGGTGGAATTCAGTAATAATGTAATGTTCAGTAATAATTTTTTTCTCTAGAACTGTTTGTCCGAATATGGTGCCCAAATAATATGTTGTGGAACTTGATAAGATAACACATTAAAAAATTATTAAACTTTTTTTTTGTAGATTTTTTTTCAGAAATTAAATACCGACGGTAAAAAAAATTCAAGTTACGATAGCTGAAGATGAAGACTTGCCTACATTATGTGATAAAGTTCTTACAAGAACAATGCATGACATAAATTTTCGGTTTTTTAAAACGGTATCATAAAAGTATGATCGCTGAAAAATAAAATTGTAGTATGTCGAAGAGAATACTTCGTTCTTAGAAAAACTAAGAAAATTTCGTGCATCAAGCAAAAATAGCAGATATATTACATGGTCATACTGTATCAAAAGTCTGGCAGGATGGTAACATTCAAAGTAAAGGAGAAGCATTTTTAGATGGATTTTCCATAGGATTATAGGCGCCTCCTTTTCCAGGATTAATAATAACACATATTGGAAGCGATGCGGAATTTTTAGAAAATAATTTTAATGTTTTTGAATCACGTAAGACGGGAGATTACCATGAAGATATGGACAATGATTTATTTGAGAAATGGTTTGAATCTATTTTATTATATTATGTAGAATCAGAAGCAGTTGTCTGACGGATAACGCACCTTATCATGACCAAAGAGAAAAAGGTCGATATATAAAGTATGTAGTACATGAGGTGACCAAAGCTTTAGGAATTCATATACTCCGTTTACTGCTATACCATTGTGAATTAAATCCAATAGAGTTAGTTTGGGCACAAATAAAAAACGAGTAGCACGAAATAATACCACCTTTAAATTAAGCGATGTGAAGTTATTATTACAGGAGACCTATATTACTGCTGAAACATGGCGTAACTGTATTGGGCATGTGTCGAAGGAGGAGCAACGTATGTGGGATCTAAATACAACAGTAGATGTTTTCATAGACCTACTCATTATCCATTTAGGAGAAGATGATTCAAGTGATAGTGATAGCAACATCTCTACTGATACGGATAATTAAATACAATGAAAAGTGCAAACTTTGCTACATAATGACAGTAAGGCAAAATTGTGACAGTGAACTGAATATGCGGTAGTGATATGAAAATGTGATAGAGAAGTGAACGTGGTTATTTTAATAAATACTGAACAGGCAATAATAGTGAAGTTTGTTATGATTCTGATGTGATACGTACTAATTTAGTGATAATGATAATATTCGTGTAAAATAATTACTTATATGAAATGTATAAATAGTCGACATCTTATGGGGGCTTGAGACGGTTGGTGATGGGTCATTGACGCCCAAGAGGGCATCGTTTTATAGGATATATTTACAATGTTGGTAACAATCTCTTTCAGCTTTTCTTGATAAAATTTCTAAATTCACTTAGGTACACCAATATACAAGATAAAAATTTTAAATTTGGAAATAACTCATCATTTTATTATCTAATGTCTCGAAATTGGCAAAAACTCTTATATCACTGTATTTACTAAAAATAATGGGTGTTATATAATATAATTATTCTTTTTATTGTATATTTGTATATTTTCTATACCTGACCGCCTTTAAATTTAGTACGCGTATGAACTGTTGCTCCTCGCACACTTCGTCCGTCGCGCTAGTCAACAAGCTAGCGATGATTCACCCTCTAGATTTTTTTCATACAAGAAATATTTTCTGTATACATATCTACTTGTTTATTGAAATGCAATTCTTGCAAAATACCTAATATTTCAAATGATTGTATTTTATATTAGGTAGCGCGGACCAACATTGACATTGGTATAACATTGACACAATTTCTAAATCTAATCAAAATGTGACTACATTGGTAGCCATACTATTTTCTCTTTATGGTGCTCTATTACCATCCGAAGGCTTTGTATAGATGTAATCCGCATGCTCCGCAGCAACCTGTGGATTTATAACGGCGGCTTTTAACAGCTGATGTTTAACGTGCTCCCAATATTTGCATAGAAAACTTTGTGAATTTTGAGTCAACAGACCCGAAGTTTTGGTGTTAAAGGTAATTTAAGCTCTACTTTTAATATTACAAATTAGTTAGTGATTTTGTAAAACTAAACATTTTTTTTATGAAAATTAATTTAAGGTTATGTTTGACAGTGTCAATGTTAGCCCCTAGTCCAACATTGACACTGACAATGTAATCCTTAGGCCAACTTTGACTCTCAAAATTTTTTGTAGATGGCACGCACAAAGAAACCCAGACGCCCTAATATTCGAAAGTACAAGTCCTATGATCACGAGGCTATGCAAAAAGCTCTGCAAGTCGTTAGAAATGGTGACAGTTTTAAGGCAACCGCTCAACGTTATGGCATAAACCGGACTACTTTAATGAACCATTTTAAAGGATGCAAGACTACGTGCAAAAACTTGATCGACCGAATCCGTTCCGCAATGGAATGCCAGGTATTGATTGGTGCATGTTCGAAAAAAGATGGTCTAAAGAAATAAGTAGGCGAGTGGTTCAAAATCTTCCCAAAAATATAGCTGAAGCGGGGTCACGGGAGGTAATGGAAGATTGTTATAATTAATTTCAAGCTGTCTATTCGAGTTTTGGTTTGGATAAAAAGCCACAGAACAACTTTAACCGTGATGAGATTGGTTTCCAAACCGATGCAGGTGTCCAGAAAGTGTTGTGCAAAAGGGGTAGCCGAAATCCAAAAAATTTGTCGGTAGCATCACAAAAGCTACGTACACAGTCCTTATGTGTTGCAATGCTGTTGGAGACTTCTTACCAATGTTTATCAACTACAAAGGACTTCACCTGTATTCCACTTGGTGCGTAGACGGACCGGAGAATTGTCGTTATAATTGTTCACCGTCTGGTTGGATGGAGGGACTCAGTTTTTTGATTGGTTTACTAACTGTTTTATTCCTTCAACTTCAGATTTACAGGGTACTAAGCTTCTTATTTTGGATGGGCATAACTCACATTTATCTTTGGACTTGGTAGAAACAGCCGCAAAACATAATATCAAAATATTCTGTTTACCAGCTCACACGTCCCATTTAGTTCAGCCTCTGGATGTTGGCGTTTACAAATCGGTTAAGGCGTCTTGGAGAAAAATATTTCGAGATTTTTATCAAGAATCGGGTTATAAAAATGTCGATAAAATTGTATTCCCTTCTTTAATGAAAAAATTGGTCAACACTCCAAGTTTGTCCAGAAGTACCGCGGTAGGTGGCTTTGATGGGTCGGGCATTTACCCTTTCTCTTTAGAAAAAATGACAAAAAAATCTCAAATGGCACACATTGTTAACGGTGAGGATTCTGCTCAAATGCCATCCAGATCTTCTGGGGACTCAGGCAAAAATGGCCAATTGCCGTCGACATCTTACAACATAAGGAATAAAATAACAGAACAGACACCCTGTCCTTCTACACCAGAAGATATTAAAACAAGTTTAGCAAATTCAATTTTATCAGTCCTAAGGACTGAAAACACAAAAAAATCGACCGTTAAGAAGAAAAACAGAGTAAACACAAAATTTGCTGAAAGCCTAACAGACAAAGATGTTTTAAAAAGGCTTCGTGAAAAGGAAGAAGAAAAGCAATCTAAAAAAAGCAAAACCAAAAGCAACCATTGGCAAACAAAAAAAGAAAAGAAAGGCACAAAAATCACAAGAACCTAGCTCCAGTTCGTCAGAAAGTCAGGTAATTTATGATGAAAATAGTGACAATGAGCCAGAAGATTTTAAAGATTTGATCACTGCAGAAACAAGTAGAGGATGAAATAATTGAAGAAGAAGGAGAAAATGGGGTAATTGCGGCTAAAACAAACAACAGTCAAAGAAGTACCCATGATGACATTCAAAACGTTAAACTTGGGAATTGGGTGGTCGTTAAATATCCTGGGAAAAAAGATATCATTCATTACATAGGAAAGGTTGTAGAAGTAAAGGATGGCGATATTAAGGTTAACTTTTTACGTAAAAAGGATATTTTGTATATCCTGATGTTGAGGACACAGAGTCGGTATTATTAAATTCAGTAGTTGCAATTATTGACGAACCGGCGATAAATAGAGGAATGCATTTTTTTAAAGTGCCGCCCACATTAGTGGAGTTACCAAAATTTATTAGTTTAGTAAGTATTGTTACCTTGCCAAAGGTGCGTACCAAAATTTAGTTGGTATGTTTTTAAGTTGCAATTCCTAGTTTAAGTTCCAGTTTTTGATAATAAGGTTCCTACATTATATTATTCTTGTGTTATCAGAATAAAAATATGATTTCTTTAAAAACAACAAGGTTTTTAGGCTGTTTTACCCAATAAGACCTTAGTTTTTTAAGAAAAGGAAAAATTGTTTGTTTCTAAGTACCTAAAAAGGCCATAAAACAAATTTATGTGTCAATGTTACTTAACGATTCCCTAATATTGACTTAGGCTTCAATTTATATGGGGTGTCAATGTTATACTATCTATGGGGTAACATTGACACCGGACAACTATTTTAAAAACATTTTTTGTGGATAAAGTAAAAATCAGAACATTACGTACATCATTGCTTAGTATTACTATATAGTATGTCTGTCTCAGGAAATTATTAGAGATTTTTAAAAAAAAATCAGATCTAATAAAAAAGAAATTATAAAGATATGTCAATGTTTGCCCCTTTCTGATTTTCTTCTCAATTTTATAATCAACTTTAAATATAAATAAGTTAAATACCTAGCAAAACAGCAAAAATACGTAATATTTAAAATGATTGTATTTTATATTTTGATGTTCTTCTCAATTTTATAATCAACTTTAAACATAAATAAGTTAAATACCTAGCAAAACAACAATTGGTCTACAGATACAAGTGATTGACTTGTTCTTGTTATGTTACTACAAACATTGCAGATGCCGTATTTTTCGCAGCTGTGCTCGTAATTGTTCAAATTCATGAACTAACTTCTAAGCAAACTTTGTTAATTTATAACGTCTAGAAAACATGTAGTTTAATTTAATGGTGGCTTTAGTAGAAAATTTACCCGTTCGCAGTTTAGCAAATTTCCGTTTTTACAGAAGCATTAAACAGATTTTTTATAAGAAGCCTGTCCGCTTGACGCTTGAGTTTAATATATGAATTTGTCGGATGCTTTGTAACCGCTTCTCAATTAAAACTAGCTACATTTTTGTCAGTGAAATTTTTCCTACAAAGTTTGAGTAGTTAAGTAATGTTAATAAAATTTTTATCCCCTTTGGGATATATTAACATTTTTTTACTTGTTTTTGTTTTAAATCTTAGATTGTTCCATTTATTATCTTCTATAGGATAAATTAATTAGAGCTTCATAAGAATAGTTTTCTATTCATACAAATATTATTAGCAAGACACATTTCACTGTTTTACTACTACGTATTGATAAACATATTCAGTTTATGTTCCAAATGTATTCGGTTTTATATCCTCGAAATTACCTAATAAGGTATGTTATGTAAGCTATGTAAAATATGGTTCATACAGGGGAACCTTAAATAAGTACAAATATTTTAACCCGCAGTATAATTTACTGTGAAGAAAACATAGTAAATAGTTTTTTACACAAAAATCAGGAATAAGAAAGTCAAATTTTAAATAAATTTCGTGATTTTTCAATAGAAAACTTGTTGAGGACCGCTGATCCGACTCCGATACTAATATTTTTAAGAGTCATGGTGGATGTAAATTCCACAGCGTTGCCAGTGTTACACTAATGTCTTCTAATAGGCTGCAACAATGTTATTTATTCATTTTTAGACATATCAAAAGATGATTGAAATATGTTTATTTATGAAAATATCATTGGTCACATCCTCCCCTTTGCCATTCCTATACCTCATCAATAAATTGAAAATATAAACCAGATTCTCTACTCACAATCATAGTCAGATTTTGATCATTATGCATTTTTACTTCACTCCAACTGATTTATCACAATACGTTTTTGTTATCACTATCACTGATTCTCACTACTTAACAAATATGCTTTTAACATATCAACCTTTTCACTGTTTGAATAATGCGCCATATTTTATTTAATCACACTGTATTTCACAAAAAATAGTAACTAAATACACAAGACAGTTAAGAGAAAAACACTGCCCGTAATAAGACGATTTAAATACGTTTTATACGTTAGTCCCGCAACTCTTAAAACAGATGCGTCAAGCAGTGCATTACTTAAAGAAACCATTATTTTAGTTTGGTTTCAGAAGATGCAAAAGTATCTCATATTTACTTTCAATTTATCTGTATTAAAATTATCAAATCCCTTTCCACAAAATGAATATTACATGTTTTGTTTCCACTTAACTTGTAACTTGTCTTTGCCACAGTTTATTACTTTGCGTTGGACCATAGTAGTGCACCGGTATCAACATAACCTTTTTGTCGACCTCGACTATCAGTTCTAGTGAGTGGGGTTGGTGAGGGACATTTCACCTACTGCTCGTGACGTCTACCTGTTACTTGAGCCTATGATACCAGTTTCTTCTTTGCATGCTTAACACTACTTTTAAATATTTTACTTTGCCTTCTCTTGATATTGAACGCATACATTAAGCTAGTTATTTTGTTATTATTTTTTAAGTCTGGTTCAACCACTACGGAATTACGAAATACAAAATGGTTAGCACACGTTGTTTGAGGTTATGTGGCGAAATTTACCTCGCTAACAACTAGGTGTTGTATGAAAATCATTTTTTTTTTGTTATTCTTCATAAAATAATTTGAGAGTATAATTTGTGATAATCTGTCTAACAGTGTTCAATGGTATTAACTTCTGAAATGTAGTTAGTTTTTCAGTAAGTAGGTGAGCTTTTATTCACGTTTATGGATAATTTTTGGAATCATGGAAGAAAGTAAATTTCTAAACACTAACTAATAGTATTGAGGTTGCGCAAATTCATATTTAATTATTTATGATAATTATACTTTATGTTTTAAGTGTTTTTAAATTAGAAGTAGCAAAAATTGAATTTAAAAAATTATTTATCTTACCGACGATATGGCAACCTCGCCTTCAGTAAATCATATAGTTTATTTTATTAGGTTACGTCAGTGGTCTATCTGGTCAGCGCTTCTCAAAATGTGAGTAATTTAAAAAAAAATAATATCTCCGTAAATATTTGAAATTTTTACTAGACTTATTTATATGACGAACTACACTGCAGTTAAAATATTTGTACTTATTTAAGGTTCACCCTGTATTTTAACCTGTGTAAAAAGAATCAATATGGTACATATTTTAACACTGTGAAGCTGAAGCGTACATACTGGATAGCACTAAAATATAATAGTTTTTGCTTTTAAATATCAAGAGCATATTTTTACACTTTTTTCTTCTAGAGACAATTGCACTTGATTGAGACATATTTCAACCCACTTAATTTTTTTAGACCTAATTTATTCCTGCATGTAGACTGAAGTGAATGTGATCAATGTCCTTCGTATACGTCTACATCATCCAAAAAATTGAATTGTCAGATTTCTTTTACTGTTTTAAGATTTACAACTCTTCAGATAATATGCTTAAATCATGAATGTGAGTATTTAAATCAATTTTCTTAAGCGGCAACGTTTTTTAGACACCCAATATTTAAATAATACCTACTCTTCATAAAAAATCTCATGTGTAGTACAATCAAATGTGGGGAAAATATATACAGAGTAATATCTTTCACCGTTTTGTCAATTTCGAGTTATGAATTCTTGTTATCATGGACGCGAAATTCGGGCGAATGGCGGGAATTTTTAGCGAATTTGGCCAACTGCAATATCTTCTATCATTTTCATCGTAAAAACTGTCATGGTAGATTGTCAGAATCTCAAGTTAAACTTACTAATCCCACACAATGATGAAAATAGCGATAATATTCTTGTTTTGCAAACAATATATCCTATGATAAAAGCAAATAGCAGCACTTGATCTAATGATCGTTTGCTAAATTACAGCACCCATGCTTTATCCTTATCCTCTCTGTTCAACTGCCTTGTTGCAATAATTATTCAGGCGTGGCAGTACACAACAGAACTTGTGACATAATTGTATTAATTGTTTGAACTAGTAATTTCAAGCTTCTTATAAATTATAATAAATTTCAAGTATCTGTTGAGGTGTACGTTTCTGTTTACGTATCATTTTTAAATTCATAGAATGATTTGTGATCACACCTTAAAATAATGTGATATTGTACTTTCGATAGTGAAAGTAAAGAAGCAAACTATTATTAATGTTACGTATAGAGTTAAAATTGTTTTGAAATTCAGCCGATTCGACAGTAGAGTAGAGTAGAGTAGAGTAGAGTAGAGTAGAGTAGAGTAGAGTAGAGTAGAGTAGAGTAGAGTAGAGTAGAGTAGAGTAGAGTAGAGTAGAGTAGAGTAGAGTAGAGTAGAGTAGAGTAGAGTAGAGTAGAGTAGAGTAGAGTAGAGTAGAGTAGAGTAGAGTAGAGTAGAGTAGAGTAGAGTAGAGTAGAGTAGAGTAGAGTAGAGTAGAGTAGAGTAGAGTACAATAGAGTAGAGTAGAGTAGAGGAGAGTAGAGGAGAGGAGAGGAGAGGAGAGGAGAGGAGAGGAGAGGAGAGGAGAGGAGAGGAGAGGAGAGGAGAGGAGAGGAGAGGAGAGGAGAGGAGAGGAGAGGAGAGGAGAGGAGAGGAGAGGAGAGGAGAGGAGAGGAGAGGAGAGGAGAGGAGAGGAGAGGAGAGGAGAGGAGAGGAGAGGAGAGGAGAGGAGAGGAGAGGAGAGGAGAGGAGAGGAGAGGAGAGGAGAGGAGAGGAGAGGAGAGGAGAGGAGAGGAGAGGAGAGGAGAGGAGAGGAGAGGAGAGGAGAGGAGAGGAGAGGAGAGGAGAGGAGAGGAGAGGAGAGGAGAGGAGAGGAGAGGAGAGGAGAGGAGAGGAGAGGAGAGGAGAGGAGAGGAGAGGAGAGGAGAGGAGAGGAGAGCAGAGGAGAGGAGAGGAGAGGAGAGGAGAGGAGAGGAGAGGAGAGGAGAGGAGAGGAGAGCAGAGCAGAGGAGAGGAGAGGAGATTAGAGTAGAGTAGAGTAGAGTAGAGTAGAGTAGAGTACAATAGAGTAGAGTAGAGTAGAGGAGAGCAGAGCAGAGCAGAGCAGAGCAGAGTAGAGCAGAGTAGAGTAGAGTGGAGTGGAGTCGCGTAGAGTAGAGTAGAGTAGAGTAGAGTAGAGTGGAGTGGAGTCGAGTAGAGTAGAGTAGAGTAGAGTAGAGCTAGACTAGACTAGACTATTTACTTTAAAATAGTTGTTTCGCACAATATGAAACAAATAAAATGTACTTAATTTTATTACTTTTATTGCCAAATACTTTTCATCAGGAGCATCAGACAAAAATGTATGGAACTGTTCCCTTAACAAGACTCGATTTTTTTGGCTTACCTATAACCTTCTCCTTATTTTTTAAAAAATGTACGCAAATTCACGTTTTGACTTTACCATTGTATAATGAACCCACAAATTGAACTCTTCAGTTTTTGTGCCATCTCCGAAAGTATGCCAGTAAAGTGTTCACAGAGTATTGTATTACGTTTTTTCCAATACACCATTTCTAGAACTTGACAAAGACAACTCATATACCTACTGCGCCAGATTTCGTCGCCAGCAAATTTTCTACAGCCATTCTAGCCACCTCTACCACCTCGGTAAGTCTATCACACTCATTTTCTGCCTTTAGTCACTGACAACCGACGAAAGCTAAATTTTAAATATTTGATTTGAGGGATGTTTTGTGTGTAGATGCAAGTACCTATCTATGGTAACGATGAGGAAAGGTGTAGATACAGTGAAATAGGTTAAAGAGCCAATCTTACAATCTTTATTTAAAATTCGTTTTTTTTTCTTAGTTATTTTAATCATTTTGCCTAGAATATATAAGGTTAGAAGAAAAATTAGTGTATAATGTTTGGAAATTGCTACTTTATGTGTTTTACATTTTCCACGCTTAGCACATAGAGTATCACTTATTCTCCTAATATCATAATATACTGTCACGGAATTTGCCCCACTCACACCTAAATCAACGACTTTGGTACCGCGAATTGCTAAGATTGCCCCGATCGCCCCTACACGCTTCTGTTAAACAAACAAAAAGCCGTGGATCGAGACGGGACTAGAAAATTAGAGAAACGACGAGAAGCGTTCGAGAGATGCTAGAAAATAGATCTAGAGATGCTAGAATATACCTGGAATATTCGTTGGGTCTATAAAAGAAAAATAAACGGCCGATTAAGTTAGTCTTGTATAAGTCTTGTATTACAGTCTGAATTGAAGTATTTTAGATAGCGATTAATTAAATAAGTGTTTAGTTGAGTTTTAATTAGTGTTCAGTAGTAGTGTACTGAGTATAGTTAATAAAGAAGTAATTAATTAACAGATTGTTTTTCTGGAAGTAAAAAAAATTCGGATAAGGAAATCCGTGACAATACTATTATTTGTCTACCAATGATAAATAACTACGTTTATTTCCAATATCACAAGTTAGCTTAATGGCAAAATTTATATATTTTTAACACCAGTTTAAATCATTTAACAATAAAATGATTTTAAACTCATCAAAATCTCCATTAAACTGTTTCTCTAATGCTGTAAGTAATACAATACTTTTGTAAAAAATATTTTTAGGTAAATGCTTGTACTTCATAGACTATCGATTGAACTGTAAAAATCGACTCATCATGCGCTAATATTAAAATTGTCGGATTTTATTTTTGATGTCCATAACAATACAGCTTTTCTATTCAATAATTGATTTGAATGCATTGTGTGTGGGACTTCACCGAATCACAAAGGCCCGGTACCATCTAAACAAAAAGAACGATGTGTCACATATGGTACTGCAATTTCTTTTACGAGTATATTGTGGCGCGTTTTGTGAATAAAAACCATTTTTCATTCTACACAAACGATAATGTAATAACATTTCATGAATGCAATAATGACTTGCTCATTTTCATTAGAACTTTACAACTCATTTTAACTGACATTAACAGCTAATATGTTGCATATTAGCTATATCTTTGTTATCGATATATGGTATCTTACAATTTCCACTTTTACTTGATTATTATTTTTTATAAAACTCTTACCAGAACCTATAAGATTTCTTGGGGTAGAGTATGCTTTTTTTAGAGACAAAATATAAATTATTTTAATACCCAAAACCAATTTAAATCTACATAAAAGGTTAAAATATATATTGGTATATAACATAGCCGAGAATAATAGATAATATACAAGGTTAACTATAACTAACTACAAATATTTTAAGACAGGATAGAGAAAATTAAGAATTAACGGAATCGTCACTCAAAAAAATTCCAGACTTATTTATAAAGCGGAAAAAAACATGTTTTTCAATATTATATTATAGTCTGTTTAGAAAGGAAAAAGAGTAATAAAAGCTTATTATGTATGCAAATCGTAAATAAATGGTGCTTATATTCAATATTTTTATATTATGCATTATCGGTATAGATGAGGTGTCCTTTTAAAAAAACTGTGTGATCGAACAGTACTAAATTGCAGGTAGATAAAATTTAATCCCCGACAATCCGTGTTTGTCTATGCCGCTTCAATTTCTCGGTCCGTTTCTCTTATAAGTAAACAATATAAAAACATCATTTAAAAACATGAGGCAACTTTAAGCATCATAACCGGGTTAAGAGGGTTTTTAGTAATTCAAATAAAATTATTCAATATTATTATCAAAATATTTATTTAAATTTAATGAATAGACTTTTATTCCACACAAAAACATATGTATTTTGGAAAATCAAATTATGGTGAGTAAATGTAGTGTTGTGTAAATGTACAATAAAGAAAATAAAAAAGTAGGTATATTAAAATTCATCCTCTGAATATTCTGATGAATTATGTTCGTCTCCTAGATTGATAACGATATGTTCCACAGTAACGTCAATTATATTATCGAGTTCCCACATTTTCTCCTCTTCTTTTTGTACATGATGTATACATGTTTGCCAGTTATCTGCAGTTACTCGTTCCAAGGATTTTTTAACAAAATTTTCAGGTCACTTAATTTAAACGTCGTATTATTTCGCGCTACATTTCCTTTTACCTGTGCCCAGACTAATTCGATTGGGTTAAATTCACAGTGATAAGGTGGTAACCGTAGTACCGTTATTTGGCGATTTGTTGCCATTTCATCGATAACATATTTTTTTGATCTTTATTAAGATTCATAAGTGTCAAAAGTTCCTTTTTCACCATATTTGTTTCAAAAGAAATGTTTTTTCCGGGTAACCATTGAATTATATCGGCTTTCCTCCAAGCAGTCGTAGGCGTCCGCTCCGTCTGCCGTGAATGGGATTATCCATGACAATTACAGACCCTGGAGGAATAAGATCCAACATCTGTGTAAAATAGTCTTCGAAAACATCTGCATTCATGTCTTCGTGCTAGTCACCTGTATGTTTAGATTCAAATAAAAGTAAACCGCCATCTACAAAACCACTGGCACTATCTATATGTGTCGCTATTAATCTTCGCCCTTTAACCTTGGACCCTGTTGAAAGTCCATCCAAAAATGCTTGTCGAAAACTTTTTACATTTTTATCTTGCTATACTTTTGTTACAGTATACTCCTCGTGACCCAAGTTTCGTCTAGATAATAAATATTCCTCCCTTCGTCAGGGAATTTTCTAATTGATCTTAAGTAGGATTTTCGCCAACAAATAATTTAATCTTTATCAATAAGAACTGACTTCCTGTTCTGCTTTTCCCAGCAAAAATTCAACTCTTGTAAGACGGCCCATAATTTGCTTCTAGTGATTTTTGGCAAATCGTTGTCTTCTGAAAGTTCATTTAAAATTTTGTTTAACGTTGTTATTTCTTTTTTAAAATAAAATTACGATAATTACCTGGAAAGAAATATTACCACGCCCATGGCCGGTTCTTATCTCGGGGTTTTATTACTCTCTTTTATTTCCAAACAGACTATAAATCCTTATTTAACGCCGCCAATGCGAGAATAAGAGTAGGCAACCAGCAAGCAACGGTCATGCAATGGTCGCTGTCGCTGTCATCATTCAATTCCTGTGTTTGCGTTGTAGTTTTGTGTTCTTTTTCAGTTTTTAGTGTCCCTTAATTTTTAAACGTTTTATAGTTATTAAATAAAGACATTTGTGTCGGGTACAGACGCTTTCCCACAATATAGTTCGCCGGTTTGTTTTTCTAGGTTATGGGACAAGACTGCCGGGGGTACATTAAAAGTTTTCTATTATCTATTTCTTTTATTCGCTTTTGTTATAATAATTTTATCTAACTGTATCTAAGAGAAGTGTGTTTTATCGGTACTGAGTGGTTGTAATGAATGAAAATGTTGTAGTTTTGCCAGTTTGTAATGAAATAATGAAAAACGAATGCAAAATAGTGAAGATATCTGGATTAACTATTACCTATCTATCTGGTATTATTACTGATAAGAATGTCAGTTTTTGCCGTTTCTGCATTTAGAAATGCTGCAAAAAACGGCCGTATAGTAGGTATTGTTGACAGATGTAAGCTTTATCTGTGGATCTAAGCCATCTCAGTCGATGTTTATTATAGGCGCTGACTTTCCGTAGGAAAAGAGGGTTTTGCCCCATTTTTTAAATATCGAGCTAAAATTCTGGAATATTTTTTTATTGTCTTTTAGATTTCCCTGAGCACGTGGTTAAAATTTTTGTACTTGGTCATAGCCAACCCTGTATATAATGGTCCGTTTTTCATGGCTTACCATTGGCATCTAGGAAACCGTAAAATATACAGGGTGGCTCAAATTAGAACACAGTTGCACCTTCTAATGTCCATTAATATAAAACAAACATATCTAAGATATCTGTTGCGGTTGCTGAAATATCGTGAAAAAACTGAAAATTGCGATTCTAGAAAATGCCATCTAGTATCATCATTTCTCAACAGATAAAGCTGAAATTTGATACGGGGAGATAAGAATATCGAAAAATTGAATTTCATCTAAAAACAATTTCTATGACCACCAGTTTCGGTTATGTAACGTGCAACTGTTTTTTTTTTCTTATGAATGTCATATTGGATCTTTACAGTAAGAGGCATGCGGCCTGCTTAATAATAATCCCCGTATTTAAAATTAGGGGCATAATTATTATTATCACTATTTTCATATTTCAGTAACGGCAGTAAACATCTTGAATCTGTTATTTACCTAAATGATGATTAAAAGGAGCAATGTTTTTCCAATTTGAACCACCCTGTATATTTTACGATTTTCAAGCCAATGGTGAGCCATGGAAAACGGACCACCCTGTATAACGGAACAAATTATCTAACAATTATGTATCTATCCGATTCATTCATTACACAGAGATGTAAAAAATTGAACGTATTTATTTTATTTTTTGTAAAATAATTAGTATAATTCAAAATTTATCTTAACATGCAATCTTTACAAATTGTTAATTTATATCACAACAATAACAAATAAGTTTTTATTTTCTATCAAAATAAAATTTACATTTCACTTATTTTTAATTAATTTTGAATTTGATTTCATTCCATTACCATTTTGATTTAATTTTTAATATGTTTAAAAATTGTTTACAAACATTTGTACTTTTTTGAAAATTTTATAACTAAAAGTTTACAAAGTAGAATATCTTAATTTTTTCTTTCGTTATCAAAACTTAGTACCTCAGGCAAATACCACTATATTAAGTTTTAACGATTTTATTTGTTTATCTACGTCCCATAATGATATAAGTTATCATATATAGTCATGGCAAGAATTCAGACGACTAACGTCACGACTGACGTTACGCTATTGTTTTTATTAACATTATTTTCGATATTTCGTCATTTTTTTATCAATTTAGTGCAATATATAGTGCAAACATTTAGTGTAGTATATAATTTTATTATTCTCAATGACAGTTTCTTAAATATTTTGATGAAAATATAATGAATGATTCATTTGTTCGTATCAGTCGTCTGAATTCTTGCCGCAATTATACTTATTCTGTTGTTACTTACCTTGTCGTTAAGAATATCCAACCGATAATGATCAAAATTTAAGAAATAATCCCAAACACAACTGTCATTATTTAATAAAATAAACGCATATTCCTTTAATTTCCTCTTTACTGAATGATCGTTTTTCAACACGTGTTCAAAATTTCTCCCTTTCTAATGTAATCCCTATGTTCTCCAATAATAACATTTAAATATCTAGAAATCTCCTCAATATGTATAATATTTACTGCATACACCTGGCACACTGTAGATGCAGTTTTTAGATTTTGATAAAATTATTCGCAATGTATTACTTGTTTGAAAAACTGTCCTCATAAACCTATTACGAATTTCTCAGATATACTTCATATACAGATTCCTACTGTATGTATAATATTTTGTTGTTGTCATATTGCTTTTTTTTCCAATATATCTCTTTCTGGATATTGATTATTGAATATTATTCGTTTAAAGAAAAGCAGTTATTTCAAAGACACCCGGTATAAATGTACTATGCTTATGGTACACTATTTTGGCCATAATTACTGTAGCCTCCATACACGATTAAACAATTTGCATAGCAAAGGTTGTGTAAATAGTGCGAATATCGCCTATGCGCAGCAGGCTTGTGTATTTGAATGTCTGAAGCTGTTGTGCAAGTAATTCATTGCCTGTTGCAGATCTTTCAAACCATTATACAACAGGTTCGTAGATGTGGAAGAATAAAAACGTTATGCGGAGTTTGCTGGATTTCAACGTTTTCCATATGTTTAGGAAAATATATAAAATGACGTTCTAAGAGTGTTTCACAATTTATTTGACAATTTCTAATATCTAATACATGCACTTTTAAATAAGAGGTCGATTTGTTTAAAAATATGTAACATATGTCCAATAGGATACAAGAAGAAAATTGTTAAAGCTACAACAACTGAAAATAATAAACTAGATCATCTTATATCATATTATTGTACTTGTATCACCATGACTTACGCAATTTTGAAATGGGGCCATTCTTCTCACAGTGAAAACATTTTTAGTTTACAACGTAAATGTGTAAGAATAATTTCTGGAATAAAATACAGAGAAGATTGTCGTGAGCATTTCAAACAGCTAAATGTTCTTTCACTGCCGTCGATATACGTTCTTAAATGTCTCATTTACATTAAAAATGATGAATGCAGATTTGTTAGACAGATCAGTTTTCATTCCCACCATACCAGAGAAAGACATAATATCAAGGCAAACTTTCTTCGATTAGCGAAATCCAGAGATGGCACAAATTATTTTTGTATTATTGTTATTATTATTATTATTAAAATTCTTTAATAAACTTCCAACCGAGATTCAGTCGCTAGATCTAAATTGTTTTAAGTTCAGAATTAGAAAATATCTCAAAGAAAAAGCGTTTTATGATTTTAATGAGATCTTTGCCGACCAGTTTTTAAATATGGAATTGTTGTTTTTTTATGTTTCTAATTTAACTTATTTGCTATTTTTGTAATTTTATATTATTATGTCATTTTTATAATGTTCAATGTTATTTTACTTGTTGTAAATGTTACTTTATTGTTTGTTTATATGTATCTTTCATTGATTTCCTTTTTTGACTTGTGTAAACATTTTAATCTATGGACACCAATAAATGATTTGATTTGTAGTAAAGTAAATATTGCACAAAAAGAAGCCTCAAAGATCAATACTGTTCGAAATTTTTCTGCTGTAAAGAGAGTGTTAAACGTGTCATTTCACTAATAATTATTTAATAAAAAAAGATACTACAATGAAAAATTTTCTAGAGAGTTATTTGTAACATTTTGGAAATATCGATGGATTGAAATTAGGAGAACTGGTAAGAAAATACATCAAATTAGCAAATGAAAACTGCACTGGGCACTGTTTTCGACAATCTTCAACCTCTCTTTTAGCCGATTTTGGGGCAGTATCTTGGGAGGTAATTATTTATTCATTTATTTATCATTTAGTATCAAATTAATATAAAATCAGTTTTACTATTCATTTGATATGAATTTAATAATTTTATTGTTTTAAATAAAATTTCATTTTTATAACCTTCAACTTTGTCGACCACGTGCTAATCAAGAACTTTTAATTTTTAATTTCTCGCTTTTTAGTAACCGGAATAATAATTAACTTATTGTAAAATAATTTACAGCACATTAACTGTTTAATAATTTACTTTAGAATAATTTCTTTGGAAAAGAAAATATAATTCTTTTGAATTTTTAGATCTGTTTTGTTAATTTGAATATTTCCTAGCAAAGAAAACGTAGTAGATAACTTTTGTTTTATTTAATGGGATTATTTTCCTCTTTTGAAATTTGAAAATTTATGTCGAGTAAGTACTTAATGTTGCTAAAAGCAGATTCTACTTGCATTTGGCAAAATTATATCGTGGAGGTGAGACACATGTGAAGTATTAGTAGATCTGCAGTCAGCTCTGTCAGCTTTCACCTGCCATCTTTACTACCAGGTTCATAATGAGAAATAAATGTGTGGATTTTATTTTGTTAACATCTTTATTTAATTGCTCCATTCTCAACCTACAGAGAACAGAGGTACTGAAGGAGATAGTAGTTTCTTGTTTTTATATAGATTGGCGCTCAAACTAAAATCTAAATCAGTTTATCTTCCTATAGATAAGAAAATGGCAAGCCGATGCCTTATCTTATTGAGCCAGTATAATAAATCTAAACAAGATTTAATAATATTTATTTAAAAAAATATGTTTCAGGTACTACAATTGTAATAAAATGCCATGAGATAACATTAATAAGTATAATACAAAACAGACACAGATTATTACATAGAAAAGCATTAAATAGAATATTAAGATCTATTCATTGGTTCTCAATAGTATCAACAATGATCCAGCCTTTGTTCATACAGAGATATTTTTTCTTGGAGAGTAATTTCCTGCAGCTCGCTTAAATCAAATTCTAACCACTTTTTATAGATAAAATAGTGTTGAATGATGAAAGCAATGTGTTGAAGGGAAATTGCGCAAGCCATCCAAAATAAAACATTAGTGGGGATATTCATCCAGTCATCTGAAAATGTGTGATTTACATAATGATAAATATTTTTAATATAAATATATTTTTTAATATAAATAGTCATATAAATAGTCATATGAGTAAATTACTCTAAGCAGGATTTCTGTTAAAATTATAGTTAATGATTTTTTGGATTCTTAATGGTGATAATACATTTAAAACACATTTCTAAAAGTGAAATGTTTATAGTTTTTTAAAGTATACAGGGTGTTTGGAAAATTTGGTGGCTGAGACATGGCCCTCCAAAGAGGTCTTAACATTTGAATATTTTTTTTAAATAACTTTCCTTCTAATGAAGATAATGGAATAAAATTTCTAGGTAATAATCATATCATAAGGGTCTTTAACTACCATTAACTATCATAGTTAAGTAGTTTCATCAAAATCGGTTATAAATAAGAGTAGTTTTCTAACCACCCCTAACAGAAATTTTTCAAAATAATGTTTTTATTAATTTGAATTGTCAAACAAATAATATTATGTTTTAATAAATTAGATATTTTTAAAGAAAAAAATTCTCCTTTTTTTCGAAATCTGCGTAGTTTAGTCAGAAATAATTATTTTTTAAATAATGTATGGTTCAGAATAGTAAAATTTTTTTAACATTTTCACATAGTAGGCATCTGTAATCGGTACATCAGTGACAGTTTCATTGTTCCTACGTTTCTTTATTTTCTTAGTTGTAATCTTTGTGCTTTACTTTACATTTCATTCGATTTTTTTACAACCATAAACCATCGTGCTTTTACTAACCGTGAATATGCCGATATGCATTTTATGTATGGCTTCTGTAATGCAAATAGTTCTGGGATCATTATTTCTACCTAATCGGTTGGGAGGTGTTGAATATCTAAGCTTTTTGGAAAATGATCTTCCAGACCTGCTAGACGATATTCCTGTTGAACTAGAAGCAAACATGTTTTGTTTACAAGACAGATCCTTCACATTATGCTCGACAAATGCGGGATATTTTTAAATCGTTCATTCTCGGAAAAATGGATTGGTCGTGGAAATGACGCGCTCATACCATGGCCATCTCTGTCGTCGGATTTAAATGCAGATGATTTGTATTTATGGGGCGACGTAAACAAAATGGTATATGCTACGTCTATGACTACCATGGAAGAGTTGAGGCAATAAATTGGTGAAGCTTGATGCCATACGAATTCAACATGAAATTTTTCAACGTGTTCGACTCAACTTCCTTACGTGCATTTTTTGAGTTATAACCAAAAATTCAAATTTAAAATTTATTTTCTTTACTCTTTTACTTTCTTATGTTAATTAGTAGATAACTTTGTAAGTACGTCCGTAGGTTCCTTTCAGCCTGCAAACTATTTCCATTACAGAAAGTAACAATTATTTATATGAAATTGTCACCATCGACAGATGATTTTTTACCAACTTTTCCAAACACTCTGTATATTAGTATTATACATTTTTTAAATTTTCGAGTTCAACTAGCTTAAATTAGAAAAAAAGTAGATTTTTTTTAAGAAACATTACTAGGAATTATATGTACATGTACAGGGTGTCCGCAAATTTGACGGACAATGTTTGGTTATATATTCACGACGATAAATAAATACGTACGATCTATGAAATAAAAGTTTTCAAGTTATAGACCTTCAAAGTTATCAAAAAAGAAACTAATTTTCCCTTTATCAATCGCGTTGAAATTTAGACTATTAGGGCGTATTATCTCTTAAAACATTAGTAAAATCGATGTACTGGCTGGTTTAAAATTAAAATAAAAGTGGAGAATGACTTTAACCTGATAGCAACAGCAAACAACATTTTGTTTTCATTGTCTGCTGAACTAAAAATTTTACATTTCACACATTTCACATAGTATTGAAATATACTATGCACAGGAGGTGTTTTATAAGTAATGTCAGTTTTCGACTGTCCATCATACTCTGCGACTTTAACACAAAAGTTTTAGCTTTTACCAGAAAAAAATATGACAATCAGATAATACACAAAAAAATGAATACTATTTTAGAAGTATTCAGTTTTAGGTATTTGTGCAAGTCGGTAATTAACATTAACTGCATCAAGAAAGGTCTTTTACCACTATATTTTCATATACAAAATTTCATTTCAACGTTTTTCTATTTTATAACTATTGATATTTTTTCAAAAACTTTGATGTTCCCTATCGCGCTTTTTCATATAGGTGATTAGCATAAATCGTCGTATTTTGACATTGAAACATTGTTATATGCATTTCAGGAATACTTTGTATAGATACAACTTGACTTAAACGTACTTACCATAATTATATGAAGTTAGAAGTATACTTGAGATTAAAGAAATACAGCCAATCAACTCCAAATTGGAAGTCCAAATGCTCCACCCAAAAGTATTTTTAATGACGTAATTTTTATATAACTGAAACATAAGATCAATTTGATTAGAAAACAGATACAATGGCTTTGAAGATAAATAGATAATTATTTTCAGATGAATATTCATAAAGAAAACTTAAGTACTAAATAAATTATGCTACTCCACATACTTATGTATATTTTGAAATAAAATTGCGGCATAACATCGTTTTATAGTGTATAAAAATGTCAAAGTATGTAAATTTAGTTCTATATTTAAACGCGTAGGAGTGGCATGAATAATCATTTTTCATGGAAATTAGTAGGTAACCACTTACCACGTTACTGTATATTAAAATTCTCCTTTTACCAAAATTTTTTAGGTGTCCAAATTTTGCTGTTAATTAATTTGAATCATATCATATTGCTTGATAGATGAATATAAAATTTAATTAAAGTAACTTCTGCTGCATAGCCAGTAATAACAAAAATCCGTATTTTATGTATGATAAGCATTTATAAAAAAGTTTATATAATAATAGCATAGACCATACAGTTGGGCTTAAATTAAACTTTTATTAATTTTGTAAAATATGTTAGCAAGCAGGTAAAACTTAGTTTTCTGCACCTTAAAAACTAAAAATAAAATGGAGGCAACTTGTTCATTCTAATCTATGTTAGCGATCATTTGAACAATTGGATAATTTAAGTCTTCTAGGTTTCGGTCTACTAAAATCATTTATTATCTCATCTACAGGGTATTGTATTTTCAAAAAAATTAGGCTTGGTTCCCTTGGTAAATTTTGGAAAAGAGTCTTTCACATCTATATATTTTTTAATTAGAGGCTTACCTAAAAAGTTACAGCCTCTTAAAGGAGGAGGGTAAAATCTGGTTATTCAAAAAAAACTGTTGAATACAAGCAAATGAATTTTGGCAGGAAAGTAATACTTATAAGATGACATTTTTACTGGCATATTTCACGTTCCCTGGTTTGCTATAAGAGGGTGAAATATTATTTATTCTATAACTTCTTTGTCTTACAACATTTTCATATAAATATTAGTTTTTGAGAGAATAACATAATTTTTAAAACTATGCAAAATACGATATCATCAACTTTTAAGCTTTTATGCAATTTATTCTTAGTGGTCTATAATAATTACAATAACATTTAAGTTTTAAATACAATGCATATAAATATTTAGCAACAAATTTTAAACTGTCAAACTTGACATACGTTTAATGCTTTTATTACTATTTTGAGAACGAAAACAGAGAGTTTTTCAAAACGTCAATATTACGGAAGTGATGTGATTTTTTTGTTATTGTTGTTATTGATGTTATTTTTTACTTATCTGCTTTTTTTAGTGTGATTTTTTGGTTAGGCAAACTTAGTTTAAAAGATAACCCTTGACTGATCCGTTTGGCGCAAGGGCTTATTTAATTAATCTTTATTTTTTCAGAAGTGTGGCAAAAACCCAATAAAACTAAAGAAAAACTAAAGTTATGCCACAAATAAAACGCTTTAGCATTTAATTATAGCGAAAAATCAACAATTTTCATATTTTTGATTCTGGCAGATAAAATTAACTCATTCGAAAGTCAAACTGCCCAGGGTTCCAATGAAGTAAGTTTGTCAATCAATCAAACTTAAATTTCGATTGACTGAACTGAAAACGATATCAAGCAATGAAATTTTCATTTTTAGATTCAAAAACCGCTAGATATGTGAGAAGGCTGTGGAATTTCTGCGTATTCTTTTACAAGTATTACCCTGAAGAGAGGTTTATATTATATTTTCTATTTTATTGATGCGACAAATGCCTGATCTACTACGATTTTTTAAAACTATTAATAAATAGTACCCTAAAGGGACTACAATTATTGTAAAAAATTACCGAAAATCCACAACCTTCTTACATTTTCAGAGGTGTTAACCTGAAAAAAACGAGACACTGTATAAATCGAATTTAAGTCCTCTTTGTACTCGCGAATCTTTTATAACTTACAGCTCGTTATAAAAGCTTTCGAGCGGACGAAAAAGGGTCGCTTTAAATTCTTGTTTTTTCAAACGTCACAAATGATCTGCATTTTACTGTTCAAGTCAATCAGGGCTCAGGATCAGATGACTTCAATACGGTTGCGTATTGTACCCTTATTTTTATTTAGAATCAAATATGTATTTTCAACATTTTTTTTATCAATTTTTATAAATCTGTTTATCTATAGTTTCTGTATTTATCTTTATTTTTGGCTTGAGCCCGTCCTCCCCTCCTTAGATCCGCCACTGGTATTACTTCAGAAAACGTTTGTTATTTAAAAATAATCTTATATTTATATATAGAATCACTTCCGTCAATTATAAAAGCTGTATTTTAATGCATTCAAGGCCAAAGATTTGGCCTTTTGACCCAAAATCCGTAGCAGCAACATTCAGCTACACACGAATCTAACATTATTGATTCAATATTATGATCCTGTTTATGGAACGTCTACAGTTTTAATTAATCTAAAGCACTTCCTCCTCCTCTTAGTCTTGTACACCACAAATGTGTGTGTAGATAAAGGGGAATGCTAAACACCCCCTCAAAAACACAAATAATCCTCTTTAGGCAGAGAGTAACAGTACTTGAGAACTTTAGATTTTCATAATATAGGTACATACAAGTATCGTTACATTTGGCTTCAGACAATGCATAAATATACAAAAAATTGTTATAAGGGAAGTTGATATAATTTAGATTTAATATAAATGGAAACTAAAACATAATTTTAGAGGCAAATACATTTTTGAAGAAAAATTTTGTTCTTCAATAATTGCATGAACAATTTTTAATAATTTTCTCAATTTAAGATATGCAATTGTATTAGTTTCTATTTTCCTTAAATATGTGAATTATGTATAAATGTTTGCATTATCCATACACATTAAAACAAATGCATTTCATATTCTAAAACCATTTAAATTTTTAATTATCTCATCATTCTATACAGTGATTCAGCACTTATCTAAAAAAAAAATTTTTTTACAACAACAAAATTTTGAACCCATCTTACCCAGTTTCTAGAAACTAAACACAAATCTTTCTGCTTTTTGTCCATTTTGAACTCGCAAGATATTAGCAGCAGCTATGATACCTTTGCCTAAATCATCAATAGTATCTACTTCGGTGCGATACACTTCATTTTTTAAATATCCTTCTCAAAAAAGTAAAGTCAGGACGTCGTGACGGCCATGAGACCGGTCCTCCTCGTCCAATCCCTTGGTATTAATGCTTGGACACGCTGTACATGGTACGAATATAATTGAGTTTCGTGTATGATAGGCCACACTCCTGCAATACGCCATGGACGCCCTAGACCTCCATCTCTTCCTCAATTCGGTTTCAAATTTTTCGTGCGATGCTCGCGTTGCACTACATTTGCACTCACTGTACACCGCCGTAAAAGTAGTTGCATTTGGCACATGTTTACCGGGAAATCGTTCTGCAAAAGCATTTTTATGTCACCATAAATTAAAATCATATCCATCATCTATGAGTTGCTATACACGTAAGCCATTTTTGACACATGAAAAACTAAGTGCGAGTGCATTACAAAAACGTTAATACCTAAATAATTGGATTTTAATATTCGGAATCGCCTTGCTAGAGATTACAGTAGTTCAGAGATGTAAAGGTTGAAAATACTACAACTTCAATATTTTTTAAATTATTATTATTATTATAAAAATTTTTTACGATACTGACTCCATTTTTCATGACGCATCTATTCCCAAATTTGTTTACATAAGTTGTGAATCACTGTAGTTAAAATTGTATTTATTTTAACAAGATGCAAAATATTTCTCAAGAATGCCTAGTAAAATGAAAAGTAAAAATATTTTAATCCCCGTTTATATCAAAGTAGGGCGATTTATGCACAAATCGAAATTATTGCAATCGCATTTTAAAGTCAAGCAAGAATTTTCATCAAGTATAAATTTTTCTCGTAATTGACAACAGTGTGATGAAAGCCGCTGCAGCAATAAGAGCGTCTTCTTTATCACATAGATTTATGATGACTAACTTTATAACGTGGGCGTAACCTGGGATTTCAAGAGCTAACATGTAACTTGTTATATAGTTATATGTTATACTGAGTGTCTCATAATCAGCTGCCAATCCAACAGGCTGATTATATGATCAAAATTAAGTATAAAAGTTCATATGAACATGGGTCCGGAAATGCTTCCTAAGGGCACAGGGACCCATTGAAGAGGGAGGAATAGAAATTATTTTTTTGCAATATCTCTCAATCGCGTTGTGATAAATGAATGAAATTTGGTATACACAGCTAAATTTTGATGAGCAATTTTATGGACTAATCCATTTATTTCCACAAGGTCCATTGGGGTGGGTACGGGGGATGCCTTGGTATTTCGCGTGTGTAACTCTTTCATTTTTGACTTTTTAAGAAATTGGACAGCAAATTCCGTTTTCCCGAACTGTTTTACGTTTATAAGGTACTCTTGTTTTAAATCGTTATCTTTAACGGTTTCTGAAAAAATCGCTCTTGAATTAATCCCGCTTTGGTCAATTTCATAGTAATTTAAACAAAATTATCAAGGTATTATTATGTCAAAGTAATGTCAACCCGATTGCCAATTTAATAGTTCTAAGCGAAAAAAATGGAAGAGTTTACGGGACAAGAGTTAGTTGATATGATATTTACAGGGAACCGGAGGTCCTTGACGCTATTGAACAAGATCCTACGACTAGCATACGGAACATTTCAAGGCAAATAAATGTTCCTCGGACAACGGTACTACATATCTTAAAGATTTCGTTAATAGAATTGATTAGATGTGCTACTAACATTTCAGGTTGGAAGAATATTAAAGCGATAAGGTCTACATGCCTATCACTGTCGACGTGTACATGGCTTATTACCAGAAGATTTTGCGCCACGTATGCAATTTTGTCGCTGGATTCTGTCGCTGGACAACGAGCAAGCTTCCAAGATTTTGTGGTGTGACGAAGCTACTTTTACCCGAAATGGAAAATTGAATTTTCATAATTCTCATTATTGGGAAGAAGGGAACCCACATGTTGTTCGGAGAACAAACTTCCAGCAACGGTTTTCCATAAATTTATGGGCGGGAATAATTCACGACACTCTGATTAGACCTATTGAAATTCCACAACGTCTCAATTCAAAACTTTATTTAAACTTTAAGAAAATCCCCAAATTCTCGATGATCTGCCTCTAAATTTACGACGTAATATGTTTTTTCAACACGATGGAGCCCCGGCACATAGTGGTCGCAATGTTCTAAATTTCCTAAACGAAAATTTCGCTGGATGGTGGATAGGGAGGCACGGACCGGTAGCTTGGCCGCCGCGTTCTTCCGACCTAACCCCGCCGGACTTCTTTTTCTGGGGATATCTAAATCAAAAAGTTTACGCCACCGAAGTCGATACCCGTGAGAAATTGCTGCAGCATATCAATGATGCAGCCAATAAAATTCGTCAAAACCGTTATAGCATCTTAATAGCTTCGAGAAGTGTTACACGTAGGGCAATACTTTGTATCAGAGAAGGTGGAGGAGGGTTTTTTGAACAGTTTTTAAAATAGCTTGTTGTCTGTTATCAAAATTAAGTTTCCATCTTATAATCCCTTCGAAAAGTGACGGTTGCAGCTTAATTGCGGAATACAGTTAGGAATGTCCTCCTTGATGTCAGCCTTCTGTTTGGAAACCTTCTGCCGTACTCGCGTTCTGCCGCGCAGCATTTCCATCGCAAAAGCCATAAACAAATCATCATATCATAATTGTTCTACATCAATAATGTGTATTACTGATTACGTATTAAATTATTATTATTATTTTTTGTTTAAATTACTATGAAATTGACCAAAGTGGGATTAATTCAAGAGCTATTTTCTCAAAAACCGTTGAAGATAACAATTTAAAACAAGAGTACCTTTTTAACGCAAAACAGTTCGGGAAAACGGAATTTGCTCCTGTACTCGCGTTCTGCCGCTGCAGCATTACCATCGCAAAAGCCATAAATAAATATCATATCAACTAACTCTTGTCCCGTAAACTCTTCCATTTTTTTCGCTTAGAACTATTAAATTGGCAATCGGGTTGACAATACTTTGACATAAGAATACCTTGATAATTTTGTTTAAATTACTATGAAATTGACCAAAGTGGGATTAATTCAAGAGTGATTTTCTCAAAAACCTTTAAATCTAACGATTTGAAACAGGAGTACATTTTCAAAGCAAAACAGTTCGGGAAAACGGAATTTGCTATCCAATTTGTTAAAAAGTCAAAGATGAAAAAGTTACACACGCAAAATACCAAGGGCCCCCCCGTACCCACCCCAATGGACCTTGTGGAAATAAATGGATTAGTCCATAAAATTGCTCATCAAAATTTAGCTGTGCATACAAAATTTTATTCATTTATCACAACGCAATTGAGAGATAAAATGATTTCCATACCTCCCTCTTCAATGGGTCCCTGTGCCCTTAGGAAGCATTTCCGGACCCATGTTCATATGAACTTTTTTACTTAGTTTTGATCATATAATCGGCTTGTTCAGGGTTGGCAGCTAATTATGAGACACCCTGTATAAACATGTTACTTGCAGACTGTGCTTTATAATCACACCTGATTAAAAATCTTACCTGTGGAATATACTTCGTCGATGTAGATGCAGTGTAGATATAATGACATACAAATAGGAAATCTCTGTACTGCATAACATTAAACTTGACAAGGAGAAACCCAAACGCTAAAACAATTCCATAAAAACTTATCAACTCCTTCCCAATCACACTGATTCTTTTGTCAATTCCATGGTACTTAATCGCCTGAAGTCCCAAAAGGGTAGAAATGATTAGACCATGCAGCGCGTACATACTTTCCGTCAAGGTTACTGAGAAACCTTCATGTGGATTTCCGCCGCTAGATTCGTAAGAGCCCTGAAATTTAAACAAAAATATTGAATTTAATTTACTCATTTATATTGTCTGAAGCTATTTATTTATCGCATAATTTTAGTTTTTCTTTAGTTTTATTGGATTTTTTCACTTCTAAAAAAATAAAGATTAATTAAATAAGCCCTTGCGCCAAACGGATCAGTCAAGGGTTATTTTTGAAACTAACCAAACTCATTTGAATCAATGGGATTCGGCAAAAATTTTAGAGAAGAAAAATAACGCAGCAAAAAGAAAATTAAAATGCGATTATTTTGTTGGACGGAGATAAGTGTGTGTCAAACTGTTCAGTAAACATTGATCATTGTTGGCTACAGTTGTATCAAGAAGAAGTAAGTAACAATAAAATAAAAATCATTTGACATCTCTATGGAAGCAGATAAACACATTTTAAACTGTCAAACTTGACATAAGTTTAATATTTTTACTACTATTTTGAGAACGAAAACAGAGTTTTTCGAAACGTCAATAATACGGAAGTGCGCGATAATCATGTGATTTTTGTTATTTTTTACTTATCTGCTTTTTTCAGTGTGAGATTTTTTGGTAAGACAAACTTAGTTTCAAAAATAACCTTTGACTAATCCGTTTGGCGCAAGGGCTTATTTATTAATATTTATTTTTTCCGAAGTGTGGCAAAAACCCAATAAAACTAAAGAAAAATTATTTATTTATGTGAAATACATAGCTGAAATAATAGGCTTGTTCCTGCAGCAGTTAGGAACGGTTTGAAACTATCAGAAATGTCTGTCCAACTACTTCTTGCGTTAAATTCACTGGTAACTCGTTCTCAACTTCACTGGTCCTATATTTCCGACAGTTTCAAACCATTTCCAACTGCTGCAGGAACAAATCTAATTAGACATAATTATTTGGTTATCGTTGAAACACTACATGAAATTAAAAGAAAAGTAGGTGAAATTACCAAGAAAAGTAGCAATTATAAGCTAATGAAAAATAAAGTAGACTTGTATTTTTGAGATAACTTATCAAAATGACGTCGTGTCATATAAATATATGGACTATGGCAATTGTTGACGTTGTGTCAAGCTCCACTAATAATTATATGATTAATGCGAAACAAGGCTGTATCATGTACAAACCGTCAGTAGCACTATGTCTAATCTAGAGATTCATACGTCGTTGAGAAAAGTATTATTAAAAAAAACTTCGCATGGGAGAGCGTAAAATTCACCAAAATTTTGTTACTAACTGTACAGTTTGGCAAGTCTATATTACAAAAATTTTTAAGTGGCCAATAATCAATGAAAACCGAGAGCTCTGCACGCCGAACCCGGGCAAGCATCAATAAGACGAACATTCGTGCAGTCCGTGATCTTACTGAAAGTAACTGATGCAGAATAATATAAGAAATTACTGCACAAGTTGAAATGTACTATGGAAATACACAATCAATCATTTCCGATGACTTGGGTTACCAAAGAGTCTCGTCAAGATCATTTCATAGCCTCCTGATGGAGAATTAGAAAGTAAATCGTCTTACAATTTGTCAAAAACTTCTGGCGCTTTGAGCAGACTTTTTAAGTCGCATTTTTCCCCTGGGATGAAACGTTGGTACATCATTACACCCTGGAATGGGATCACACGATCTGCTAATCAATGTTTATACAGCGCATTTCGATTTTCAGGTTAACACACCTCAAGAAATGTGAGTAGGCTGTGGAAATCCGCAAGCCAATTTTTACTACAATTTTTTAAATGAATCGTTTGTCCAGAAAGTGGTATTAGGTATTTTTTTATCAAAAAGATAATATTACCACGCTATTCAACATCCATCAAAATACTCGTATACAAAATTTCATCATCAAATGTTTATTGAGTGTTTTTTATGGGGTTCCAAACTTTTAATACTTTTAGTTGCGGTCACAGTAAAAATAATTAATGTACAAAAAGGTAATGCATTTTTTCATGTACTATGGCATCACTTGCTTTTCTTAACATTCTGGTACATTTAAAACTTGAGTATGGTGCATTTAGTCTCAAGCCTTTCAAAATTATTTTGAACTGTCTACACTTACACAAAAAAGTTATACTATTTTCAGTGTGAGCTAATTTTTTACTATTTGATTTTAATTTTCTAAAATTTTTGGATATATTAAGCCCATACCTCATGTTAATATATTGCCTGAAGCTATTTATTTGTGGCATAATTTTAGTTTTTCTTTAGTTTTATTGGGATTTTGCCACACTTCTGAAAAAAATAAAGATTAATTAAATAAGCCCTTGCGCCAAACGGATCAGTCAAGGGATATTTTTGAAACTAAGTTTGCCTAACCAAAAAATTTCACACTGAAAAAAGCAGATAAGTAAAAAATAACAAAAATCACATCACTATCGCGCACTTCCGTATTTTTGACTTTTCGAAAATCTCTCTGTTTTCGTTTTCAAAATAGTAATAAAAATATTAAACGTATGTCAAGTTTGACAGTTTAAAATACAGAAAACCGAAGCCGACATCGAATTTCAGCTTGTGTAAAAATATCCAGAATTTTCAGTTTTGCTATGAAATTATCATAAAAATATACACAAAAAAAGTAATATCCGCTCTTGGAAAAACTCTTCTTAGATTTTCAAGAGAAAGTTACACATTTGTGCAATATTTCATTAATTTATCTCTAGGCGTTTAGAAAATACTAATTAAGAACTGTCATCAGGAACTAACCTTTCACATATCCTTTATATGTACATGTTTCATCTTATTTTGGAGTCTAGAGAACGCAGTTAAATGTATGGTACTACTTTTAGAGTCGTCTTGTATAATATATTTCGCAACTAATGTACTATTCTTATAAAAACATTATTATAAAGACACGTTTTTCCTATGCAGTATATATATTATTATTCTTAGAGCAAACATTTATTTTGTATTAAATAAATCCCCAGGCAAAGCAAAAACCATTATCGAGATAATCAAAATTTATACCCAATTAATAAATATAAAAAAGTTATTTGAGAATTATTAGCAAAATGTTACATTTGTTTATTGAACTGAAAACAAAGTGAACTGTGAAATTCAATTTTAAATTAATATCAAACAATATAAATTTGTTTTCGAACATGACAAATACAAAACCGTATATGTGTTACCTATTCAGTTTTATATGCAGCAAAAATTCAACTTCGCTTTGCCGCTCGGTCCAAGAGAATAAAATATGTTCAAATAATTTTTGTTTAATTGTTAAAATTGTGATCTCGTACGGTATGCACGATAAATGGGGTATAGGAAAATATGGCAAAAAACTGGTTGTTAATTTTTTATGTGACGGACTAGCGATATTTTTTGTATTAATGATATTCGACAATCATCTATAAATAGAAGCAGGTAAATAATTTTGTTTTCAATAATTTTCATCAAAATTGTTATACATAGTATTGACGATAAGTTTGACAAAACCTTAGGGCCATATTCTATCGATGAAAATAATTAGGGTCTATTATATTACAATTTTTTATTTAAAGCTTAATAAGAGAGTTACAGGGTGTTTTATAATTACCTCTATAAACGGAGTTGCAGAGTATTAGAAGCAAACTTGATAAGAGAGTATTAAGCTCCAATAATTTTCATCAATAGAATATGTCGGTGGAGTTTGGCCAAACTTATTGTTAACACCCTGTACAAAATTTGAACACATTTTAAACAATGTATTAAAAGATAGTATTGATTGGTTCATCAGTAAACAATGTCACTAATAATTTGTTCAAGAAATTAGACTCCTAGACGTTTTTATAGAGGAGTACCATTTGTTTTGGTTCATTAAAAGATCGTGCACATTATACCTACACGGACTTACTAACTTTTACTGAAGGTTCTATGTGTGCCATTTTGAAGCTTTTAAATAGTAGTTCAGTGTACAACAGGGAAATGTTTAGTTCTTATGAAGATTTTTTATTTTAATAACGTTGTATGCAGAGCAGGATAAGGGAAACTAGAAAAGAGAGATTTTCAGTTCACCCCCTCAATGAAAATACACATTAGGTAGGACTAGCGCGGTAGGGCATAGAAATTGCAGGTCATAATTATACTTCGACCGATACGACATGCTCTGACGGTCGCTGCAGATGACAGTACGTGCTGGTGCTGGTCTAGTGTGAGTTTCACCATTAAACAATATGGGTACCTCTATGAGCGGCCTTTTCTGGTACGTGCCGGTATAATGTGGTTAAATGCGTATTAGACGTAACATTTACAGATTGTATGTAACAATAGTAGGAATTATTATCATTATTTTAAGAAATTATGAATTAGTCTGTATATGTAAATTTGAGTGTATAATAAAGCTAATTACCGCTTGAATGTACATGAAGACTGTGTAAATTCCGTAAGAAAGGTAACCAATGAAATTGAAACAAACATAGTCCATGTCAAGTCCAACTACACTGCAAAAGAAAATTTGAGTTTGTATTGTTAATGGTTGTTTAGCAAAAATTAACTGACCTGAGTCGAAGAAACTGTAAGAATATCTGTGGATATACTGACACTATGCTGAATATGTAGTAATATTTACGGGTCCAGTCAGCATAGGGTTCTAGAGATTTCATTTTCACTATATCTACATCTATGTGCAAGTCTTTTTCATTTTCTCTGAAAGTTAAAAAAAAAATGTTTCAATAGTATTCAATATATCAAATGTTCCTTCGTATATGTTGTGCTATTCTTAGAATTTATGGCATCCTATATATTTTCATGCATTAAAGAGCAATTTTTAAACTTTTTAGTAATTAACCATTATTATGCGGTATAGCAAAGGTACATCTACCGTTATACTTGGAAAACCTATAGCAAACACCTAAAGTCATTCATCAGCAGCGCATCAGACATATACTGGTTTTGAGCTTATCAGTACGCCATATGTGAAGTAACTAACGAATAATCTTGGCTGTTTTAAGTCTGTCTAGCCAGACAAGATGCATGAGTACACGGTGTGACCGCTAGCTGTAGCTTTGCTGCACTTGGTTATTCATTGGTTACCTCATCTATGGCATACTGATGAGAGCTAATAAACTCGAAACCGGTTTACGTCCGGTGAGCTGCTGAGTGATTTTAACTCTTTGTTACAGATTTTTAGATGTAATTCAATGCTGATCGTGACATTAGCCCGCACGTAGTTGTTTCCGTGGTTACAATTAATCATTATTTAGAGTTAGTAGTCGAGCGGTTTAAGGTTTAAGTCAGTACTTGAATCGAAGCTGCTATAGTCGCGGGTTCGATTTCCGCGATCAGAAGTATGTTATATCAGCTATACTTGTCGAGAGAATTAAGCATTTTTCTCTGTAGATACGGTCCGCTAAAAGAATGTTCACTTGTGTCAATGTGAGAAATTGATCTCGGCAGGCGTTTGATCCCCCCAATTAATGAAGTTTTCCGGGTTTCCCTCATTCTTGCACTCAACTGTGGTACCGACGGTTATTCCTGGTCGCAAATACGACCCACTGGATAATAATATATCGCCGTCTCTCCAACATAAGTCACCGATTTCTATACTAATCCTCGAGATTTGTATGAAGGATATAGACATTATTATTATTTTATTATTAATATTCTGTTATTAGTATTATTTAAGTTAACTTGTCGATTTGTTCCCTGGTCAATATTTTAGACTCTTTTGGTCGATAGTTTTCACCCTTTCACTTCAAAAAATCAACAAGCTTCATAATCTTCAAGATGAAAAAGTAATTTGACCAAAGCGTTAACGATTTCCATATTTTCGATTTTTCTTCAAAGTATGCCAAAACCTCTCTGCCACTAACATTTTTCAGATCACACCATCTCAAGTAATGATTACAAGAAAAGTCGTACTGCTGCTTTGACTTACTAAGCAATAACTCGGAAGTGGCTTTATTAACAGCTTCTTTGTTTTCAGCGGGGAGAAATTAATTTTCTTGGCCACTTCACCACGTCAGGCGATTTGAAGTTACTTGTCAACAAACGATCTTATTACCTGAGCAACAATACACTTCATGGACAACTGGATTTCAGAATCATATTTTATAAATTTAATAGTTTAATAAATGCATTTATTTCTACTTTTAATCGTGTATGTAGAAAAAAATATTGTATGATATATATTTTATTTTGATCGAAGGGATGGGAGTGATGGGACATTTCGTAGGTCGTTGGCTCTCACTAAATAAAATGTCACTTATTGCATTTGTATCATGAATTACTATTAATAATACGTAATAGTATGATTAACAAAGCAAACAATTGAAATTAGTTAATTTATACATACAAACGTCAAATAATAAAATTCAATTAAAGATACATTATCGTTACTATATTTTATATTTATATAAAATTAATTATATTTAATTGTTATTACAATTCTGAATGTTTTAATAAAATAAAAAATTAATTATTAAATTCATTATTTTAAATAGGGTTCTGTGAAAATTATTGGAAATTAGAATTCGTTATCATTTTTACGACTTCCAAATGTACCTGTATAGTCCTGTTCTATACGGCATTTTATTAATCAAAATGATTACAAAAGTTTTCCAGGAAATATTTTAATTTGATATTATCATTGCCTAAAATACATTTACTAATTAAACTTATATTGTGATAGCATTCATAGAAATTGCAGAATGCTTCATTGGATATGTTAAAAACACACCATTAATCTAAAAGAGCAGCGTTGTGAGAGAACGTAGGCAAATAATCTTACCTTAAGGAGCTGTTTCCAAAATTAAATTGAATTCTTGATGCACCCGGTTTAACAGCGTATACGTGGAACATATGGCACCAGTTGGAGAAGTTCTTGGTATGTATTTCAACAATCTTTGGAGATACTTTAATATCACTGGTATGATTGAGCTCCATAATTACACTATTCATGTATTCATTGTCTCTTGTCCTGAAGATAATAACAAGTGGTTTATTTATTATTTCTAATTACTATATATACTCTATTATTTCTAAATTTCAAAATTTAATTTATAATCACTTGTCAATACGCAGAAACAAAGGAGAATATTTACTCTTTGTTTTTACCTCTGATCTAAATGTTGACACAATAGAAAATTATCATTCAACTCATTGTTTTTAGCTTTAACAAAATGTCTCTATTACAATCAATAATTGAATATGGTACAATATCAGACTTACTCAATGTGTACTGTAAAGTTGGACCATTTGTTAATCTCCATTTTGAGATATCGTTGAGATAAACTGACATGGTAACAGTTTATAACTCCTGCAACTAAAAAATGTTCGCTTACTATATGTATATTTAAGAACATACATATAAATTAGAAAAAAGAAAGAGATAATTAAGAAATATAAGATCTGTTCAAGCCAGGCATTCAGACTGGTTCCGAACTGTCAATAACGTTAGTCCAACTACTTCTTGTATGACGCTTACTGAAAGTAAATTTATAAGTTTACTGGTCGAATATTTCTGACAGTTTGAAACCAGTCCGGATTTCTTGCTTGAACAGACCCATATAAATCACATCAATAAAGTGTATCTAAGTAATTACAAAAAAAAGTAGATATATAACTGAGTATTTAACTTTAACACACTCCCGCAATGGGGAAATTACATGATTTTTTCAAATACGTGGAGATGAATGAATGAATTATTTTAATCGAAATGGCGTTTGTCTCAGACAATTTCGTGAAAAATAAGCCCAAGAACGGTATTTAAAGTTTTAGTATAGCCACGCCCTTACAAAACGGTGGCCGCCATGTTGAAAACCTGTGACGTCAACTGCCAGTTGCGCGGGTCCTGTATAATCTGTGCTTAGTGTGCTTTGGACCACAAAACATTGTTATGTGCTTTTGAACAACGCAGTTCGAGGTACGAGTACATATATTTAAATTAATAGTTCAGTAATTTGTGTTTTAAACAGAATAGTTCATAAAGTTAGTTTGTCGTTTGTGATATTGTGACATTTATTAAGTGTTATTGTGTTAAACAGAGACTGGTGTTGAAAATTGTAAAATGAGTACAGACAGTGCATTAATACCTGAGAAATGGTTGAAATATTGCATTGTGCCATTAAGTACAAATACTTCTCATGCAGTGCCTAATAAAAAAAATTCTCCATGCCAAAGATAAGAAAAATTTGGTGGATGGCAATGAATCGCGACCAAATAAAATCAAGAAAGTCAAGAAACGTAAAGCACTCCAGCATTTCTACGTTGTATGTTTGTGAAGACCATTTTAATGTAAGGTTAAGTAATTGGAAATAATTATGAATAAATAATGGAAAAAAGCGGTCTATCCAACTAATTTTTAGGTACAGAAATCTTTGAAAATTTTAAATTTAACTGTAGGTATATGTAAATATATATAATATGCACAGCACACAAACAGGGAATGTTTATAACAGCACTACCTTACGCAGTATTTGCAATACATGTGACTCAAAAGAAATGACACGAAAAACGAAACAAATGCCTATTTATGTGATTATTGCCGTCAGACACATGTTCTGATCTTTCAATATGTTTGGAAAATTATTCTGTAATACATTTCAGATCAATATAAAATTCATGCAACTTCCCCATTGTAGACGAGTAAATATTTTTTCGATTTAAAATTTTTAAATGAGAATAAATCTAATTTACATAAAAGAACAACAAGCAGCTAATTTTGGAACATTTTTATTGCCTCCAGTTACATATTAAAAAAACTGTTGCTGAGGGGGAGTTTTCGAATATGTTTCGTTTTGGATATACAAATTTTCATTCTTAACTTTGGTATCTTTTAACATAGTTCATATACAAATGACTAAGAGTTGAATATCTAGGAATAACTCGCGTATTATACAGTGTGATTCCTAACTTATACGCATAAATTTTGGAAATTATACCTGATGACGAATAGTGAAATTTATCAGAAAAGCTAAGAAGTAGACAAATCTCGATAATGTACAGTAGTTTGTTATCAGTTGCAGTCCTATCTGAGTTTATTTTCAGGCGATTATAAAAGTATGACGTATAATTTCTGAAACCAAGAACTTATGGAGATGATATTGGCATAAGGTGAATCACATTAGAATGCAGTGGCTGCAGCTTATCTTTTTACTCAGAGGCTTCTCTATCATCCTGACCTGAAGCCTTTTTATGTGCAGTTCTGCGAGGTCGACAATTTACGGCCGAGGCCTGGGCAACATGGGGGAGCCATTATACCTATGCAAATTTTAGAGATTTTAAATGCCATCTATAGCCCGATTTAAATCCTCTTGACTTTCATTTTTGGGGTCGCATAAAAACTATGGTGTATGTTACCGAAGTTAATACCGAACAAGGGTTGTGAAATTGCATACACGCTCAGGCAATTCGACTACAGATTCATAGATTTGGCGGGCTCACCTGTGTATTGAAAACCACTGAAACAATTTCGAACAGTTACTATGATAAATTAAATGCCTTTACAATTTTATGAAATTCACGTTTTTTCTATTTTATATTTCACTTCCCTATAATTTGGTTATAATACCTAAGATACGAAATATATAAACATACCCATATCACCGCAGACATTCACAATGCCCCAAGTCAAGCAGCAGTTAGATATTTAATATAGTAGTAGTATCTAGTTATAATATAGTTAGTCACTATCATATAGTTAGATATGTGACTCAACTTAAAGGAGGTCACCTGAAGAAGCAATCCTAAAAATGCACAAATAGGTCAGTTCTCATCTATTGCGGTTCAATTTTCGAGTTTCCACTGTCAAAAGTGAAATTAGATATTTATCGAGATTAGATATTTATAGAGTGTTTTTATTAAAGCAGATAGATTAATTTCTTTAGATAATTACGGAGTAGAAATTTGTCTGGGGAATTGTTCATTAGCATACCTAGATGTTTGGTATCAGAGAACATACATACGACTTCACTGATAGGAATTGTAGTAGATTTGATTTATATTAGCTTAAAATACCTTTCTAAAACAGTAAAACAGGCTGCAAAGAATATAATAAATCTACAATAAATCGATGTAAAAATTTACCATATTTTTCATATAAATATATTCATTTATTTAATCAGCATCTGCAATGATGCTAATTTTAAAAATATTTTGGATATTTTAAGTATAGGCTGATTGCATATATCTCACACAATAATAACAATAACCATTACGGATTTGATATGTTATAGAAGTTATGATTTTATCTTGGAATAATCCGTTATTGATCACTATAATCAATCAAATAAGCTGGAAATAAAAAATCTCTTGTAACCATTTTTATCGAATGAGAAATCAAGTATCAATAATCCCCTTATCTATGAATAATAAATTGAGAAATATAATATTTGGGAAATGATATTTTAAAAAAGGTAAATCCTTGGGTAAATCATTAAAAACCGAATAATGGCAAACATACCATACAACTGAATGACTGAGTAATAATTCTCCAATGTGACTATGAGCTGTTTTACATATTGCAAATAATCGGTAGGCAGTTGCGATGAATATGGGACAAGCAATTTGCTAATGTTCGGTTATCACATTAGGACTTGCTTATAATCGGTCTTTTTTTTTGGTGGATGTCTGTGAAGTAGAAGTAAATAATGCAATAAACAGCGTATCATATTCGCTGAATGCAGGCACACTTCTGGGATTTAATCTCTGACAAAAATGATTCAGGACCTATTCCATTAAAATGATGAAACGTGAGATAAGTATCCTATAACCCACAATCCTTACTGGTTAATATTTTTATTAATGTTCCCAGTTATCCCCTAGTTTCTAAATAGTAGAGAGTGAGTAATTTACAGCACTTAAATGAATAAAAGAGGTGGGGGTTGCAGGGAACAAGATTCCATAGGCGTATCACTTGAGAAAAGTTCAAATGACACAAAATAACTAAAAATAAGTTGACGTCGAGTGAACCTAAATACTTTAATAGTTTACTTCCAAAAGTTTATAAATTCACTAAAGTAAGTTTTCAAAATTGCAAAATGCTGCCATTTTGGACGAAGATGGTTTACTATGTGTACCACCATATACTATGGTTACTAGGCGCTGTCACTATAACGGTCACACATTAACTTATCGTCGGTTATATACGTCGGTTTTCAAATATTTTGTTATCTATATTATCATGATAGCGTCCTGACCGTGTTGATTGAAAAAACCCTGTTCCAAAAACCTTTATGTACGACCAATATACATCATTATTAGGCACCTTCCTTTTTCAGAACAAATCTTTATTTCCATCAAAAATCCTTCAAGAAATGCCTGTCGTTTGCTTTAGATATTCTAATCGTGCCATAGTTTTGTGATTGCAAGACCTTAATTTAACGTTGTTTCGTCAGTGTAATATATTCTTTGATTCAGATTTCGACTTTAAATAGATTCTTCGCAATATCACTATTTCGTTTTTCTCTATCAGCATACTCTTTCGATTTTATTTTATAAAATAGAAATTCATGTCAGCTTTAATTGGTTAAATCACTCTTGTAGATATTCTAGCCGGTGTTTCATTCTGTGAGATAGCAACCTGAATTATTAATTTTTTAAAATGCTATCCATGAATAATAATGATTATTTTACCAATCGCGTATTTTATGTCGTCATCAACCACTATGTTCTTGCTTCCACGAGTTTTCGCTACAAATTTCAACCGTCTCACTTACACTCATATTTTGTTCCCACGCGTCTATTTCATACACGTTTTAGATTAGGTCGTTTATGATTTTGAGCTGCAGAGTTTAAATTATTCTCCATTATTACATCCACAAACAGTTATAATTAAATTAGCGGAAAGATATACTTGAACTTTTCCCGCGCCTAGATTATTGGCAGTGGTTCATATGGAATAGCCCACAGACCACCTAGACTGCACCCATGCTATTCAATACAACTATACCAATGAAGCCTCGACAGGGGAGCGGTGGAGTGTGTGCGGAAGTTTGGCTCCGTCTTCTTTTGACAGAGTGTGATTCAATAAAATGTATATTATTGTCATATTTGATGAAATTTTAAAAAAGTTAATAATTTTTATTTAAAAGTAATGTGAAATAGAAAGGAATATATTTTTAATAAACTATCATAAAATATTTAATTATTTTGAGAAGTTTTGTGAAATATTTTTAAATCAGGATTTAAAATAAAATTCTAGTTATATTAAAATCTTTATTGCCCTTTAAATAGTGTTACTTTATTTAATACTTGTTGCTTTGTGCCTTTTAAGGAATTGAATATTTTTGTTTTATGATTCATTCTTACATCTACATATTTTTCAGAAATTGCTCTAATAAGTTTTAATCACTGTGTAATTATAGGGAAGTGCATTGTTGACAATTGTAATAGCCGATCAGATCGGAATAGTGATGAAATTTCAATTTTTAGGTAAGTAATAATCAGAAATAATGGAGCACGTTTTATGGCATTAAACGGCTTTGCGCAGTATTGGCTCTATTTTTAGGTGCCCACATGTTTAACAATTATTGTTAGCGAGGTAACAAGTATTTAATGGTTTATTAAATAATGCCATGTGAAATATTTTGGTGATGCGTGTACTGGCATCTTGGAAACTATAAGCGATACGAAAATGGGCAGTTGGGAAAAAAAAACTTAATGACGTTTGCAACTAGATCTAGGTTTTTGAGTTATTTTGAAAAAAAGTTAATATGGCGTTATTCGTCTGTAACTTTTTTATTTAGAGGAGTTTTTAAAATCTGAAAACACTTTTCCGCAGCAAATTTTTTCGAAGAATTTTCCTGTATATTTAGATTTTCAGTGCAACGTTTCACTTGCAAGAAAATTCAAATTCAACATGGCGCCCATACAAAAAAATTAAGTTGATGATGGTTTCGCGCAACCGTAACTGTTCAAAATTCTAATATTGTAAATTTCTTAATTAGATTCTTAACTTATTATTATTTAGCAAATATAAATTATAATTGTAAAATTAGCCATTCCTTCTAAACAAGGTTATAAACTGTTTTATGTAGGCCAGTTATATATATTGGAAAACCGTTATTTGAGGGTTTCGGATTATTTAGTTTATGGTTACAGTATATTGTAAAATTATGTATTTCTGTAAATTAGGGTTTAAATAGCAGTCCAAGGACAGGAGTCGAGTTAGTTCCTCGAGTTACTTCAATTCATCCACAACATCAGAGGGCACACTCTCTTGACAACATACTTTTTAGTTTCTGTTATATATTCTTTTGTGTACATATTTTGTTTCTAAATACATTGTTGTGAATACATTTTTGCGGTTTTTTCTGGTCCTTCGAGAATTAAACGAATACATTAATGTGCTCACAGATGAGGTGCAGCAGCACAAGGAGCGATTAAACATTTTTTAAAAACGAGAAAAAAATCTAAATAACATTGAAATTCCTCGAAAAAACTTGCTGCGGAAAAGTGTTTTCAGATTTTAAAAAGTCTTCTAAATTAAAAGTTACAGACGAATAACGCCATAATAACTTTTTTCCAAAATAACTCAAAAACCTAGATCTAGTTGCAAGCGTCATTAAGTTAGCAACAGAATTTTCCCCCAACTGCCGATTTTCGTATCTCTTATAGTTTCCAAGATGCCAGTACACGCACCACCAAAATGTTCCACATGGTATTATTTAATAAACCATTAAATACTTGTTATCTCGCTAAGAATAATTGTTAAACATATGAGCACTAAAAAACACAGAGCCGATACTGGAAATGTCAGCACAACGCCTGCGCAGAGCTTTAATGCCATAAAACGTGTCCCATTATTTCTAATTATTACTTACCTAAGAAATGAAATTTCACCACTATTCCGATCTAATCGGCTATTACAATTGTCAACAATGCACTTCTTCATAATTATACAAATAAAACTCGTATATTTCACAAAATAATCACAATGTTACCACAACAAAAGTCTAACATTGACTGAGAGCATGAGGCCGGATGCGACTTAACGCAGTTCAATCGACGTCACCAATAGAAGTCGAGCATTCTGAATTGCGCATACGTATTTGCTGCAGCAGAAGGAATAACCCCAAAAAATGAAACTTAAGCTGTGTAATAGGGTATATTCTTAGAATTATGAGGAACACATTTTATATATATATTCAGACCGGTGCTGCTATTTGATCTATAGTGTTTTTCGGATGGTTATGCCGTGACCTAAATAACTAGTCGCTGCCAGTACCAAAATTAACGTGTATAATTCTAGTCTTAGCTGGAATTCTTTAACATGCCCTTGTTGTTCTTAAGTTAGGCGTCGGAACCGCTAACAGTACCCCTGTACCCGCCCATATATTGATTTCGATTTATATTGCTGGTATACTCGCGTCAAGAATTCAGACGTCTTACGTCACGACTGACGTTATACATTTATTTTTATTGTCAACGTAATTTTAGCTATTTGGTCGCGTTAAAAACAATCATTTTTTGCAATTTAGTGCAATATATAATTCAAACTTTTAGTGTAGTATATAGTTTTATTACTATCAGTTGCAGTTTCTTAAATATTTTAATGAAAATATAATGAATTATTCATTTGTTCGTATGACGTAAGTCGTCTGAATTCGCGAGTATATTACTGCTGCTACGGCCGGAACCTCTTCTCAGATAACGATAGTTTTCCGAGTCGTTCGGTAGCCGCCTCTTCAATCACTGTCAGAATTTTCAGTGACGACTTCACAAAAGCTTCGCCACGACTGTTGTGAGAGTTACGGCGTACCTTTTTATTTGATAAAAACAATCCCTAACTACGTTGGGAAAGGCAGGAGTTTATTAATTTTTTAAAATTTGTTATGAGGAAATATCTCACAAAAATGTATTTTAGAGATAGAAGAATGCATTTATTTCCGAAAATAGTTACCCAGAAATCCTGAATATCAATAAAAATTCTTTAACTAATAATTTAAACTATGAAAAATATTGTTTATTACTTTCAAGGTAATTTATCATTTATAGTAAGTAAATAGTAATATTTATTATCCCTTCTTAAAAATTGAAACTTGTTTTTTAGGATAAAGAATTTTGTAATTTATGATATCAGTGCGAAACTAAAAAATACGTTTCGCAACTGAAATGATTACATTCGTTAATATATTACATTGCCTTGACACATTATTTTTTTAATGCTGGTGGAATAGATTGAGAGTATTGAAATATTGAAACATTTATTTTGCCGTGGTATTACTTTCGTTTAAAATGTAAATGGTATTTTTGAAATAAAATTAAAAGAACATGATTTTAAATCAACAATAAATGTGTCATTGTTGATAAAATATATATTTAAAAAAAGCCACTAGTAAATTTTTGCGAAATCATTAATTACGTAGTAATAAGTAATCATTAGAATTAATTACTCTTAATATTGAATCCTATATTATTTGTTAAAGAAAAGACGTACAAATTCATTTTAATTATCTTAATTACTACCGCTGCAAATAAAAATATATATTTTGTCCAACTGTAAAAAAGACGATTTTTTTAATCGCTTTAGCTATGCAACATTTGCCATGTTTAAACGGCGATTAACAAAAGCATGCTCTCGAAAACATGAATAAAAAAATGGAAACAAAAACACGGGATCGTAAAAAATGTTTTTTTTCACAGTTCCTGTACTTTTTTCTGTAACTTCTGATAAAAACATATTGAAAAGTAATAAACTTACAGTGACAAATACTATGGATAGTTGGACAAAAAATATTGTTTATATTTTGAGCGCGAAATCAGTTTTTATGGATCTTTCGAATGATTTTTTCACATTTGCACGCTCCATTAAGAATACACTTGTCAAAAAGTCAGGGAAGGTACGGATTCGCTGGTGCGACTGCGGCTGCGGCTCGCGATTGCGACTCGTCGCCGACCAATAGGCAGTCTAAATGCTGTAGTTGAGAACATTCAGGCTGTTTATTGGTTGCCGACGAGTCGCAGCTGCAGTCGCACCAGCGAATCCGTACCTTAAGAAAGCTATGTGCCTCCACAATAGAAGTAAGAATTTAGTTTAGAATAAATCTCAGAGAAAACAGAAAATTGTCAATATAGACAATATAAATTTTCATAATACATGTTTTTCTGCCTCTGCCTTTGATAAATTAAGTAACTTCTTTAAACATTTTAATGAATCGAAATATAATTATTAAAAAAATATATACATTAGGCACAAGGCTAAATTTATTTTCTGTACTATTTCAACAGCAGCAGAATAATTGTTATTCGGGTTTGATGAATAGTGAGAGGACAGGTAAAATATATTTGTAATGTTTCTATTTTACTAACTTTTTTTGGTGTTCAATAAAACATGAACAATTCTTTACACTAGTACAATTTTACATCCTTAAAATATTAGAGACCTGAGAAAGTACTTTCTTGTTCCATTTTTTACGATAATGTTGCTATTTGTTGTGATTAACTTTAAAAAAGATTACACGTCGCTCAAATGCGCCATTTTAGAGAAAACTGCATTTAATGGTTTTATTAAGCTTAGAAACCAACATACAGAGTGAACCTTAAATAAGTATACATATTTTAACCAGCAGTACAGTCACTGTGTAGAACACATAATTAATAGTTTTTTTTACCAAGAAAAAAAAAACAGAAATTAAAAAATCAAATTTCATGATTTCTCGATCGAAAACTTGTTGATGATCGCTGATTCGACTCCCATACTAATATTTTTAAGTCATGGTGGATGAGAATTCCACAGCGTTGCCAGTATTACACTAATGTCTTCGAATAGGCTTCAGCAATGTTAACTAGAATTTTTAGACACGTCAAAGGATGATTGAAATATGTTAATTTATGAAAATATTAACTGCCATCTCCTCCCCTTGGCCCTTCCTATACCTCACCAATAAATTGAAAATATAAACCAGATTCTCTTCTCACAATCATAGTTCAATCTAAAATTTGGTTATTATCAATTTTTACTACACTCCAACTGATTTATCACAATTCATTATCGTTATCACTATCACTGATTATCACTAACAAATATGCTTTTAGCATACCCACCTTTTCACACTATACTTTGCGAAAAATATTAATTAAATACACAAGACATTTAAGAGAAAAACACTGCCCGTGAAAACAATAAAACGATTTAAATACGTTTTATACGTTAGTGCCGCAACTCTTAAAACAAGCAGTGCATTACTTAAAGAAATCATTAGCTTAGTTCAGTTTTAGAAAATGCAAAAGCATCTCATTAACTTTCAATTTACGTGTATTGAAATTATTAAATCCTTTTCCACAAATATTACATGTTTTCTTTCCACTTGCCACAGCTTATTCCTTTGCCCTGGGTCATACTAGTGCACCGGTATCAACATAACCTTTATCAATCCTAGAGGATGGGGCTGGGGCGGGACAATTCGCCTACTTCTCGTGACATCTACCTGCTACCTGTGCCTACGACACCAATTTCTTGCATGCTATTGAATCTGCTTTTAAATATTTTACTTTGTCTTCTCTTGATATTGAACGCATACATCAAGCTAGTTATTTTGTTATTTCATATTTTTTGTTTCTTTTTAAAATCTGTTTCACCCGCTAAGAAACTACGAAGTACGAAATGCTTAACACTGACACGTTGTTTGAGGTTATGTGGCGACAATGAACTCTAAGATGTTGTGTGAAAATCATAGTTTTCTGGTATTCTTCATAAAATAATTTACGGGGATAATTTGTGATAATCTTTCAGTGTACAATGGTATTAACTTGTGAAATATGGATAACTGTTTAAATATTTGGTTTTTCAGTAACTAGGTGAGCTCTAATGCACGTTTATGAATAATTTTTGGAATCATTGGGCAAAGTAACTTCCTAAACACTTTAATTGATAGTATCGAACTTGCGGAAATTCATATTTTATTTGTTTATGATAATTTTACTTTACTTATTGATAAAAACAAGTTTTTTAAATTAGAAACAACAGCAAAAATTTAATTTACGTTAAAACATTATTTATCTTACAGATGATACGGCAACCTCACCTTCAGTAAATCATATGGTTTATTTTATTAGGTTACGTCAGTGGTCTATCTGGTCAGCGGTCCTCAAAATCTGGTTATTAAAAAATAATAATATCTCCATAAATACTTGAAATTTTTAAAAATAATACTAGATTCTAATCAATTAGATCAGAAATAAAGCTATTTTTTGTTAATGCGTTTTATTTTATTAGTTTTTAAATGTTGTATTTCTTTCATGTCATATTTCTATGTATTGTGATCACGCTGTTTTATAAGAACACCATTACTAACTGTAATAGTTGTCAGTCTCAACACATACGTTAAACATAGTTTTCTCTAAAATAGTGCATTTTATCGACATGTAACAAGTATACTATTTTTAAAACTAATTGACTGTTTTAAAATAACTAATAATTTTTTAAAAATCTGTCTTTAAAAAAATCTGAAAGGAATAATATAATGGCGCCTTTAAGGCACTATAGTTTTAATTCAAAATTAGATTAGATAATTGCGTTTATATCAATAAAGAAATGTCGTTTCCAAAATTTGAGTACAATTACCCAACAAATAAGAAAATAATTATTATAAAAAAATGGAATAAAGAAAATGCTTTATCAGATCTATAACTGATTAAGGAAGAACAATTGTAAATTGATTTAAATACATTGAAGATAGCTTATCACAGTTTTATCCAATCCAATCTAATAGTTCATATGCAATATTTGTGAGCGAGCATGCAACTTCAATTATTAATGTTTCCGCTCACCAGAGAAGTGCTGTCAGAATTATGATTGGATTGGGTTACAGGGATGAATGTAGAGATCAATTTATAAAATTGAATATACTAACAGTGTCTTGTATATATATATACCTTGCCTTTTGTATATAAAATAGAATTCGAGTGACATGTTGACTGGAAATCAGATACATTCACATGATACCAGAATAAAAAATACAGGTATACGCCCATTTAATGTGTTGCCGCTTCGTATAAGGCCCGCTACAGACTATGCGTGAATTCGCTATTCGCGATGCGTGGTTTGTAAGAAATTCGTGCATGGTGCGTAGGGTTTTTATGAATGGTTTTTCAACGAACAAGACCCTACACACTATTCGCGAATTCCTCGCATATCACGAATCGCGCATAACAAATCGCGAATTCACGCATAGTCTGTAGCGGGCCTTAGATTTGCTACAGACTATGCGATGCGTGATTTGTAAGGAATTCGTGCATCACGTTATGAATGGATTTTTAACGAACAAGACCCTACACACTATTCGTGAATTCATCGCATATCACGAATCGCGCATAACGAATCGCGAATTCACGCTTAGTCTGTAGCGGGCCTAAGGGATCTAAATATTGTGCAATTTAAGAAAAGAATCAAATTATTTCTATTGAGAAACGCTTTTTTGACATAGAACAGTTTTTTGTGAGTGATTTCAATTTAATTTAATTATTTATTGTAGTAGATATACTAGAACATGTATGTATGCGGTACTTTAAATTGTTTTAACTTGTGCATTTGACTTTTACTATTTTAATTTCAACGAAGGTCTATGTTATTATTGTTTCATTTTAGCTTTCGCTTGTATTTGTAATTTTTATCTAGTGAACTTAGTTCTACTTCCCCCATCCCCTTTTTCTTGTAACGTGTGTAAACACATTTGTGTATTGACACGAAATTATAAATAAATAATTAAATAAAAATCACATTTTATTATAACAACCTGTATAAAAGGAGTGATACCAGCACATTAAGTTAAAATTTAGAACAGATATGTACTTATATGACAGAAATTATTCGAAACCTATATTTGTCATAATGACTTGATGACGATAGTTTCAAACCAGAAAACACAGTAGACTTACAGCAAAAAATAACAAGGAAATAGTTTCCACTCGACGCTATTTTCATAATACACTGCACGAGGTAAACACTTTGAACTCATTTATTTCACTGAAAATATGTCATAGTTTTCAGATCAAAATTTCGTTTTTCCAGGGATTAAAAGATAACTAATGCATTCCTATAAATAAAACGATAAAGTTAAGCCGCTGGTTTTTACAAAGGACGTTTCTATTATTAATCAATAATTGTTATCTATTTATTTATGTACTTAGTGGCTATCAAAATAGGTGCTTAATGCTAAAACATCAAACTGTCTGCAGTAATCCGTTTGTTGATATATTTATTGAGCATATCTTTTATTGTCTAGAACCTATTTGTAATGCATACAAATATGGTTGTAAATTAAGTATATAAAGTGGTGATTTATTAATTTGTTATGCATGGACTTACACACAGTTTAAAATTTTAAAAAATTAAGACGAAATTTTGTATGTGATTAAAATTCTGACTGTATACATACTTTGACACTGCATTTATTTTCTTTAAAAAAAATCAAGTTTCACAAGGTTTAAAAGAATATTAGGTAGTTGTCTAAATATTTTAGTATTGCTGCCATTGAAATAAACATGATTATTTATTTATTAGTTGACGTCAATAAAATGGTCAACACACTTGCAAATCATGTTTATTGGTTTCGCACATATTTTATGATATACCTAAGTGTACCCTCATTACTACCTACGTGTAGAAGTATATACAAGAACGTACCAAAATTAATGTTTTGCATATTACATTTTGTCATATCTATACTTCTAAATAAATAAATGAATAAATAAATATTGCGGGGAACCATGTGATTTTGTGTTACGCCGCTGCCTTGGCCGTACAGCGGTAAGTTTCGTTTTATTTCATGCACCTAAAATTTAAACTTTTCCGGGAGGGTTGTCTCACTTTAGACCTGGAATTATGCAGCCAACTCTATATATTCTTAACCCTTAAGTGGTCGCTATATGAAGTGTGGCTTAAGTAGTCGCTTGGCGTATTTTATACGCCCAATCAGAAAGCAAGTATTAAAACTATACCTTACGTAGAATTTTATTCTTATTTACATAATAAAATACTGTACGGTTTATTTAATATTTTATTTATTGTACAAAGATATATAACGCTCGTACATAAGTGCAAAAAGTATATGTAATAGTAATTAGGCGTAATTATGCTAAAATTAAAATAATGTCTTTTGCTAGATTACAAAATTTTTTTTACAAAATAAATTGTTTTATAAATAAATAAAATAGAACAAGAGAATTCTAAACCGAAAACAGTAAGGGTTCTAGTAAATATTTTCTCATTCATCATCGGTGTCGGAACGATTGCATTCTAAACAGATATGTGTAGTAACAACCTGCTCCTTACAGGCTGGTTAACTACAATTTTGGCATGTGATTGTAGTTATCCTATTCTTTTTTCTACCACACTGAACACAACTTTTTTCAGAAGATACTTTTGGGATATTTTCTTCAGACTTATATCTACGCAAAAATTGTTTCATTTCTATAGGCAGATTGCGAATGCTTGCTCTCATTACCAAATGAGATTTCATCAGTAACATTCCCAATTCTTTTAGAAAAATTCTACGATTTTTACCATTCTGATGATATGCATTGAATGGCTGGTAAAAAATTATCAAAGGCCATCGTCTGGTGCGCTTTTGTACAGAATATGTAGAACACATTTGGTCGACTGTGTCGACTCCTCCTTTGGTACTATTATAAAACAGAACTATATCTGGTTTCTGGGTCGCACAATCTACATCATCTTTGGTATGCATAGTGGAAAGCAATATTTCTGCTTTATTTTTTTTAACAGTAAGACACAAGAGTTATATCCCTTGAAAAAGCAAAAATAGATGAATTTATGAGCCTGCTTTTATTAGGTAGTAACTGGAAGTTTCTTTTTATTTTTTCTCAGTGTTCCTACCAATGTGATCTTCATTTCAAGAAGCTTTAGAGCCAGCGGATAACTGGTGTACCAGTTATCGGTTGTTAGATTTCTATTCTTATTCTTGAATGGCTGAACTAGTCTGAGAACAACATCTGTTGGAGAATTTGAAGATTCGTATGTACCGGAAGGTTGCTTACCACAGCATACTTCTAACTTAGAAACGTAAAACGTTTTAAAATCGCATAGTGCGAAAATTTTAATACCATATTTCGCCGGTTTGTTTGGAATGTACTGTATGAAGCTGCAATGACCCCGAAACGGAACCAGCATCTCATCTATCGTTAAAAACTCTCCTGGACAATAATTTTTTTGACAATTATCTGTAAACTCATTCAGAATCTCTCTAACTGCCGCTAGTTTGTCCGTTGTCTTTCTTTGTTCACGATCATTTATGTCATCAAGTCTTAGTGCCCTCAGAAGAAACAAGAAACGTTTATAACCTATAGAAGCTTGAAATATGGGCAATCCAGTACCGTCAGTGGTCCATATCTCCCTGAAATCTGTATGACTAAGTTTCTTCAATCCTGAAAGGTATAATATTCCGAGAAAGGCTAACATCTCTTCTTTACTTGTTTCTTTTACATCTCTTTCTCGGGTGTAATGTTCTTGGGTACTTCTGATAAAAATATTTGTCTAATTTACTGTATTCTCTGTCATGTTTTCAGTAAAATAGCAAAAGAAAGCATTTATTTCATCGGAAACCTGTTCTCTGCTTAGAAGAAGATGAGGTAAAATTTTTGTAATATTTTTTGCGTCAGTTTTGGCAAACTTACTTTTCAGTGGCTGTTTACTCCACAATATATTTTTATCTCTACTGACAAACATAGGATATCGAAATGTCCCATTTTCTGTTGATTTTCCGATTGACTATTTTGAATAGCTAATAAATCTTGACCATCGCCTTCTTGTTCTGAATATGAGTTATGGTCACTGTTCTCGATTAGTTCATCTGATGCATCTTCATGCCTGCCTCCCATATAATCGCTCTCAGGTTCTTCTAGAATTTTCTGCATAATGGCTTTCATTTCAACTTGGGTAAGCCTTTGAGGGTTTTTTACTGGCACCGTAAACCTATGTTAACAGATTTTATTACGTTAATACGTATATAAAGATATACAGACATATTTCCAGAATTAAAAAAATTGTTACTTAGATGGTCGCGTGGTGTACAATTTACGCCAGTCAACATATAATCGCTGCTCTCAGAAGTTCACTGACTACTAAGAACTGTAATACTGATCCTATATACAGAAGAAGGAGGATACGTGGGCGGTCCTCCCCCACCAGTGCTTAGTTTCCAAGAACTGCAGGTTCAGATTTGTTTGGAGTACTTTTTACGCCTTAGCGACCAGCCTTAGGGTTAAAACGCAGACAAAGAACTTTCTATTGATATATATTTTGTTGCATTAAACTAATTTGTAGTTCATCTCCATAATTAATATTTTCAATGCATGATTAATGCCTCTAGGACCCGGCTTTGATTAGCCAAACTAGCCAATTCGTGTTAGGATATACATGAAACACATGTTTAAATGCAATTCTTACTATTAACATTTGGTTGAAGATACTTTGCAGTGGGCTCTTGGACTAACAGTTGAGTGACGGAATTTGAAATGTTACAGGAAATTATTTCAAAACTTATACAACAAATATTAACATAAATAAATTGCCATGGAATGTAAACAAAACCACGTAGCTGAAATAGCGATATTATTAGTGTAATGTTACAGCGCCGTTTGTTTCCATTGATACAGGTGCAGGTTACGGTGTTGGTAATGTACACATGCGTTTGTTTCTCGTATTTTTGCATTTTTGTGGCATTTGTGGGTCATAGATACATAGTGTAAATACTGTGTAGGTAATGCCGTAATTATTAGTGGTGATGTGGTGAACTTACGGTATTGATAAACGTAACTTATTCTTTTGTTTACAATATGGATCGCTCGTGACAATTACGGCGATAATGTTGTTAGGTAAGCATCAGATAGATGATTTTACTTGAGGTATTTATAAAATTATGTCATATGATTTTTCATTAAGCTACTTGTTTTAATTTGAAAAATAATAAGTAAAAGTAATGAATTATGATATTTAACATTTTTATTATTTATTTTAATTAATTTAATATTTGTTAGCTATTTATTACTGATTTCAGTTCTCTTAAGACATTTAAAAAAAAATTATTTATTACTTTTGTTTATTATGTTTTCAGAAGAAAACAGGTAATTTAATGAAGTGAAGTCAGGTAACAAAATTTTATAAATCCCTCAAATAACATTCTACATCAAGCAAATTGTAGGACCAAATACAGAACATGTTATTTGGAATTAGAATGAAGCGCTGAATAAAATAAATGGGAAAAAATGTAATTTTGCTGTACCATTGATTTTCTAAACGCCCTGTATACATTCTGGTAGCTTAATAGAAAAGTTTAATTGATTCTTTACAAGTTTACATTTACAGTGCTTCCTTTTATCGCGCTTTATCGCCCCTACACCATATTCTTTTAAATTTTTTTTGGCATGGGAAATATATTTTATAATGCAATACTTCTTCCCTTTGCCCGGTGAGATACACTTTTTGTGTTCAATATCAATTTCGAAAATAATATACCTATTCTTTCTCCTGCACATATTTGAAAAAATCATGCAATTTCCCCATTATGGAAGGCGCGAGTTATCTTACCAACAATGTGCTGATAGTGCAACCCTTGCACATTCCTTATTCATAGTCTATATATATGGGTCAAGTTTATTGTTTAAGCAGTTATCGTCAGAGGTAAATACAGTATTCATGCCTTTGAAACTATTGTACGCTTCTCTTTAACTCAAACGATACTTTTGTGTGTTTTTTAAGAATAAAAATTTGTTTTTAAAAACCAAACTCGCTCGGCACAAAAGTTATCTGGCGCAGTCGTTCGGATCTTTTTTTGGAGCTTTTCCAAGGGAATATTGGAAATCTCGTCGTACCTTCGACTAACCAAAGAAGAACCTACACAGCTGAACCGTCGCCATATCTTTGGTGAACCCCTAGGCTAAGAAAAACGAAGAATCAAGCAAAGAAGTTCATAGTTATTCAAGAAAGAAATTAGAAGCAAGTAAGAAAACAACAGTGATTAGGCTGTGGAGAAATTATAGTCCAGTCAAAATTTCCACTTTTGCGAAATTACTGGCTGTAATCGCTGTATCCACCCTATCCGAAGCAACCAAGACATCGTGAGGCTTTGCACTTGTATTTTTAGGTGTCGAAGTGCCTAATTATACATAAGCCCTAGAAGCAACCAAGATCGTGTACTCTCTTTCCCAAGACTGCATGTAATCTAAATCGTGCATAGGAAAGATTGACCCAAGCAAGAAGCCATCTTTAAAGAAACCATCTCTAAAAGCACGTAGCCTTGAGCTACTTAAAGTATTTCAAGTTAGGGAATTTAGGGAAACTGACAAAGACTTTGACCTGACAAAAAGCCCTCCTGCTCGAGAAGCATATATAATCAATCAAATATAATACTGCTTATATCTTGTAATCGATTATATACACCAGAGCCTTCATGTTTTCTGCCATCAAAATTTTTCTCTTGTAAGTAATTTTCATGACTGACAATTATTCTGACGACGACACATTAGCTAATCTTTTTTCTAGAGTTTTTTCCCCAAATCAATTTTTAATAGAACCCGCTGTTAACGAACCAAATTTAAACATGGCTCAAGCCAATATTACCATTCGCGATTATTTAGATTTAATTCCATTCTTCGACGGTGATGTTTCAAAATTACCGAATTTTATAGATTCATGTGAAAAAGTTTACGGTATGCTTATCGTAGATAATAATGCCGCGAGAATTCAATTTTTAATGTTACATTTTCGGAATAAAATAATTGGTAAAGCCGCAGAAATATTAGCTGCCCGCGAAATTACAACTTTTCCTGAATTAAAAACACTTTTATTAAATACTTTTGGAGACCAAAGAAATGAAGAATCACTATTAAATGATTTAATGATGCTGGTACAAAACAATAATGAAACTGCCACACAATTCGCAGATAGAGTAATCTCCCTGAGAAGCCTTTTACTTTCAAAAATTCAAATGTCAACATTGTCAGCAGCACTACGTCAAGAAAAAATCACTCTGTATAATAAAATGGCTCTAAGAACATATCTATCAGGACTCAACTCACATTTAAGTCATCTACTACGATGCAAACAACCACAATCTCTTGAGGATGCCATAAATAAAGTGGTCGAAGAAGAAAATATGTCATACAATCGTCAACAAAAATTAGGACCAAAAAATAATTTCCAAAAAAATAATTCACCACATATAAGAACCGTACAAGGAAATTTTAAACCTGTTCAATCGCATTCCGAAAGGCCTCCAATTCAATAGACCTATTCAGAATGTCAATTCAACTTTTCCACATCGAATTCCTAATTTTTCTAGTTCGAGATCTTCTCAACAGAGACAATTCCCAGGACCCTTTCAACGTCCCAATTTTTCAAATTTTCCTCAAAGACAAAATTTTCCACAACAATCGCATTTCCAAAATCAACCATTCCCCTCAAATAATCAAAATTCTAATCGTACCAATGTTCAAATGCCCCAGCGTCCTAGACAAACATATCCTCAACCTATGGATACTTCATCGGGAAATACCAGGCAAACAAGACCACAGCAACAACCACCACCAAGATTTACGTTCCAAGAGTTACACTTCCAAGATAATTCCCCATGTGCAGATACTGAACCTGAATATTACGAAGAAGAGCCCTACTGTGAAGAAGAATGTTTCTATCCTGAAGAATATGCTGAATATCAAGGAAACTATACAGAGGACGAAAATTTTCCTATGCCAGCCTCGGAGAACAATATGAAGAATACGAATTCCCCAAATACGACGAACCTTACCAGTTCCAAGAACCAATAGTAGACTTAGAGATCAACATCGCATCCAATAGTAAACTTCCATATATAATTATCCCAGAACTTCAGGCAAGATTTATGATAGATACAGGATCAACAAAATCATTAATTACAGAATATATGGCACATGTACATTTCGAGGATAAAATGTACTTTCACCCTTTCAAAATTAAAACACCCCATACTACATCTATACATGAATGGGCTGCAGACATTCCAATTTCAAAAATATTTAAAAATCCTGAATTAATACACACACACTTTGTATTTAATTTCAGCGATGCATATGATGGTCTAATCGGCTTAGATCTCTTACAAAAGATTGGAGCCACCCTTGACTTCAAAAATGGCTACTTGACCACAGACAGGACAAAAATTCCTTTATTTAGTGAAGGAAAAAGACTAATTCACCCCGACGCTGACGACTATAAAAAAGAAAATAAAAAATATACATATAGTATTCCAGCAAAAACTGAAATCATAGCAAAAGTACCAATAATGGAAGAAAGTGGAGAAGCAATAATTAACTCCCTGGTAATTAAAGAAAAAGTAGAAATTCCGGCTGGAATAGTTAATATAGAAAACAGAGAAGCAACAGTTTTGCTTGTAAACAACACGGATGAGCAAGTAAATTTTCAGTTAGGAGAACCCCTTGCATGCATAAATGGATGTAATTTAAATAATTTCGAACCAGAACCAATGAACACTGATGAATATTTCCAAAATTCGTTAACTGACTATGATACTTTACAAAAGAAAAATTTAGAAAATTTAGATTTGCGACATTGTAATCAAGAAGAATACGAAGCTGTAAGAAAAGTTTGTTATGACTACAGAGACATCTTTTATTGTGAAGGAATTCCATTGACATTCACAAATCAAGTCAAACATGAAATAAGAACAACAGACAATATTCCAGTATATACAAAGTCATACAGATTTCCTCAAATTTACAAAGAAGAAGTTAAAAATCAGATATCTTCCATGCTAGGTCAAAATATAATCCGTGACTCAGTTTCACCATGGTCCTCTCCTATATGGATTGTACCTAAAAAAATGGACAATAGTGGAAAAAGAAAATTTAGAATTGTTATCGACTACCGAAAATTGAATGAAAAAACAGTTCCAGATAAATTTCCCATACCAAATATAAATGATGTGCTTGATAAGCTAGGAAGAAGTCAATATTTTACAACATTAGATTTGGTTAGTGGATACCATCAAATAGAAATGGATCCTAAAGACATTGAGAAGACAGCATTCTCAACAGACGACGGACATTACGAATTCCTAAGAATGCCCTTTGGCCTCAAAAATGCCCCCTCCACATTCCAAAGAACAATGAACCATGTACTATCAGGTTTACATAATAAATGTCTAGTTTATATGGATGACATACTGATATTTTCAACGTCATTGCAAGAACACATAGAAAGTATAAGATTAATATTTGACAGATTTAGACAGACAAATCTAAAAATACAGCTAGATAAATCAGAATTTCTGAAACAGACTGTAAAATTCTTAGGACATATTATAACACCTGAAGGAATATTACCAAATCCTGACAAAATTCAAGCAATTTTAAAATTTCCAATTCCAAAAACAAAGAAAGAAATTCAATCATTTCTCGGATTAATTGGTTACTACAGAAAATTTATTAAAGATTGTTCCAAATTGACGAAACCTTTGACCTTATGCTTAAAAAAAGGCGCAAAAATAGAACATACCGAAGAATTTATCAGAGCATTCGAAATATGTAAAAGAATTCTGACAAATAGCCCACTATTACAACATCCAGATTTTTCAAAACCGTTTATCTTAACAACAGATGCTTCACAATATGCATTAGGAGCAGTACTATCCCAAGGTGAAGTAGGCAATGATAAACCTATAGCCTATGCCTCAAGAACATTGAGTGAATCTGAGAAGAATTACTCAGTGATTGAAAAAGAACTACTCGGTTTAGTTTGGGCAACCCAGTATTTTAGACCATACCTATATGGACGAAGGTTTACAGTTTACACTGACCATAGACCATTAAGATGGTTATTCTCTCTAAAAGATGTACAAAATTCAAAATTTGCAAGATGGAGAACAAAATTACAAGACTATGATTTTACTATTGAGTATAAAAAAGGAAAACTTAATACAAACGCAGATGCATTATCCAGAATCCAAATTCATCCTATAGACACCGAATCTATGCAAGTAAACATTGATGACCCTGAATTAGATCAAATTATTCAAGACCTCGACCAAACTTGAGAACACCTACTGAAGATGAAGTAGAGAGAATCCTGAATCCACCAGAAAATCTTGAAGATATACCACAAGAACATGTAGAAATGTCCACTGTTCACTCAAACAGAGATGATGAACCACGCAATACTATTCAAATTCTAGACGATATAATAAACTCAAAACCAAAACAAATAATAATAAAATCTGTTCTTATGAATCCACAAAAGACAAAAACTTTAAAAACAGATAACAAAGTTATAGTATATGCGGAGATAACAAAAGAAGATAATGAAGATCAAATTGTCACCCTTTTGAGAGAATATACAACAGAAAACGTAACTTTCTATATGTATTTTGACACAGATAAAATGTATCAGGACTTTTGTCGAATATATGAAACATATTTTAATAATAATGGACCAAAATTAGTAAAATGCACACAACAGAGAATAGTTTTGAGAAAAAGGGATGAAATTAATGAACTATAAGAACTATTAATGAACTATAAGAACTTACCACGAAGGAAAAACTAATCATAGAGGATCACAAGAAACATTTGAAAAACTTAAACAAAGATATTATTGGAATAATATGTTAACAACTATACAAGAATACATTAACAATTGTAATGTATGCCAGAAAGGCAAATATGACAGACATCCTCCTCAAATTCCAATGAACTTAACACCCACTCAAAAGAAACCTTTTGAACTAATATATATGGACACATTTACATTAGAACAAAAAAATTATCTGACTCTTGTTGATAGTTTTTCAAAATTCGGACAAGCTATCCCTATTAAATGCAAAGAAGCATGTGAAGTAACAAGAGCTCTAATAGAATATTTTGAACATTATGGAACATGTTCAGCCATAATAACGGACAATGGAAAAGAATTTATAAATAATCAAGTAAAAAATTTGTTAGCTTTTCATAAAATTGACATTCACTTTACTACACCCTTTCACCCAGAGTCGAACGGAACTGTTGAAAGATTCCATTCAACAATAATTGAACATTTTAGAATATTCCGACAAAATCCAGAATTAAATAAAAAGACAGATGAACAACTTATGAAATTGGCTATAATTGCTTATAACCATACAAACCACTCTACAACAGGACACACGCCCTTTGAGATTATTTTCGGACATACATCCAGTAAAGATATTATGGATACAAAATCTAACCAAATAATATTCGATTATTCCTTAGACGAGCATAGAAAGTCGTTATCTCATATGTATAACAATATACAAGGAAGAACAGAAAGTCGGAAAAAGACAAACGTTGAGAGAGTTAATAAAAATGTAAAAAATCCCCAAGAAAAATTCAAAATTGGTCAAACAGTGTATATAAAAGCACCGAAAAAACGTGGATCAAAAACCGTAACTAAATTTAATGGCCCTTTCAAAATTATTCGTTTAAATGATGATAACACATGTGTCGTTAAACTACAAAATAATAAAGAAAAACGAGTACATCTATCAAACTTAAAATCTAATGTTATAGGTCCCTCTGTGGAACCCTCATCTTTACCATCACCACAACCAGGAACATCGAATTAAAAGAGATAAATGACAATCCAGGCCTTCTACCAGTACATTTAGGAGAAGCAAACAATGTCATATCAGAATGGGAATTAATCAATGTTTTCGACTTACAACCCCTATACGAAGTATTTATACAAGAAAAAGATGAAATTCTTAAAATTCTTTCAGAGATAAGCAAATCCATTTATCCAAAAATGCCCTGTAAAATAGAAGGAGTTGAACTGTCTATAATTGCAGATATATTACACCAGTTAAATAAAACTTTAATATATGAAATTCAGAGAGCCACTCTGTTATTTAATCAAGTATCACCCACATATACTAGAAGACCTAGAGGACTTTTCAACTTCATTGGAACCTTTCAAAAAGCCATCACTGGATCTTTAGATGCTAACGACGGAGAAAGATACGAAGAAAATTTTAAAAGATTATATAACAATGAGGCACAATTAAAAGTTGATGTAGAAAAACATTTATCTTTGACTAAAGAAGTCATTGAAACAACAAAAAAATCAATTGCCACACTAGTCCAAAATCAAGAAAAATTAAATGACAGAATTACTGAGCTTGGAGAGAAAATTAAAAATTTGGGTTTCTGCATTCACATTGTCACAACCCAATCATTTCTAACTGAATTGTCACATTCCATATCATTAATTGTTGATGTTTTGGAAGAAATATCAACAGCAATCTCCTTTGCCCAAATGAGAAAAATTCACCAAACCATAATTAGACCAGAAAACTTAAAAGAAGAATTTGAAAATATTCAAAAATACCTAAAAGATGAAAAACTTCCTTTCACACCAAATTTGGAGAATATTTTAAAATATGAAAGAATATGCAAAACATCTGTTTTCCAAAAAGATTTCAAAATCTACTTTATTATAGCAGTGCCCTTAATGGAAATGAACTCCTATGATTACTACAAGTTGTATCCTCTACCAGTGAGCAACAATGCTCTGTTATATACAATTATTCCAAATAGAAATTATTTGATACTAAACACAAATTGGTACTCTTTTGCTGATATACCCTGTATAGAGATAGAACTTAATAATTTTTTATGCACATATAATCCTGTGTTAAAAAGAAATACTAATGACCCGTGTGAAATACAACTTATCAGTTTTACTTCAAACCAAAATAATTGTCAACACACACAATTATACAGTGACAGCCCACAAATACAAAGAATCGAAAATTCAAATTCTTGGATAATATCAACGATATCGACTATTTTAATCGAAATGGAATGTAAAGGAAAGAAAAAGAAACTACTACAAGGAAATTACCTTATTACAATTCCAGAAACATGTTCCTGTGTGATCGACACTTACAAATTAACTCAAAATAAAAATTTTCAAGAAAATGTAGAAACTGTTAATGTGCCAACTATAAATGTACCAAATAATATTACATTTTCAAATTATCAACAAAAATTGACCCTATCAAATAAGGTCAATTTAGAAGAATTATCAGAATTATCAAGACGTACAGAGAATTTGCAAAAAGACATTGAAAATCAAAATCTTAACACTATGATAAATGAACCGATTCATTGGATTACATACATTTTAATTTTATTGATTGTGATAATTATCCTAGTTCTTTTTTGGAAGAACATAAAAAGAATTATTCGAAGAAGAAGATCCAGATTCCAGATTCAACCCCAAGAAGAAGTGGATGTCCAACAAAGTGCATATACTCCAGAAGTGGTAGAAGTTTCGAACTTTGGCATTTTTTGAGAAAACCCCCAAGTTCTCATCCCAGGGTGGACGAGTTATCTTACCAACAATGTGCTGATAGTGCAACCCTTGCACATTCCTTATTCATAGTCTATATATATGGGTCAAGTTTATTGTTTAAGCAGTTATCGTCAGAGGTAAATACAGTATTCATGCCTTTGAAACTATTGTACGCTTCTCTTTAACTCAAACGATACTTTTGTGTGTTTTTTAAGAATAAAAATTTGTTTTTAAAAACCAAACCCGCTCGGCACAAAAGTTATCTCGCGTCTCTAATGTTTTCCAAATTGTCATATTTTTGTGATCATTATTTTGTGTGCCAACAACAGGAACCGAAGGGTACTGATATTGGGTCCCACAGAGCCTAACCCAAGAGAAACAAGGTCAAATCAAATAAGGTAAGGGTAGAACCAGAATGGAAACAGAGTTCCTGTTTACTACCGGTACGCGCGAAAATTAAAACATACTTAAATGGACAGGTGCATAGTGAAAGCAGGTTGAAACAGATCAGCACCGCGCACCCCTTATATGTTTAAAATATTAATTTTAAACACATTTTTTAACATAAATAAAGCACACACAGTTAATATAGTTTGTTCTAAATAAAGATAAAGTAACAAAGTAAAAGAACTGAAAACTTTAAAACTGACAAATGTAAATACATACAAATAAAAATTATAATGGAATACGGCTGATCTTTGAAGACGCAAGCAAACTCGTTTATCATTTTACTATGATCGTTAATTTCACAGCTTTGGTTTTCAATTGAAATAATAGCTAGATGTGATATACGTTCTTGTAATTTGCAGCAATTTTTAATTGTCTTTAATTTTGAAAAACTTATTTCTCCCGAAGCCACCGATATGGGCAAAGATATAAACATTGTTAAACCTATAAATACATTTGGAAACAACAATTTTTTAATTATTGAGCTCCATACAATTTTTTTCTCGTGCCGTCACACATTTTCAAATTTGAAAAAGAAAACACAAAATACTCACTTGTTGAGTCAAACATAAACTATTGATTTTTAAAAAGCAAAAACATACCTTTTTTATAAAAAACACTGCAATGAAAAATAAGGATGGTGTATAAAAATCTGCAATTTGTTTTTTCGTATTGATAACATCTTATGCATAGAAATTATAAAATATATAGGACACCAAAAGTCTTTACATTAGGCACTCAAAAATAGTCAGACCATGAAAGAGCTTAGAAAGCAGCCATCTAGGGAAAACTGAATATAAGCTGTTGATTATACAGCATTAAAACGAAATGTTTGTAATTAGACCATAGAGATCATATGTTTCTATGAATTGGACGTAAATTGTTCATTTTTTGAAATTCCTGCCCAATAGTGTAAAGCTGTTTCGTTAGGGCAACCAACTCATAAAAGCTCAATTAGAGCAATATTACCAGACTCCCGTTTTCTCCATAGGTTGACTGTTTTCGGTACCCCTTTTGGCGTTCTATATATTTTATGATTTCTATGGTCTTATGACGATTTTAGTCAATCCGAGGCGGCATTTTTTGCAGTCTTTTTTATTGCCTCTTGGTGGGGCAACTTGAAGTATTTGCAATAAGGCGGACGGTTGCAGGTGCGGACAGTTTTTTAATCGGGCATCAGGCAGCTTAGAATAAACTATTTTTTCTCAAATGAGAACATATTTTGACTTTGTCCCTCAATAAGAGCAAATATATCCATACTATTTGCTAAGGACAAACTATATTTTTTTTAAAATTTTTTACGTTTTATATCAGTACAAAAACTAAAATTTTTAACTTTTTCCCGTTTAAAATATAACTATTTTTACAATATTAAGTAGATTTTGTAAAGTAACTGATAGAAAAGCATATTTATATTTCAGATTTTACAAGGGCCATATGTCTTTCGGATAGCGATGTCCTGGTATGTGTGCCTCAGCGAAGGGTACTGCTTTTTAGATCACATGCATACTTGACCCTGATTGTAAGAAGGGAGCCATACGGTATAAGTGCCACTGAATCTTTGTATCTACCATATCTATTTTACATCTTCACCCTTAGTTAAAATAAATAAAAATCAAAAATATAAACAATCGGTGCACTTAATGTCGAGGAACTTCTTCGAATTGGCTCCCCTAACTTTTGCCGCCTGCGTTCGGGGCATTCGCTGCATACCCGCTAGAAACGAGCATGAGTATTGGCAAGTAAATTTACAGAACTTTACACCATTTACTGCGAAAATTACAAAGTAAAATGGAACTATTACAATATATTCTGTCAATAGCAGGACTATTACAAGCGTTAGATATTAATTCACTTAATATTTTAATTTACTTAAAATTTATAAAAATACAGATAATATACATATATAACATTATTATAACTAATATGATAAATGTTATGTAAATATAAATATATTTTTTTAAATGTTACAGGCATCTTCTGTGTAGTTTTAATCACTGATAACTCAATTTTCTTTTTTATTTTTGTAGAAACATGGAATAGGTTTAGTACTCCCTATTTCGCGCTAAATTAAATTTTGGTAACAATATGTGAGACCAGCATTTTCGGATAGTATTTAAAAATACATTCAGATATAAGCAATAATTCAATTGCTATTCTTCAGGATAATGAGACACTTCAAATGACATGAAAAGGAAGATAAAATTTTATGTCGATAATGTACCTATACCTCCTGCTATAGATATGCGAAAAAATAGCAATAATGGTTTTGAAAACAATAAAAATAAAAAAGTTCTAATACATTTAAAATATAAAATTGTTATTATGGTATTTTAATGACAGTTATGAATCCACTGTTGCCATAAAAGATGACTTTTAAAATTTTTTACAATAATATTAAACACAATGTCAAATATTATTACAAAACAACAATAAATTTAGTTCGCCACGTTTTTATAAAAGAGTGTTTACAATGCTCTCAATCATTTTAATAGTCAACCTGTACTAATATATAATATTCCTGGTTAAATTTGACGTCATAATTTAAAAACATCCTGTATAATAAATTTCTTTTAACGTGTCATAGCCTAATTTAATTGGATTTTTATTTACTAGTCTGGATTATATACGTAAGTTAATGAACATGGAAAAAATATAGACCTTAATAAATAAAAATGTGTTTCATAAATTACATCCATTCATAAATTGTTTCAAATTAAGCATTTGGACGAAATCGCAAATCAACATTTCACTGATAAGACATCTGTTAATGCGTTAGTAGTTTACTACTGTTCCACTATTTCAATGGTTTGTCGAGGCTTATTTTTGACCTGTTTCGCGATATTTTTGTAATTATAAAGTAGAATTTATTTATTTTAAGACAGTTTCGGTTGACTCTTCACACACAAGTTTACCTGTGCCTATTTCCAGCTCATTGAAACATGTGTTGTCGCTATTTGTGTTCTATAATCGTTCTATAATTACAACATTCTTTCATATTGAAATAAAATTCGCATGTCTATGAAATAAATAAAATAAAACTTTAATTTGAGCTTGGATAAATAAAAATAATTAACATATTTGACATTCAAAATTAAATAAAATTGAAAAGAAAATGACTTGTAAGAATATTTGAAATTAATAATTACAAGATATCAACAACAAGAATATACATAAAAGAAAGAGGAAAATATTATTTTTTTACTGTTTTAGAAAGGTATTTTAAACTAATATAAATCAAATCTCCTACAAATCTCAATACATCTCCTCATATGTATGTTCTCTGATACCAAACATCTAGGTATGCTAATGAACAATTCCACAGACAAAGCTCTATTCAGTAATTATCTAAAGAAAATAATCTAATTTACTAACCTGCTAATGAAACATTCTATAAATATCTAACTTCACTTTTTTGTAGTGGGAACACGACAAATTCAACCACAATAGATGAGATCTGACCTATTTCTGCATTTTTAGAATTGCTTCTTCAGATAGTCTCCTTTAAGTTGAATCAAATATCTAACTATAAAAATTATTATAAAAATTAAAATTATTTGAAGTTAAATATCGACAATGACAAAAAGTGATATCCTGTCAATGAATTAAATGTGACAATACCTACTGGAAAAATGTTCACCTTTTATGTAAAAGTTTTTATATATTTTTAGGTATTAATAATATTGTGAATAGAGCTTTGTCTGTGGAATTGTTCATTAGCATACCTAGATGTTTGGTATCAGAGAACATATATATGACTTCATTGATATGAATTGTAGGAGATTTGATTTATATTAGCTTAAAATACCTTTATAAAACAGTAAAAAAATGTTACAAAAGCTAATAATAAGGAATACCTATATGGGTAGATATTGTGGGTGTAATTCAACGCAGGTTGGGGCTTTTGTCCACTGAGTAGTTAGTTTCACACAATATTATTAATACCTAAAAATATATAGGAAAATATTACTTGAAATAATTATAAAATGAAATTAAATAAATTAGAAAATAATATTCTTAAAGCAAAAGATGACATATGGAAATTATATAAACTTAAATGAATTTATTTTAATCATATATTTTAAAATATTGTAAAATTATAATATAGGTCGAAAAAATTGTTAAAATCTAGTAGTAGGAATGAATAGGTAGTTGCCAAGGCAACCGGCAAAACTGACGTGGCGCACTTCAATTGGTCTCGAGCGATACATACTAGAAACACGCATCAATTCGATGGCAGGAAATAACCAAAAACAACTGATGAAAGTATCAAAGTAATATAAAAGTACGGCCAAGGGCCAGTTTACACCGAATCAGACATAACAACTAAAAACTCGAAAGTAGTTTTGACAGCAAACGAAATACATACCGACGAATAATCAGGCAAAAAAGGCTTTCTGATATCTTTCTCTAATGGTCTTTGAGATATTGCAATTCTATCAAAAAAGTTATTTTTCGATAGCCTCCAAATTGCCTATTTTTTACATCGTGTAAGCTGAAGTATTGATATTAAAAAGAGATAGGAATAGGAAAGTGTAATATGGACAGATAGAGGGTAAAATTCTACAACAGTTATTGATTAAATATACAGGGTATTCCATATGGAATTTTGGCAGTTCAAAGTTAAGCAAATTCGAAATATATTTTCACCATTATGTGTAGAATTAAACAATTTTCAAAATATCTGTAACAAATGATAGACATCTTTCTCGATGAAGCTACTCATTTCTTGGAACTTTGAGGATGCGGTGGGGTAGGCTAGCTTCGCCATACGTGCTACATATGCTTCAAATTGCTGCAGATTTTCTTTGAACTATTGTCTTTGGTCTTTTAGTTCTACTTGGTCAAGATAGATGAGATTCCCCAAACCTCATTTGCAAAGCAATCTTCAAAGTTTGATAATCCTTTTATCCGTTCTCGGCTAGCGTTCTCAAAATCTCCATAGCTTTATTTCGTACAACAACTGTTAGTGGTGTGGCGTTTTCTTCTTCAAACCAGTTATACGAGGGTCACTCTGAAAATTTTTGGATAAAATAAAACAAACACATATGGGAGAAAAAAATTATTATAGTTTTGCAAAGTACTTCCCTTTATGTTTAATACATTTGTTCATTCGATGAAACCATTTAGTAAAGACTTCACGGTACACTTCTTTCGGTATAGCCTCTAGTTCGGCTACAAATTCATTTACCGCATCTTCTGGTGTTGAAAATGCGCGTCCACGAATTTTTTTCTTGGTCTCTGGGAAGAAGAAGAAATCGCAGGGAGCCAAGTCAGGACTATAAGGTGGATGTTCCAATAAATTCTGCGCAAGCCTGCTCTAGGTCGACGTTTCCGGATTTTTGCAAACTAAGCAGGTAAACATTTAGTGACATACCATTCACTATTAACAGTACGTTGGTCCTCTAAAGAAATTGTAGCAATCTGGCCACTATCAAAAAAAAGAAGCAACCATTTTCTTTCCAACACTTCGTGCTAACTTAATTTTTATTGGGGTATTCTCATGTGGGAATACCCAAACAGCAGACTGCGTTTTCAGTTCAGGATGAAATTGATAAATCCACGATTCATCACCCGTTATAATGTCAAAAATGCGTTTTGATGAACCATTTGCATAAGTATCCATTATTTGTCTGCACCAATCAATGCGAGCTTGTTTTTGTTCTTCAGAGAAAAGCTTGAGGACCCATCGAAAAACAAGCTTACGAAAACCTAAATTTTCACGCAATATTTTATTAACTGTTGCCGAACCAATATGTACCCTCTGCTCGATTCAAGCATACGTAATACGTCTGTCTTCCTCTAGCAGGCGTTGTACAGCTTCAACATTTTCACGTGTAACCGCTGTCCTTGGTCGGCCGCTTCGCCTATCATCTTTTAAAGATGATCTGCCTCGTTTATATTTTGAATACCAACCAAAAAGACTAGAACGCGGTGGACATGCATCATCGAATACAGATCTCAACCGTTCAAAACACTGTGCTTGGTTTAAATCACTTTTAAAGTCGTAAAAATGTATGGCACTATAGTGTTCTCTATTCAGCTCCATCTTTGCACGCAAGAACTGTTAAACACAACTTGTTCACACTGCTCTAAGTCGACGTTGAATTGAAATTCCGCGATCTAACTTTAAGAGTGTACAACTAATATGACACACATTATGCGATGAGAGTTTTTATTCCATAAAAAGATCTATCACCCATCTCAGTTTGTGCCTTAAAACCTAAATCACCCTATATATATATATATAGAACGTGTTAAGAACCAAATCGAATATAACCTGGAATATTCTAAAAAGGTTAAAATTAAGGTATTACAAAAATGATAAATTTAATAGCCAATTGAATACTCCTTTATGTCACGATAAACAATTACATGAATTACATTTCCAATAGTACTGAGTTATTAATTCAAAAAAGCATTATATCCCCTGTAGAATTAAGGTATAATTTGACAAATTTAATTATATTTTATTTTTATTTCAGACATACTACCTTTAATAATTGTTATTTAATTAGAAACCTTTTGAAGAATTAATTTAATTAAACAACCTCAAAGAAGTCAAACGACCAGTTTTAGTCGGAACTGCTGAAAACTAAATAATTATTTTTGCTCATATTGCATGTGGGACCTGGGAAATCTGTTGAGGAAACTGTTAATTTAGTGTGGTATGGAAAGCATAAATTTTTAATTGCATCATTTGTAGCAACCCTTTGTTTCATAATTGGATATAGAACTTTATTCCAGTTTACTTTCGTAGAACGAGGTTAGTAATTTTGAGTACCTTCGTGTAGTTAAGACAATAATTTTTGAAACACTTCTGAATTTTAGTTGCTTGGGCGTTGTACCACGTTACATTTATTATTATGCATTATACCGATTTTCAACACGTAGGGTACAGTGATAGGGCTAAATGATATCGAAACGAATATATTATTATAAAAATATATATTTAATTTACTTACTACTAACGAAAGGCAAAATGAAATAATAATATCTCTACCCCTCATTCTAATCACAGGGATTAGCCCAGAAGTCGGAGACTTGTGCGGGAGAGGCGGCGGCATATTATTATTATTAAGCAGGCCGCATTTGCGCCCAGGAACGACTTACGTTGGTAGGCCCTAACCACTATTCAGTGCCGGAATGAGGGAAACCTGGAAAACCTCATTAATTAGGGGGGTAGTCAAATATCAACCGGTATCAATCTCTCACATTGACCCAAGCTAACATTATTCCACCCTACCATACCCGCAGAGAGGGTGCCAATCCTCTCCACGAATATAGCTTATATACGGTCTACCGGCAGCTGGGAGCGAACCAACTCCGATCTAGTCACCTCGATTCAAGTACTGACGTCTTAAACCGCGCGACCACCGACCGACCCTAATATAATACATGACATATTAAAAAATAAAATACATATTTTCATATAATACATATATAAATAGTAAAAAAATAATAGTATCAATATTGCACAATATATTTAAATTAATTTGTCAATACAAAATTAAAGACAAGTTTAATAATTATTAGTGACTCCCTTGGGTCTGTCTTGCAGAGTAAAGTTTGTTGAAAGAAAGTTTAATATTAAGAATATACACTCTGAGTAATATTTCTATATTAGCTGAGATATACATGGTGTTCTATAACTTCTATGCCAAACTTTGGCAGATGGTAGCTAGGTTAATGACAAATATTGTTTCTTCATGAACATAGGTCCGATTCATTTTTGTTTAGAAGTTATAAGCATTTTAAATATATAATTTCATATTTCAATCAAAGTAGCCTGATAAATAAAATTAATGGTCGATGTAACAATAATTATGATTTGTGTCATTTTGTTTATTTATTTGACACTTAGCGTTAATGCGTTAAATAAACAATACATTAATAACGCCAGACAAGCGGCCCGAGAATACCGACGAAGATACCCAAATAGACATCAACCTGTCCACACAGTCTTTAGTGCATCATTTCATAGACTTCGTGAACAAGGTAACTCCGCTCCAAAAAAGGCCATTTGTTCTATTGAAGTGAATGCACAAAATCATAAAAATATAAGAGTTGAGAGCCCTTCGGAATTGTGGAAGTTCATTATAGCTACTCTGAAAAAATTAGCTTCATCGGTAAACAATATGCCAGTGATAAAGTCAACATCTTGCTCAATTTTTTACAAAATTCAGGGGCAAAATTGGATAGTCTTGTGGGAGTAAAGCTTGAACCTTTTGTATGTCATAACTGTTTATGTTTTCGAAGGGATCAAACTAATTTATGACTCACATTATAATTTGCAGCGATCTTCCTAATACTAGTATTGGGGTTTTCATCAATTTCATGTAGAATAGTTTCTTCCAACTCAGGCATTGTAACACTCGTTGTTTTGCAGGAAGTGGACCTTTCTTATATAACACAAAAATTACTTATTTTTGGCCACAGAATACGCCTTTGGATTTTTGATCTCTACTTCAATGTAGAATATCAGAAAATACATACGATGCCATAGATATTTTACACAGATACGCAAAAACATAAAGTCTGGGAGGCAGGTTTTATGGTAAATCTTGGTTTTCACTGGTCTCTAAAAACTGAACTCATTCATGTTTTTAAAAAAATTCAAACTTGTGTATTTTACAATGGATCCCTAACTCATTCGTAACTTATTACCAAATTGTCGTCAACAAGAAAATACTTTTTAAAATTATTTACCAGGATGGTTAAATGATTTTCAATGGTTGCAAAAACAATATCCACATGTTGTTCTTCAACCTTGTAAGTTTTAACACATACATCCACATTTGTAGGTAGTCAACATTTTTAGGCTTTTTTTGCTTTAAATTTTTGTTCCACGATTTCAATTTTCAACGTATGTGTGTTTGCTCATTCAAGTTGACGGTTTAAGATATTTAAAATCTCGAATATGTGGACCAAGCAGTTCAATTTCATCCCAAATAACTATTTCGAAATTTCTCGTCTTCTGATCGATTTTCATTTTCTAGAAAAATGCCAATTTCATCTCTTTATTCATAAATAAACACGTTGGAAAAATTTCCTGGGTGATAACCATCTTACTTCACAATAAAATAGTAACAGTAAATGTATTTTCACTTAACCTTAATTGTACCTTAGTTTGTAATTTCTTAACATAGTTTTGCAGTTGTATTTTTATATTTGAAATGTATTTGCGAAAAAATATTCGTTTTATATATTGTTTCAATAAGAGTTTTTTGATTTTATTCAGATCCCTTGAGTATCGGCACTTATATTTCGTACGCCCTGTATATTACTGCATACATTTTTATTTTATGAGAAGTTTGAGAACCGCTGCTTTATACATAAATAATGAAGCATCATAAAAAATTCAAATATTAACTATTTATACATCTGATTCCATTTGGTCTTCAATTTTTATTTGTTCTTATGCTTTAAAATTCTTCTATACACATATCTGTACATCAAATCTGCAGTAAAACCATCTATAGATTTAAATTTATTAGTTTTTATCGATTCAAGAATAAACTTGTATGTACTTTAAACAAAGTTGTAATTGCTGTAATGCAACAAATATACTCGTACCATAGTATAACTATAATGGATGTCATAAATTCTATAATTAAAGTTGATTGAATGAATGAATATTGAAAGAGTTGTACAATAAAAATACCGAATAAACTGTTAAATTACAAAGTTGACAAGCTAGTGATTGATTTCATTAATCCAACAAAGTAGTAATAAATATATTTCACACATGTTTATTTGAACAAAATTTTTAACAGTTTGATACTGTGCTATTGGATCTTCGAGTTTCCAATTGAGTGGTTAAATATAGAATTTTCTAAAGCGACTCTATATACAAGGTATTAGCAGTTTCACTACCATAATTATAACGGGCGATAGTTTGTATCAAAGTAAACAAAAAAGTCCTATAAGGGTCCTAATTCCAAGTGCTTTCGAGAAAAAATTATCAAAGTATTCAGTTTGATGTGCAACAATTCAGTTAATTTAGAAATCTATTCATAATTTTCTGCATAGAATATCATAAAATGCAATGTTTACTACCTTTGTTATTTACTTTCAGTTAGAACAATTTATTTCTTAATCAATAAAATACGATGAAGTTGATGTCGCGTAATATGACAATAGTGAGGCTGAATTACACTTGTATACTTGATTAAGAAAAAAAAAAAAATATTTACTAAAAAAATAACAAAGACAGTAAACATTGCGTTTTATGGTATTCTATGCAGAAAATTAGGGAGGAATTCCTAAATTAACTTAACTTTTACACATCAAACCCGATATTTCGATATTTTTTTTCTTGAAAACGGTTGAGATTAGAATCCATATTATTTATACAGGGTGGTCCAAAAGTCTGGAAACGGTGAATTTCTTTCGCGCGCGGGTGGAAAATCGAAATTCTGATACTGGGATCTTTAGTAATTTCGCCCGAGGAATCGAATAGGCCCATCAGATTTTGGGCCCGATGGGGCCTTATACGAGATATCAGGCTCAATTTTGAAATTTCAAATGCAAACCCATCTTTTTTATTGCAGATTCGGATTCAGCGGGAAATTTTACATCCGAATTGGTTAAAACCCAAAATTTTTTCGTCAATTTTTGGGTCCTATGCAGCGTTTTTTGTTCAAGACCAGGGGGCACAAATCGATATTCTGGTACTGAGGTCCTTAGTAATTTTTCTCGGGCAATCGATTGGGTCCATCAGATTTTGGGCCCGATGGGGCCTTTAACGAGATATGAGGCCCAAATTCAAATTTGAGGCCCAAATTCAAATTTGAATTGCCTCAACCAGAATATCAATTTGTGCCCCCTGGTCTTGAACGACCCATACGACCCAATAATGGACGAAAAAATTTTGGGTTTTAACCAATTCGGATGTAAAATTTCCCGCTGAATCCGAATTTGCAATAAAAAAAATGGGTTTGCATTTAAAGTTTCAAAGTTGGGCCTGATATCTCGTATAAGGCCCCATCGGGCCCAAAATCTGATGGGCCTATTCGATTCCTCGGGCGAAATTACTAAAGATCCCAGTATCAGAACTTCGATTTTCCACTCGTGCGCGAAATAAATTCACCGTTTCCAGACTTTTGGACCACCCTGTATAGTATTGTTTTATTTAATTTGATGTATATTATCGCCTGTTAAAATATTGGCAGCCAAACCTCTAATACCCTATATATCAAAGAAATAAAGCAATATTATTATTGTTTTATTTCATAAATAATAATAAACATGTTATTAAAGAAATTTTGTAAAAATTTATTTTACGATTAGAATGAGGGGTCGTGATTTATTATATTATTATCTAAATATTATTATTAATCTGTTCAGGAACATGACATATTTTTATTATTTACATTCATTTCTTGTATATAACATATAATTTCTTTTGTAAGTAGTACTTCATAATTATTGCAAATATATCACATACGTTGTGTTGTACACCAGTTATGGCAAGATAATAATTAGGTATCAACTACTCAGGAATGTAATAATCAATAAAAATTATATTAGACATTTTTGTCGTTTGCAATACTGCATTGGTAATAAATCTGTTATATTTAATTGTACACATACTGTTGTTGATTTAATAATTATAAAGATTGTTATGCTATTTGCCACATACATAATTTTTATAATTTTGGTACATTTCTCCAGATTAAAAGTATTATAAGCTTAACATATATCATAAATTTTACGTACAAATTGGGAACTATGATGTCATATCTATAGTTTTTTTCTGTACACGCTCATGATCAGTCGATAATAAACAATACACATTTTAGTGTTAATACATAACTATAAACATAAATTCTTTTACAATTAGTCAGCTAATCTTTTGTGCCAGTTTTGATTCCTTTCTTCGTTATCAAAAATTAAAAAAAAATGATATAATGATACATTGTATAACGTTAAAACCGCTTTATAGTTTGCTATTCTTTCTGCAAGTCACGTAGACATGTGCACTGGTTTTTATTTACTTTCACGGATAAGTCAGTGGAAAGGAACATAAAAATGTTAATATTTGATTTCTAATAGTATCATATTAAACACATTTCAACACAATTTCTCATTTACAAGTTATAGAGCTTAAATTTCCACAGTCAATAGTATCTCGTTTTAGTAATTTTACTGCTAATTGCAGTAAGCTTCTACTGCACATAATAAATATTTTCTCAATATGTCAAATGTACTGTACCTACGCCAGACAATTTATCATTTAATAATAAGAATTTAGTTTCCTCATGTGTATACTGAAAAACTATAAATTTTATATATTGACAGGTGGCTTTTCCGTTTTCCAGTCAATGCATTAATTTCGATTGTAAGGGCAGTTCCCTCTGTTGTGGCATTTACATAGGTGCCTGTTTTATCGTTCATATAAATGTGTAGTCCTAAATTGCTTATAACAAAATTTTCTTGCACTTGTGATTACATACTGTTTTTTAATAAAAGTTAAATTATTGATTATTTAATATACAGGGTGATTCACAACTAATCAAGAAAAATCATACGAAATTAGTGTTATTATTTTAAATTTTATTTTGCAAAATTCACATTGCAATTTCCGAAAAAAAAATTATTGAAGTTTTAGTATTTTCCTTTACAACACTGCTGCAATAGTTTCTACGTTGTGCACTGTGTGCAATGCGCTCTCTTGACAGGTAGTCCCACGTCATTCCGAATACTGAAATCCGATTTTAGTATTAACGTTTTTGCGATACGCGGTAGTGCAATGCGGGCGTGACATGACAAATTTGCAATCGAATCGTTGAAGAGATGGATGTTCAGGGTGTCCACGGCGTATAGCAGAAGCTGAGAAACACATTTTAGAGATTGTTGAAAGGAATATCCGAATCAACAGTGTCGCGTCTCATACATGAGGCTCAATTATATCCGTACGTAAAGGAATTTTGTAAATAGTTGCTGCAATAAAATGTTCAAAATTCCATATTTACAGCTGCGTTAGTTACTGATGAAGCTATTCTTAAACGGATTGACATATATAACATTAATAAGACTCATATTTGGGATATTGAAAATGCGCACGTGATTCAACGAGATCATTTCCAACAACGCTTTTTTTTAAATGTTTGAGCAAGACTTGTCGATGATAGCTTGATTGGACCATTCATATTACCAAATCGACTGGATGGGGTATAGTATCTCGAATTCCGTGGAAATGATATGCTTGGGCTTTTGGAAGATGTATCCTTAGCTGTCCTACTCCGAATGTGGTTCCAGCATGATGGTGCTCCTCCTTATTTTCGACAAAATGTTCGGAAACTTCTTAATGAAATTAAAGGGGTATGATGGATTGGACGAGAAGGACTGGTACCATGGCCGTTACGATGTCCTGACTTAAATCCTTAGGACTTTTTTGTGGAAATATTTAAAAAGTGACATTTCATTTCCGTCTTTTTTGTATTGTTGTTCAATTTGCCATACAATTCTAATTTTTTTTATGCAACATACCCTGTTCCTATCTTTAAAAATGTCATCTGAAAATCGGCATCCACATTTCAACAATCGCCACCTCATTTTGCTCGGCGAATTCGAGCTTTATTTAAATGAGCAAACCTGCCTACAGGATCGCCCAATCTTGCACCAAAGGATATGCAAACAGGTCTCAAAACATCGAAGACTACAAAAACCAAATAAGGCACGAAACGAGAAAAATTCACAGGAACTTATGTTCAAGATGATTTTGTAGATAGGCTTTTGTGTGTGATCAAGGAATGACATTTTGATCATTTAATTTAATTCGTTTTATGGAAAGTGGTTTATAATCTCGAATTTTTTTGGCAATGTTGCTTACAGTGGTTTGATTGATTGGATAATCTGGATACTATTTTTTAGAAAATAGGTAGGTATAGGGTATGTTATATAAAAAATACTTAGATTTTCATGGCAAATTGAATGTAAATACAAAAAAGCGAGGTTTCCATTTAAAAAACTTGACCATGATATAATTTTTTGTGCCTAAACCGGTATAGGTACATGAGAACTGGTAAAAAAATACGAACTAAAAGTGTAAATTGAAGAGTCCGAACTATTTTTCAAAAAAGAAAATACCTGATTTTTAAATAAATTTATTCCGCATTATTAACGAACGAAGTCATTGAAGTACTATACTGATCTTACTGAATCAATGACTTATGATTATTACATTAACACACAGGATAATGAACAAATATCATTGAATCAATAACAAATGTTTATCAAATTAACGACTAATAATTATTGTTTTCAATGAACGTCTTCGTTACTCCAATTTGCCGTTTGTGGTTTACGAAACTTTTTTATCAGTTAATGTATATCAGTCTATTGCAAAAATAATGACACTTCCTCAAATCAGTTTTTGAACTTATGTTTGAAGTTATGAGTAGAAACATAGATAAATTAGCTACGCAAATTTATCTGTGGTAGAAATTTCATTAGATCTGCGTAATGAGTGGAAACAAGTAAGAAAAAGTTGAAATAAATTGCCAAATTGGTTTTATTATTGCAATCTACATTCGGGTTGCCTATACCTTGTAATATATGTATTTGTATATAGTTATGTTATAATATTTAGAAGTAAGAAGTTTAATTTATTTGGCTTGCTGTGTTCCGGCGAGTCCACTAGTGTTTTATATATATATATATATATATATATATATATATATATATATATATATATATATATATATATATATATATATATATATATATATATATATATATATGTTTTATGTTTGTATGTAGATATAAAAATAGGAAATAGGAGCATTTTGTAGCAGTTTTAGTTAAAAGTAATATATGGGATCACAACGTATTACAGTGTGTTATTTCACCCTTGCTATATTACATATATTGGCGACGAGGATTGGATTTGTGTATCCAAATTTAAAGTACAAAGTAAAAGTAGTAAAGCAAAGTGTCGAACAGTATTAAATTATTAAAATTGACTAAACTATTTTACATGAGGTAATGGCAGCTTATATTGGACATCTGAGGGAGTTCAACCCTAGTGTATGCGACTGGCGTATATTTAAACAACAATTATATCAGTATTTCATCGCAAATAAAGTTATGGCTGTTGAAACAAAATGTGCTCTATTGTTAAATTTTTGCCATGAATCCAGTTTAGAGCTATTGCCGTCCCTACAAGAAGAAAAGACGTTTGGGGTATTGGAAACGTTCTTCGACAAAAGACAAAAATTCTATTCTGCTGTGAAATCAAGAGACGAAACAGTGCAAGAATGGGCAGCGCGTTTACGGCAGCTCGCTTCTAAGTGCGAATTTAAGACTGTTGAGCTAAATACACTATTACGTGTTCGTTTTATTATGGGATTCGAAAAGGATCCAATAATCACAAGACCATTTGAAGAAAAAGAAGATGGTTTTACGTTTGAAAAGTGCATCGAAATAGCGTGCAGCAAGAAAGCCAGTCACAAAAATGAAGCTAGTATGGATGTAAAAATCAAGCAGGAACCGGAGGTCATTCACATGGGTTTCAAAAACATGTCAGCAGTGATGCAGAAAGAAACAGCAGGCAAGTAGCAGAACCTGGAATTTCTCAACCAGCAGCGAAGGTTTCCCACCAAGTAGAGTCGGAAGGTCAGCAACCAACGCCATCTGGACCCGGATGTGACGTACATACATTTTACCACATGGTAAAAAACACGCAGGTCGTTGTAAGTACAAAAATTGTATTTGTAATAAATGTAGTATGCGAGGTCATTTATCAATAAGGTGTAAGCATAACCTTGGACACGAACATAATGTAAATAGTTCTCTAGAGTTTCAAATAGTTGATCAGTTGTATTAAATGAAGAGTACAGACAATATAGTACCACTAATACTCCTAAAAAAATTTAAACAGTATGAACGCTCAAACGAACTGTTATCAGGGTAAAAGACATACAAATTTTCAAGTTGGTGATTATGTTTTAGTAAGAGATTTAAAAACATATTGGATACGAGGTAATTTTCATTCCAGAACTTAATACCACATGGCACCGGCATTTAAGCCAAATTTTAAAATTTAGTAGGCTTAGTGATAATATACCTGTTTCTAAAAATAAAAATGTACCTAGTGATAATGAAAACGCATCATTTAGTGACAGTGACAGTGTTAACTTAAGGGGGGAAAGTGATATAGATATCAGAAAATAAAGACGATATTTGTTTAAGTGATATTTTTGAAAATCAAGTTCAATCTGCAAAAAAATTTTGAAAGTGACAACAACCTGAACGTTTACAGTATTTTTAAAATTGTTTTCAGATTTAGGGGGAGGTAATGTTATATATGTATTTGTATATAGTTATAATATTTAGAAGTAAGAAGTTTAATTTATTTGGCTCGCTGTGTAAGTGTTCCCTGCGAGTTAACTAGCGTTTTTTGAATATATGTTTTATGTTCGTATATAGATATAAAACTGGAAAATACGAGCGTTTTGTAGCAGTTTTAGTTAAAAGTAATATATGGAATCACAACATATTACAGTGTGTTATTTCACCCTTGGTATATTACTACCTGAAATGTATAAAAAAATTTGAAGTGTCAAAAAAATCATTCTTCATAAAAATTTTTACTTGCCTTGAAACTCTCGCTAAGATTATCCAGTTTAATAGTGATGGAGAAAAGTTGCTTGAATTTAATTTTAGGCTTAAATATGAAAGCATGGCCTCCTAGTCAATACTCGACATTTTGGGATATTCTAAGACTCTAATTATTTTGCAATACTTTCGGAGAAACTCTTCTTCTTAAAAAATGTTGCTTTATTGACAAACACATAGACAAGGTTGCATATTAATAATTAATTTTTTATACAGGGTAATCAAAAACGTCAGAAACATTAATTCGACATTTATTTTGAAAACATATGAAGTTCCCCAGGTTCAACACACCCCTTCAATCTTTTTCTAGATGCTGCGTATGTAGGTTTTTAAGAAATCAACATTGTATTCTCTGTACACTATTTTTTCGAGAATTCTTAAGAAATTAATCAAATTGCCAATAATTTGTATAAGGCAATTGCTATTAATTCTTTGACATTAGTTCTGATGTGCCAAACATCACTTGAAACTACGGTTGTTGATTTTAAATTTTATTCAACATTTTATTACTTTACAGCATCGAATTTATCTTGTTAAATGAGACGGTATCGGTAACATTTCTTATCGTCAAGCAATAGAAATGTTTCATAAAAAATACCCAAAAGTTGAAGTTACCCACCAAAATTTGAGAAAACCAATTCGAAAATGTAATTTAACTGATGATGTAAAGCACATAAAAAGGTCAAACGATAAACACGATGACAATGATGCAGCCACAATTCTAGTTTTGAGACCAGTGGAAGAAATTCCGAGACTGTCACTAAGGAAGAGTTCTGAACAAATTAATGTTAGAAGAAAATTTGGAAAATAGACAAAAAGCGTATTTCCAACAAGACGGGTGTCACGCTTACTCAACAATCCTGGTTTGCAATTTGCTTAACAGGAAATTTTGAGGAAGTGGATAGGAAGATATGATTCTGTTTATTGGCCAGCAAGGTCCCCTGAATCGTCGCCATTTAATTATTTTCTTTGGAGCTTCTTGAATGAAATAGTGGATAGAGAACCAATGCAACACAATGTTGATTTCTTCAAAACCAGGATAATTTGAAGCTGTTGCCCAAGTAAATGAAGAAATGATCCATTCGACAAACGCAGCAATTAAAAAAGTATTGCAGAGGTGTGCTGAACTCGAAGGACTTTATATAAATTAATTTTGTAATGGTATATAGAACTCTTGCTGTGTTTTCTAAATAAATGTTTTTGATCCCCCTGTATAAAAAAAATTATTAATATTCAAACCTGTGTTTATATTTTTCAACAAAGCAAATTTTTTTAAAGAGTATGGCTTCTCCAAAACTATTAAAAAATAATTAGAGTCCTAGAATATCCAAAAATATCGAGTATTGACAAGCAAATCATGCTTTCATATTTAAGAACCAAATTTAATTCCAAGCAAGTTCTCTCCATTACTTTTTTACGTAGCGTTAAGATTTAAGGTACTGTTTTAAACTTTTTGATATTTTTGAATACATTAAGTATTAAATTGAACAAGTAACCATCTTATTGAGGTTTTTGAACACAAGTGAAAATATATTTAATGAATGATTTTTTCGACACTTGATTTTTTTTTCCATTTCAAGTATATGCAACACGATATTGTATTGTATATTGTACATATTATTATGTAGATGTAACTTTTAATTATATCTATTTATGGATTTGTTTGGTTCAGTGTAAAGCTGAATATTACTACTGTTTTAATTCAACTAGTGGAAAAATAGATAAGGGATAATTCATGTTTATCAGGAATGTCTGGAGGAGTTTCTATTTTCAAAAATGTAGTATCCGATGTATCAATTAAGTATTCATGATTTTTCTTTAAACTCGATCCCAAGGCATTAAGCATTTGTTCTCTAGTATCAGATCAAATATGAGCACTGTAAACGATTTATTATTTACCATTTACAAATAGAAATCTAGTTTGGTCATGTGTGTACCAAAAAACTATAAATTTCATACATTGACAGGTAGAATTTTCCAGTTTTCCAGTCAAGGCATCTGAAGCTATTAATTTTGATTGCTGGAGCAGCTCCCTTTTTTGCGCCACTTACATACTGCGTATAAATATATCAAATGCCCGTTTTACACTTTTCTACAGACCCGTCGGCCGCTAGAAATTTATAGATATCAATAGAAATTCGATTTGTAGGACAACATATTTTTCACCTACGATTTATATCTAAAGGGCTTTCGAATGCAACAGAACCCCCAAGCCAATTCCATGTCACCTGATGAAGTACTGTTAGCACGGAGTTTTCCGGAAATAGCCGAGTTCGGTCGGCGTCGCGATGCGCCAATGTTTACTACCTCCGTCGCGACGGCGATTTCTTCAGTTTGCCGCATCGCGTATTCTATAGCCGACGTCCAGGACTCGTGTAGTTCTTGCCATTTTCGCGAAATTTGCGAGCGCGAAAAAGTTGTGAGAGTACTTTTGTGATCTTTTCTGTGCGAAATCAGCCAGCATTTCCTCAAAAAGAGGTGAGTCTGTTCAGGAGTGAAAATATTTCTGCTTTCTGTGTCTACTATTTCAAAGACAAAACAATGAATGGGCCTTTAATTGTTTTAACTAAAAGCTTATGGTACTTGCGCGACATATTTATCATTAAATGTTACATAAAATCATTTAAACAATGGGTAATAAAAAAATATGTAATGTTTAATTCATAAAAATGTACAACTTTCCTTCATAATGACTATAAAAAGTAATCATGATAATAGAATTCAAATTGCTACATTATTATCCTGTAACGTATTATAATTGATATTAATTACTTTAATAATATATATCTAACTACTCTTCTATTTTATTTATTGACCAATCGGACAATCTTTCATTTCACTTTATTATTGGAGTCATGGACAACTGCAACCAATTCCTTTTTTGAAAACATTGTTATACTATTAAAGATTTTGTTATAGAAACAATCCAATGGATTTTAATTTAAGGAAACACCAGCTCATAAATTTTTGCAGTTTTGAGCATTCAGTTGAGCATAAAAATACTGTTTAGTTCAGTCTATAACAAATTATGTGAATAGTGTTTAAATACAACTCATAAGAAAAACTGTAAATATGTCAAAAATCATAAAAATTAATCTCAAACACATAAAGCACAAATATCGTGAGGAAATATAATTAATTTCTCATTTAAATACATGAAAATATATATTTTTTATATAAATATATTAAGAAGCTTATTTTATATAACACTGTCAGTATGTTGAATGTATTCTTCTTCTTGAAAAAAATTTGGTGGTCTATATGACCTACTACGTATACGTACTACAATAGTTAAATTAGAAATGCATAGTCTGCAATTTTTTAATAATTTTCTTTTAAGCAGCGACAATTTTATCGAAAATTTGACAATATTGCTATACATATATCTCTTAAAAGTGCTAAATTCAAAATTTTGTGAACATCACGTTCATACAAAGTTTTACAGTTATTAAGGGCGCCGTATTCTCGCAATAGTGTTTTCTACAAATACAAATAATTTTAGACATTTAAGAACTGAATACTATAGAGTTTAGCAAATAACAAAAATGTTATCTTATGCTACTTGCGAATGTTCAAAGGTACCGAAACAAAACGAATCTATAACGACAAAATGCGGTATAACCAACAAATTTTTAGGTACAAACATCTTTCAAAATACGTTTTTTTGAAATTCAACTGTAAATGTATATATTGTTTATAACATAAACTTACATATATAAGATTGTTGACTTTTGTTTATAAGTATATGTGAAAATAATTCTTCAAAATGTGGAGTTAGAATAGTAAAATTATGTGCGTTTTTTTTAAGTTTACACTTTATTTGAGAATTTAAATAGTCATAGTGGACAAACAAAACATTATGAATTTTAATTTTGAAATTAGTTTTATTCTATGAATTTTATTTTCCAAGATTTCCGTACCTAAAAAAACACTATAAATTTGATTTTGTTTATAAGTATGTGAAAATAATTGTTAAAATGTGAGGTTAAAATAGCAAAATAATGTGTGTTTTAAAAACGTTATTATTTTATTTGAGGTGAATTTAAATTGTAAAATTGAAAAAACAAGGCATTAAGTATAATATTTTTGATATTACTTATGTGCTACGTGTTTAATTTTTCGAGATCTCTGTATCTTAGAAGGCCTTAAAATTAAATGAAAAATGCAGAAAAGACAAAGGAACAAAATAAAAGCAAAAATTGCAAACATTAGTTTTCTGTTAAATTGCCAGCTTAATAACTCCATAATTAGAAAACCACGAAAAACATGATGGTAATTCGAAGAAACGAAAAAAGCGTAAAAAATATTTTACAAAACCATAAAAATATGCTCTAATGCAATCGTTATTTGATATTTTAGTAACCTAAAATAGATATACTGCTAACAATTTTTTATATACCTACTTAATGCATAAGTAAATTTTTAAATATATCAATATATCAGAGCAATTAGTATGATTCTTAATATCAGTAAGTTGATAAGATACAAACATGTATTTAGTTGTATCACACACTGATATCCACTTATTTACCTGGTTATTTTCTAGATTCACGCTTTACGCTTTGTGCAACTTTTTAATTAGTTGTTTACTACACAACCGAGAAAAATGTTAATGATCCAATTTTTATAAATATTTAGTTGCACACTTTAAAAACTAACAAAACCAGCTAATTGGCCTGGTCGGTATTTTCCGTACTTTACCGCTACAGTGATTGATTATTTATTTTCTGAAAGAATATTATGTTCCCGAAAACCCATGAAGGTTGAAGATCATTTATTTCTTTTTCGTTAAAATGGAAACGCATCTCGTATTAACACCGCTAAGCAAACAAACATTTAGAATAATTTCGTAATACTTTCGGTTTTAGTTTGATTTTTATTTCACCTTCTGGTAGTTTATTGAGACGTAACATGCAATTTGTTATGTTCGTTTAGTATAGCAATTATTGGAACACTCTTGTGTTGCGACGTTAAAACATTCCGCAAATGGGACACATTGTTCCCTATTAAATTGAAAAAAAAAAACGTGATTGTATCTTTCTAGAAGAAGGAAACATTTTGTTTGTTTGTCATCACACTTATACATATAGTTTATGAAATTATTTCTTATATCATTGATTAAATAAATAATGTAACACGCAATCATATTAAGTGTGTTTTATACACGGTGTAGCATACATGTAACAAAAAAAGGTAAATTTTATAATAAAAGCCTCCTCTAAAAACGTGCAACCCCTTAAAAGAGAGGAGTCTGTTTCTTTTTTCAATTTTTCTCAAAAACAGTTAAATATGAACAAACGACTTTTGCCAGATACGTAATACTTACAAAGTGACATTTTACGGGTGTATTTTCCGTTTAGCTCTTCAATTTTATTAATTGAAGTGAAATTCTAAGGTAGCATCGTTTATTCTGAAACTTTTTTGTCCCTTATAAAAATTTCATATAATTCTTAGTTTTCGAGAAAAGAAATATTATTAGAACGATGTATTACAATACGATATCATGAAAGTTTGAGCTTTTGTGCAATTTGTTCCAAGTAGGCAGCCATCATTAAAATTACATTTCAGTAAATGTCAAAGAATTACAGTAATGTCAAATTTTAAATACATTACATATATATATTTAGTATTTAATTATTATTTAAATATTTAGATATGTACCATATTTAAAACTTCATATTATTGTAATTGTTTGACATTTAGCGAAAAGTAATCTTAATGACAACAGTCTACGAAGAATAAATTTCAAGAATACTCAGAAGTTGATGATATTGTTAAAAACTATTTTATTTTTTGAAAAATTAAGAATAGAAGAGACATAAAAATGAACAAAGTATCATTCCATTCAGGACGTCGATTTGATTTAACGTTCATTATAGTGGACGTTATTTTTACGTTTGATTAACGAGTTTTAGCATACATTCCTAATACAAATTGAAATGTCTCTAAAATATATCTCTTCTTATTTGCTTACTTTTAATAGAATAATTTCACTACATTCCAATCAAGCTAGACAACGGTTTACGAAAAATATGCTTCTCATGCTCTCTAGGTAAAATTAGTAATCCATATACCAATTAAATAATTTTCTTCACTGACTAATATACGCATTTACAAATTGTATCTATCGCAGTTATATGTTCTTGAAGATATGAATATGTTGATTGAAATAGTTATTTCACAGTATCTACTCGTATTTAGTAATATTTGATGTTTTTCTTTATGTACGTTGTAAGTTAATTGATATTTTTTATATTTTCTGAATTTCGATAATTTAAATTATAGTATGTTCCAAAATAATTAATTAACATAAATTGTGAACTGGATTATCAAATATCAGTGAAAAGGCAAAAGTATACCACATATATCATTAAAAGGGCGCATTCTGCCACCAGGTTTATTTTTGGCGGTAGCATCACATAAAATTCCTAAATTTCAATATATAGTTAAGATAACAACCTTTCTATACAGTGGTAATATACATATAAGGAACTTTCAACAAAATATGTCACATATATAACGTAGAACTAAATGTCAACTCGTAATACAAATGTGTAATATTTGTTGCAGTTCATTTTGACACGACGAATTTAAATTTACTTGGATATAAAAACTTGAACAAAAAACGAATTCCTTCATACTAAAATTTGTATAGCTATTTCTGATTTTACTTGTGGTTTATGCATTATAGTTTGTTGTATTGTGTTATTGATATTTAGAAGAGATGCGGTTGTAATCTGTTTTTGCCCTACTAATATTATAGCTATAAGAACTTTTACAAGTAGTAATATAAAAAAAAGGTAATTATTTACAATAGCGTAAAACTCTTAACAAAAAAATTCATGGCATCCCCTAAAAATTACAGCCCTTAAAAGTGGATATTTGATTCAAGTTTTCATATGTGCTATTTTAATATCCACTCAAATTAAACACTTCAATTTTTACATGGAAGCAGTTGTGTTAAAATGTCACTTTCCCTGACCTATTGTACTCGTTACTTCGTACTCCTTGTACGTTTATTATCAGAACTTATTCATATTTAAATTTTGAATAGCTCTATTCGAAACAAATCTTTTTATTTTTACATAAATTACGAATTATCTTTAGTTTTCGTACAATAAAAACAAAAGCCAGCATCTCAACCTTATGATTCTCCAAACCATACTTTCTGCAGTAGGTTCCTATCATTTTTGTTCAGCCGCTATTACCAGTTTATTTAATTACTTTTTATCATTCTTATGATTAGTTTAGCTTGGACACTTGGAAACTTCATTTCAGCACTTACTTTGAAAGGGTTGTAACTTCTTAGGGGATGCTAAAATCAATTGTTTTACATGAAACACCCCTTCTAAAGTCAGAATCTGGTAAAATGAATAGATATCGGAAAGGTATAGCAATGTTACCATTTTTAACACTACATATCTTTTCAATAAAACAACTAGGATTAATTTTGTAACTGTGTCTACTAGGATTGTCACCTGTCCTTACTTCATCCTTTGTGTGCTTCCGTCCTTATTTATACTAGAAATGTCCTTACTCAGCTAAAATAGTAAAGAACATAATAAAATATAACCATTAGAACAAAAAGTGACGGTAAGCAGAAATACTTTTTACATGTAATGAGCAAATCATGTCACATATACACTCTATATACATTTTAAACTAAAAAAAGCAAAGTACCTACCTATTTATTAGATAACAAAAGCTACAGACTATGTAAATTTAAATGTATTAAACAATTCAGTTTGTTTAAAACAATCTAAAATTACAAAATATTGATGGAAATAACCGATATGTCGGATAACCTATATATTTGATATAAACTCGATATTCGATCCACAAAATTAAACCTGGGTGGGGAAAATGACAATTTTGGTTAAGCGAGGCGAGGGCCCTCTCTTACAGAGTGTCCAAAGTTATAAACTCATTTTAATTAATTCTAAACTGTAATCCCGTGCGCAAATTATTTTCCGTTTTCCATGTCAGCAAAATATTAGGATTTTCAAATACGATTCATTTAAATATTAAACTTTTCGAGACTTCAATTTTATTAAAGCATCTATAAAAAAACCTCAAATTTCCTCTTGACATATTTTAAATAACTGTTTTCATAAAAAAAAGTTTTTGAGCATAAACTGTTTAACTATAAAAATATATATTTGTCGTAAAGTACAGAATATTTTCCAAATCAATCTATATCAGTAGGAGCTCCAAGAAATGCTAAACCCTTACGACTTTTCATTAGCAATAAAATTAGTTCCAATAATTTATTATCATCTTTGAAATAATTTGTTGGTGGAGCCATCTAGTTCTCCTCTGCTAGAAGTGGCGATCTTAATAATGGATCATAAAGCAGGTGCGACATATTTGGGACAAAATATGAAGATGAAGTTGAAATAAATTCTTTCGTTCATTTTAGCACTAACTCGAGTACCGCTCAACTAATTGTCATCAAATTTGGTAGGGAAACATTTTTTAAGAAAATGAATCATAATAGGGAATAGGAACAGGGGATTTAATAGATAATTAAATCCCCTCTTCTATGGCCCATTATTAATGGTCCACCCTGTATAAATAATTTCAAAAAAATACGGTAACATTGTTCTTGAAATTGAAATTAGTAGATAAAATTGAAACCGAAAACTAATTATGTACGAGGATCACTCCAAAAATTTATAGTCTTTGGAAAAAAAGACTCTTAAAATATTTTATTGCTTTTGAAAGTAGATTCTCTCGCAATTAATATACTTTTCAATATTCAAAACCACTGAAAACTTTTTTTAACGCATGTTTTTAAATCGCCTCTATTTCATTCATAAAAACGAAAACCGCTTCGTTACAATAGCCAAATCTTTTTCCATAAGGTAGAAAGAAGTATTACGGGGGATTCTAGGAGGAGAAAATTCAAGAAAATTCAAGTGTTCTGACGACCGTGTGAAACGAAGCATTGTTGTTGTGCATGTTCGTGTAAAATCCTATTGACTGCTGAATTTCGATGTATGTAATACCTACAGTGATTTCCAAGAAGCAGTTTTTCGACACTCGGGATTGTTTCCTCCGTCATAAATGTCACAGGATGATCGCTGCCGTGAATAAATTTAGAAAACCAAAAATTTACTGTACATTTGGACGTACTTGAATCTCCAAAAGCAAATAAAGCGAACCCAGCACTCTTGCATCGAAAACCGGCTATAATATATCATGGCACGGAAATGGCCACGCTCTATTCCCAACGTTTACGTGGTCGCACTCAGAATAAACTGCATACAGGGTGATTCAGTCATAATGTCATTAATTTTAAGACGAGATAGGGAAAAATGAATATAATACGAATACGGGATTTAAAAAAATTGAAATACATGTTTACGCAGAAAAAAATATTTTCAAATCATTATTTAAACCTCTTTATCGAACTGTCAGTGACCTATAGTACCTACTTATTATAATAGTTAATGGTATAAATTATTTTTTTAAAGTATATAATTAACATATTAAATTCACAACCATTCACATTTCATTACATAAAGACTGAAATAAAACCCAATACTCACTAGGTTAAATTAATAAAAGAAGCTGAAGTGAAGACATACCTATTCAGTGACAAACAATCCGGCAATCCGAGTTGACCTACTGTATTTAGGTCAGTAACATTGTTTTTAATGTATTTTTTATACGACTGCCTTGCAAATGGGGGTTTTGCACACGGAAAACACGCTCTGAAAACGGTATTTTGCACATGCCATGTGCTAAACATTCTGCACACGATTATGTCATCTTTGCACACGCTAAAAAGCTGCACTAAAAACACGACACCAAAAATATTCTCTATTACCGAAAACAAGGTGCACAATAATACTTATTTTCCCAGAGTAACCTTGAAGGAATGTTCAAATGTTACCATAAATATTAAATATTAGTTTCTTTTGTTAATGCGTTAGCCATTTTCTTAATAAAAACGAGTTAAATTAAAAGTTATATTTAATTTATTTTGTTAATGCGTTGGCAATTTTAGTAATAAAAACGATTTAAATTAAAATTTAATTTTTGTGATATAAAAAGTATCGTAAAAAACTCGTTTGAAAACCTCTCTGCATAGAGTCGTTTTCAAACCTTGTTGTTTAATATATTATTCAATAACAAGCGCTGCAAAATCGCTAAGTAATAACAAAAGACAAACAAAAATTAAATTTGTTATAAACACCTGGTGTAATCAATATGAAATCATGAGAACTTTGTAATGTCTAGCGCAGTAATCAATACTGACATCGGATAGGCTGTAATCAGCACACAATGCACAGCTAAAAAAAGTTGGTAGTTCAAATTCGCGTTTAATATGTTACCGGTGGAATAAGTCGAACATCGAGTCCGTTTTCTTATGCATGCGGAGCTTTTGAACTTGCATTACGAAGGCACGATGAATGAATTTTACGTCAGAACTTGACAAAATGCTTAATGAATACCTGAAGAATATGCAAAATGCATACATTTTAGATTGCAAATAAGAAGTTTGTCATTAGGAAAAAAATCTATTACTTCAGTATCAAACATGCTGCTATTATATGTATGTGGTCCTAAATGGCAACGCTGTTGAACTTCTATATAGCTTCAATACTCGAACGCGTCAGAAAATTTGTAGCGTACCAGGAGCGTCCTGTTGCCGATTATTGTGGACTGATTTATTTATCTCTTGAAAGGTCGAAGAAACATTTTCTGTCTTCATTAGGACTTCCGAATACGTGGGTAAAATTAATGACTGAATCATCTTATATTCGGGCCTATGATCGAACACATCCAGTTAGCATTAACAGGCCTGTTAACAGTAACTGGTAGGTTAATCAGAAATTCGTATGATTGACACACCTGTCAAGTTTATTTTTCTCAGTTACTTAACTTGAGAATGATCACGTGACCCAGTTATGAAACTGCTTGAAATAACCTGCCGTTAACTGGAGCTTTTTATTGGTCACAAATTTTAATTTTATTTCTGGCAATTGACGTATGACATTTGGCATATTAATATAATGTATAATTTTATTATTATTTGTCTATAGCACAATTCAGTATCAATTTATTGCCATATCATAGTTTTACATAATTAGTAATATACTGTAAATAGTTTGACAGTAAATACAACCTAAAAAAAACTAAAATTTGTTCTAAGTAGGATTACAATTTTATACAATTAAGATTGCTATTCTGAGTATGATAGTGATACCTAAATGAATAACAAACAAAAAGAAATATATATTATTACCTAATATTATTAATAATTAATTTATGAATAGGAGAAAGCCACAATGACAAAAGTTAGGTACCTAGTTTTTAATTATTGGTAATAATTTAGATTCTATAAAGAGTAGGTATAAATAATACATTTTATCTTTTTTTAATATTATTTTTATTAGATAGTTATGTGTTTTTGACAATAATTTCTAATGGATTACTATTAACACTGATATGCTGCATCTTATACTATCCTCCTATGATTATAATATATTACAACATGGACTGCACGAAGGCGTAGTAAATTGTAATTAGCACAGTAGTACAGATCGCAAGCCTAACGGTACATTTTTATTACCCACGTAAACTGTGTATAAATATTGAATATGTGCATCAAGGTTTTGATCCTGATGAAGTTTTCTGCCCTTCTTTTTTACATTCTGCTTCCACTCTGCATGAATCTAAAATAATTTAAATAATTGTATCAATAAGTTAATTATGAAATATTTCACTTACCTACCACCACTGTTGGGGATTTGTTTGCGGTCCATACACAAAAGAATTTATATGTACATCAAAAATTTGCCAAAGTACCTACTTATAGCAACATGCGTTTGGTTTACTTTGCTTCCCAACAATATTTTCTTACAGTTAATGAAATTTAGCATTTCTTCATATTGGCATTGGTTCATGTGCCCTAAACTTCGCGCCACTTGTACCCACTGTTAAGTATCTATGATTTAAATTTTGGCATATGAGTGATGACAGATGGCGTACGTTAAAGAATTAACCGCCATGACAGGGTTATATGGCCATAATAACAGGCACAGATAACTGGTTGTTCGATCATAGCGATCTTTCCATTTCGGTTAAGAGCTCAGTTATGCCCACTCAGTTATCGTAACTTAACTGTCATCGGTTACGCTGAATGTTCAATCATAGGCCTGATAGTATGATTCCACTAACAGACGCAAATCGGACCCATTAAACTGTAGCATTTAAAAATACTACTCAATAATTAATAATTCAATCTTTAAATTATCTTAAAACTGACTCTCACAAAATTTAAACATTACTGGTTGTCTAACTAACTTTTCCTATATGGTCTGCATGGTGCTGTCCTCTGTTTAAGATATTCAAATTAGTAAAAGGCAAAAAAGGTTTAAAATGGTTTTTTTTACAAAAAAGGTGCGCTAGCGAAAATTGCTAAAGAACTCACGAATTGAGAGCACACAAATATTTTAAACAAATGTGGTGATCATAAATATATTGGATAAATTATCACCCATGTGTTATTTTGTTCAGTGCAAAATCTCAATTTGCAAATAATTAGCAACACGATTAGGGCCGCACGTCAACCTAGGTAGGCAGCATGGTTCTGTTCTGGTTCGTTATTTAATTCCATAATTTCTCCATTTGTAGGCCTTTTTAGTTTATTATCAAGAAATAATTGCTGTGTCTCTATATATATAATTTATATAAACTCTGGGCAATATCAAGTATACCGGTTGTCCACTAAATATCATTCCATTTATGACTATAAGGACGATATAAGAAGATTGAAACCGCTAGAGACCTAAATGTTTGATAAATCATTGGATTCTGGATTCTAGTAAATCACCAGCAGGATATTTGAATATTTACGTCATCCAATTTGTTAAGCACGCCAAGTAGTCGCTGTCTTGCACCACCAATAGTCAAAAGGAAACCCAGCTAAGCTAAATTTATTTATATATTTCACAACCTTTAATTTAAACTAATTTAACTTAACACCACCTCAATTCAATTTATTATATTTTAAATATAATTAAAAATGTACGCAAACGTATACGTATGCAAAGAGTAGACAGTGGGTTGAAGTTATACTGTCTAATTGTTGTGTGTAATTTAGTTGTCTCATGTCATATAAAATTTAGCCATTTCTACTTGAAATATTCCTTACACGCTTTGTTTAAATTTTTAATATTTTAGATTATTCTTATTAGTTACATCATTATTCAATTTCATTAATCAATTCGATGAATTTGCTATGTATGTGTGTGTTTTTGTGTGTCCTAGTAATATAAGTTTCAAAAATCAGTCTCTTTTTTAAATTCATAGTATAATAATTACAAATTTATTAGTTTAAGTAATTATTTTTTAAAACATTTATTTTTTTTTAACTAATTGGCGCCCTAATTACGCAAGTATAAATCTATTATAACCCACGGCCCTAATGCTCCAGTACTAACCAAAGCTAGCCTAGCCCACTTACGATATCATAATAAAAAAAATATAAATATGGTACAAAACTTAAGGTACTAGTGACTCCCTCAATACGATAAAACAATAATTAAATTACTGCAACTTTTCGTTCGGCTAAGAACGGAAACTTTTGGAGTAACCCGCGTATAACATTCTTTGATATGATTTAATAAAAGAATAATATAGTACCAATAAAAATATCATTTACACCTATTTTAAGACAAACGTGTGAAAATTACTCTAACAATTACATGAATTATTTTTCTCAATTTAACTTATTGTAACAAATTTTGAGTGTACAGGGGCATCTTACAAATACAATTTTATTTAAAAAAAATCAAAAAAGGCAGTTCAGAAATGATTTAAAAATACAATTCTGCGCGCGATACCGGAAACTAGTTCACTGTAAAACCTGATAAGGCGGCAATCTGCGACCGGACTAAAAATGGAAAGGAATGTTCAAGGAAAGAAATAAATAACATTTTATAACACCGATTTTATACAGAAAATTTAACTACTTTTACCGCTATTGTTATTAATTATGAATAGATTCAATTTGTGGTTTTAGTTAATAAATAGTTTTACATACCTGATATTACAACATTTTGGGCTCGTCTTACCCACTTTCTACAAACTAACACAAATGTTTCTTCTTCTTGTCCGTTTTGAACTCGTAAGTTATTGGCAGATCAACGATACGATTCTTTAAATCGTCAATAATAATGTATCCACTTCGGTGTGATACATTTCATTTTTTAAATATATCCACAAAAACAAATCCAAATGATTTAAAGTCAGGAGATCGTGGCGGTCATAGTACCAGTCCTCCTCGTCCAATTTCTTGGTATTAATGCTTTTACACGCTGTACATGGTACGGATATAATTGAGTCTCATGCATGATACGCAACACTCGCCCTGGAAGTCCTGGACATCCGCCTCTTCCACGATTCGATTTCCCTTGCATTGCACTACACTTGCACTCACTACATACCGCGGTAAAAGTAGCTGCATTTGGCACAGACTTACCGGGAAATTGTTCTGAAAGCATTGAAAGTATTTTTACATCGTCTTAAATTAAAACGATATCCATCAACCATTTTTGACACTTGAAAAACTAATGTAAAGACTGGCGCCACAAAAACTTTAGTGCCTATAAAAAGTAATCGAATTTCAATATTCTGAATGGCCCCTCTACTACAGTACTACAGACTACAGTAGCCCAGCGATGTTGAAGGTATAATACAACTTCAATAATATTTTACTCGGAAATTATAAGGATTTTACAAAAAAAATATTACGATATTAACTCCATTTTTTATGACTCCTCTATTCCCAAATTCTTTTAGATAAGTTGTGAATCACCCTGTATTATGCTTGTTAACAATTGTAGTAATAGTGCAACCACACAATGAAGATGAAACACATTTAAATACTAAGCAGTTATTTTGCCTGCTACGTATACATCAACAGGTCCATTCATATAAAATTCGAATAAATAATTCCAATGCGAAAACAATAGCATCTAAATCAATATTACGTTTAGAAAAATAAACCAAATTTTATCGGATAAACATTGAGGGTAAATATTAAAGGTCGCTCCTGGTAACAATGTTTTATGGGTTTATTTTCCCTTAAGATGGGTCTAAGAGGGTGAAAGATAAAATGGTAAGAAAATGTGTGCCATCTAATAAAGTTCAACTGTAGGCGAGTTTTATGGCACAAACTTTCCTTTAACCTTTCCTTAAATCATTGATGTCGTATACTAAGGTACACAATTTGTCCATTTTGCATATTATTTTTATGTACCTTTTGAAAATAAACTAGGAATTGAGAAATCATTGAATTATAAAAATATTTATTTCAAAATAAACAAGTATGTTATCATTTTCGTTGAAGTTTCATCAAAAGTATTACGGTCTTATGTTTCAAAAGTAATAATGCTATCAACAGTATTTATCTGTATAATTTTTAAATATAAAATTTAATTTTTGTGTTTCAAATATAGTGTGTTACAATAAAATGCATGATTGTTGTCACTGCTATACAAGGTGATTATTAGAAAAAAAAAATGAATGAACTTTTACAATACATGTAAAAAAATCAATAAAGGCAGTTCAAAAATGATTTTAAAATACATTTCAGCACGTCAGTGGAAAGTGGTCCATTAAAAAACCTGATAAGGCAAAGCATACAATCGGGACCGGACAAAAAATTTGAAAAGAAATTTCCAAAGAAAGAAATAAATTACATTTTATAACACCTATTTTATACATCAAATTCCCCTGCTTTGCCGTTTAAATAATAAATAGTTTGACATAAGTGACATGACTTGTAAGTTAACTATTGGCAGCAGCTATAATACGTTTGCGTAAATCATCAATAATGTCTACTTTGGTGCAATATATTTAATTTTTTAAATATCCCCACAAAAATAAGCCCAAAGGATTTAAAGTCTGGAGACCGTTGCGGCTATGGTACCGGTCCTCTCCGTCGAGTCCCTTGGTATTTATGCTTGGACACACTATACACGGTATGGATATAATTGAGCCTGGTATATGATACGCCACACTGCTGATACGCCGTGGACGCCCTAGACATCCATCTCTGCCACGATTAGGTTGCCAATTTTCCGTGTCATACCAGCGTTTCCATTACACTTGCACTCACTACACACCGTTGTAAAAGTAGCTGCATTTAGCACATATTTAACGGAAAATAGTTCTGAAGGATTTTCACTTCACCATAAATTAAAACAATCCATCAACTGCGAGTTGCTATACTCGGAAGTAATTTTTGATATTTGAAAAACTAATGTAAATACTTGCATCTAAAAACTATATACGATAAGTAATCGGATATTTGAAATCGCCTGGCTAGAGACTACAGGAGCCCAGAGATGTAAAAGTTGAACTTCAATAATTTTCAATTCAATTCAATAATTCAATTTTCTTAGAAACTATAATGATTTTATATTTTATTTGACTTTTTGACTTCATTCATTCATTTTTTATTGACGCATTTATTCCGATTTTTTTTAGATAAGTTCTGAATCATCCTGTAGATAAAATGACGAAGACGAACTTTAGCTTCATTTTACTTCATTTTGCTATTATACTCATACACCAAAACAGCACTACCTTATTTAAAAATCAAATTTATTAATGAAAATATCAAATGTGTAGAAATGAATTTTTTTTATTAAAATTAGAATATCAGTATAGCTAGACATAACATTACATTGGTCAGAAATGTTTGTTAACACTTTTAAAATAAATAATTACATGGGTTGTTATACTTGGAAATAGTGGCTACAACTTAACAAGTTAGAATGAAGCTATAAGTGGCTGCACATCTTAAAATTGTAGCAATCCAGTCTCAACCGAAGTTATCATTAAAATAATAAATTCATAAAGATGAATCCAAAATGGTTCATTCCCAAGACGTAACCTTTTAAATACGCAACAAAATTGGTATACATTAGCAAGTTCCCCTGGAAATTTATTAAGATCTTTTTAGACAGTCTTCATTTTATAGTATTTTTGTAACAATTTTTTTTCTTTCGATATATTAATAATAAAACTAAAAAGTTTATAATGTTGTAAAACTTTTTCTTGTGTGTTTTAGTAGGTTAAATTAAAAATAGATACAAATATTTTAGCGATGAATTGGGCAGGTTTGTAATAAAATGGAAGATTTTCATCATCTATTTATACCTACAATATTCAATATATGTATTGCGAAACATTTTACCGAGAACTATACAAATTTGGTATAGATTTTCCAATAAACTTGAATGCTCGACTTCTAAAAATGTATCCATGTACAAATACATTTTATTTTGTACCTGCATACAGGGTGTTCAAGAAATATTCAGGAAACTCCTGAAGTAGATTCGACAGATTAAGTAATGGTAGGAGTTCCTCACACATGGAATGAATTTACTAGTAATAAAGGCGTTGCGACTACTCAAAGTCAATTTATTCATAGTTTCCATTCGAATCAGTTTACTTACCTCCTTACGTACTTATCCAATCGTATTATTTTTTGGGGTTAGTTCTAATTGCATTAATTCAGCATGCTACAGACATCACTTTACCTGGGATTCTAAATTTGTTGTTTACCAACAAACATAATGTCAAGTCCTTACATTCACCTAGTTTTAACATTTAAATAATTGAATTTGTTTTGATTTCGAATCTCAGTATTCACAAAGATATTTTTGATCTTCCCATAGATTGATATACGGCATTATAAGTTGGCTAAAAATTGGTCATTAGAAATATGTTATAGATGCTTTTTGTGCAGGTTCATTTTCTTTATTAATTTCTTCATGTCCTGGTGTTCAACACAACCTAATTATATTGATACCTGCCAATTTATTTAGCAATTGTAAACAATCCCAAATAAGTTTTTAGACACTTTATTTGAGTCTAAGCTAAAGTCTTTATTGCAACCTAACTATATGAAAATATGTAGATGAATTTACGTATCTCTCTGCACGCTTTACACACAAAATTTTAGATCGGAATGCTGTAGGAAGGGCTCTTGAGCTAGGCTAATTTGCCATATTAGCCTCAGTTATACTACTTCGACTCATGTTCCACAGTCTCTTCTGAAACAATCTGTAAGCCATGTTAGGTTAGGTTAGGTATACGTATATCAATTCATATACATCTCAATTCTCTTTAGAAGTTGAATCAATGGTTTTGGAGTGCTCCTTGTTATAATATTCCCTCCTCCACTCATTTGCTATTCCTGGTACGGTAGCTCGCCAATATTGCTTCTTTTTCCAGTACTATTGTGTCACGACTATTTTGCCACCGCTACATATTGTAGAGGAGGCATGTTTAACAGGGCTTCCAAGGCAGTGGTAGGAGTTGTTGTCATGACTCACGTTATCTGTTGTTATAAAACGAGACTCATGGCTTAGGCTAGTTGAAATTTATTCACAGTAATATGTTTGACTTTTAGTCAACAGTACACCATAAAAAGCCTTAATACTAAGGTATCGGTATACGCCAATGTAACATCTTTACATATATACAGTATGCGCCAAAAGTATGGAATAAATTCAATAAAAACGAAACAATTATTTTTTGGGAAAAATCCTCGAACAGGTCGATTTTTAATTTAAAAAATACATATTTTAGCGTAAAATGCGATTTTCAAATGTCATTTGTTTTCGAGTAATGACGTCATTGTTTTTTTTTAAATGGCAACACCATATTATTTTCCTTGATTTTGAAAGATCGTTTAATTCTCTATCAGACAGTACTAAGATTTTGCCCTCTTACATAGGAAAGTTTTCGAGTAAATGACGATTGAATGTTAGAAAACGTAAATTTTATCCATAAAAAAGTAACAATTCTGGGGTATGTAAAAGAAAATACAATTGATTAAATTTTATACCATAAAAAATAGTCAAGAGATGTAAGATCTCACACCTCTCTCACCTCCCAGGAAAACAGTTGTCCAAAAAATCTCGTACGGGGCGCGCATAGTGCGGAGGTGCACCGTCTTGCTGAAACCATATGGTATTGTGAGGAATGTCAGGGTCATTATCGTTAGGAAAAATTACTGCAAGGGCTGGAACAAGGTCATTTTCTAGAAACTCTAAATATCTTTGTCCTGTAAGGGTTCCTTCAAAGAATAAAGGCCCTACTATTCTGTTGTCAACTATTCCAGCCCACACATTTAATTTCTGAGGGTGTTGGGTATGTGCCTCTGCCATCCAATGAGGATTTTCCCGACTCCAATATCTGCAAGTTTGACGGTTTACTGTACCATTCAGACAAAATGTGGCCTCATCTGAAAAAAGCATTTGCCGGTGTAAATTTCTATTTCCTTGACATAAATCAAGTAGAATTTCCCAAAAGTGTAAGCGGCGATCGGGATCATCTTCATTGAGTTCCTGCACAAGTTGAATTTTGTAGGGATGATATTTTTCCTTCCTCAAAATACGTAGCACTGTGCTCTGACTAGTGTCATTGTTTAATGCAACCAATCGTGAAGAATTATGAGGATTATCCACCATACTTATCAAAATGTTCTGTTTCTGATTTTCATTAATGCTTGGACGTCCAGGTTTTGGAATATTTACAACATTGCCAGTTTTTCTAAATTTAAACTCTACCTTACTGACTGTTGATTAGCTGATAGGGCGATCTGGATATTTTTCATTAAATAAATCGCAAACTTCCTGCTGAGTTCTAGTCATATTCCCGTATCCGATAAGAATTAAAATTTCAATTCTTTGAGTAACAGCTAAATGTACCATAATACTTTAAATTGAATAATAATTTCTATGTCGCTTACAATACTTATCAGAAAGTCGGTGTAACAATGACACTTTGCAAAGATTTTCACCTACGTGATCCACAAAAGAACTATGGAATTCGAAAAACTAAACTTGATAACGTTTTTGCTTTATTTTAATTGATTTACGTTTTGTAACATTCAATCGTCATTTACTCGAAAACTTTCCTATGTAAGAGAGCAAAATTTTAGTACTGTCTGATAGAGAATTATACGATCTTTCAGAATCAAGGAAAAAAATATGGTGTTGCCATTTAAAAAAAAAATCGATGACGTCATTACTCGAAAACAAATGACATTTTAAAATCGCATTTTACGCTAAAATATGTATTTTTTAATTAAAAATCGACCTGTTCGAAGATTTTTCCCAAAAAATGATTGTTTCGTTTTTATTGAATTTATTCCATACTTTTGGCGCATACTGTATATCACTGGGTAAATACTTGATGTTCGATAACTCAAAGAAGTTAAGAGAAAAATGGACTGTATTAAAAAAAAATAAAATAAATGGATGTCGAGTTAATTAGACGCACTATGTTCACAAAGAGAAACGACTTACCTTTGAACAAAGATTCAAGGCAATAAATGTAACCATTGCTAATAAATAAATCACTTTTTAACAATACTGGTTATATCAAATTGCCATGCATCATATTTATACACCTGACCTAATTTATGAGCATATAAAGTCCTCCAGAGAGATGTCATATTTTTTATATTGACAATAGGAACAATACCAAATCATGGAGAATTACACAATGGGAAAATTGCATGATTTTTCCAAACACGTGCAGAATAAAGAATGTGTAATTTTAATCGAAAGCCGTTTCTCCTATATAAGTTCCTGGAAAAATAAGCCGAAAAACGGTTTTTAAAAATTTATTCCAGCCACGGTCCCACAAAACGATCACCGGCATAACGTCATATCAATATACGATTTCCCTGCTTTCAGAGAACGCAGTACATACGTTTAAAAGAGTTAATTTGTCATTTCAATTATTAGGTCTAATTGTGATAAATAGACATTGGCATTAAATAAAGTTGCAAAACAACTAGTAAAATATGCACATAAAGTGCATCTCACCGGGCAAATGGAAGAAGTATTGCATTATACCATTATGTACAAATACAGCATACAGAGCCTAATACATTTCAATGTGTTAAAAAAATCAAAAGAAGAATGTGGTGTAGGGCTATGAAGCGCAATGAAAAGAAGCATTACAACATTGTTTGTCAATAAGTTAAGGTTTAAGTTTATAAAAATAATTTTAATGTAAAGTTGTAAAGAATCAATTAAACTTTTCCATTAAGCTACCAGAATGTATATAGAACGTTTAGAAAATCATTAGTAAAGCAAACATTTTTTTCATTTATTGTATTCAGCGCTTCATTCCGATACCAAATAAAATTTTCTGTATTTGCTCCTATCATTTACGTGATGTAGATTGTTATTTGAGGTATTTATAAAATTTTGCTATCTGACTTTATTACATTAAATTACCGATTTTATTCTGAAAACAATAAATAAATGTAATAAATAGGGATTTTTTAAAAATGTTTAAGGATAAATGAAATCAGTAGTAAATAGCAATAAAAATTTATTAAATTAATTAGTAGTTACTCATTACTTTGACATATTATTTTTCAAATTAAAACAAGTACTTTCATTTGAAATCAGATGGTACAATTTTAGAAATACCTCAAGTAAAACCATCCACCTGCGAAGATCTATATTATAAACAAATGAATAAGTAACGCGTAACAATACCGTAAGTTCACCCCATCATCACTAATAATTATAACATTACCTATACAGTATTTACACCATGTATCTATGACTCACAAACGCAAAAATACAAGAAACAAACGCTTGTTTCAATTACCAGCATCGAACCTGCACCTGTACCAACGGAAACAAACCGTGCTGAACGGCGTGTAACGTCACATAATAATATCACGTTCTCAGCCACGTGGTTTTGTTTACATTCTATGGCAATTTATGCATGTCAATATTTTAATTATTATGCGATTATTGTCGCCAGACCTTTCAGTATGTTTGAAAAATTACCCTGCAATACATACAAAGAGATGTCATATTTTCGATATTGACAAATATATTATAAAAATGCTCTAACTGTTAATGGCGATAAAAAACGGACGCTAATAATCGATTGTTTGTGGCCTGTACCGGATCGTATGAAACGTAAGACTTTTGATTTCAACAAGACGGCTCTATGTGCCATTGCTTATGAAACCGTCACTGTACTAAAGGAAAACTTTGCAAATTTTGTAATACCCCAATGTCGTAATATGTGGTGATGTTAGTAGCCCCCAAAGTTCTCCGATATGAAGTTATTTAAAAAAAGGATCAGTACCATTTGCGCTACGATTTCCCGACTTTAAATCCTTTAAACTTTCTTTTTATGGTGATATTTAAAAAATGAAGTCTATCGCACCTAAGTGGTGCGATACACTTCGTGCATTTGTATGTGTGTGTGGCAAGACAGGCCCAAAATTATGTAGTTGTAACATCAGGTTACGTGACGACGGTCATTTGTCCGACACCCTTTTTCATAAGTAATGATATCGACTGTACTTAAAATAAAAAAGAAATACAGCAATATTATTTACATAACTTGATTTATTCCAGTTGAAATGTAGGTCACTCTTATTGAAATACCTTTTAGAAATACAAAGCAATATCCAATAAGAGAAACTAAATTGAGTATCCATTACAGTTCAACAGTTGAATGTTAGACCACACAAACATTCTTTTGAAATTATCAAACTTTAGGAGAGAGTTTCTGCATAATTTATCTTTAGCTTAATTGAGTAATTAATTTAGCACCGTTCTGCATATGACTTTGAAGAGTAATTTGTCTTGATCTTTCACATAAAACAACTTGTTGCATTATACTAGCAAGTTTTGATATTTTTGGTAAAATTAAAATAATACTTAAAATTAATCTCAAGACAATTTTGATAATTAAAATAGGACTATAAATATTACTTTGCGAGTTTGCATCTTTAGGGATTTTGTTACAACGCCTTACTAAAACAGTATTCATATTGCCTATAGTGTTTATGAGTTATTAAATTTGATTGGAGATTTTAGTTATAAATATCAAAAAAATTAAAGAGAAAGACAATATATTGCTTTCCAAATTATATGTATCTTGCCTCATATCTTGCTTTTTTACATATAAGGTGATTTAAAGTTTAAAGATGATAATGAAATTTTTGTCGAATGCCGAAAATGTTACTGACTTGCTTTGATGAGAAAGTTGATATATTTACTAGTAATACCATAGGATAGATTATGGGATGAAAACCTACAACAGTGAGTGGTCACAGATCATTTAAAGAAAGTATTGTTAACGTGTCCGTGTATGCTCTATTCTTCGTTGATATATATTTATTCAGTGGAATGGCTAGGTTTTTATATATGACGGTTGCAGCAATAAGTAAAACAAAGAGCAACTTTTTTAACGGCTAGCTTGTAGAAACGGTGTCTAAACGGTGTTGGACAAAGAAAAGCAAAATGACTTATGGAAAAAATCGATTCATGACATGAAAAACTGGGTCTCTAATTGTCTTAAACATAATTAAATAAAAACTACGATATTCAAGCGATTGATAGTCACCAAAACATGAACACTGATATTTTTGAGGAATGGTTTAAATATTGTTTAATTGCAAATATAGAAACAAATAGTGTATGATTCACTTTTGTTTACAAGAAAAATTTCGAATTCGAGTTCAAAGAAACAAGATATCCAAGATTATGTTAGGTTATGTTATAAAACATTTAGAATTTTTACTTACATTTAGAAATTACTAAATGTAATAATTTTTACACAAATATAGAGATAAAACAATTCAGTTTAAAGTTGCATTGTAAGATAAAATATAAAAATATTTCTACTAGGTAGATACATATTTACGACCTACGAATTTTTTGTCTCTACAATATACGTGAGCGGCAAAAGTATGGAATAAGCGAATTTTTTAAATTAGTTTTCATGTATACACGGTGAATAAAAATAAATTATATCATCGTCAATTTCTTGGTATTTTTATTCGATTTGCCATGAAATTGTAAGTAATAATGTCGTCTAAAAAGTGATATTTATATTTCAACAATGGCCACCTCATTTTACTTGGCGAAGGACGCGAACTAATAAAGTGACCTCTAAGATCATTCGATTTTACAACCATGGATTTTATGGGGTTATTTAAAGTCCGAAGTCTGTTCAAACAGACCTCAAAACGTCAGAGACTTCGAAAAAATCGAATAAGCAAGAGATGAGAAGTATTGACGGAATCGAGTAATGTTCAACATGATTTTGTACAAGGTGTCTCAAACTCGATAGTATCGGCCTACTGCGAGGATACAAAAATTTAAATAAAATTTGGGGCAAACTCTCACATTATACATATTTACTTACATATTACAATCTATTCTCTATATGACCTCCTTTCATTTCAAAGCATATGTCCAATCTTCGCCTGACTTCTTTGTGGGGTGCATTTATTAATATTTCGCCTTTTAACTGATTGCAAGCGTTTCTGACGTTTTCTTTTAAATGATTAATATCTCGTTAAGGTGTTCTGTAAACCTTATTTTTTGAAACCCTCCATAAAAAAATCTAGGTGTGTTAGATCTGGTGACTTTCTGGGCCACTGAATAGGTCCATTAATCCCAATCCATTTTCTGGGAAAGTGTTCCCTAAATATTGCTGCACAATCCTGGTCTTATGGGGTGAAGCTCTGTCGTACTGAAACCATAGATTTTTCCTTAGCAGCAAATGCACATTCTTCAGAAGTGCATGAAGTTCCTTTTGCAGGAAATTTAGGTAACTCACGCTGTTCAACATATGTTCATGAAAATAAGGCACAATTAAATGCCTGCCGATGATGCCGCACTATACATTTACTGCAGAATGGCCTTGGTTTTGGACTGATTTACAATATGGGGATTTTCAATGGAGCAGTAGTGTTCGTTGCGCCTGTTTGGCAAACCATTGTTGACAAACCGACTTTCGTTCGTCCAAAGAACGTGCCGAAGAAAGGTTCTGGTTAACTGTTTCTACATTTTTATTGAGCTATAAAATTAAGTATGTTTTCAATATGATCCTCAGACAAATACTTTAAATTGTGAATTTGTAGTCATAATACCAATTGGTCTTTAAAATTTGTTGAATGGTTGATTTATCCAAATTCAATTCCCGGCTAGTTTGCCGTATAGAATTTCGTGTATTTTGTTCGAAATATTGTAACAGCTGTATTAACATTGTTCCTTACCCTTTGGTCAATTATTTGATTCTTCGCTCCAATCTTGTAAAGGTTCTATGATCAGAAATTAGGCGCTCTGGACGCCTTTCTCGATATAATTCTACAGCTTTTCTAGATTTTTTTTGTGACTCGCCGTAAATTAGCAACATATCCACTTTTTCAAAGTGAGAAATCATTTTGTAAGCACAAAAGTAATGAGTATTGAGTAATGCCAAATATTTTGTGATATTTGTGCACTTTAATCAACGAACATTGAGTAATGACAAATATTTTGTGACATTTGTGCACTTTAATCAACGAACATTCAATTATTTTCCTACGACTCCTTGATCCTTCCACCGCTAAAGTGATTTTTATTTTCTCTTTTTTTAGACTTTAGGATGATATTGTCTATAACTTTTAAACGGGAAGTAATATAGAAAAATTTCGGTAATAAAAATTTATTAGAAAAAAGAGCTTTTTAACAGTAAAAAAATTGGATATGTCTCTGGAAAAAATGTAATTGATGTCGTCATTAGTCGTTTCTGTCAAATCTTAAAGATAATACTTTAGATTGAAAACGAGTTTATCTCATCTCATTTAACACTACGTGTTTCAAATTTTATGTTATATTTTTATATTCTCACTAGGCCTATGCTATCGAGTTTGAGACACCCTGTACATAGGCTTGCGCACTATTAAGAAACCAATGGATGGCATTTCAAGCATTCAATTTACCTGTTTTTCTTTTATGTGGCTTATAATCTCGAAATTTCTTGGCAATTTTGCTTAGAGTGATTTAATTGATTGGACGATACTTTTTTCGAAAACGGTTAAAGATAGGTATAGGGTATTTTTGCTTCGCCATATATACATGAGAACCGGTTTAAAAAATACGTGACTAAAAATAAAAATTGACGAGTCTGATGATTCCCAAATAACGAACACCTGATTCTTAAATAAATTTATTCCATACTTTCGCCGCTTACTGTAGGTATGAACTATACATTCTTATTAAGCCAGAAGGCAGGAGTGAGTTATATTCATTAGACGTATTATAAATTGGTTATGTATTTCTTTGTGAAAAATTCATTTGTCTTTAAATTGAATCTTAAATTTTCCATGCCGCAGTGAAACAATTCTCTTGCTGATCTGATGTTGGTTTATAGTATTGTTATCTTCCCCACTGTAAAATTCATCAAGTCCGTCGTAGGTTTCAGTTCAGCGGTTCAGTTGTGCACTAAATCAACATTTATATTGCACGCACACCCCACATTAAAGTTTTAGTGATTTACTGCACCTATCCTAGCTAATAAATTTAAATGACACAAAATCTACGACAAATAAAGTCTTGGGGTCACTAAATGACTACTAAATCGTATAAGGCCGAAGAAAAAAGTATACGAATTTTCAACGCACAAAATGAAATATGAAAATGAAATGATTACTTGACACATTTTGTCCACGACTATATTATAATGCGAAAAGCCTATTTAAATTTCTCGCGCTTAAACACTAGCTTGTTATTGGTTAATTTGTCGCCAAGTTTACACAGATTCACATAAATTCATGTTTATTGTCAATTTTAATACTGTCACCTACTAATATTTAAAACGTCGGTTATATTTGGCTAAGATTAACCTTGTCACTTCGTTGATTATTTTGTGTGTATTCTCCCTCCTAGTTAATCCTAAATCAAACGAAATAGTTCTGTTCATAACTCATCAACGAATTGCATTACTTTTTGTCCATTTTCTCTTTTTTTCAAATTTACCGCCAAAATGATCTAGTTATATTTTCTAGTTACTTTTCCCTGTCTATGACTTCTTCATTTACTCCTCTTAGTTTATAAATAGAGTATAATCATTGGTTGTATGACCGGCAAAGGCTATAATCAAATGAATATTTCGTTGCTTGACTGAAATTTTACGTAGTTTTAGGGATTACCTGTTTAACTCGGTCGCTTGGTGAGTGGTCGCGCGTTTTAAGGTGTCAGTACTTAAATCGATGTGACTAGATCGCTGTGGGTTCCATACCCCCCAGCCGGTAGGCCGTATTTCAGCTATATTCGTGGAAAGAATTGGCCCCTCTCTGCGGGTACATCAGGGTAGAATAATGCTAGCTTGGGTCAATGTGAGAGATTGATACCTGTCGACGTTTGACTACCCGCTACCCCCTACGCCCTAATTAATGAGGTTTTCCAGGTTTCCTTCATTCCTGCACTGAATGGTGGTTAGGGCCTATCAACGTCATTCCTGGGCGCAAATGTGGCCTGATTAATAATAATATGCCGCCCCCCTCCCGCACAAGTCTTGCACAGCATCTGGCGGATGTATATTTAGTCATTTGCTGAAAAGTCTTGACATTTTTAATATTACCTGTAGAAATGCAAAATTTTGATAGGAATAAGAATAAGTAAACAAAATATTACTTTCGTTCATTTGGAATATTACAAACACATTAAAAAGTCATGCACTAAATGGTAATTAGAACTTTACAAATAAAAATCTATTTTCTGCGGTCAGATAATTATGTCATATTTTACAAAAATTAAAAAATATTACTATATTATTAATATTAATATATAAGACATAATAGGACTCCAACAGTTACATATGTATGTACAGGATGATCATATATAAACGTACGATGCGGCTGTAAAGTATGGAAAAACTCAATCGTATACATTTCTTGATTAATTCTAGAAGCATTTCCTTTTTTTTATCAATAAAAAATCACTTTTACTTATGGAATTATTTAATCACCAATGTTTCACACAATTTTATATTAGTGCAATTAGAAAAAAGTGAAGAATCCAAAAATCTAATAATATACAAGGGTGTTTTATAAGAAAAACAAAGTTAAAATCAATATATCTGTAGTGCGATGCTCGATTGTGTTTTTTATAAAAACAAATTAAAATTTTTGTTAGAAACTAATCAAGACATGCATGATTCAATTTTCCGATATTCTAGGGTAGCAAAGTTAGAGCCAAATCTAATATTTTTGCGTAATCACCCTGCACAGGGTGAGCACAATTAAGTATGTATTTATACTTTTGATTAATTTTAACTATTGTGGCCCTTAGAAGTGTACATATTTTTTAAACTCCCAATTTTTAATGCTAAAATAAAAATATTTTGTTACTTCTACCAAAAATGTTCATTTCAGCAGTAGTATTAAACATCTCAGTGGCGAAAAGTGATGCATCAACGTCAAAAAGTGATGAATGACATAACCTTAGTAGAAATATTATACAAGGTGAAACAGATTTAATCCAAAAAAATTTTTTGAATTTATTAGGGACTCCTACAAATATAATTTTGTAAAAATATTCAAAAAGGACAGTTTATAAATGATTTAAAAATACACTTCTGCGCAGCACAGGAAACTGGTCCACTGTAAAATCTGACCTTGCCCGAAGCAAAGCATGTAGTCAGCGGCAAAATATTGTTACGTCTACGCACAATAGGTTAACTCAGAAGGCAGTTTTAGAAAAATATTATAAATAGTTTATTATAAAATCAGAATAAATTTAGAGAACAGAAAATATAACAATGCTCCTAATTTCCAGCCGAAGGGTTTAGCCTAACCTACAATTTTACTTACCGCTAACCAGCCTTCATGGCGGTAGGGGGGAGCTCGGTGCACTTTTGTTGGCGGCACTAGAGCCTCACTGTATTCCCAAAACCGACTAACTTTATTTTTTTTACTTTTGAACACCGACCCTGTTAACCATTTCGCTGCATTTGCAATGTCCTCGATGCACTAATGGCCAATCAGAAACATTGCACTCTATGCAGGAAATCCCTGGTCACTGAACTACTTGGAATGATATAAATTTGCTGCATTTATTTCTTTCGTAACTATTTAACAATATTATAAAACTGAGTCGATGCTTTTGAGTATAATTTCTAAATTCATTCAAATATATTTCTACTCAAATTTCCTTTTTGACAATATAATAAAACATAAAGAGGCAAAAAAAATTGAAAGAATTCCCAAGAAAACAAATAAATAAAATTGTATAAAACATATTTTATATCAGCAAATTCAACACTTTTGCCGTTATTGTTGTTATTAATTAATAAAATAATTTGACATACCGATGTTACAACTGTTCAAAATTTTGTCCACCGACGTGTAAACACATTTGGACCCATCTTACTCTATAACTAAAACAAATGTTTATAGTTCTTGTCCGTATTGAACTCGTAAGTTATTGGCAGCTATGATACATTTTCGTAAATCATCAATAGTGTCCACTTTGGTGCGATACACTTTATTTTTAAATATTCCCACAATGACAAAATATTATGTTATACCTCCCATTCCGTGTAAAAATAGCTGCATTTATAACACGTCAGCTGTAAATCTGGGATTTTGAGTATTTTTTTGCAGCAACTACAAAAACTAATTCGAGATAATCCCTTAGTATTAATGCTTTGACACGCTGTACATGGTACGGATATAATTGAGTCTCGTGTATGATACACCACACTGTTGGTTGGGACATCCCTTGTAGGTACTTGTTGAGCGATTTGCCTAGTACTTATTCGGCGATTCTCTTCAACAATTTCGAAAATGTATTTCTCATCTGCTGCAATGTGCCATAGATGCCCTGGACCCCCATTTTCCCCACGATTTGGTTGCAAATTTCTTGCGTCACACCCGCGTTGCACAACCGCGGTAAAAATAGCTGTATTTTGCACATGTCTCAATACATTAAAACGATTTCCATCAACTCCGAGTTGCTATATACGTAAGCCATTTTTGGTACTACAAAAACTAACAACTATTGCAAAAATGTTAATCCTAAAATCGGATTTCAGTGTTCGATAGAGAATACAGTAGTCCAGAGATATAAAGATAATAATTTTTACGATCTTGACTCCATTTTTGACATGACGCATCTGTTCCTAATTTTTTTTTAATAAGTTGTAGATCACTCTGTATGGAATAGTGTGCGTGTAAATCAGTGTTGGTCGAGGTTTCAGTCTGCACAGTAGGTAGTTTCACACAATATTATTAACACCTAATAAAAACTTATAGAACCAGAAAGAAATAGCTGATGACAAGCTATAAACTTCAAAATTGCAAAAATTGAAATCTAAATTACTGACCTGGCCTGACCTTACTCGGCCCTTACTTATGTCAAATTGATTTCATATGATTTTCTTGCGTTTCATTTTTATAACACTTTCTATCTCCATCATTACAAGTAGGTACTTGTAATTAATACTTCCATGTAACACTAACCAATACTATTAACCTTTTTTAATTGCCCTGAACCTGTAAATATGATACCTGCAACAAGGACCACAAAAAAACACGATAATACTACAATGCAGTTAATAGGAAATATTGTCATAAGCCTCATAACCACTACATGATTGATGTGATTTCATAATATTATATTGGTAAATATCCGAAACCAATTCAACCTCGATTATCCATCAAATAGTGAGCATTTCCGGGCAGGTAAACAAATGCGAATTTCCATGTTATTGGATCTGATTTTCTGAAACCTGGAGGCACCTTTTTTATTAAACTAGTAATTGTTTGCCAATTCGCACCTAATGTGATTTAACTGCAAAAAATCGGAAATAACTTTAAATATCGAAAGTAAATTGTCCGAAAGCAACTGAAGGTATCTGAAACTGTTTATTCCAATTTAGGATGTATTTTCTAATTTAAATTTTTACACGACGTCACGACGTCTATAGAAATGACAGATATGTTACTTAGTATAACGATGATGTACAGGGTGTACGTAAAGTATGTTACAAACTTTAGATGATGATGGTTCATAATATGAGTAAAAATTATAAAAATATTTTTTATTCTTGAACCATATATTTTATTTCGAGGGAACAAGGTTTGTTTCTTTTATACCACAAAAATTAAAATATTTGATTACTAAGAATAATGTTACGTATTCAAACAAAAATTACATATTCATAACCTGCAAGAGAACAACTATATCAATTTAATCTATTTGATATCACATACTGATACAAACTGATATAAAAAATCTAAGTCAATTGTATTTTAATTTAATTATTTGATTTTCCAGCATTGTTTTGTATTACAGTTTCCAACTAATATATTTTTAAGCAGTTTATTTTTATAGATGGCACTAACCTCGTTTTTGTGGTAGCTTCTTTATATTCGATGGTTAAAGGTCAAATATTTTCATAAGACTCCATTTCGTCGCTGTATTCACAAGACTAGCGTTTCTAAAAGAAAAGTTTCTCTGCCAATAATATTCTTATTAAAATAGCTCCAATAATGAAGAAAATAAAGAAATTAAACATAAACGCAATAAGTATCATTAATATTTATTGCAGTTTTAAGTAGGAAAGGTATTTTTTGTTTGTTTGAATTATGTTTCAAAATTTTATAGCAGAAGTAGTTGAGGATCAAATAAAATGGTAATCACGAAATGACACACACAAGATAGGTTTTCTGAAATAAGAAGCAAATCATTTTCTTTTTTTTTTTTTTGTTTCGGATGAAGACGACCATTGTTACTTACCTATTTCTACCACATCTTCACAAATTTACACCATACATATTTTATATGAAAATTTTTATGCAAATTGTAATTTGAAAATGTATTTACAATACATTTATGATTATCGTCCACAGACAGCAGTATCAAGACTACATAGCAAAAACATAGCAAAACTACAACTGCGTGTCGGTACCTACTCGTACCCAACTTTGTTTTCCGCCTTCCACTTATTAAACATTGTGTTGTATCTACAACGATTAGTGTTATTTTGACACAATATGTTCTCACTCACACATATTGTGATTTCTTTAATCAAATACTGTGTAGATTAGCTCATTTCTTTATTAAAATGTTAAATTTTCTCAAAATTCAACACCAAATTAATTCACCTATACATAAATTTGAACTTACTCAATGTTTTTTTATATTTTTAGGTATTAATAATATTGTGTGACTAACTACTCTGTGGACTAAAGCCCCAACCAGCGTTGAATTACACCCACAATATTCTTTATTATTAGCTTTTGTAACATTTGTTTACTGTATTTTAAGCTAATATAAATCAAGTCTTCTACAATTCCTATCAATGAAGTCATATGTATGCTCTCTGATACCAAACATCTAGGTATGCTAATGAACAATTCCACAGACAAAGCTCTATTCAATAATTATCTAATTAAATTAATCTAGCTAAATTTACTAATCTAGTTTAATGAAAACACTCTATAAATATCTAACTTCACTTTGAAACAGTGGAAACTCGAAAATTCAACCAGAATAGATGAGATCTGACCTATTTCCGCATTCTTTAGAATTGCTTCTTCAGGTGGCCTCCTTTAAGTTGAGTCAAATATCCAACCATAAAAATTATTAGATAAATTAAAATTATTTGAAATTAAATATCGACAATGTCAAAGTGATTTTAGCTTGTCAATGAATTTTAAATTAATGTTATTTGCACTGCAAAGCGATGCGTTTAAGAGGTTATGTTTAATACAGTTTTTAGTCACATTTTTTATGAACTATCGCTACTCAAAGTTTGTAGCATATTTTATGGGACACCCTGTAGATTTACGTATTAAATTTGAGTAATAAACAGACATATTACCGATTTAGTTTTATTGAATATTTGTCACACTTTTACTTAATCTCTGAATTATTTAGTAATAAAATATAGTAGAATGTGAAGTTTATAATAATTAAAATCCTAGATTACTGAATTCTGAAATACTGATTACTGAAGATCTGCTATATCGAATATTTCGGGTTTTTTTTCTCAATTTATATCTGAAAATTTAGATGATGGAGAGCAAAAAGCTGTTAATCATATAAACCACCGTATATTACTAGCGAAATTACAAGATTTAATTTTTTCAGATTCGTTATTAACACTACTGGAATAAAATATTTAGGTTTGATAATTGATTTAATAGACACATAGAGTACATATCAAAAAAAAAAAAAAATTAAATTGGATTCTTCAGTAGAATTTCTCAATACTTATTAATATATTCAAAATTAACTGTTTGCAACACTTTGATATTACCCCATTTTATGTATTGCTCTTCCATATTGTATGTATGTTGTACAAACTTCAGTCGATTACAGGTGCTTCAAAATAAACTATGCGTGTTATATTAAATTGTAATAAGTTTACCAGGAGCCAACTGATGTTAGATACGCGGTATTGGTATTGGTATCTCTCCACAGCTGATGGATGTTAGAGATATTCACTTATGTAATACAAGAACGCCTAGTACCCTTAGTACCATAACCATAAAAAATTCTACAATGAAAAGTCTGTTTCACAAGGGGGTTGTACAGTTCAATCTTCTGCCTAGTGAAATTAGGTCTAGTAAAACTGTAAATCAGTTTAAATACAAATTAAGCATTTAAAGAATAATTGAACAGTAAATGAATAGTTTATATTCGCTTCAACATTGTCATTTCTTTTTGTCTTTGTTATTGAATATATTAATTAGGTATTTTTTTATTGTAGATGAGTATATGTTGTATTTGTGTATTATGTATGTTGTTAGTATATGTATAATATTAATGTGTATAAGGTATATGTGTCTTGTATTTTGTATTTATAATATCTGTTGGATAAATAAACTTATACTTACTTACTTACATAATAAGTATAGCCAGATTTCAAAACTTTAATTTTCGATCTTTTTTTCATCTGTGGGTGTACCGCAAGGCTCTAATTTAGGGCCACTTTTATTTTTGCTTGTTACCGATGACTAAATTATACTCTGCAATAAATTCTATTTCAGATTGTGATCATTTCCAACTCTTTAAATCGTTTGTTGGGATGGTGTGAGTTAATTCCTTTGTCTCTTAATATTTCCAAATGTAAAACAATGTCCTTCATTCGTAGAACCAATTCGATTCTTTATCATTATAACATTGATGGATATCCCATAATTCGTGTTTCTTTATATATTCAAGGATTTGGATTAACATTTGACAGCAAATTTACTTTAATCAAGCATATTAATAATTTTGTGTCCTATCCACTCCACACTTATGGTTTTATATACCGTAACTGTAAAGTAACGTACGCATATTTAAAATCATATTTTGCTCCCTAGTTAGAACTGAAATGGAATACAGATGTATAGCATGGTATTCAATGTATAATGTACACCATCAAAGGTTGGAGTAGTGGAAGTGGAGAGGAAGTTTATAGTAGTGTAGAAGTAGATCCCCTTTTACTGGGTTAATATAACATAAATATTTGCTACTTCAATTAGTTTTAAATAGAAATATCTAGTCGTTGAGAAAGCCGAGTTTCATTAATGCATTTTTTTATAAACATTTTTTATTAGTTATTAATAATATTGTCTGAAACTACCGTGCAGATGCAAGGGTGATTCAGAACTTATCTAAAAACATTGAGAAATAGATACGTCATGAAAAATGTAGTCAATATCGCAAAAAAAATTTTATAATCTTTGTAGTTTCCGAGTAAAAAATTATTTAAACTGTATTATTTTCAACCTTTACATCACTGGGCTACCGTAGCCTATCCAAGCGATTCCGAATATTAAAATCCGATTATTTTTTGTAAGTACCTATTAACGTTTTTGTAATACGAGTATTTACATTAGTTCTTGAAATAGCAAAAATGGCTTACATCTATAGCATCTCGGAGTTGATTGATATCGATTTAATTTATGGCGATGTGAAAATGCTTTAGCAGAACGATTTCCCAGTAAACATATACTAAATGCAGGTAATTTTATCGCGATGTGCAGTGAGTGCAAGTGTTGCACACGAGGAAAATTTGAAACCGAATCGCGGAGGACGTCCAAGGCGTATTGCAGTAGTGTGGCGTATCATACACAAGGCTCAATTATACCCGTACCATGGTACGGTATTAATTCTTGGACATTAATACCAATGCATTGGTAGGATGAGGAGGTCCAGTAACATGACACCCACGATATGCTGACTTTAAATCATTTGGACTTCTTTTTGTGCGGATATTTAAAAAATTAAGTGTATCGCACCGTGATCATTTACGCAAATATATCTTAGTTGCTGCCAATAACTTATGACTTCAAAACAGACGAGCAGAAACATTTGTGTTAGTTTGTAGAAACTGGATAAGACGGGCCCAACATTTTGTTGTAACATCAGGTACGTCAAACTATTTTATTAATTAAGACCACAAATTAATTCTATTAGTAATTAATAGCAATAGCAGCAAAAGCAGTTGAATTTGCTATATAAAATAGGTGTTATAAGATATTTATTTCTATGCCTCGGAATGTCTTTCCTTTTTTTTGTCCAGTCGCCGATTGCATGCTTTGCCGCCTTATTAGGTTTTACAGTGGACCAGTTTCCAGTGTCGTGCAGAAGTGTATTTCTGCACGACACTGCCCTTTTTGATTGACATTCAAGTTTTTTTCACTGAATCACTCTGTATAATTTAAAATGTTACATTTTCGAATTGAGTCAATATACAAAATAAGATATTTTTATGAATAAATACATTTTTTGTAAGGATTTGTCAATTTAACTTCTGATTTGACCGTTATTGGATGTATTTAGTGGCCCACACTGTAGTCTCATTAACGTAAAGAATTTTATTTTTTCAGAACACTGTTTGTATTGAGTTGTAAAAGAGCTTATATAAGCTTCGTAAAAAACGTATAACGAGAAAACTGTCTAAAGAGTATGTGCTCTAAACCTTTCAGAGATAATGGTCAGAGATAACAGCTAAAAGAGCTCAACGTTATACTTTTAATAAATAAGTAAAATATCTTTCGAACGTGGCTATTTTTACACTATTATTTTTAAGAGCTTGTAAATCTTGAATTGAAATTATGCACAGGAAACAGTCTTTTGAAACTCAAGTCGCATAATACAGTATTACATCTTTTCAGGTGAGCGAATCATTTGTGTGACCCTCTGTAGAACATTAAAAATAATTAATTAAGAGTTATTATTCTTTGTCCATTATAGATTGTTCTGTGGCAAATTCATTTAAAATCATATGATATATTTACCTCATAATAGTTGTTTATAATTAGCAGATTTGAAGCTATAATTAATACCTACAATTTAATTTAGATATTATTTCCAGTCGAATAAATGAAGCAAATTCTCTAATTTTGTTTGTTACCATTTGTTACCTATTAAAAAACCTCTCATTGACATTCCGATTGACACTATTAGTACTGATATCGATTTTATATGGGATATGCAGTAATGCGGTTTCTCTGTAGCTGTCGCTTTTTCATACGTCTTTTTTAAAGTACAGAATAACCTAATTCATGATTTTGCAGAGATCTTCCATTACTCCAGCTGAGTGGAATAAAGTTTTATACTTTCAATATAGCCTATTTGGTAGAGATCGAATCGCCATTTCTGTAGATTCTATGAAAATTGGACATGTGTAGTAGGTACTAGGTTAAACAAAGTTTATAATTACTGATGCAATTTTGGGATACAACTAATCTGCGAAGTAATATCGCAATATACTAGGAAAGATCGTAGCTACAGATCTCTACCAGGTAGTCTAAAACCAACAACATACAATACATTGTTTTCTTAATTGATATAAAAGTTTGCCTAAAAAGATTTATAGTCGACTGTCATAATAATGCTATCATTAATAATCTACCACTTTCCAGCACCAGTGCTGTAAAGCCGGTAACGGACGGTGAGCTATAATATACAGCGTGTCCGGTAACTACGGGGACAAAATAAAGGGTTACATAGAGCAGATCAAATGAGTGCTAGTACTCCATATAAACTTTTTACCTAGGTGGCATTGTTGAGGAGTTATTGTCACTCAAAGTAAGAAGTTGAAAAATGAATATTGCCCATAATTTCTTAAGGGCTACTTTTGATTAACTTGAATCAAATATTTTTTTATTATACAAGGACGGTCGAAATTATGTTCTAAGATTTACGCAACTTTGACAGAGCTGTCAAATTTGACATTTCGCACTCGTTACTTTTCTACAAAAAGGTATACTTCATGACTTATGGAAAATGAACGGTTGTCAAGATAATTAAATTTTTATATTTTGTGTATAGCCACAACCGGGGAAACAACGCAACAGGAAAAAGTTAATAATGACATATGGATTAAAAGAGGTTACTTGGGTAAATGCTCGATGTGTCCTCTATCTAGTTCAATACACTTCCTTATTCTTTTAAGATTATTTTCTTGCACTCTATATAGCATTTGTGAATTCTGTTTAATTTCATTACAATGATGTTCTATTCTTGCCATCAACTCGTCTCTTGTATAAACCGGAATTGAATACACCAATTCTTTTAGGTAACCCCACAAGACAAAGTCAAGAGGGTTAAGATCTAGTGACCTAGGTGCCCATAAGTATGATCCGCCTCGCCCAATCCACCTATCACCAAATGTTGCGTTGAAGTAATTTCTAACTTCACGACTGAAGTGGGGCCCATCATGCATGAAATACATCTCCTATCTTGTTTGCAATGGCATAATTTTTAGTAGTAGATTTAGATCGCCTTGTAAAAATTCAATTATCGGCACCGTTTAATCTATCCGGTAAGAAAAAGAGGCTTATTAATTTGTTTCCGATTATTCCTGCCCACACATTAACTATGAATCTTTGCTGGTGTTTGCCTTGAATGACTAAATTAGGGTTTTCATCATACCATGCATGTAAATTATGGGAATTCATTATTCCGTCCCGGGTAAAATCTGCCTCATCCATAAACAATACAGATCCAACAAAATTGAAATTGTTTCTTTGTTTTCGCGAAAACCAATTGCAGTAATTTCATGTTGCAGAATAATTATCCGATTCCATTGCATGTACTTTTTAAGTGTGGTAAGGATGCAATAATTGTTCTTTTAGAACCTGGTGAGCTATCCACTTAATGCTTCCATTTCGTCTTGAAAGTTTTCGAACGCTTGTTGAATGATCTGCATCTATTTGATCCAAGACCTGTTCTTCAATTTCTGCGTTTCTGGCAGGTCTAGAGGCTTCTTCCCCACCATGTCATGGCAATATGTCCTGTATAGTGAACGGTTAAAATAAATTTGTAACTACATTTCTATTCATTTATACCTGATTCCCTTAGGCGACGATCACGTCTTTGAAAAGTTTTCCGATTTGGTACACTCCAACCTGGAAATCGTACCGAATAAATTATTTGAGCTTCTAAAGAATTGCAATGCGCTTCTCCATAAATCAAATGCATATCTGTATATTCTTCATAAGAGTATTCCATTATTTTATTTTAATTTTTCACTAAAAGGGGAATTAATTTTAAATTGCCTTAATGCTTGTAATCTTTTACGCGCCGCCTGTCACATTTAGCAACCTACTAATTTAATTATAATAATGTGATAATCAATTCCCCTTTCCACAAAATACAAAAATTTATTTATCTTGACAACCGTTCATTTTTTCATAAGTCATGAAGTATCCCCTTTTTGTAGAAAAGTAACAGGGCTATCTGCCTGTGAGGATAAAATGTCAAATTTGACAGCTCTGTCAAAGTCGCTTAAATTTTAGAACATAATTTCGGTCTTCCTTGTATAATAAAAAATATTTCATTCAATTTTAAATACACAGAGATACATTTGAATGAGTTGCTTTGATCCTCCAAATTTCAAGTTAATCAAAGCAACTCTTTAGAAATTATGGGCAATATTCATTTTTCAACTTCTTACTCTGAGTGACAATAATTCCTCAACAATGGCACCTAGGTAAAAATTTATTTTTTAAGTAGGTACTAGCTCTATATAGCCCTATATTTTTTCCCCGTAGTTACCAGGCACCCTGTATATCTGATATATTACAAAAATATCGCTTGTGATTAAAGTGCGTAGAACGTTATGCACGTACGCTATAATATATATTTATATCTATGCGATTTATTTGTCTGTAGGAATATATCTCATCGCAAAGAAATAGATATAGACGTATTATATTATCGTGCTACAAATTTCACTTTATGACACGATAACAAATAGTTTCAACTCTTTATAGTATATTATGTAATAAGTATTGTAAAAAGCATTTTACGCACGAATGGAAAAGTTACGTATGATGCAGCGTAGCGGCGAGTGCGTAATTCTATGAGTGTGTGATTGCTTTACAACACGTTTACGTACTATATTTTACCTACGACCTACTTATTCATACAAAATCATTTAGTTTTAGTTCTTCATCTGAACTGGTAACGATATCAATAATTTAATAATTTAGGAACTTGATAACATCAACAAGAAGGTATATATTGTAATAATTCTATAGTGATACATTATTGACAGAATATGATTATGATTACAGAACAATTATTGAAAACAAAAGGTATATCGGTTGTTTTGCTCGTTGAAACATAAGTAAGATTTATATTATTAGTTCCCTTAATGAAATTTTCATTAATACTATTAGTACTATTACTAGTACTTACTATTGCAGATGATATTTTAGACGAATTGTTAGTTTAATTATTTAGGGAATTATCCACATACCCTTCATCTACGGCTTACCATCCGACGTGTCTTTTTAAATCTAATAAGTCACCACCCGCGCCAACAAGAATAGTCGCGGACGAGCTTCGAAGACAGTGTCCTGTATAAGTCGCTACTTCTGGTAGTCCCAGATATATGGCTATTTGCTTTGGAATCTTTCCTAACTTGTTAATACCAACACACATTTCCCGTTTATATAGTTTAGAAAAAAGGTAAATTTGGAGCTGTATTTACTGCAGAGCGAAAGTTTATATATTTTATAACCTTGGGGTAAAAATATTCAGATACCACAAAAGAACGTTGCCGTTTAGTTTTTTAATCGGGAATATTAATAATTAAATTCTTCCCTGTTGCTTGAATATCTGACGGTTTTATATTACGTAACTCTTGTTTCCTGCACGCACCGCTTATACCAATTATAACAGTAATCGAAAAGATGATTTGAAATAAATTTACATATCTAACATTATATTGAGCTCAATATATTACCTTCATAAACAAATATTTATCATCTGGTGTGTTTTCCAGAAAATTGTTTATATTTTTTCTTGACAAAATCTTGAATTTTTTGGATTTAAAGACGTCCGATTTTCTCTTCAGGAGAGCTTGTAATTTGTAGTACTTTTTCTTGTCAAAATCTTGAATTTTTTGGATTTAAAGGCGTCCGATTTTCTCTTCAGGAGAGCTTGTAATTTGTAGTAGTTTGCATTACATTGTGGTTTATAAATTGATTATAGCATTCGTGAAATTAGCTAAAATTCAGTAATGCCATAATCTGTTGCATTATAAACTAATTTCATAATATACTCTTATCTACTTGCATGTCGCAATGACATCATTATTCATTCAATTATAGTAACGTAAGTAAGTTTATTATGATCCTAGTACCATAATTAAATTGAAGAAGTATTACATTGCATCTTAACTATTTATTATAAATTGTAAACGAGCAAGTATTGCCGCTGGCTATATTAATACTATTTGCCTCTTTTAATTTGTTGCCATATTTTCGCAAATTTGTATTTCACTCTGTGTCTGTGTATTACCTCCTTGAATTCCTACTGATATTTTTTCCTATTCTTCTTTCGGATTTTTCAATCAAGTTTTTAGCAACAGTACTGTTTTTCCAAATGCCGTGTCGTTGCATTGTACATAGACATCATCAGAATCGACTAAATATGAAGCAGAAAAAAAAACGTAGCAATATTTGGAATTTTACCAAAGGCTTGAATTCCAACTGGTTGTTTCGTGCATTTATTATATCTATAGGATACAAAAAAACGTTGATGGTTTGTGTTATTTGGTCGCATTTTCACATACCACCTATTATCCGACAAGTTTTACCATATTCAGTTCCAGATGTTACAATAAAATTAACCTTTTTTGTATTTGGTAAAATAACTCTGAACTCTGGTATAACATTTTCTTTAAGCATATTTTTCAAAAATACAAACTATGATTATCTTCATGATACTTATTACATAAATAACTATTACCTTGTCATTAATGCCTTGATAAATATTTCAAAAACAAAGGGATAATAGACACATTAATCAGCTAATACAATAATAATTTATGCAAGTGCAGTAGAAATATCGAAATACTTTCTTGTTCAAAGAAAAATAAATCTATTTGAATACGAAATCCGCATTAGAATTAAACCGAAAGGGAATAAGAGAATTGGGACATCAGTTTGAAATAAATCCACTGAAAATAAACAGAGCAGTGGGGATGGATTATAAGGAGCGCACGACATAAAGCTAACAATTTGTGTTGTTAAAAATAAAAACCATATTATTACAGATAAATTAATGAATATAGGTACATATGCCTCCTTACAAAATTAAATTAATATATTTGGGAAAAAATCACAGTAATTTTGCGTTGAATACTAGATTTGTGAACTAATATAATTATTCACCTATAGACAGCAATAAGGTTATTTCCAGACGGTGAGCGATAATATAATATATATTTATTTCTTTGTAACGAGATATGCACACGTAAACCGCATACAACAACAACAGACTTGCAAAAAGCGTTTCACACTGTAAATTATGATTTATTGCTGAATTATTTTAAAAAATAAGTTTTTGTTGTGTGTGTCTTAATTTCAGACATCGTTATCAATTTGTGCAATAAATGATTATCGAAGTGAACTGAAACAGACCAAGGCCAATACTGTTTAAATTATACATAAAAATTCATTTCGTTTATGCATTTTGGGATAAATAAGAATAGATGCTGATGACACTTAGTATGTTATTTACAGTGAGGTTTAATTAAATGTTACAACCAATTATAGTAAGACACAAATTTTAACTTTTTTATAATTATATTCATTTCCTATAAATGTATTTTTTTTACAAAATGCATATTTGAATTGTTGAAAAATCAATAATTAAAATTCAGTAAACACATTAAATAAGTTTCTAGGAAGGTACTTTTTTTATTTAACTGAAACGCTTGACTTCAATTCACTATCACTCACCACATCATACGTACTCAGTTTTTCATTCCGAGAAACTTTTCTTAATAACATTTTGTCGTATTTTATACAGAAACAAGACCTTACTATTGAAAAAATCAGTTTTTTCCAAATTTCCAACGCTAACTGGATTTGAAATCATGGCAGATTTTGTTTCTTAAACACTGAAAAAAAAAAGAATAGTAAACGCTTATAGAATTGTATATCGGTGTACTACAGTTTATTGTAATTATAGGTCCAGATACAATTTGTAATATTATTTCACATACTAGTATGCTTTCAATTTTGAAGTAATAATCTCTAAACATTATTTTAATACAAAATAAATGTTCCCACATACCACATGCACTCTTGAACCATTTACTAAAAGTTTTGTGAGTTTATTGACACAAAGACTGCAACAGCTTACCAGCATTTTTGTAACCTCAACTACAAGATTTTATAAAAGTGTTTGATCACAGTCTATTACAGTCAGGTGTCTTCCCGTCGGCTCCTTTGATGTCGAGGTCCCAGATTCCGTTTTTTTTTTAGACGAGCAAAAGACGAATGCGCATTTAACCGCGCACATTCGAGCGCTCAAGAGGCACGGTGATTTGTCAAAAGATAGATTGTTTCCACTTCTTCGTGTACAAATGAATTTCTCATTGGTGTTCATTGCGCATTTAGCCACAACCTTTGGAACCTTCACTCGGCGAACTGTACAAATAAACTGTGGTTTGGTAAATACATTAGTACTTATCATTCAATTATATAAAAAATTACACATTGGTATTTAAAAAATGTTTGCTACTTCTGTTGCAAATGAGGAATTTCAGGAAACAGCTACTACTTTGCGGGCTCGATCAGCATTACCACCTGAAAGACCTACAGCAAACAGCCAAATAGCACATCCTACATACCGGATTCGAGCTTGTTGGCTCTCATTGGTATGCCATAGAACCAGGCTCTCTAACTGTTCGTGTCTGTCAATCAAAAGCAGCATATGTGAACCTGAGTACACGTGATGTAACAGGTTGCTCGATCTTTGTCATATCCGACGGAAGATCGGAAGAATGCGCGAGATGTAAGTGTCTACATCTAACGGCTACTGGTTTACTTCATCCTGGACTTGGGGGTCTTACAAACATTATTTTGATACAATTTTTAGTAAATAATACTACAACTGTGTGCTTTTGGTAATGATGACTAAAGTATTATATTATATGGTTTACTCCATTTGTAATTTATTCTACGACAAAATTGTGAGCATAAATGTATAACTCTTACAGTATTATTTCTTTCAGTAAACCAGCAGAGCTGAATCCTAGAATGCCCTTTTGTCTCTTACAAAAGTTATATCACCTATCCGGGGACATCCTGTATAAGCATAGGTAGTATATACCTCGTTCGACCTTGAAATTTACAATTGCTTTTAAAAAATAGTTTAAAAATTGTATTTCTAGAATAGAAATTAATAATACATGGCGACATTTATGTTATATTCTTATTGTTATTGTTATAATTGTTGTATTATACCTATACGTATACTTATTGCAAAGATTTATGACAATTTTATTACATATAAAGTAGATTTCTATTTCAGATATTACGTAATTTATAAGAAGAAAATGATGGAAAACAAATTTTTGGTACATTCCAAAACAAGTTAAATTGGTGTTAAAAAGGAAAAACTTAATTTGTAATCCAACACTATAATTCTAAATATAGTTTTAAGCTACAGGTTTAAGTTTTATATAAACTGTAATGTTCTAACGGTAAACGGGCACAATATTTACATTACGAATAATTGAATTTCATCAATTCGATTTATTGTATTCATTAATACTAAAGATGAAACTAAACAAATAATTAATCTCTTAAGTAAAGAAAATAATTTAATGGCAAAAAGTTTAACGTAAAATGGAGCTATAAATTACGTTATTAAATTTATCTATCTATATCTCGCCAAGAATGCCAACAACAATGAATAGAAATATAATACGCCAGAAGTTATGTCAATATTCAATTTGAATGATTTCTGTTTACTCATCCACAAAGTGAGGCGTTCTTCCCTTAGTAAATCAAAGCTTGGCATTGAAAGACCAATCACTATTGGTAGAAATCAATGAGGTGCAGATGTCGACAAACAAATTAATGGTCTGGCTGTGAATCAGCAGAATAATGATAAATTTATGTCGTAAAGTGATATATTTAAGAAATCTAGATGTTGGCTTCTAAACCACAGCTGAATATTTAAAGCTGACTGATAGCGCGTCAAAAAGTGATCGTGTAAAGTTCTGTCAGCTTTATAATACTTCTTGTAACACGATTTTTTAATATTTGAAGCGAATAAAATTAGTTTCGGAACATTTGTTGAAGGGAAAGTATACTTGGTGGTGTGCAACAGTAGGGTTTGTTATTTAATGTACATGGTGTCCAAATTTATTTACTTACTTACTTACTTACTTATTTGATCTACACTGTTCTACAGGTTTTCACCCAACTACAGAACTGGAGGATCCAGAATATAAAAATAACTAAATCTATTTAAAAATGACAATAGTAAAACAAAATAAATCATCTATCAATAACTTTAAATGATTTGAGTTCATTAAGGCTACAATTCAAAATATCTATGTTCTCGCAGTTCTTATCCGTTCCACCGTTAAATAATGCGGAATTCGCAAATATTTGCGAATTCCGCATTCAAAAGGACAAAAGGCTTTAGAATACATACACACTATTTACTATTGGCTACTAGCACTGTCACTATAACGGTCACACATTAACACTTATTGTGTTATATCGTACCGCTTTCCGTATGACCCTCATACGTCCATGTTTCGTCAAAATTTAATATATTCTTCTATCCAGATTCTTATTTTTTAATATTTATTTTAAATAGTTTCTTCGCCATATCACTATTTAGTTTTCTATCAGTATACTCTTTTCGATTTCATTTATACGGACTAAGTTTCATCTTGTAGAATTTGTTTTTGTAGAAAACTCATTTTAAAAATACAATCTTCCTTCCGCGAGTTTCCATTACTTTCATTTTCACAGTTCTTTACCGCTGTTTTATTTGCACACATATGCTATTCACGTACAATTATATTAATGAAATACATATTTTAACATCACTTACACTCATATTTTGACCTCGCGCTCTAAACTCTTCATACATTTCATCATCCGATATTCTTCACTCGTAAAATAATGACGATTTTGAGAATACGTTGTAGAGCTTGAATTATTCTCCATTCTTAAGAACACAAAATTGCTAATAAAATTAATTACATTCAAATTAGCGAAAAGATATACCCGAAATTTTGCCCGCCGGAACGATATATCCGTCCATGATAGAGCTGGAAATGAAACAGTTGGATCCAACAATTCATTGCAGTCAATCAAAAGCAGCAGCGCATGCGTACTCACTGCAGCAGAAGTTGTGTAATAGGGTATGCTCTCAGAGATATGCGGTACACGATTTTGTAGGAAAAATATACGGCATATATATTTCTTTGTGTTGACTGCTATAAATTGTGAGCAGGTTTATAACATGAGTCACTCTCTACAATTTTGGAAATTTACTATAACAATGGCAAACTAAAGAGTTTTCAAAGTATTTATATTAATAAAATCACGACTACTACGTACAATGAAAGCAAGCGTTCTAAGTGCTTCACTACTAATAGTTGCAATAAGCGAAGAAAAAGTTACTTTTGGATCGAAAATAACACCGAGATCCCGGAACGTGCCTGGTGTTTGTAAGTTGTGTCATTCAGATTGTAATTATTAGTAATAGAAGAGAAATTGCGATTTAATGACAAGGCATTACACTTAGCCGTATTAAGAGGAAATCTATTATCACTGCACCAGTTATATAAATAATTAAAATTTTCCTGAAGTTGCCTGCAGCCATCTATGGTTTTGACGGTGGTAAAAATTTTAAATCATCAGCGTAAAGTAAAAAGGATACATATGATATATTAACTTGCTATGTATCAATACATTAAATAATAGTGGGTCTATAACTGAGCCTTAGTACACACCTGGTCGAGCTAAAAATTCAAAAAGATTTAAATCAATTAGGAACAATGTATGGGTTTTGACTGGTTAAGTAGGATTTAAATAATTGCAATAGCAAATCAGAAAAGTCTATTTCATACAACCGGTTTAACAATATTCTATCTTTGAGTTTGCCGAATGCTTTCGAAAAATTCGTATATATTACAGTTTGTGTCTGCGTATCTAAGGATTCGGAACGAAAATAAGTGATGCAGCGTAAATTGGTGTTAGTTGGTCGGTCTTTCATAAATCCGTGTTCATAGAGGGTCATCTGGTCCGAAATAGATGTTATCATGTATCAATATTTCTAAGAGCATACAACAGTTGCAAATTATAGAAACTAGTATAAAGACAGTTATTTTCTTCATATATTGAGAAAGGTGGCAGTCGAGGGACATAAATTATACAAAACTGTTAATGGAGAAGAAAATATATAAATATATCAACTGCGTGTTGCTATAAATAAGCCATTTTTGATATTTGAAAAAGTAATGCAAATATTTGCATCACAAAAAAGTTAATACGATAAGTAATCGGATATTTGAATTCGTCTGGCTAGGCTACAGTAGCCTAGCCTATTTTTAGAATATTGACTCCATTTTTATGACGTATTATATTCCCAATTTATTAGGATAAGTTCTGAATCACTCTGTGCTGCTACTTTTTATTTTGAAAATATGTCAAAAAAACGTTAAAATTCACAAAACTAATGTTACTTGATGAACAGTTGGCCATGCATTTTTAAATAATTATACAAAATTAGTTGCATCCATATTCTCCTTTTTATTTCAAACAAGTTTTAATTTGTTGTATGAACAATCGTTGCCATATTAAAATATTTAGCTGCTGCTAGTCACTTACACTGTTTTGTGTCTCGACGATTCTTGGTTATTCATTTTACTGCATTCAAAACAAACTTGCTGAATTAAAGTTGTTGACCTTGATTGTTATTTCACTGTCAATACACCAATAAACGTAACGTAAGATTACATAATTAAAGTAAAATAGTTCGAAACTGAAATCTACACTTTATAATCTAAACATAGGTAATCGCTGTAAATACTTTACTATCTTTCATTCATTCAAATTACGTGTTAACTTATTTAATGAAGAATGGGCATGTTTAGTTACGCTTCATTCAATTTGATCACAATTGGACGTAGCTGAATTATAATTAACTTTTTGACGGCAAATTCTAGATTCACTACAAAGGCACATCAAATGTTCTTTGTGTTGTCTAAATTAATCAAACAATGACTAAACAAGAATGGAAGGGGAATTGGACGCGAGACCAATTATAAGAATGTGATCGGAAAAAACCTTTGTAAATATTTATTACTTCTGTGTCTCTTTCAACCATTAAAAATTGAAATATTTTATAAATTCATATTTTCGCTTTTATTTATGGATCGGTCAGTGGTCGCGTGATTTAAGGCATCAGTACTTTAATCTAGGTGACTAGATCGCTGTGGGTTCGACCCCCGCAGCCGGTAGACTGTATATAAGCTATATTCGTGGAGAGGATTGGCACCCTCATTGCTTTGGTAGAAGAATGTTGGCTTGCGTCAATGAGAGAGGTTGATACCGGTTGACGGGTTTCCCTCATTCCTACACTGAATGGTGGTTAGGGCCTACCAACGTAAGTAGTTCCTGGGCACAAATTCAGTTTGCTTAATAATAATATGCCGCTCCCTCTCCCGCACAAGTCTTCGACTTCTGGGCTAATCCTCGTGATTAGAATGAGGGGTAGATGTATTAATATTATTTATAATATAAATCAGAAATGGCGCAAACGCTCACTACAGTTATATACTTTATTTTTTATTTTATGAGGATACTATGCAAAAAGCTTGTTCCGTGAAATTTCTTTTACTTATGTATTTTATAGTATATAATACTCTTATTGTGCTCTTAAAATTTCATATAATTTACTTTTTGCGATTTCGAGATATAAGAAGTTGAAATTGATGCTAATCTCAAAAACGGCGCGCCCGCTTGTGACGTCACTACACGCAACTCTAAACTAGGAGATCTACCGCTATTACGTTAATACCCTATCAGATTAAAATGTGCTATGTTGTTCCGTTACTGTGTTGTAAATATTTTAGTATAATATGTTTACTTGAAGTTGAATTTAGTAAGATTCTGACAATCTACCAGAACTTGATATGTCTATGATTGCGGACTACGTTATATAGATAAAGGCTATATATTACAGAAATAGAAGATAATAAAGTACAAAGTTAAGTACATATTAAATATTTTTTCTATTTCGTGTCATTCCATTTATTTTGTTTTCTGGTGTCTCTCCATTTTAGGTTAGGATTTATAAAAAGTAGTTATAGGTAACTAAATTATTTTTTGTTTAGTTACTGTTTAAATATATTATTACTACTACTCTAAATGGCACAGTTAAAATTGATTTTTTCCCAAAATAAAAAATGGTACTACTTATTTTTGGATTAAAAACTTGATTAAAACGATCTTTGATTAATTTATATTTATAGATAATAGATATGAAAAATTTTAACAACAAAATGAGTTATTAGTTTTTAACTGGATTTACAGTTTCCTCTAAAATATTTAACTTATCAAAATACGAAAGCTTCTAAATAACGTTTAGGAAGACCACCTTTATCAGAGGCGCAGTGCTGACCGTACAGCCGTAATACGACAATAGGAATAGAGGAATCGAAATATTTATATCAGTGAGCCCAGGGGTACCGAAAATGGGTCCGCTCTTCACAAAGCCTAGCCCGAGAACAAGAAGGTCAGATCAAAGAATCTCAGCTAAGACTAGAAATGTGCTAGTTAATTCTGTTACCTAGGTTACCAGTTACCTAGGTCATAGCTTAACAACCTGGAAAATCACTATAAATTAAATAACAGCACCGACCGTAGAAGCTTCAAAACCACTATTCCACATGAACTTGCCAAAATTTCACGTAATAATTCTTCTTTGTGTTAATAATCAAGACTTAAAAATGTCTAATACGAAACGTTTTTGACTTCAATTATATTCTCCCACATTCCATGTGTTTTAAACAAAAATAATTTTCTATGACCTCTTCAATCCATATTTAAAACAAAAACTACTAATCAAAGTGATCCTTATAACAAAATATTGTACCTTTGTCGGATCCAAAATCAGATCTCTGCATTGCACGTTACTACGCTCTTTTTTGCTTTTGGCCTATTGGCAAAAACATAAATATTTTTCCAATACAATACTCCAAAAATGCATGTAACTATGATTGAGTCGAGCGCTACCGCTGAGCTGATACGTGACGTGATGTAGCGCCTGGCCACACCCCATTCTCGCGCACTGGAGATTTATAATTAATTTTAATTTACCAAACGTTCGAATAAAATTCCAGTATTTTGCACTTATACTTTCGATTTATGAAATAAAAAAAATGTGGAAATGGCCCATTGTGAAGAATTAATATGAACACTGTGTTGTTCAGTTTTGTTGATAAGATGTGAATTTAAATTTGCATAGACCACTTTTGAATTGCCTAAAAAATAGGATGACTAAAACTTACCCCTTTCCCATAATCTCTGTAAGTGTTTAATTAATATTTATTGTGATTACAATTATTAAAATTAGTAGCTTTATTCACAAAATTTGCATAACTTCTTGAGATTGATGTTTACTATAATTTTCTCAAAATAATCTTTCTTCCTACATTCATCTGAGGCACAATATTGTCTAATTGACCCATTGTAATAACCTGACACGATGGACTACTGGAAGCTGCAGATGAAGTTTCATTGTGAAGAGTCATGTTAGGTATTTAATTTTTATTACGCATCATACTGCCACCAACACAACCTTCAGCAATCGTAGTAAATTTCGACCCACCGTATGCCTTGATCGCTAATACATTAACTTCCATACCAGCCAGTAACGTTGCCAATGTTGTCCTGAATGAATGGCCTGTATATGTTCTGGATTTTAGATTCAAAAATTGTGTTAGCCTATCTTGTTGCTTGCTACCTGCTTGATAATGCACAAAAAAGCGTGAGTTCTCAGTTTGAATTTTATTAATTAGTTTATCTCTTGTGAAAACGCGTGACTCTTTAGGTTTATAACTGTCATTCATATAGTTTAGAAATTCCTACAGTTTTCGATATACTATAAAAACTTATACTAACTGTTATTGATATCATATATTCAACCTAATTAGGCAATTTGGTTGTTTAAGCAAATAAATACTTACAAAAGAGATTCATTATAACTCGAAATTTTGTCAATTATGAATATATGGCAAAACAATGGCCTCAGAGCCGAACCCTGAAGCACCCCAATGTCAACATACATTTATGCTATGTGCTGTGCTGATTACGATTAATATGTACATTTAACACACTATGATTTAGATTGAAATCATCATACTAGTTCCTGTTCTTGTAGAACTGTCTTTAAAATATCATTTTGGAGTTATTTATCTATATCTATTCTTACGTAAGTGTTAGAACAGATAGCACTACGTGTGTAAAAGTTGTTTATAAATTATGATAGATTTATAGTCACCAGATTATCTCCTGTTTACATATATGAATAATTTTGGAACAATTTAGAATATCAAAAAATTCATACGATGTCATCTTGGTTTTGGCTGGTGTCTAAAACAATAAATTCATTCATGCTCTTAAAAAAAATTTAAACATATTCCTAAAAATTAATTTCTGGTGGTACACTCCTTTATGCAATGCCTTATTACTTTGTTATTAATATTCTTAATACAAACTATAACTTTTCTACTAAATATATGTATAGATAAACTTAAACCACCACTTAAAGAGGTTAAAGCCAAAGTTAATAGCAGTATTTAAATACACCCTCCAATAAACATTCGATATATATCTCAAACATATTTATTTGTATAAATTAAATTTCCCACACACTCCGGAAGTATTATTAGTTGATATTGCCTATGCACAGAAGATATATGGGCTGGTTTTGTTGATTTTTATCCGATTTCACTGTAATCTACTAGTAAATCTAATTTCGTTAACTAGCAAATAATTGAATAATCAGCCCGATCAAAGCAGAAAATTTAAATGTGTCGTGCTGTACACGAATTGGGGTGTGTTTAATAATAGATTCACTGTAATAGAGGGTGTACGCCGTTGCACGCACCACCACCCTTGAAAACATTAAAAATGAACGAAAGTTTATTTGGACAAGGTTTGCGTTTTATCCGATACAGGATTTCAGAATTTCCATGCCAATAATTCGTGAGGGGGTGAATTTCAAATTAATTTGATCGAAACGATTTTACGAAAGGAAAAGCGATATAATTATAATCAGGTATTTGCTTTGTCTAATATGTTAATGTTTTGTATAAATTAAGAAGTAAATTTGTTATTGAAACAGATAAATACCACCAATAAGCCTTTTAAAGGTGTTTGAAAGTTATTTATCGCTAAAAACAGCTCGAATAAATGGATCAACATCTCCATGGAGTATTGATATAATCAGAATGATTCAATTTTTGTTTATTATATAATTATTTTACTGAGCCCTGAAAGGAAGCTCCAATTACTCATGTGTCTAGGTAAGTACACCGTTTCAAAACGTCCTATTAGTTGGCTGTGTTATCGAAAATATGAGAGAAAATTGTCTATAAATAAATATTTATCTATTTTTTCATCAATAATATATGTACATCAATCCAGCTTTCGTTCAGCACATAACACAATAGCACTAGCAATTAAATATATTTGATAGTATTACTAGATGTATTGACTGAAAACTGGCAACAGTTCGTGTTGTTTGATTTCTCGAAGCAATTTAATACTTTTTTTAATAGTTATTTGATTGGTCGTTGTCCTGATCAGAGAAATTTTGACGATTGGACACTAGCGTCGAAAGAATCCAATCAGATTAGAGAACTTTCAATATCAATGCACAAAAGAATCAATTATTACAATTGGAGCAGAAACTGGAAATTGAAAAGAAAATTGTAAATGATCTGGACAACCAGAATAAAGGTTTGGGAATGCCGCATTTTTCAATCGAATATAATAAATCAGGGTCAGATGAAATAGAAAAAGCTCAATGAGTTAAAGAAAAACAGGACCTATTGAAAGAAAAATTTTAAAGGAGTTTAAATACTGATAAAAATAAATTGCAAACCTGGTTGAAAGAAATAGAAAGAGAAAAATTATCAATGGATAAACAATTATAAAACACCATAGTAACAAACAGATCAAAGTTCATTGGTAAGACTAAAACCATAATCCACACATATATAACTTTAAAAAATGAATTGAATAAAGCTATAAAAAATACAACTTTTATGCTATATATAACTAGTTTGTAGAGCTCGGTTTCTTGCCAAAGAATAGAGTGAAGACTTGAAAAATTACTGGACCCTATGTGACTCCTTAGTAATACAAGACGGCATATTGAAATTAATCTTGGAGAGCCTTAACGACAAAAAGATTCATTAAATCGTAATACTCCGGAAAAATTCCGGAAGTTCTTTAAGTTCTTCGTTTGGAAGAAATAAAACTTTTAACAAAGGCTTGGAAATCGTTCCGATATAGAAGAATTGTGTCAACAGTTTAATGTATATGTAGTTGTGTGTGAGTTGCTATAAGTAACGAAAGTCATGCGGACAATGAAGGAACCTAATCGGAACAATCAGCTTTAAGAGAAGGGTAATGCTAAGGTAGCACCTACCAGGTTATTCCAAGTTCTTGATTACGTCTATGTTTGGTGTTTTCCATTCCAGTTTGTACCCAATTTGTATATACGCTCCAGTTCCTGAGTCAGTTTTTCTTGAGAAGGCAGACGTAAAAGACAAACGCCAAATTATTATATATTAATAGATTAATTTGACAGTTATGTATTTATTTGATGTCTATTGTTGTGTATGCTGAATCATAAACAAGGATAGTTCCCTTGTTTATTGTATTATTGTATTTCAAATCAAGACCACACATTTTACTTATATAATAAAATGAAATAAAAATTATTTTTTATGCCCAAAATAGACGAAAATAGTGTGGAAATTTATTTATTTTTTTTATTATAAGAAACATTGTTTTTTTCGTTAATTAACAATGTCAGATTTTTTTTACTTTCATTTATTTATCTTATGCTTGCTACAGACTATGCGTGAATTCGAAATTCGTAATGCGTGGTTTGTATGGAATTCGTGCATAGTATGTAGGGTTTTTATTAATGGATTTTTAACAAACAAGACCCACTATTGACGAATTTCTCGCATATCACAAATCGCGCACAACGAATAACGAATACATGCATAGCATGTAGCAAGCTTTAGATGTAACTTATTTTTGATGATTTTATAACCTTTATTCAAGATCTTTAATCACTCTGGTTAATTTTTAACTTAACTTTTTTAAGTGTTGTGTATCATTTTCCATCATTTGGCATTCAATATTTTAAAAAATGAATATGACTGCAACAAAATTTTAATTGATATTAAGTTTTTATATGAAAGTATCCTTGATTAAATAAGAAATTAATGCTTTCAAGTGTTTTTTCTTTACTTTCTTTTCAGAAAATGAAAATATTAATCATCATTGTATACTGGTTATTATAAACCAAATTCTTTACTTTTCCATTTAGATTAAACTACCACGGTTAAATCCTTTTTAAGAATGTCAAGAAACAAGGCGTTTTATCCTGTGTGTGTAATAAAGAGCAGAGTCAACGCTTTGAGGGAACAAGTAAACAAAAGCATCTCACTGCAAATTTCAACAAGCATTTCCAGGCGAACGGTCTAAAGACATTCTTATTTGTCTTGTCATTATAGGGGTTTAATGAGCGCTAATATCGCTTTAAATGAACTTGCGTACACTTTACGTAATGAATAATTAAAACCGAACCTCTAATATTTATCTTTTCCTCTTTTGTAACGGAGTGACGGATACTCTAAATGAATTTTATAAAACAAACAATTTGTTGTATTAATGGGTCTCTCTGCATAGAATTCGCGTATTTAGCGAAATCTCACACTATAATGTTCTGAATTTGATCAGAGATATCAATTTAATATTTGACCAATGTCTCATTGCTATTAAAAAAGTTGCAAATGAAAATAATAAATGTCCAGTAAAAAATGGAACATCTTTGCGATTCTTTAAAGAACAGCAACCGAAAAAGTGGTCTGACTCTCCTATTTTCATGTATTTTTATGTTTATTTCGCACTGAATCCGAATCTGAAGTTCGTTTAACATCCTCAAAATGTTGAATAAATGGCAGCAAATTAACGAAAATTGCAAAAAATTACGTCACCAAGTACAAAATAAATTTGCAAATTTTTCTCTTCCCATGTGTTTCTTATGTATTTCGATGCTCTGAATTTTAATCCGAAGCCAATTAAGTTGTGTTTTATTTTTGTAAACCACACAAATACTTACATTACTACCACTGCACAACTTATATAAAACTTAGGTAACATATATTTCCTGTTCCGTTGGCTTGCTTGAGAAAATTCTAATGAATGGCGATAACAGCTGACATCTGAAGTATAAATCAAACTTTTCGGAAACTTTTCCTATTTTTAGACGATTAGATGATACGATCGTTCAAATATACAGAGTGTCCGTAATATGAGTGCTGTAATTGTAAGGGTTTATATATCTGACCAAAAGCAATAAAAAAAATCATATGATAGGTTCTCCACAAATACATTCAAAAATAAAAATACAACTGCAATAATATGCAAAATTACGTTTTATGTTAAGTAAAAGCGCTTGTAATTTATTCGTAATTTGATTTTTAGATCAGTATTAATGACGTAAATTGAAATTCCTTAAAACTGTAACCTACTGTAACGTTCGGCAACGTTGGAGTGTTGGCCTGCTATTGATAACCTAAAAGCAATATTAGTCAGAGTAATGAGTATAGCTAATGCGTTTTATTTTTCTCTAGTTTTTTTTTTATGTTTGTAAGTGTACATAAACAAAAATGGAACAATTTATGGTAACCATAACCAGCTGCATGACATGCTAACTTACGGTCATGTAGGTAAAAACTCTGGCTACGACACGTTCATACGGTAAACGCTTCTTACAAGAAACATAAGTTATTTCAAACACTTGTAACTATTATTTTGTGTTGTGAAAATAGCTCTAAGAAAACCATTCACAGTACATACCTATGTTTAAGTGCACCTATTTGTAATTATTATGTATAAATACATAATAATCTGCAGATAGTATTTTAGTGACATTCAAGATCTGTTTGTTGTCATAATTCAGTTACCGTTGGTCAGACAAAAAAAAATTGTTAAGTCAGATATGTTTTGTTCAGTACAACTTATCGTATCAAAATTAAGGCACTCATATTCCGGACACCCTGTATATTAACGCGGAGGCGCACAGTTAGGGCTCCCACACAAAACTGCGATGCGATGCGATGCGATGCCGCATCACAGGAACTTGCAATGCGAATTTCTGCGATACGATTTTGTGCGGCAAACCGATCGCAAATCTACATCATATTCCGCCATTCTATAAACAAAGCTGTCTCAGAGCGGACTTAAAGTCTTTTAAAAGGAGCGTCACCAAGTATGACGTAATATCGCAGGAATGCGCGATGCGAATGAGATCGGACGTTCTTGCGGTGCATTCGTGCGAGTTCGCAATTTTGTGTGGGAGTCCTTACCTCTAACGGTCTGTATTCCTAATAATTTGTTAGTAAGAGACATCCTGTATATTATGTTGACTCACTTCAACCTGTATTTTTGTACATTTTAACAAGAAGAATTTTTTTATCCGAGCACCTTTATCCCATGACATTAAAAGTAATAAGTTTTTCCTCATTTCAGCTTCATATTATGTCGACACACTTTTTATATAGCTACAAAAATAACTTTAATGCATTGTTAAATTCGATTCTGTTATTCAGATTAAATAAAATGAGAATATTTGAACTTACTGATGGACTTCATAGTATACACATTGTTTTAACAATGTTGCATATTGTTAATTATTTAAATTTTTTACACACAGATAGCTATTTAGTCATATTTTATGTAAAATATTGTTGGTTATTGCACAAATTTTCTCTCACATATTTTTCAATTGTAATTGTAAAGTACATATAAAATATAACAAAATTTAAATTACTGAGTAAATATATTTTACAATTTCAACCTTAAAATTATGTATAAATTAATACAAATTATAGTGTCGAAGATTTCAGATGGAATTTAATATAATAGTTATAAATTTATCAAATAATATAATATGGAATTTTATCCACGTTTGTTTGTATAATATTACAGTGTACTTATTTTATTTACAAAATTATTATGTAATTTTAGATAACAATACGCTGGTCACAATTGTCAACATATAGTTATGTGAAATTACAGACAAATTTTTATCAGTGCCCCATTTAATAACAATAAAAAAATGTTTTACAATACTAATTGGCAACAACAATTACAAATGTAAGAATTATCCATCCATTCCTATTGTTTCTGGTGACAAGTTCATCCCACATTGTTTCTATAAAAGTGTTAAATGAATGAATATTTACCATTCCTGAAATTGAAATATCCTATGCCTTAGCAATCCGGATACGCCGCATCTATTTGGTTCTAATGATATTAATGTATACTTCACAGCAAACATTTCAGGGCTTCCGTTTATCCGAAAAGAAATAAATTTATCCATACAGAGCAATGAAAGGGATAAAAGCCTGCACAATCATTTAACTGCAACTGCAAGGAATTGAAAAACATTAAATACAGCGAGAGAGCAAGGTAAAAAATAGTGTTCAAAATCACGACTTTACACGGTCAAAGGAGCTCAGTGATGTGAAAGCTTTCAGAGGAGCTTTCCTGCTGATGTGGTCTTCCCGCTGACACTGCTTTCAATGCTCCCCAGGGAATGCGTATTCAGCCATTTAAATTAATAGTGGAAAGAAGCACAATCTCCTAATGTTTGAACCTCAAGAAGACCGAGACATACATTTCACACTTTACGTTCTCATTTCCTTCCATTAAAAACATTTACAAAATGAGTTTTTAATGTACATAATTTAAGATAATTAAAACTTTATTATGGAGTATTGTGGTAAAAAACGGCGATGGTTATTAACCTTTATATGGAAATAGCTAGGTCTGCAGTAAATCTAGATATATTTACCGAGTAAGAGAAACTCCGTTAAGAAGGTTTTATATATTTGCTTCATTTATGTGAACTGAAAATTTCGTGCTGCTGTATTGAGATTTATTTTGTATTTTAGTTTTGATTACTAGAAAGAATGTTCAGGATATTTTACTTGATGCACTATGGGATTTAACAAAACCTTATAACATTTCTGCTTCGCATGAAAAAGCTTCCTGTAAATCATTCGTCGACAAAAAATTCACTAATGGTAGATAAAAATACAGTCGCCTAAGCAAAAACTTGTATAAAATATAAGACAGAAGACAGGGACAGACAAACAATTCAATTGTAGCAGCTAAATCAAGTTTTCTGAAAACTAGTCAAAAGTGAACAAGTCATCTAACCATGCCTACCAGTAATGACTAAAATGTATTGCTGAATTACCTTAACTGTATTGGTATAGTTATTAAAATTTTTAACTAAATGTATTTCTGACATATTAAGGACGAGTGAAGGTTAGTTGTCTGTAATGCAATAATAATTCAATATGTATTTTAGACAATACAAGTACAAATTTTGTACTAACCTTAAAGTGCATACTCATTTCACAATTATTACCTAATATTGTCGAAACATGTTTTTATATACATATCACAGGCCAATATGACATTTTTTACTAGTTATATTTTCTTTAAATACTAGACGAACATACATTTTCTTCTGACAATATGAACCTATTACATTATAGTTCAGAATCTAGACATTTTTTTCAATAATTTTTTTGCATACCTGCTTATTTATACAACAATTACATAACAGTTTATTTTACAATAAGAATATAAAAACAACACAACAACAAACAACCTTACATGAATGAAGTATGATTTGTGAAACAAATTTAAAATATGTTTTATACAACTTAACTCGTTATAATTAAACTATAATAAATATTTGTAATCATTTGATAAACTTCACGTAACAACACTGATTAAAACTTTCAGTTCATTCTACGTTGAAAAAAACTCATTTATGACTAATAATTAGGATGAATGTAAATACATTTTTATTGTTATTATTATTAGAGAAAAAAGGTGTGTTCGAGTTCCGACAGCGAACCGTTCTAGAACGGTTCCAAATATTTCCCCAGGTATATTCTCAATAAGTTTTCATTTGAATTCTCTGAAAAGTGAAATAATCGACTATAATGAACCGTCTTAGAACCGTCTATTATGCCAATAAGGTAAATACAGAAATAGCTCAATTGCTAATGTGAAAACAAAACTGGCAAATCAAATTATACAAAAGCGTAGGTATATATACATACCTTCTTGTATAAACGGAGAGTCCCTAAATAATTAAAAATCACGGCAAAATGGTTGAAAATACACTGAACAGTTAAATAGTAAAAAAATCGAAAAATGCCATACCCGCACACGAAATAACTAACAAACTCATGCACTCAAATTAGCACGGTCATAACCATTCTTGAATTAATGGATGGATGGACTTTCATATCATTGCTTAAAGTTGAATCCCGCTGATGCAATAATAATATTTGGTATTCCATAGTTATTCAAATTACTCAAAACACACAAACTCTACCGAAGTATACACCATAACCGTACAAAACTTAATGATGACGAATTGAACTGATTCATGGCCTCGTGACGTATTTGGCGGTGACAAATGAAGAAGTTCACATATGGTAGCAACATAATTAGTTGTGGTATTGATCTGTACCATTGTGACAATAACTAATACATATCTCTTAATAGTCGAAATATTTTTTTTGAAAGTTATTAATCCGACATTTGACTTCATGAATCTGCGTTGAACAATTGTAGTCAAGTGGGTGTTATATAGTATAGGTGGACAAACAACATGGATATTCAACAACAAATGTTGAATAATATAATAGGCATTTATATTCACAAAATTTTTAGTTCCTCAAACCAAAACCCAAACTTTTATAAGCAGACCTAGTGATGTTAAAGATGTGTTCAGGGAACGAGTTTTTCATCAAACAATACCCAAGATCCTTGACAAACTCAGGTCTACATAGTGTAACAACGCCATTTCATTGGCATTATCTACCTATTCTAAATTCTTTTCACCACTTCAGTAGTCCTATACATATTGCTTGTAGAATTTTTTAAATCTATGGTAATGCTTATATATTTGTATTAAATTAAAACAATTAAGAACCATTTATTTTCTGTGCTGCAGAACTGAAAATATTTTTCTTCCTCACGTTCATATTTTATTTAATTCTTTTTTTTATAATACCAATTTTAGTAGTATTTTTAATTTTTTGTGTTTATTGTTGTTTTCTGAGACTCATGTACCTTTTGATATCCTCATGTAAACGAACATTTGCCTGCTGGATGTACCTTATTCAAATAAATAAATGTACTATAATTTAGTATGTTGTTTCACTTAACACATTTAATGTATTCACTTACACCTAGGTATTTATGTTACATTAAATATAATAATAAATTTATTTTTGACATCAGCAACTATTTAGTTCTGTTAAATGAAATAGGGAAATATAGTATTAACTATAACAGGAAAGGATTTCCGTTGTTTTACTACTATAGATTTTCGTCCTTCCTGTGTTGAAGAACAATATAGATTAATCAAACACCAGGGTATTAATAAACTTCCCCTTATATCTCCATCCATAATTCACACTTTAGCCAGGGTATATCATCTGATAAAAACTTGTTAATATAAATTATTACCCCCGGTGAACAACATAAATACGGCCCGCTTCATATTAACTCAATATGAGAGTTAATTATATTCACTGTGTGCGGTCAAAGAAGTGGTCAATGTTATTTGTTTACCGAACCCCGGAATCATAGTGGGAACCAAGCAGGAGCAGGTTATCCTCGTTCTGCCACAGCAGGACAACAACATATATCTCACCCTGGGTCTAATTTGTAACAGCTTCTCTTATGTGAACTCCAGCCCTGGTAGCGTTAACACTGGTTATTTGTTAGTTGAGAAAAAAACAACCAACCATTCTTCCTATTAAGTGAGAATTGTAATATATTGCCGACATCGATGCTTTCGATCCGCTTGGAATTTTCGGAGGCGAAGAATTGTCGCTCTATGGTGCGGCAGTTTTTAACAAGCCTTGTTATTGGACAAGCAAATAAAATATATTGGAATTGTTGGCGGTAGTGATAAAGGGAGGGTGGGTGATTTGTACTGAGATACGCTTCGCGTTGCCTCTGACATATGAAAATATTTTATATAATAGACGTAGCGTGAATTCCTAATGGGCTAGGTTTTTACAAATATGGTTGCAAACACCAAAAAAACTATTTCTGAAATGTGAGTTCTCTACAGAATGTTCCAATTTCGTTGGAATTGCATCTCGGAAACTACGAGAAATAGAAAGATACGGTTTTCACAGCACTGGGCTACTTTTTCGGGAAAGTTAAAATGCTGCAATTAGAATTTTCAAAGCTCTTAGTTTTTCAGATACAGGGCGTAATTTAAAAAAAAACTTCTTTTAAGGGTATTTCGGAGAATAGCTGAGATAACGGAATGTTGAAAATTGTTTTCCATGGACTTTTTCACGTAGACTTCAGTGGCGCACATTTAATTTCTCTACAGGGTAACTTGTAACGTAATACAAATAACTACAGCTGTCAGATGACAGTTGGGTATTCTCCGACCAGCTAACAGTGGAGATGGGCTGGATTCAAAATTAAGATGTTAAATTGGGCGCCAAGTAAATTATTTCAACTCAAATACCCACTAGTGATATAATTCCCTTCCAATTTACTAAACAAGGGTTAAAAAAAATGACAATTATGCAGCAACTAGTATAATGAAAATTTATAGTATTCACACAATATATCAGCAATCAAACAAGTGAAACAATCAGCTTCACAAACACAGGTAAATACTATATCAACAAGTGAAGCGATAAGCTTCATAAGCACAGGGAAGTACGATTAATATATATATATATATATATATATATATATATATATATATATATATATATATATATATATATATATATATATATATATATATCTACATACATACATTCATAAAACTAAATGAAAATAAGTAAGAGTAATGGAACAAAGTAATCAAGGTGAGAGTACTTGGAATCTGATAGTAAAGATTTTATAATAATAAGCAGTCTGCCTACGTTCAATACTGCAGACAAGTTTAAGAAGAATTGCAGTTGTTAAAAAAAAAAAATCAAAGAGCAGAAATTAATAACTAATCAACACTTAAATAACATATACCCAGCGTAGTAGATAAATTTATAAGATATGGCTTAAGCTTAAGCGATTCTTTAAAACTCTACGTAGCATAAAAAAAATATAGGTAGATAACTCAGATATCTACGTACACTCAGTATATACTTATCGAGGTAAAATAGATTTAAAAAAAAAGGATGTTGCAATATGCATGGATTAATTTCCGCCTCACAGTTATTAGTATTTTTAATTAAATAGTCTATTAAATATTTGCCAAAACTACTCTCACATAAATTATTATTGAAACTGAATATCTTACTGAATTTATGTATATTAAAAATACTCTAAACTTAATTGAGAAAAAAAAGAAAATATATATATACCAATGAACTTATTATCAGCTCTAGCTATGAAATGCAATCAGGTAAGTATCAATCTAACTATTCACGCTAGAGCAATCTTAGAATTAAATAATATTGTGATAATTACTATTAAAAAAATATTTATAGAGAAATAGTAGAACAGTTTATTTTTCTTTTTAGGTAACTTGCGTAAAGTGGCTCCGATGCAGTTCTAGATGCGTTGCAGTCTCGGAATAGCTGCAGTGAAGAATGCGCTGCAGTCTCAGCGTGGTGCAGTGATGGATACGCTGCAGTGAAGAATGCGCTGCAGTCTCAGCGTGGTGCAGTGATGGATACGCTGCAGTCTCAGTGTGGTGCAGTGATGGAAACTACCCAACGGCTAAACTATCGAGACGGAGATTTGGGCCGCCGGTTGGCTTTTACCAGCACGCCGGATTCGATTCAGAGCCAGACTGTGCACCTAGTGCAGCCTAACCTCGTGACAAACGTGTCCACTCCCCAAAGAAACCCTTCACTGGAAGGGTCTCCCAAAATACAAATAGATGTCCAAAAATACAATAGCATGTGTTCCAAGAACGACAGAGATGTTCGGAAATTGATGCAGTTTAATCCTTGTAAAAGATGTGATTTTGCCTGAACTATTCACACACCAAAAACTTCAGGAAACAATCAACAAAAATCACTAAATTTGCTTGCACAAAAATTACTCCCAAAATGGATGATTATAGATAATCACTTGAAAATGTGTACGAGCATTAGCACCATTTCTTGCCGAACCCTCTTGACCTGCGTTCAAAAGCCGGAAGTGCGGAAATTTTAGAGAGAGAGACAACTCTTTTAGAAAGCCTTTCCGAAATCCATCTTCCGGTCTAAGACTAGTCGCGAAACTAGAAATTTGCGGTAAGTTATCAGTCTACTGAACGACCGACACCTCTCTACGTGAGATGGCGCGGTAAGTATTATATTGAATATTAATAATTATTTCAAATATTGATATTATCACAAAACTGATTTTTTTTTTCCAGGTTTATACTACAAAGTTTCAAAATGAGGTAAATAAATGCTAACCGAAAGGTATTATGGGATAACAAAGTTTCCTTGAAGTATATTAATACGCTTTTTATTTTAGCAAAGAGTAAGACGTTCTTATTAAATTATATAAAGTATATTATTTGAAGTTCGACTGATTCTGCAGATAGAAATGTGACAATAACATGATGACATACCAGGAAGATCGAAAGTGCATTTTTGGTAATCTCAAATAAGAAAAATATTAAAGAGAAATTTAACCTATAGTTTTTTTTTTTTTTTTTTAACTCTAGATTATCTACAAAAAAAATCGCTAGCTATAAAAACAATACTTCGTTAAGATCTACATATACAGGGTCTTATTTAATTTTTAAGGAAAAAATATACCGTAACAAACTGTTTTAAAATATGACTCGAACATATATCTACATTAATCATCATTTTTTACAGAAAGGTATTTTAAGTTAATATAAATCAAATCTCCTACAATTCCTATCAATGAAGTCATATGTATGCTCTCTGATACCAAACATCTAGGTATGCTATTGTACAATCCCACAGACAAAGATCTATTCAATAAGTATCTAAAAAATAATAATCTAGCTAAATTTGCTAACCTGGTTTAATGAAAATACTCTATAAATATCTAAGTTCACTTTTGCAACAGTGGGAACTCGAAAATTCAACCACTATAGATGAAATCTGACCTATTTCTGCATTTTTAGGATTGCTTCTTCAGGTGGCCTCCTTTAATTTGAGTCAAATATCTAACTATAAAAATTATTATATCAATAAATTAAAATTATTTGAAATTAAATATCGACAATGTCAAAAGTGACTAACCTATCAATGAATTTTAAATTAAATGTGAGATGTAACTGGTCTGCTACTTCCTGCTCGGCCTAAGCGGCTCGATTTGCAGAAAGTGACCTACATTGTCGTAGGTACTTAACCGCAGACCTCTCGCCCTGGGCGATGCGCCATTAAATCTATAAATGATACTGCAGGAAACAACTACTCCGCGGGCTAATGCCCCGACCGGCATTGAATTACACCTGCAGTATCTGTGTGAACAGCCAAGAACTCTTGTCGGTCACTCCACCAGATATAGACCGGTCAGTATGCCATAGGTGAGATGACCGATAATTGAACTGGCTGTTCCTTCATATGTAGGTTCACATATAAATCGAGTGCAGGTAAGATGTAACTGGTCTGCTACTTCCTGCTCGGCCTAATGATTTTGTTCAAGCCAATTATACCGAGGATCGCCTTTTAACAACTGTAGCTGTCATTTAAGGCATAAATACGAAAAACGGCTATTATTCATAGATGATACTTTAAGTAACCAGTTAATTGAAGATTTAAATACTGTTAGTGATAAACTGATAGCACCTGTTTCAAGTCTAAGAATATAATCAGGAGTATTAATTGGCAGCAATAGCAATCTTTTGAAAAAACCAACTTGGACCTTTTCTAATATATCAGTGTACCGTGAGCCCCATATTGGTAAGGAATTTGCTAGAGAATTACTATTGAATTATAAAGTACAATACGTGATTTCCAGGAGTTCATTTTAGATTTAGTCATTAAAGAGATAACAGAGGCTACAGCTTGTTTGGCTTTTGCAGCTGACGATTCTGCCATAACACGAAAAAACGTGGAAGAAGAAAAAATAACTCCCAAATAACAGAATTGATTAACGCATTCAACAGACTCGCCGTTAAATCGAAATGGGAAATTATTAATTCGACCTCCTCGGGAAAAACACAATATCTTAGTTTTATCTGTAATAACTGTAAGCTGATTTAAAAGAACATATCCTTCCAACAAACTGAGTTTACGACACATATCTATTTCGGAAACAGCTGACAGCTGACAGGACCAAATCATCCGCATACAATAACATTACAACATCAATGTAATTATTAATATTAAGACCATGGACATGGTGAGATCTGAAAAAATCTTCAACGTCTGCTATAAAAAGGGCAAATAACAAAGTACTTAAATACTCACCCTGTAAGACTCCTGTGGTTAAGTCGAATGCCTTCGTTTTGACATTGTCAATATACCCCCGGCCTTTCCGGAAACCAGATTGGTAATCAGGTAATATATTATAAGATTCCGCCCAAAGGCGAAAGAAGTATTCTAGTAAATACTTTCGCAAGACTATTATCAATGCTATACCTCGATAGTTAGCAGAATCGTCGGTAGGACCTTTTTTATGCAACATAGATAGTGAAATACTGGACCAGCTCACGGGATCACACCCTCAAATATACGATTAAAAAGAACGCACAAATAAAGTCGTCAATTCTGAGGAAGATTTTTAAGAAATTCATACGAGATTTCGTCATCACCTGGTGATTTTCCGTTTTTACAGTGGAGCAGTGTAGAGTCTAGCTCTTCCATTTTGATAGAAGCGTCAAGAAATGGGTCTCTCACATCAAAATATACAGTATTATCAGTTACCCTTGGCGGATAAATACTTTCGTAGAAATGTTCCCAGATCATACAGAATGTTGGTTTTCTCGAAATTGTTGTAATGTTCGCCAAAAAGTCCTCTGATCATTTGCACAACTCAACTTAACGATGAATTTTTTTCAAAAGTTTTCTTTTTACAACTGATAAGCCCTTTGTACTGCTTTCTGATACTGAGATGCGTTGAATTACACCCGCAATATCTACCGATATATTCTTTATTATTAGCTTTTGTAACATTTTTTTATTAATTAGAAAGGTATTTTAAGCTAATATAAATCAAATCTCCTACAATTCCTATCACTGAAGTTATATGTATGCTCTCTGATACCAAACATCTATTGTGGTTGAATTTTCGAGTTCCCACATTTGCAAAAGTGAACTTAGATATTTATAGAGTATTTTCATTAAACCAGGTTAGTAAATTTAGCTAGATTATTTTTTTTAGATAATTATTGAATAGAACTTAGTCTGTGGAATTGTTCATTAGCATATCTAGATGTTTGAAGAGCATGCATATGACTTGATTGATAGGAATTGTAGGAGATTTGATTTATATTAGCTTAAAATACCTTTCTAATTAATAAAAAAATGTTACAAAAGCTAACAATAAAGAATATATCGGTAGATATTGTGGGTATAATTCAACGCTGGTCGGGGCTGTAGTCCGCAGAGTAGTTAGTTTCACACAATATTATTAATACCTAAAAATATATAATTAATCATCATGTATATATTTAAGAAATTCGTTTGCATTATTTTTTCATTTAAAATACAGGGTGTTCCGCATAAGAACCGACACAGAGCAGATGTAGGGGGTCCCAAAATATTGCAATTTAATCAAACATATCTATATACAAACTTACACACAGGCGGACTTACAGACCATTCAAAGTGGGACCAAATATTTCGAAAAAAAATTCTCTGAATTACTTTAATTTGGAATAATCAAATTTGATACATTATTTAGGTTTATTATTGGTTCTTTGGTTCTTTTACTATGAGTTCAAGTAAAACAAGATTTTAATAGTGTTTATTAGCGGAAATCAAAAAGTCAATAGTAGGCTTAGTCTTTAAAATTCGACAGTTAGTCGATAAAAAAGTAATATAAATGAAAAATACAATTAAATTCTTCAAAATTTACACATTTTCACACACATTTTCTGTGATATATAAATTTACTCTTTACTTTAATACTTTGTATCTCCGCTACTAAAGCATCTAAATCTTAGAAAAAAGCTTCAGATTTCGGCAATATTCACTTAAATCCATGTATATGATTTACCTAACTAGATTTTGAAATATTTAAAAAAAATCAAACATTTTGTAAGTTGAACATCATGTATCTTTTTAACCAATAAATAGTCCTATATAAGAAAGTTATATGAGGTTTCAATTTTAGTCACCGCTTGTAAATCACTCTGTATGTTGATTTATAATATATTTTAGTTTTTAAATTATACAAATATTGTTCATGTTTGAGAAACTATAAATGAATATCTATAATATTAGTTCTAGTGGAAATCAAATCCAGTTTAGTAAATTTTTCTGCATACCTATACTGATGAAAATTTAACTAATTTGCCTGAAATATAGGTCACTGCTTGAATTATTGAGCTAATTTTAATATAAATATATAGATATGAATTTCTGAGATTAACGTGTGTCATGGGAACTGAACTGATATGACAAATATGCCCATTTGGTGTATTAAATAAGTCACCTTTTATTTCTGCAGTACTAAAGAAATCATTAAATGAACTTTGTACTTACAAACGGTAGCAATTCTTTTAAGATGTAACATATGCCCGAAATATACGTATATTTACAATATAAGATTATATACTTGGATTAAAATGGATGGATTAAAACATGTTAATTTAAATTAATTTACCTAGGTAGCTATAATTATATAAAAGTACATCTATTAAGACTAATCTACAAAATTTGTTCATATTTTGAGGATACCATTTTTATATAATGAATCGTCAAAGGACGAAATTCTATAAGTAAAATTAAAAAATATACTTAAAATTTTGCATATACAATCGCGTCCTTCATATATAAAAATGGAAGTACTAGAACGTATACATAATGTAACATTATTCGAAATATTGCAAATATGCAAATTATAAAAAAAATAATTGCCTGAAATAAATCGCTCATATTTACAATTTAAAGGTAGTTAAAGTATTTAACATTTTCAAGTAATCTAACGGCTGACCCATTTTCTTATTAAAATAAATGAAGTAACACAACTTTAGAGATCTATAATCTGATATTTATTTCCCGTGAATGTTTCATTACGATACTATCAAGGTTACTATAACCTACCGACTCGCGTTTAAATATTTTCAAGTAGGTTTAAGTACTTGATTTAGTTATTCACATGAAAAAAACTGTTTCTGATGCATTTTTTTCCTAGATATTAATAATATTGTGTGAAACTTACTGCTCTGTGGACTAAAACCTATTATTAGCTTTTTATTTGTCTTCTTGTTTCACTATATTGTAAAGGTGTTTAAGTTAATATAAATCAAGAGTATCGCAAAGTAAAGCTACATCTAGCGGCTATTCGCTACACCATGCCGGACTGACCAGTCACAGACATGAAGCGTTCTACATCGCACTAGAAACTATTGCAAGCTAGCGATCTCGCGATAGCGAGTCGGCGATAACAATATGTCCAGGAAACAACTAATCTGCGGATTAATGCCCCGACCACTATTGAATTACACCTAGAAAACCTATAGCAAACAGCTAAAGTTACTCAGCAGCCTCAAGGCAGCGTTATTGGCTCATTGATTTTTCTAATTTATGTTAATGATTTACCCAATTCTATTACATAGGGCCAAGTTTTTGTGTATGCGGATGACACATCCATTGTTGTATCAGCAGAGATACTTTTGAAAGTCTGGTTATTCGTTTTAACCATACACTGGATTAATTTCGGGTATGGCGTTATAACAATCGACTAATTATCAACTACAGTAAAACAGAATGTATGTTTTTCAAAACTAAAATCAAACATTATCCCGCAGAGAATATAAAGTTAACTATAAATGGTCATAAGTTAAATGTGGTTTCAAGAACTAATTTTCTTGGGGTTGTCTTAGAGGAGAGCCTAGATTGGACGCAACATATAGACCGCCTAATTTCCAAACTGATTCAAACATGTATTGCAATTAAGACATTGAAAAATGAATTGGACTGTACAGTAAACTACCCAAGTGTATCAAGAATCTACCAATATTAAAAGTTAAAGACAAATTAAAAAAAATTCTTGTAGTACATTGTTTCCATCCCATTGAGGAATTTCTCACTTTTGATTAGACTTGAACTATTTTTATGCATTCTATTTTAAACTGTTGTGTATATTGTATATAATGTTATTTTACCTGTGTCTATGTCTTAGCGCAGTAACTATAATAGCAAACTGACTTACTCCATCCATTGTAATATCTATCTGTCTATCTATCTACTAGGTGAGGTCGAAACCGATATGTCTGGTGGCCTGCTCACGAGTAACTTTAGCTGTTTGCTACAGGTTTCCCAGAAGTAATTAAATGCTGGTCGGGGCATTAGTCCGCAGAGTAGTTGTTTCCTGGAATTCCGTGTTTGTAATATAACTCAATGATATGTATGTTACTTGATACCAAATTTGTAGGTATGCTAAGGAACTATTGCATGGCCAATGTTTGAATGGCGTAGGTTTTTAATTTATACTCGTATTTATCTTAACAGATTATCAATACTTTTGACATTGTCGTTTCTAAATTTATTTTTCAAATAATTTTGCTATTTTTATAGTCAGATATTTGAATCAATTTAGAGGAGGTTAACTGAAGAAGGAATCTTAGAAATGCAGAAACAGGTCAGATCAATTGTGGTATTGTGGACTTAGTGCCTCGAATATGTTTAAAAGTGAATTTTAGTTTTGAAAAAGATATAGATTAATTTTTATTTGCTTGTCCATAACTGTTACATATAATTCCATTAGTAGGAATTATAGGAAAACTTACTGATATTAGCTTAAATACCTTTACGATACAGTAAAAAATGATATAGCTATTTTGTATATTATTGATGTGTACAATGTGTATATTTACAAACTGAAAATTGGTACTTATTCAACTCCAAAAGAGCATTGTATATTAGAATTAAAAACTTCAATCAAAAAACTTAATAATAAGAAATACTTTTAACACACAAGGAACACCTTACTTCATTTATGTTACACCCTATAAGATATAAAAACGAAATCTACATATTTTACCTATACGACATATAAGTAAACAACTCTTATTAAGGCAGGCATACGTATGTGTGCAATATTTCAATTCGATAACATCAAATTTAAAACATATTTATGCTTGCTATAAATTTCAGCGAATTTGCATCAAATAATAAGTTTACGACTTGTTAGTTCCTCAATATTCCTTACTTTTCCATTGTTGTACGACTTATTCTCCATGAACGGCTATAAAAATGTTATTGCTTGTTTGAGTCATAACACCCATTGTTTCGATTAGCAGGTACATTTATGTTTAATTTTAAGAACGTTGTATTTATAATTTGCTGTAAAATTTCTAGGGCAAACATTCTGTAATTATCACCGAGCACCCCAATAACTTCTTTTATTTTTGACTAGATAAAAAGTAAGAAGTAATGTTTTTATTAATATTTAGTAGTAGGTTCAGTGCTGAAACTTAAATTTCAGTGTGATAAAATATATACATTTGAGGGATAATTTTAATATTTTTTTTATTATGGCACAATAAATATAAATGTATACAGAATTTACCATACATTAATAAAATAGAAACTACGAAAAGTAGATTTCGCATGCAACACATATTGCATATTATATTGAAAAATCAGATAAAGTTAACAGAATAAAAAGATGTTAGGTATCGTATTACGTAGAATACTTTGTATATCAGTTTTATTTAATTTGCAAGCAGTTTTTAATAGTTGCAGATTGGAAACTCCACAGCTTCAAAAAGTCTCATCTAGGGACAGAGAAAATATTTAAAATTAGAAACTCTTACAAATTTCAAATATTTCAATAAATATACAGGGCGTCTCCGACGTAAAACGACCCTTGTAAGATTCAGCTCTTCTTGTTGAAAAACATGCCTTGATTTCCAATCCATAAAATACAGTAAGTCTTGGAAATTTGTTTTTTTTATTTTCCTCATAGACAAGAAGTACATGTATAGGAAGAGTCAAACACAGTCACCCAAACACAAATACAAATTACAAAGTCGCGTCAAAATAGCATTTCACTTGTAACTTTTTTCGGAGAGGTCCGATTGAGATGCAGTTTTCTGCAAAATGTTCAGCGAATTTTTTATAACAAAAGGTACATCTAACCTCTGTACGGTCGCAAATTTTTAATTTTCTATTTATCAAATGACCCATTTTTGTTGAACATATGGCAAATATCACACACGATTCAACGAAAATGTCTAGAAAATGTTATTTCGGGGGTTTTCGAGGTCCCTCTTTATCATTTTGGTGTTAGCTTTATTATTTATTGCTAAACTGTTGCAACTGGGCTAATTAATAAATTAAAAACTCCACCCCCGAAATCACTAGAGAACCGGAATTTTTGCCAGGATTTCTGGCATAAGGCAAATCATCTGCACAAGATTTTTGCAAATATAATTATTTATTGTTCGATTGTTGCAACCTCGCTAATTAACAAATTAATAACTCTACTCCCGGAATCGTTAGAGAACCAGATTTGTTTGCAATAACTCTGGGATCATGGGGAGAACCATCGGCACAATGTTGTTGCACGAAATTGTTTATATTTCTATTTTTGCAGCCTAGCTAATTAACAAATTAATAACTCTACTCCCGGAATCACTAGAGACCCGAAATTTTTTCCGGGATTTCTGGCTTTTTAAGGCGAACCATCGGCACAAGATTTTTGCAAATATAATTGTTTATTGTTCAATTGATCCCATAATTATTGCAAAAAAAATCCGATTTTCTAACGATTCCGGGAGAAGAGTTATTAATTTGTTAATTAGCAAGGTTGCAAAAATCGAACAATAAACAATTATATTTGCAAACATCTTGTGCCGATGGTTTGCCTTAATAAGCCAGAAATCCTGGAAAAAATTCCGGTTCTCTAGTGATTTCGGGGGTGGAGTTTTCAATTTGTTAATTAGCCCAGTTACAACAATTTAGCAATAAATAATAAAGCTAACACCAAAGTGATAAAGAGGGATCTCGAAAACCCCCGAGAGAATATTTTTAAGACATTTTTGTTGAATCGTGTGTGACATTTGCCATATGTTCAACAAAAATGGGTCATTTGTTAAATAAACAATTAAAAATTTGCGAGCGTACAGATGTTAGATGTACCTTTTGTTATAAAAAATTCCCTGAACATTTTGCAGAAAACCGCATCTCAATCGGACTTCTCCGCAAAAAGTTGTCTATTTTCACATTCTTCATGCTAATTTGACGCGACTATATCCAAATATGGCTTCAATCTAATTTTAAATAAAAATTCACTATTTACTTCGCCAGGCAAACAATTAAAGATTTTGGGTCCTATAAAATTTGGCGAACGAGTAGCGATATTTAATCTGGCATGAGGCAGAAATATGTTTTTGTCCAGTGTTTGATCGTTAGTTTAAATTTGTATGTTTTTTCGCGGGACAACTGTGTCCACTGGAATACGCATGCCGGAGAACGGAGAAGCAAAAAATGGTAAAAAAAGAAGTAGTCCGCTTTACTACGTGTTGAAAAAGACACTACGCTCGCTTAAGAATATTTGTAAGGTTCCGATGATTACCGCGCTTGTTAACGCATATAACATATTATTATTTACTGTGTCTGTTTTTCCTTGTGATCGCTAAAAGGTGACTTTGTTAGAAGAAGTGCGAGAGGGCAATATCGTCTACAAGACTGGCCGGCATAGATTTTCCATATCCAAGTTCAAAGGTAAGTCGTTTTTCTTTGTGAAAATAGTGCGTCTAATTAACTCGACAACCATTTATTTTATTTTTTTTAATACAGTCCATTTTTCTCTTAACTTCTTTGAGTTATCGAACATCAAGTATTTACCCAGTGATATGCAGTATGCGCCAAAAGTATGGAATAAATTCAATAAAAACGAAACAATTATTTTTTGGGAAAAATCCTCGAACAGGTCGATTTTTAATTTAAAAAATACATATTTTAGCGTAAAATGCGATTTTCAAATGTCATTTGATTTCGAGTAATGACGTCATCGATTTTTTTTTAAATGACAACACCATTTTTTTTTCTTGATTCTGAAAGATAGTTTAATTCTCTATCAGACAGTACTAAAATGTTGCCCTCTTACATAGGAAAGTTTTCGAGTAAATGACGATTGAATGTTAGAAAACGTAAATTTTATCCATAAAAAAGTAACAATTCTGAGGTATGTAAAATAAAATACAATTGATTAAATTTTATACTTAAATTAAATGGTCGAATTGCCATCCACCAACTTCTTGACAATGCGCAAGTCTGTGAAAAAATTCTTCTTGCACATTATGAATGCGATTTTGAAGTTCTTCTAAATTACGTGGTTTATTAATGTGCACTTATGACTTCAAGTATCCCCATAAAAAATAGTCAAGAGGTGTAAGATCTGGCAATCTTGTAGGCCATACTATCGGTCCGCGTCTGCCGATCCACCTCCCAGGAAAACAGTTGTCCAAAAAATTTCGTATAGGGCGCGCATAGTGCGGAGGTGCACCGTCTTGCTGAAACCATATGGTATCGTCAGGAATGTCAGGGTCATTATCGTTAGGAAAAATTACTGCAAGGGCTGGAACAAGGTCATTTTCTAGAAACTCTAAATATCTTTGTCCTGTAAGGGTTCCTTCAAAGAAGAAAGGCCCTACTATTCTGTCGTCAACTATTCCAGCCCACACATTTAATTTCTGAGGGTGTTGGGTATGTGCCTCTGCCATTCAGACAAAATGTAGCCTCATCTGAAAAAAGTATTTGCCGGTGTAAATTTCTATTTCCTTGACATAAATCCATTAGAATTTCGCAAAAGTGTAAGCGGCGATCGGGATCATCTTCATTGAGTTCCTGCACAAGTTGAATTTTGTAGGGATGATATTTTTCCTTCCTCAAGATACGTAGCACTGTGCTCTGACTAGTGTCATTGTTTAATGCAACCAATCGTGAAGAATTATGAGGATTATCTACCATACTTATCAAAATGTTCTGTTTCTGATTTTCATTAATGCTTGGACGTCCAGGTTTTGGAATATTTATAGCATTGCCAGTTTCTCTAAATTTAGACTCTACCTTACTGACTGTTGATTGGCTGATAGGGCGATCTGGATATTTTTCATTAAATAAATCGCAAACTTCCTGCTGAGTTCTAGTCATATTCCCGCATCCGATAAGAATTAAAATTTCAATTCTTTGAGTAACAGTTAAATGTGCCATTATACTTTATATTGAATAATAATTTCTATGTCGCTTACAATACTTATTAGAAAGTCGGTGTGACAATGACACTTTGCAAAGTTTTTCACCTACGTGATCCATAAAAGCACTATGGAATTCGAAAAACTAAACTTGATAAAGTTTTTGCTTTATTTTAATTGATTTACGTTTTCTAACATTCAATCGTCATTTACTCGAAAACTTTCCTATGTAAGAGGGCAAAATTTTAGTACTGTCTGATAGAGAATTAAACGATCTTTCAGAATCAAGGAAAAAATATGGTGTTGCCATTTAAAAAAAATCGATGACGTCATTACTCGAAAACAAACGACATTTGAAAATCACAATTTACGCTAAAATATGTATTTGTTAAAATAAAAATCGACCTGTTCGAGGATTTTTCCCAAAAAGTAATTGTTGCGTTTTTATTGAATTTATTCCATATTTTTGGCGCATACTGTATATCATTTCTCACAAAGTTTTCTCTGTTTTTAAACACATACATACGTATGTCAAAAATGTAAATACCTAGTAAAGTAAGCAATTTAAATTGTCTAAATATGTTTCTACAAGATTAGAAACTAGAGACACCAAATATACATCTTATAATTCGTTTTTGTGCAACAAAAATGTTAGTGGAAAGAGTGGAGCCATCTCAGAAACAAAAACCGTATCTCAGTCGAGATTCCACATGAGTATAATATAAGCAAAGAAGTGGATTTTTCTCAAAGTAAGCATGGACACTACAACTTTACACACGTCCTCAATTCTTTATTTTGAGAAACTTTTCTTAATAAGGTTTTATCGTATCTCATATAGACTGGCGAAGTTTGAGTTTTTTTCCAAATTTCCAGTGTGGATTTGAAATCATAATAGAGTTTGTTTCTTAAACAAGCAGAGTTGATTTCCAGAACGTCAATTTTCAACACCAACATTTTTTTTCTCTTGTGAGAGTTGTTTCACTTATCCCACGAAACCCTGTATATATATTTAAATTTTTCAATTATTTTTTCCAAAAAATGGATGAAGCCCTGAAAGGTTGTTAGATAACAAAATTGCAGTTTTTTTTTTCTTAAATCCAAAAATAAATTTACAGTGACAAATACTGTTTAATCATTTATATGTTTATATCTCAAAAATAAATGAAGTTGGAATAAATTATTGGCAATTATGGTGATACTAGAGATATGTCTATATCGGGCCCAATTTAGGTTGAAAATAAATTGCCACTTGTTATATAACTCACATTGGGGGATTATTGGCGAACGATAATTTATTTCGTTCAAATTTTGGTGTTACCAGAAGGTCCAATCCACAAGTTAAAAGTTTAATTTAAAAATAAATTGTCTGCACTCGTTTCCAAGCATAGGCTTAAAGGTTATCGAACCAACAACAGTTTCTATTTTGTCGTTTATATTAAAGCCAATAAAATACATAAGCAAACTGTGATACATTACTTTCATTTATTCGTTGAAATAAAAAATAAATAAATAATACACAATTAAAATTTGACTATCCAATTGTATGGAAAACAACAAAACTAAAAAGAAGAAATTAAAAATACAATTAACAAATTTTGTGCCAGTCTAACTTTTTTAAAGTTAGAACGTATTGGGACACCACTGGAACTGAAGTCAATTAAAAATTTATAGACATATACAACTTACCATGACTTATGTGTCTGGTGGCACCGCTGACAAATAACCGTTGCTATTTACTATAGATTTTTCAGGAGTAATTCAATGCTGATCGAAGGTTCGCTCCACATAGTAGTTATTTTTTGAAATTCCGCTTTTGCACATATCATGCATAACTGCCGACAGCAATATAGGTTCAGAGAACCCAACATTTAAGCATAATAGACTACTGCACAAGAAAAATAAATCTAAATTTACTTCTTCAAAAATACTACTTACTACTTTCAAAATAGTGTTCAATGTTACAAAATCTTATAATACCAAAATGTTGGTCAAAAATTTGTTATCTAAGAGTAATATAATGACTGCCAAGTAAAATTAAATATATGTCAATTTATATGCTTCGAAATTACAAATTGTTTACCTTTTCTGTGTTTTCAAGTGCTAACGTAAGACATAACAGCATAAGACGAGTTTACTATTCGTCTTACGCTGTATTGGAATTCCACCTTAAAATATTTTCAGAATCCAGGGATTTTTGAAATTATTGCAATAGGTAAATAATTACATATTTATTACGAAATTTTAAACCTTATTTTGTCTTCAACTAGTAGTTAAAAATAAGGTAATAATTATTATTTTGGCCTATTAAAGCCTTCAATTTGCGAAGTTCTATTTTTATTACAATATAAACCTGTTTTCAACTTTGTTGATAACTTCTAAGGAATATATGACCATTTCAATAGAAAGAGAACATAAGAGAAATATTGTCATATATTATAGTACAAATTTACTTGTTAATAATACTTCGACGTAAAAAGGTCTTTTAAGGAGCAAGCTTCTTGTTACATGTATTCAGACAGATCTTCATGCAATAGGGTGTTGAAGCTGTTTTGTGTTTTGGCGATCTGCAGTGAAAACCTACTTGTGTCGTACGGATAAATCAAAAGATAAAGCACAGCAGATATTACAAAGTTGTAAAAAACTGATTAAAACATAATTATTGTGTTCATATTTCGCCTATCAAAATCGGTCAACACTGCAGATTATGTAAATTAAGCTAGAGACAATTTATCAAAATACAAATCATAAGTATTCCATATGACAACACCAGTGGCGTAGCCAGAAATTTGACAAGGGGCGGGTTCAGTGAACAAAGTATTTCAAACTAGATTTTTTCAATAAAAAAAATAAATATTTTTTAATAAATTGAAACAATAAAAAGTAAATAAAAAAACAATGTCATCATAAACATGTAAATAATAAACAGGTACGAACAATATTTGTTACAAAAATGACAAACATAAGATTAGAACTTAGTAGCAGGTCCTAATGTAAGGTTTCCGTAGGAGATCTAGTTTACTGACCGCGTTGCTAAATCTTGGAGAATAGAGTGATTGCAGGTTTGTAGTGAGACATTATCTATATGACCCAACCAACCCAACCCATGGGGGGGGGGCGTTCTGACCCCCAAAACCCCCCCGTGGCTACGTCACTGGACAACACTGTTATCATCTCAGATGAATTCAGAAGTGCACGTTAATTGAAATTTAAATTGACTTCCGTTCCGAAATATTCATTTTGTTTCAGTTTATTTGATTGCATCATGCAAATACATAATATTAGTGGCTTCAATTTTAATCACAAATAAATCCAAGAGTAGAAATTTGTATGTAGGTCCTAGTAATAATTTAGTTGGTAATAAATTACCATAAAATATCTTCATTTGGAAGAAATTTCAACCACAAAGTTAATATTTTACTGTAATGTCAACAATGGCATAGGTAATCTGCCCTATAGGTTAAAACTTACAGACAAATTGATTTCAAAGTTGATTTTATTTGAGCGCCCATATTGTAACAAACATTAGATTTTTTGTTTGTTATTTCTAATTGATTACTAATTAAAATTACGTTAATATAGATCCTATAAGTTAATACATTTATTATGAAACACATTTTATAACCAAATACATTCAGTTCTGGAATCTGGAATCTGGAATTAAGGGGAGGGTAGCAAAAAGGCTACAGCACTTAGGCCCCATTGGGCCTCTTGTACCTCCTCCCATTAGGAGATCAGTCCACCTGAGCCGCCAGCCAGCCTAATAAGGAGAAAAAGATGGTGACGTTGCTCAGGGGGATCTCTCTAATGTAGGCTGTAGAAGGTCATCGCTCTCCCAAGACGGACTCTCTTATTGACGAGATGGCAGTTCACTGATAGAGTGCATGGAATATTGTATCGTTTTTCTGTTCGCAACCCCTACAAATAGGTGTATCCCACTTCCTCATGTAATAGAGGTGCTTCCTTAGCCAGCAATGTCCAGTTTGAATACCTGTCACCAGACGAAGATTTGTCCTAGACATAACCAGGTAATTTTTGGCTGTATCCTTGCAGGGATACTCTAGGAACTCCTTAGCAAATTGACAGCCATTTGTTTTATCCCAACGTTTCATAAGCTCTTTGTGGGTGTCTCCTTTGATAATTTCCACAAATACTGACAACGGAAGAATACTAAAGGGACGAGGTCCAAAAATATTCAGACACGATGCACTCCTAGCCAACTTGTCAGCTACTTTATTGCCATTGCATACATATATGCTGCTGCACTTTTTATTTTAGGTTATTTTTCAAGAGTAATATTATTAAGAAGTTATAATAAAAATGTATATTTATAAGGTGCATTATTTTTATGAAAGTTTGCTCATCACATTATATGAAAAAAATTCCTGGATTGTACAATTTGTTGAATGGAAATCCAAAGATACAAACTTTATTATATTAAATTCTAATATCTATAGATTCCCTTATAACTGCTCCTACTCTACTTGTAGCTTTGTAGCCTGAGTTACAGTTTCTACATCTCTCTCTTCCTATCTCTGTTAGCTATTAAAATGTATTTAATCAAACATAAAATGTTGTCTCTTTCAAGTAAGTCATATAAAGAGCATAATTAGGATATATGTTGGTAATAATGTCTTATATTTTGATATTTTAACATAAAATTGGTCTGTATTTCTTTTAGGTTTAATTATCTTATTGGAATAACATTCCTGCTAACCAATGATTAACTTCCATGTTACTTTAGTTTTTTTCTCACATAAGGAAAAAAGCCAACGAATATAGGCAAACTTTTCCTATACAGAATAGGTCACGAAATTTTGACCTATTCAAAGATAAAATTAACCTACTTTTAACTTTAAATGTTTATTGGTTATTCATAATGCCCACAATATAGTGAGTCACTCTCTGCTTATGGTCAGCATTGCATAGCCAGTAACTACATGTAGATACTACACCTTGCTTCTTGCTTCTAATCGACGGTGAAAAAATTTCAGGTACATTCGCGTCAAGAATTCAGACGTCTTACGTCACGGCTGACGTTACACATTTGTTTTTATTGTCAACGTAATTTTCGATATTTGGTCGCGTTAAAAACATTTTTTGCAATTTAGTGCTATATATAATGCAAACTTATAGTGTAGTATATAGTTTTATTACTATCAGTTGCAGTTTCTTAAATATTTTGATGAAAATACAATAAATTATTTATTTGTTCGTATGACGTAAGTCGTCTGAATTCTTGTCGCGAGTTTTTTTTATTTCATTTCATTGGCTGTAGCAAGATACGCATTTGAAGTTCGGCGGCGTAGACAATGGGCATACATACTTACACCATATCTGTTAATTATTAGTTCAATTAAGTCATTTCTAAATAAACCAATGTACATCAATCTATTGCCGACGAGGAAATATGTATGCGCTGTTAATTACAATGATATTGAACTAGTCCTAGGGCATTGTGAATAGTTCAATTAGGGCCATGCAGAGCCGGCCTAAAGTTTGCTATATCCCAAGTTGCATAATAAAAAAGATACAGGGTGTCAAACTTAAAATTTTATTTTCGATATTTATAGATAATTTCTTTAAAAATCCAAATATTTACATAAAATTTGTAACTCAGAATTTCAGATTTGTTTCTAATTTTGATGTCACTAGTAGAGGGCGCCACTTATAGCACATCATGTTTCTTTTAAACGGCGGAACTTTTTTGCTGCTTAATGCATCCATCTGACTATTGAAACAATCGATTCTCCTACCTGCTATATTTGAAAAAGTACCTTGTTGAAGTCGTTAGGAGTAACAGTTTTCGAAATAATGCTATTTGAAATATTCAGTTCATCGATTGAAAACTGTTATTGTTTCAGGTAAAGTGCCTTTTCTACGGAAAATACAGCATGTCACTGAGTTGTTCAGAACGGTAAATTATGTAGACGTGCAAAATTGCAAAAAGATAGGCCTGCTTTGATAGTTTTTGTGCTTTGAAATAATGATTTCATCAAACCTCTCGCCGATCTTTTAGAAATTTTGCACGTATCCATAATTTACCATTCTGAACAACTTTTTCAAGTAATATTTTGCAGTATTTTCCGCAGAAAAGGCACTTTACCTGAAACCAAATCAGTTTTTACTCGGTGCACTGAGCGTTTCAAATAGGATTATTTAAAAAATGGTTACTCCTACTTACTTCAGCAAGGTACAATTTTTTCAAATAAAACAGGCAGCAGAATCGATAGTTTGGATACACTAAACTGCAAAAAAGTTCTGTCATTTAAAAGGAACATGATGTGCCACAAGTGGCGCCCTCTACTAGTGACGTCAAAATTAGAAACAAATTTGAATTTCTCGCCCGCGAAAACCTCCGATTTATAAATTTTATGTAAATATTTAGATTTCTAAAGAAGTTATTTAGAAATATCGAAAATAAAATTTTAATTTTGACATCCTCTTTGATTATACGACTTGGGATATAGGTAAGTATATTAGGTTAGGTTAGGTCGATCGATTTATTTGCAACTAAGGAATCTGTGATCTCATTTTTACTACTTCATTTAAAAACACCCAATGTATGTGATGCTGCAGCTTAGTTTTATTGATGTTAATAAGTGTATTATAGTGGGCGATTTCAATGTTTCTAAATTTATTGATTTATATATAGCTGACTTTAAAACTAAGTCAGTTTTAAATTGTTTTACAACCTCTAACAATATAGTAAAGTTCTTAATGCTTATAAATAGCATATTAGATTTCTGTATTTCTGACATGGAATGTGATGTATCTCGACATTTGTTACTTATTGTAGAAGAGGATGATTATCATCCTTTTCTATCGATATTGATCGGTTTAAACAGTAAGTTAAGAAATTTTCTCATAAATAATTATAACAAATCTTATAATTTTAAAAAAGCAAATTTTATTGGTCTCTATAAAGGTTTATTTCATACAAATTGGAAATTCTTAAGCAACTTTAACGATATTGACTCTGCTTGTAATGCTTTTTACGAAGTTATTTATATCATTTTAGATCAATATGTAGCTGAATATAAAATGTATAAACGTAGATATCCATCTTGGTACACTGCTGATATAATTAGTAACATCTAAAGCTTATTACTATATTAAATTTAAAAAATGGAATAACAACTTATTTTTTTAAGAGTACAAGAGACTAAGATCTGTTCATATTCTATCAAAAATCAATTAACTAATGCATACAAAAAAAATTTTTAATTCGAAACAAGATAATTTTGTAATTAACCCAAAAAGCTTCTGGTCTTTTATTTAGAATAAAAAACGAACTACACGTATACCATCTAACATGTTTCTAAATGGACAGACTAATAATCCTATTCAGATAGTAAATAATTATGCCACTTACTTTTCTAGTGTATACTCTACCGATATAGCCAATAATTTGGATGTACAATATAATAACATTCAAGTTTTTAATGTAGAAAAAAATATCGAGATGAATATTCGTAATTCTATCAAGATATTGAAAAATAAAATGACTTGAGGCGATGATCTAATTCCTAGTTTATTAATTAAACACTGTTCTGGTATATTATGTACTCCACTTCTCATATTATATATATATAATCTCATGTTGTCTACAGCCACTTTTGCTATCATATAGAAGGTGACAAGAGTTTGCTGTTTTTATATATTTTTAGGTATTAATAATATTGTGTGAAACTAACTACTCAGTGGACAAAAGCCCCAACCTGCGTTGAATTACACCCACAATATCTACCCATATATTCCTTATTATTAGCTTTTGTAACATTTTTTTACTGTTTTAGAAAGGTATTTTAAGCTAATATAAATCAAATCTACAATTCCTATCAATGAAGTCATATGTATGTTCTCTGATACCAAACATCTAGGTATGCTAATGAACAATTCCACAGACAAAGCTCTATTCAATAATTATCTAAAGAAAATAATCTAATTTACTCACTCTATAAAAATCTAACTTCACTTTTTTGGCAGTGGGAACACGACAAATTCAACCACAATAGATGAGATCTGACCTATTTCTGCATTTTTAGGATTGCTTCTTCAGGTGGTCTCCTTTAAGTTGAATCAAATATCTAACTATAAAAATTATTATAAAAATTAAAATTATTAGAAGTTAAATATCGACAATGACAAAAAAGTGACATCCTATCAATGAATTAAATATGACAATACCTACTTGAAAAATGTTCACCTTTTATCTAAAAGTTTTTATATATTTTTAGGTATTAATAATATTGTGTGAAACTAACTACTCAGTGGACAAAAGCCCCAACCTGCGTTGAATTACACCCACAATATCTACCCATATATTCCTTATTATTAGCTTTTGTAACATTTTTTTACTGTTTTAGAAAGGTATTTTAAGCTAATATAAATCAAATCTACAATTCCTATCAATGAAGTCATATGTATGTTCTCTGATACCAAACATCTAGGTATGCTAATGAACAATTCCACAGACAAAGCTCTATTCAATAATTATCTAAAGAAAATAATCTAATTTACTCACTCTATAAAAATCTAACTTCACTTTTTTGGCAGTGGGAACACGACAAATTCAACCACAATAGATGAGATCTGACCTATTTCTGCATTTTTAGGATTGCTTCTTCAGGTGGTCTCCTTTAAGTTGAATCAAATATCTAACTATAAAAATTATTATAAAAATTAAAATTATTAGAAGTTAAATATCGACAATGACAAAAAAGTGACATCCTGTCAATGAATTAAATATGACAATACCTACTTGAAAAATGTTCACCTTTTATCTAAAAATATATAAAAACTTTTAGATAAAAGGTGAACATTTTTCAAGTAGGTATTGTCATATTTAATTCATTGACAGGATGTCACTTTTTTGTCATTGTCGATATTTAACTTCTAATAATTTTAATTTTTATAATAATTTTTATAGTTAGATATTTGATTCAACTTAAAGGAGACCACCTGAAGAAGCAATCCTAAAAATGCAGAAATAGGTCAGATCTCATCTATTGTGGTTGAATTTGTCGTGTTCCCACTGCCAAAAAAGTGAAGTTAGATTTTTATAGAGTGAGTAAATTAGATTATTTTCTTTAGATAATTATTGAATAGAGCTTTGTCTGTGGAATTGTTCATTAGCATACCTAGATGTTTGGTATCAGAGAACATACATATGACTTCATTGATAGGAATTGTAGATTTGATTTATATTAGCTTAAAATACCTTTCTAAAACAGTAAAAAAAAGAGTTTGCTGTTTTAAAAAGTGTTAACCCTTCTAACATCAAAAACTATAATACCGTCAATATCTGTATTTCTTCTAATCAACATGGATTCGTTACACGTCGTTCTGCAGTAATTAACTTGTTTCAATTTACTCAGTTTGTCAACTGTCAACTTTACAATATAATCACATTGCTTCGCAGATGATCTAAAGTTTTTTCGTAGCATTAACTGTTATGATGATAGTTGCAAGAGCTTTTGAAGACTATACAGGTGTGGTGTAAAGAAAACATGGTTTCTATAAGTATTGATATATGAAGTTTGCTCAGTTAAAAAAAAACAACATATAATTACATTTGAGTATAACCTATATTTAAAGCCATTGACACGCAGCAGTAGTATTAAAGTCTTAGGGGTAATATTTGATATTAAACTCTCATTTCCCGAACATATTAACAGAATCCGGTAGCGGTATTTAAAATTTTGGGCTCTATTGTCCGTAACTCTACATCGTTTAACAATATTAGTGCTGTGAAATGGCCATATTTTTCCTTAGTCCGTTCCAGATCAGAATATGCCAGTCTTATATGGTACCCGTGCTATCAAGTTAATAATCATCTTCAAGTTATTCAACGTCGTTTTTTAAAATTCATGATATATCCTGTTGATAATACTTATGCCACTTAGGCGCGTCAAATTAGCATGAAAAATGTGAAAATAGACAACTTTTTGCGGAGAAGTCCTATTGAGATGCGGTTTTCTGCAAAATGTTCAGGGAATTTTTTATAACAAAAGGTACATCTAACCTCTGTAAGCTCGCAAATTTTTAATTGTTTATTTAACAAATGACCCATTTTTGTTGAACATATGGCAAATGTCACACACGATTTAACGAAAATGTCTGAAAAATGTTCTCTCGGGGGTTTTCGAGGTCCCTCTTTATCACTTTGGTGTTAGCTTTATTATTTATTGCTAAATTGTTGTAACTGGGCTAATTAACAAATTAAAAACTCCACCCCCGAAATCACTAGAGAACCGGAATTTTTTCCAGGATTTCTGGCTTATTAAGGCAAACCATCGGCACAAGATTTTTGCAAATATAATTGTTTATTGTTCGATTGTTGCAACCTCGCTAATTAACAAATTAATAACTCTTCTCCCCTCCTACCCTCTATATACACAGTAACTTATTAAACGGAAATTTGAACTACCAACTTTTTAGCTGTGTCGATTACAGCATATCTGATGTAGGCGCTGATTACTGTGGTTGACGTTTATTATAAAATTCTTATAATTCATTACACCGGGTGTTTATAAAAATGCAATTAATTATTATTTATTTCTGCTATTATTTAACAGTTCTGCAGCGTTTGTCATTGAGTAGACATTAAAAACAAGATTATTGCCGTCAAGACTCGAATTGCCGGATTGTTGATCACTGAATAGGTATGTTTCGTACTGTTTTTTGTTGACAGCACGAGGGTTTTTTATTACTATATGTATTTAAATACAAAAAAAAGTTGTAGCCTCTCTTAATAATTTAACCCACTTGGTATTGGATTTTATTTCACTATTTATGTAATGAAATGTGAATTGTTTATTTTGATACGTTGGCGTTTTGTATATTAAATATTTTTCAATATTAAATATTTACGGAACTGTCGGAAAATATTTAAATTTGACAGACACCGAATTAAATTACCGCCAGCAGCAAGTAACAGTCTAAAATGGGGGTTTAAATAATGGTTTTCGGCAAATATGCATTTACTTTTGTTTTAAATCGCGTATTCGAATTATACTCATTTTTCCTTATCTTCTCTTAAATTAACGACATTATGACTGACTCACCCTGTATATGTGAAAATATCCCATATTGCATACTGTACTGTATAGACGCGTTTCTATACAACCTTCTAAATCTGTGTAAGTTGGCTCTCGCGCACATGCACAGGTTTGGAATATGAGAAGTTACCCTAACAGAATTAAAAGATACGGGCGATAGACGTCAGAGAGTGATAGTGGAGACAGCTTGTAGCTTCCAGTTTTGTTAAAGGTAATTGATGCTACGTCAGCGCTGACATCACGTCAGTTAAGTTAATCTGGTGACATGTAATACGGAAACAGCGACATGAAGGAAGAAAAATTGAATACATTGTCTGAAATTATCTTGTGCTGTCCTAGTACACGACTTGTATCTCAACAGACTGACTATAAGTAAATAAAATGAGTCGCTGTTATTCTTATTCTGATTTCCAAAATCCGATTTACAGGGTACTTCACAACTATACAGGGTCATTCACAACGACCTTAAACTAAAGTATAAAGGCGTGCTGAAAAGTAATGCCTCAGAATTTTTTATATGAAAAATCTTAAAGCTTTTTAAATAAAATAAACTTTTACATATTCATTTTTCATATCTTACAAAAGCGTAGAAAGACCGCGTTTCCAATTCCAATTTTTTTTTGTTACTTAATTTCGAGTTTGAACAGAATACGACGAGCTTAAGGTCGCCGTATTTCTCGCCGTAAAATGATCAAATTTGTGGTGTTTTTTATGTACTGAAATCTCGAAAAATAAAACACGTAGGGCAAAAGTAATATCAAAAATAATATTACTGTTGTTTTGTTTATCCACTTTTACTGTTTATACTCTAATCAAATAATATAATAACTTTTAAAATTAACAATCTTATATGCAAAACTATGTAAGTATATGTTATAACAATGTTTACATCTACAGTTGAATTTAAAAAATACGTATTTTGAAAGATATCAGTACCTAAACATTTGCTGGATAGATCGCTTTCTAAGGTTATACAAGGTGGGCCATTTTAATCAGTACAGTCGAATATCTCGAGTTTCGTGAGTGTTACGAAAAAATAACTCAGACAAAATTGCTCAAAAAACTGGAGGCCAACTAGCTGTGTATTCAGATCTGACTTTGACATTGATTTTGAAGGTCATTTGAAGGTCAAAATCAAATTTTTCAATAGAAACCCATATTTTTGAAACCGGATTCGAAAAGAGCAAGAAATCTTACGTCTGAAGCCACTTTAAAAAAATGTTTGATTGTTACTTTTAGATCGTAATTACAAGGTGAAATACCGGGAAGGCTGCAGTCAATCCTGTAGCTACGTAACTTGAAATCGCATTTAGGCTAACTTCCCATAATCTAAGCCAGGTAGTTAGCTGGATAACATCATTCTGGATCATGTTCAAAGCCCAATTGGAAAATTCAATCCGCATCTTATTTCTTGGAGCAAAGTTATGTGGTACGCATGATACCCAAGAGTCCTAAGAATTCTCAGTGCCGTTCTTCGTGGTATACCAATTTCTCTTTCACGTACGTTCAGGATATGCGGTTATCCAGTTAACTACCTGGCTTAGATTATGGGAAGTTAACCTAAATGCAATTTCAAGTTACGTAGCCACAGGATTGACTGCAGCCTTCCCGGTATTTCACCTTGTAATTACGATCTAAAAGTAACAAGCAAAAATTTTTTTAAAGTGGCTTCAGACGTAAGATTTCTTGCTCTTTTCGAATCCAGTTTCAAAAATATGGGTTTCTATTTAAAAAATTTGAGTTTGACCTTCAAATGACCTTCAAAATCAATGTCAAAGTCGGATCTGAATGCACAGCTAGTTGGCCCCCAGTTTTTTGAGCAACTTTTGTCTGAGTCATTTTTTCGTAACACTCACGAAACTCGAGATATTCGACTGTAATGATTAAAATGGCCCACCTTGTATATTGATTTTACTTCGGTACTTTTGAATATTCGCAGGTTGCATGAGATAACATTCTTGTTATTTGCTAAACTCTATATTATTCAGTTGCACACAGACGCAGTTAAGTGGGGGTCAAATATTTCGAAAAAAAAATCTCTGAATTACCTTAACTTGAAATAACCATATGTTGGTCTTCTTTGACCATGAGTTCAAGTAAATTGAAACACTACAAGGTGTTCATTGAGGGTGAGTCACCCCTAAAATTATATGAAACTTTTTTCCGTTGATCGAATTTAAAAGAATGATAGTATCCCTCGCATAATTTAAAACACTTTTTCATTCTTGTTAAATAATTTTGAAAAAATCTCTCAAGCCCGTTTTTCAACATTAGAAAATGTTTCTTTATGAGGAGTCATTCGGTTTGGAAATCTCCTACAGTATTCTCCCATCCTTCCTCTACAGTTTTCTTCACAAAAACCTAGCACAAGTAACATGTCAACTTGCTCGCTGTAGGTTGTAAATGTAAATTTTAAAACTATTTTCAACAATAAACACTAGCACAAATAAAATAGTTTTAACTGTCAAATTAATGAATTTTTTCTTGAAAACCTTAAAGTCTTTTATAATTTAACGAGTAAAAAAAGTATTTTAAATTAAGTTCTGCACGAGATATTATCACTCTTCTAAATTCGATCAACGGAAAAAAGTGAAATGAACACCTTATAGTTTCACGTAGTCACTGGCAACGAGTACATTTCTCCAAACGAGATACCAATTTGTTTTTACGATCACTGTAAAATGTTTCATTTTGTTGACGGAGCCACAACCTTACCTCTGCTTGCATCGCCGCTTCATCACTCTCAAAGTGAACTCATTCCTTCTTTAAGTTTTGGAAACAGATGAAAATCAGATGGGATCAAGTTGGGACTGTATGGAGGATGATCGATGACAGTGAACTCGATTACAGCAAGCTGTATCTTATGCACCGACATAGTTGCATTATACATCGCCATGTTACCCGCTACAACTCGGAGCCCTCTAGAGGCAGAGGATTGCAACTTGCATCAGCGGAGCGGGAAAGTCGACTGAGTAATATGCATGACATGTAATAGCTCAACCCATACTGAGAATTACTTTTACTTTTCAGCACACCCTCGTATATACAGAACCAAATGAGATAAAAATTTGAAAATTGCTAGACAGGGTACCTTAGATACAAATGTAAAATATTTTGAACTTTGGACTACTTCCATAAATACTGAAAAAAATGACAGTTGACGAAGTTTGTGAGAATCTCTGTTAACTGTTTTTGTTTACATTTAGGGGTCTAATTTTTGATATACCATGAAATCTATATATTTGTAACTTGCAATGATCGATAACACAGCCCCACAAATAAAAAAAAAGTTTATACACAAGAGAGTGACATATGTATTCCCATGTATTTTTCGACGCTGAATCCGATCCCGAACTCAGAATTGGGCCTACACGTTTGGAATTGGCCCCAGGAGCCGAAAATGGCCTGAAATGCGGTTCCCGGGATAAGGCGAAGTCGACGCTGAATTTTGGAGCTAAAGCCGGATTTGTGCTCCAAAAATTTATGGACAACTGAAATTCCAGGTTTGGGTCCGGGAAAATGACCCCTTGGGCGAGAAAATCCTGTTTTGGACGTCTCGGTCGCGACTGTGGTATTTTCGTGTGTTTTTCAATTCTGGACCTGAGACTGGGTGTGAAAAGTTTTTGGTTAGCTGAAATTCCCAGTTTGGGTCCGGGAAAATGGCCCATTGGGGCCGGAAAATCATATTTCGGACGTACCAATCGCAACAGTGGGATTTTTATGTATTAATTCCTGTAGCTTAGACTATGCTTGACAGGTTTATGCCCATGTGAAATTCCCTGTTCGGGACCGGGAAAATGACCCTTAGCGGCCGGAAAATCGTGTTTTGTACGTGTCAGTTGAGACATTGGTACAAAAGAATATCGTGCAATAAAATAGAAGGAAATCATATACAAACAAAAATACCACTGACTACTTCCGAAACCACAAATACCACGTTGCGACTGGTATGTCTGAAATATGATTTTCCGGCCCCAATGGGCCATTTTCCCGGACCCAAACTGGGAATTTCAGCTGTCCAAAAACTTTTTGAGCATACTCTAAGGACCAGGATTGAAAAATACATGAAAATCCCACTTTTGCGACTGGTACGTCCGGAATATGATTTTCCAGCCCCAATAGGCCATTTTCCCGCACCCAAACTGGGAATTTCAGTTGACCAAAAACTTTTCACACCCAGTCTCAGGTCCAGAATTGAAAAACACACGAAAATACCACAGTCGCGACCGGGACGTCCAAAACAGGATTTTCCCGCCCCAAGGGGTCATTTTCCCGGACCCAAACCCGGAGTTTCAGTTGGCCATAAACTTTTCGATCACAAATCCGGCTTTAGCTCCAAAATTCAGCGTCGACTTCACCTTATCCCGGGAACCGCATTTCAGGCCATTTTCGGCCCCTGGGGCCAATTCCAGACGTGTAAGCCCAATTCTGAGCTCGGGATCGGATTCAGCGTCGAAAAATACATGGGAATACATATGTCACTCTCTTGTGTATGAACTTTTTTTTGTGGGGCTGTGTAATAGTTGCTTTTTGAAAGCTATCTAAAAGTCATATGTCACAATTGAATATAAAGGATAATAACATTGGTTATACACACTAAGCTATTATTGTATACAGACTTTTCAAAACGTGTCTAAAAAAGAAGGGTATGATTTTGTGGTCATTCTAAAAAAGTTCTTATTTTTTTAGTTTTCGTGACATAGGGTGTAAAAAAGAATTTTTTTTCAGTTGTTTAGCGATATCTTAGGGATCGTTTGAGATAGAGGACACACATTTTGTACATGTATTATCATAATTCCATGTTTTCCATTATAGAGCGCTATTTATTTTGAAAGCGGTTTGCGTTAGAGCTTTTGATGATGAATATCTTTTTTGTGTAGAAAACTTTGGCAGTTTAAAACGTGCTTTCAAAATGCCAAATTTGCCAGAGTTGTAAAAATTAGGGACAAAAAACTTCACGCAATGCTAAATTCTTCAAAGGAAAAGCAGTTATACAAGAACTTTGCGTGAGATTTTTATGGCCGGTGCCCTTATTTGATATAGTGATTTTCCGAATTGTTATGTCGTAATAACATAATTAACATGCACATTCATACCCTTGGCTCAGATTTTTGTATATATCCCTGTTGCTCTCGAGCTAGGCTCTGGGGGGGGGGGAAGTGTTCCCTCCTGGGTCATATTGATTTCGTATTGTTGTATTACATCTTCCGAGACGTCATTTAATAGCCTCTGTATTTTGATAGTTAAAATTTTGGGAGAAAACTGTAAATAAAGGTATAAAATAAAATAACTCCTTTAAATTTTAATATTTTTTTTATCTATTCCCTATATACATATATATAAATTAAATAGTCAAAGATCGAAGTTTTTATTGCAAAAATAAGCAGTATAATTTTTTCATATAGAAAAAAGACCAAGTTTAAGTTTGTCATTTTATTACTTTATTGCGTTTATGGAGTAATAATATATTTAGATAACATTAACTGAATACAAAATAATTTGCGGACTTTTATTCCCTTCATTTATGTACCGATATAATCTTTATTTTTATTAAAGTAGTAAATAATCATGAACATATCAACTTCTGCTAGATTGCCAGAATCAGCTTTACTAAATCAAACTTCAATTAAACACATTATTCTAAAATATTAACAGCATAACAAGCAGTACATTTTAATTTGATGCGAGTGTTAGCGTGGTAGCAGTAAATCTCCCAATCTAGAGTTGCGTATAGTAACGTCACTAGCGGACGCGCCATTTTTGAGACTGGCATCAATTTCAACCTCTTATATCTAGACAACGCAAAAAGTCGATCATATGAAATTTGATGGACATAATAATAATGTCGAGTAGAATACAAAATCACAAAAATACCACATAAAAATTCACGGAATAACCCTATTACATTTGTTCTTAAATGTTAATGAAACATTGAAATTGCATTATTTAACAAGTAGATATGAACCAGTTTCAGCTGGATAACTACCTATATTATTCTGCTACATGTTTACTAATTTTATAATTCATTACTTACCAGCTTTGCATATCGTGTAGAGAACAAATGGGCACCTATTTGCCTTAGATGAAACTAGAATTGTAATTATCGTCCATAATAGAAATATATTTTATTTAACCTATTTAATTCGATGCATTCAGTCTGTAAAATTAAACTGAAATGGTAATAAGAAGCATTCCTGTTCTTTGCATTCTCTATGTGTAATATTTTTTTAACACTACATATTTAATATCCTCAAACGGAGGTTGGATAAAAATTTGCCCGCTTTAATTAAAATTTTAATCTTTCAAACAACCCTTTGTTTTGCTCCATTAAATCATCTTTTATGTACTCGTTTTGTATATTTTGAACAATAAAGATTATATCTTATATGCGTCGCATGCCAGTTTCTGAAGTTATGTATTGTATTGTAGATATAATTTAATTGTATACTTGAACATTTTATTAAGTTGTATAGTATCTCACTCAGTCAGTATGCGCAATACAGTGAACCATATCATCGTTTTTTTTCTACTTAAAAAGATGTACCAGTAATTTTTCACAGCAATGTTAGGTATTCGTGATGGCTACTTTAATTGTTTATCATTTTAAAAGGTCAAATACATTTCTACCATAATTATGTTAGCTCATTAATTTAAAAAAAAAGATATGTTCGTATTTTGTGATATTTATAGACTTTAAACAACTATCATCCAATATTTTCCAACGACTATTTGCTCCTTCCACCGCCAATGCATTTCTTTTGAGACTCTTTAAGACGATATAACTTTTAAACGGGAAGTAATAAAGAAAATACAGAGCTTTTTAACAGGAAAACAATTTGGATACCAATGTTTCTGGAAGAAATATATTTGATGACGTCAATTGTCGTTTCTGTTAAATCTCAAAGATAAAACTTATGATTGAAAATGGAACTTACCTTATCCCATTTAACACCACCCGTCCCAAAATTTTTTTAATTTTATTGTACAAATGAAAGTTATACATATTTGGTGTATTGAAATCGTTACCTAAACCTTTCTACCTTCAAAGAAATTTACTCTTGACAAATAATATTAATAATCTTAATATCTATGATATATTGCTAATATCCTTAAAAGTGTATTTAAGGAAGGAATAATCGGAAAACAGGACAATATAGTTAATGGTATAGATTTTCTGACTAAGCCATTAATAATCTTCATATCGGTCGGGTGTTAAATTGCATTTTATAGTAAAATTTTTCGGGCAATGTGTCACTTTAATGCCCGAGGGCCTCATTAAAGTCCTTGGGTGTTAATTACTGTAATGTACTAAATATTTCTTCTCCTTTAACTAATGTTGTGTACTCTATGTACTCTATTTTTATTGAAGAAATATTTCTTTTTGTGTACCTCATTATATGAACAAAGATAAAGAACTTCGAACATTAAATTACAATTTAACCATATTTTTATGTTTATGTGAATTAACAGAATAAAAATATGAACAGAATTTGTTCTACCCATTTTCTACTTGTTTCGTAGTACTACCTTTTCTAACTTCAGTAACACTAATAATTTTGTAAAATTCTGTGGAAGATCTAGAGCACCTAGTAGATGAAGGCATATTAGTGCCAATATTTTTTTTACCATTTCTACTTTGACTGAATTATTATGATAAGTATCCATCGGTCAGAGTCTACTATACTTGACGGCCAAAAAACTAGGGAGTGACTCATATTAAAAAGCTGCTCACAATTTATAGCAGTCAACACAAAGAAATATACATGCAGCCCGTATATTTTTCCTATAAAATATTGTGTCGCATATCTCTGAGAGCATACCGTTACAGTTTCTGCAGTTTTAATTATGAATGTAATACGAATGTAATTAATTTTATTAGTGATTCTGTATTCTTAAGAATGGAGAATAATTCAAGCTGGTAGTCAATCGCCGTCCAAAAGGACTGTATGCTAATTTGTAGGGAGGATGGCACAATTGACACATTTACAGTAAATTGTTAATGTGCTAGGTTCAGTCGGCGTTAAGTGGCATGCTAAGTGAGGTAATCATGCCACCCGGATGATCCGTACTCATCTCTGTGTTGTGAATTAGTTACTCTATTATTTTCTATCTTGGGTAATTGATAACACAATATAAAAACTTTAAATTTTAAAATAATTTTTATCATTTTTATTATCTAACGCCTCGAGATTGGCAAAAACTGTTATATCACTGTTTCTACTAAAAATAATGGATGTTATGTAATGCAATTATTTTTGTTATTTTTATATATTTTTTATATCTGATCGCATTCAAATTTAGTACACTTATGAAATGTTGCTCCTCGCATGTTTCGTCCGACGAGCTTGTCTACAGGCTAGCGATTAGTTACTCTCTAGATTTTTGGCCGTCAAGTATAGAGGATTTTGAAATCCGGCTATTAATTTAGCGAGTTACAGGAAATCATTTTTTATTTTTTTGCTCAAAAACGGTCTCAGATACGAAAAAATCGCAAGTGAGAACAAAGTCTCTAAATGGAAAAGATAATTAAACTGTTGTTCTATAAAATGCTATTGGCGTACTGGAAGAAAATTGGGGAGGGGAGGGAGGGGATTATGAAAGAAAGTCCGACCTCACAAAAAGTATCAAGTATTAGGCACAGCTAATGATGTAGGTAATTTAGGTTAGCTTGCATTCCAAATTTGAGGTACATATTAAAAAGCTTAACACCCAGCTAACAATTTCCTGTTCTATAAAAATCGTAAGAACGTTTCCAAAGCAAATTTTATATAGCAATGTTTGTTCCAAGAATATTTTCAAAACGTTCTCACAACACTTGTACCATAAAAATGGACACCCTTCTATAGAACATTTTAGCGGTTCTGTAAGGTTTGCAAGAAATACTTATAGAATTGTTAAATAAACGTTTTCACAGGTCTTTTTATAACACAGTTACAAAGCAATCTCATAAAAATTCTATAGCATTTCGTTATACATTTTTTGTGTTGTATGGTATTCTATTTAGAGAACTTTAAAATCGTTTAATTATATCTTCTAAAAACAAAATGTTTCTGTATCGCACATGTTAGAAATAATATGGATGGGCCAATAAGACCCAATAAGATGGACCTAATCAGTCTGCATAGGAGTACTCACATTACGAATTGCTTAGTTGGTTTGTCCATCAGGGAGCAGTACATTTTAATGCGGAAAAGGTTTTATCGTGAAATATGTAGTACATAATGGTAATTTTTTGACGCGCCCTCAGTTAACCTTATATTTCCTATACTGCTGGAAATTTGATAAAAAAATGTGATGAATTTATCAACCAACTGTATATAAAATTGTCAGAAAGTAAGTATATCCATATTATTGTTGTCATTTCACCTATTTATATTGTATATATTTTTAATTAAGATTTTTTTTCTTTCTTCACAATAAGGCGACAGAAAGGAAAGCATTATCTTGTACTTCCAACGGATTCTCACTAATATGACATTTTTGTGTCGATTGCAATGATTATAGAGCAAATATTCTTGGTAAGCAACTACTATCACACATCTATGCCACTTAATATCCACAGTGTTGTCATATCTTATTGTGGTATTTCAATTTTATTTAATAAATCTAATAAAATTCGTTAATTTCAACATTTAGAAGTGCAAATGGATAAGGTTTGGAATGGTCTAAATTAAATAAGGTACTAAATTTTTGTAAGAAAATCAATTTCTATTAGCAGTCAAATAAATCTTATCTATCGTAATGAAATTTTCTTTCTGCAAGCAGATTATAATTTTTACAAGTCACGACTATGTTATACACATTTCCCCATTATATTTTGATCAAAATATTTCATACTTTTACAGGCAGGTCTCGTCAGATGGGGGTATGGGAAACCTACATATATAAATGATGGTTCTATAGCGTTTCTTTATGGAACAAAAAGGCTTTTGTTACTTATTTATTCTATAATAATTTTATAACAACTGTATTATTATTTTCTCTAACTGCTTTAAAGAGCTTTTTTTTTAAGTTTGATAGCAGCTTCCATATTTGTAATTTGTTTTCCGCAGCAGAATTGTACCTTTACAACGCCTTATACAATAACTCTATAATTAAACTATAAGCGACATTACGGAATAATTTTATAAGAGTGTCACAGGAGATGTTATAATTCTATAAAGCAGTATTTTGCATCGGTTTTACAGTACCTAATTTGATTCTATAAGCACCGCTGCTGTAAAAATGTGTTATTGTACACACTTATAGGGCTACATTAGCAGTTATGTTATAAATGCTCTATAAATTATGCTCTAAGAACGTCCTTGTAACAAATTTAAAAAACAATTCAATTTCTGAAAGCAAAATAGTCTCATGTGCCACATTAATGCAATAATTTAGTATTCTAAATATAACTATAAAACATTAACAGAATATTAAACTCCTATTACTCTAAATTTATAGAACACTTTGCTAGCTGGGCACCTTGTATCATAGAAACGAAGGATTTATGTACATATGTTTATATGATACTTTTTACCCAGATTCACCTCCCTGAATAATGGGATACTGTTTTGAAACACCGTGTACAAAGTAAAACAAGTTAAACATCATAAGTACAACCATTTTAGTGATTAACAGCTATTTATCTAAGTGTATTTTATATTGTCTAAATAATTTCAAATGTTTTTTAATGCAATATTCTATTAATCGGTTCCAGAGATATATCTCGATAATTTTGATGATTTATACAATCATAACAGCTCATAAGTCTCTCCGTCCTAAGATATTTCTACGAAATATTAACAAAATAAGGGAAAACCTGTAGTAATATTTTCAGTGTCTTTATTTTCTGGAAATAGATGTAAGTGCTTCAATTGGGATCAAAGCACGAAAACAGACATTGTTAGTAAATGTTTAGATTTACTTAAAAACTTTTTGACAGATAAATATATATAATGTTGGAGATATTTCACTTGATAGTAAATAATTTTTGTTTCACTTTACAAATGAATCGATGTATATGTAAATGTCACATGTCCATAAAAGCACATCATGAGCAAATGGAAATAGGATTTTACTATTATTTAGAATACATTTTGTTTAATTTTAACCATTAAAAATAATAATATGAGATATTTGTAATATAACGAAACATTGATTTGATTTTATTTTAAAAATAAAAATTAGGTATACTTTTTACGATGGTTTTAAAGAATGGATATGTGACTTCTTCATAGTCTAAAGTGAAAGTATAATATATAATTATTTTTATTTAAACGTTTGTATTTCAGAAACATTGCAAAATAATTGTTTACATTTAATTTGGCCAAAGAAATATAGAATTGTGATATTCCTAATAAGCTTATTCTGAAAATTTTGCATCGTTTCGTACTTGTATCTTTCATTTGTTGATTTGATGAGAATTTTTCTCAATGGATATCCGACTTTAGATGATAATAGTATGGTATTTTTTATACAGACATTCTCGTGAATTGCCTTTGTTTTTCCTTGGGAAACAGTTTCCATTTTGCACCACATAAACTGCCACACAGAACAATATTTGCATGAAACACAACGAGTGCGTCAGAATAGCAAAAAGTATCTCACCAATTTCATAATCCATTTGGTTGGCTCAAAAGCACACCAAGAAGCTTATTTTTAAAAATTGATGAGGTTTATTTCATCTAACCAATCATAAATCAGAATGCTTTAAAGGAATCGATAAGAGTGCATTGGTAGATTCCATTACACTAAACTGCTCAGTTTAGAAACAGACCCATGGCCAAATTTCACATTTCCAAAAACCAGCACATGTGCAGGAATTGTGCATCGCCTGCAGCTAAAGTGAAAGGGCATAATTATATGATGTTTGTTCATATGAAGAGAACATCTATTTCCAAATTATCTTAAATACACTCAGTTCCAAAAAAAGCACTTGATTTTTGACCTAACTTTTCTTTTTACTTCTAAACCAGTAGGCCAATTTTTAATTTTTTTTATTTGTTGGTAGGTAATTCCTTTGCCTTTCCAAAAAAATTAAAAACTTTTTTTTACTGTTTTAGAAAGGTATTTTAAGCTAATATAAATCAAATCTCCTACAATTCCTATCAATGAAGTCATATGTATGTTCTCTGATACCAAACATCTAGGTATGCTAATGAACAATTTCACAGACAAAGCTCTATTCAATAATTATCTAAAGAAAATAATCTAATTTACTCACTCTATAAAAATCTAACTTCACTTTTTTGTCATTGTCGATATTTAACTTCTAATAATTTTAATTTTTATAATAATTTTTATAGTTAGATATTTGATTCAACTTAAAGGAGACCACCTGAAGAAGCAATCCTAAAAATGCAGAAATAGGTCAGATCTCATCTATTGTGGTTGAATTTGTCGTGTTCCCACTGCCAAAAAAGTGAAGTTAGATTTTTATAGAGTGAGTAAATTAGATTATTTTCTTTAGATAATTATTGAATAGAGCTTTGTCTGTGGAATTGTTCATTAGCATACCTAGATGTTTGGTATCAGAGAACATACATATGACTTCATTGATAGGAATTGTAGGAGATTTGATTTATATTAGCTTAAAATACCTTTCTAAAACAGTAAAAAAATGTTACAAAAGCTAATAATATATATGGGTAGATATTGTGGGTGTAATTCAACGCAGGTTGGGGCTTTTGTCCACTGAGTAGTTAGTTTCACACAATATTATTAATACCTAAAAATATATAAAAAATTAAAGACGCCGAAATTTTTTCAAAGCCTCCTGGATGGTAGTGGAAAAACTCGAGTCATGTTTTTTTACTAATTTTTGACTCACCGTGTGTGTTAATCAAGTAATGGTATAGTAGGTGCTTACACTCTATATGAAAGATGCGTCTTTTGTGAGCATTTTATTTTTTTATTCATTGATTTATCTCTAAAATTGTCCAAATTACAGCTTTTTTGCTCAAGTTTTGCAACTTTCTTAATTTATCGAGAAAATTTTCTAGTGAAATAAACATACGATTTTCACGAAACACTTTTATTAAACGCAATATGATAACCTAGGGTAACTGATTAATACCGTGTATTGCCTCCCCTAGCAACGCTAAGGGTTTCTAATCTACGCGGCATACTGGAAATTAGGTTTCTTATCCTGTCCATTATTTGAGGCATTTTATATAATTTTTGTCGCTAAAACTTGTTTAATGCTACTTAATTAATGATAAAACGTCAAATGCGTTAAATGACACAACGTCAAATTGCAAGTGGCAGATCTTTTACTTACAATTCTATTAAAATTTATAATAGCCTTCATGATGAACTAAAGATTCTATCTGTGAACAGTTTCCGTAAAAGAATTAAAGAGTTTTTCTTATCTTATCAGTAACGTGCTAATGATAAAATATATTTGAATTGTAATGATTGTAATAGTAGAATTAAGTTGTTTTTGTTATGTTAGTTTTTATATTTTTTTGTACCTTATACTGGGTTAAGTAGAGTAGCGAAAGCTAGACTTCGCCAGATGTTGTGTGTTCTTTGTAAACACTAATAAAGACCTTTTATTATTATTATTATTATTATAAATATGGGATAAACGTAAATGATAAATTAAGAACGTTGGTATATACAAAACTTAAGCTATAATTTGGACAATTTTAGAGATAAATCAATGAATAAAAAAACAATATGCTCGCAAGAGAAGCATCTTTCATATAGAGTGTAATCACCTACTATAACATTACTTGTTTAACACACAGGGTGAGTCAAAAATGAGTAAAATAACATGACTCGAGTTTTTCCACTACCATCTAGGAGGCTTTAAAAAAAATTCGAAGTCTTTAATTTTCTTTGAAAGGCAAAGGAATTACCTAAAAGTAAAAAGAAAACAAAGTTAGGTCAAAAATCAAGTGCGTCACTTTTTTTGGAACTGAGTGTAGTTTAAATCTAATTCACATTACTAGAAATATATCACCCTGCTTCAGAAGTTATAAAACTAAAAAAATCCCGCCCAAAAATTATCTAATAATTACTCTCTTAAATCTATTAATCGGTTTCAATGTTGTTATAAAAGCAAATTAATTTTACTTATAATTTTTATGAAGTAACTAATTGATGGCCCTTTGGTAATTTGCGAAGTAGATAGATAAATAAATAATTTTTAATATGTTTACATAAAATGCTTCCGATATCTGAAAAATATTTACGTTTCGATGTCAGTAATCCAAACAAAATTTCATTGAACAGTGTATAGTTGTAATATAAGAATTAATGTGAATCCATATTATTTTTAACAGTAATTGATGAAATTACGTGAGTAAATCTCTTTTGAAATCTCGAAGTCAACGGATATGATAATTTAGTGCTGCGTATAGGTATAAATTACAATATGGTATTTTTCATTATTATAAATCTTTCTTTAGGTACTATCATCTATCATTTACGCTAATCAATTTTGAAATTGTGATTTATACTAACTTATTACTTTAAAGGCGGTTACATATGGCGTTTACATACAGGGCGTAACATTGAAGGGGGGTCCGGTTTGGAGGGTGGGTGACTGTGACCTTTACAAACACATATCATAAGTTTGTTTTCTTAAATTCTGTCACACAAACTGATTTGTTTTTTGTTGCCTTTTTTTACAATTTTCATAGTAAGCCACTGGGTAGACCAGCGCTGAGCATATCTAGTTACAGCGTTATAAAGATGAGAAAAGAAGTTCTATTAGAAAGCAAAATGTCCACGCCACTCTTGAGGTACCGCTTTTTGACACATACATTTGTTTGTAGTGGGTGTTCGCTTTGTTATTCCATATAAACCATTCTACGAACTTATTCAGTTCATTTTTTAAATATCCCCCAAAAAAAAGAAGTCCAAATGATTTAAAGCCAGAAGACTGCGACGGCCATAGTACCAGTTCTCCTCGTCCAATCCCTTATTAATGCTTGGACACGCTGTACATAATACGAATAGAATATGATGATTGAGCTTCGTGTATGATACACCACACTACTTCAATACGCCTTGGACGCCCTGGACCTACATCTCTTGCACGATTCGGTTTAAAATTTACCTTGCGTTGCACTACACTCACTGCACACCGCGGTAAAAGTAGTTGCGTTTATGCTGCTATAAAATTTCGTAAAAATCGGTCAAGCCGTTTTCGAGGAGTATGGCGTCTAAGAGTCTTTTCACACGGGCCACTGTGCAGCGCTGCTGAGTGGAGCCACTAATTTATGGTTGACGTTTCGGTGGGAATCGGCAATTATGCGCCACCGTGGCGCTGCTAATTCTGTAGCGCGCCCGTGTGAATAAGTCTATATAAAATAATGTTTCGTCAAAACGGAACACTCAACGGCGCTTCCGAGAAGCGCTGCACGGTGGCCCGTGTGAAAAGGCTCTAACACGAGAATTTTATATATTAGATAAAACATCTTTACATACCACGTTATGGTATTATCTGCAAATATAATCTCAATTTTTATTTTATTCAACTTGTTATAGTAAATTCTTTTTTCAAATAGTGTGTAGTTTTAATAGTAGTAATAAATATTATAATATAATAATAACAATAATAATTATTTTGATTGTTATTGTTATGATTTCTTCCACAATTCCAGTAAACCTATATTGTGTACCAACTAAACAGGTTTTCCTTTTATAGACCGTAATTTTTATGACATAATTAATAGGTATATAATAGTTCTAATTTTCATAAAAACTGAGAACGAACTAAAACACTATAATGAAAAACCATCACTACGTTGAGTTTGTTAAAACACTAAAATTATACAAAGTAACTCATTACTGATTTAAACTGTATACATATTGTGAAAAATAATAATAACAATAGATTGATAATATAATTAACTTTTGTGTTTGGAATAACACAGTTTAAAACAAAATTCAGTGTTACCCTTAAAAGATTTATTTAGCTAACAAATAACTGAGTGAACATCACTAGAATCGGGCGTGGACTCGTTTTGAGAACCATTTGTGTTGATTTTGAGTGAAATTTTACTCAAAATTTTTTACGGTGTATGTAATAAAATAATATTTTTTTCATAAACTTTGAGACAACTTTCTTTTGCTCTCAAGATACAAGGCGTTAAACTTTAGGAAGTTAGGAATATTTCGGTCTAGATTTTACTTGCGGTTAAGATTTTCGGTCACAGTAAGATTTTTTATAAAATATTTAATTCCAATAAAAAAATATACACGTCAAAATAAAGGCTCTCCAGGTATTAATACCTGTGAAAACATTAACCTACAAAATTTCAATACGATCTATGCAAATCCTTTTGGTGGAAATCAGAAAAACTTGTTTTAAAACAAGTTATCCTTGAAACTCTATATCTTGAAAATAAGCGACAGATCATAGTCTTTATTTTTTAAATATTTTATAACCCTACAAATAATTTGAACATGTATTTGTAAAGAAGATATACTCATTATTAAGCCAGTTACATCAATATTGTTAATATTTTTAAAGAATGTTGTTAATAAAATTGATTCATTAAGAAATAATTAATTAAAACAAAACGGGCAGAGCACTGCTATTTAATTTTAAAAACCTTTTATAACTAAAAATAAAGAAGTCTTATCCACAAAGTAATTTCTCTTTCATTTTAAAAACATATTTCCACTGAAACGAATCAAAAGAAATTTGCTTCCCAGGTTCAAAGAAAAGATACATATTTATTATTTTTGAATCGGCTACAAAGAATCAATTAAGAAGTTCGGAATGCTTTGTAGGTATATAGATTTCGAAATAATTAGCACATTTATTGTTCACGTAAAATGTCTCAGAATATATAAGAGTCATCACTCCAATAATTCGGTTACATCCACAATTTTTAATTGTAAAAATATTTCTCATCGCGTACCAAATTGAATTTTCCGTATATCAACTCCATTATGAGATTTGAAATAAGATAATTTTAAATCAGATTTGACATTTTTTGTAAGAAACAACCACATTTACATATCTGGAACGATTATTTTTTATATAAGGGAGTGTAATAATCTTCCCAAAAAATTCTGATCTGACCTTTCAAAGAAATAATCGCCTTTACTAAGGCCTAAGCTAGCATTATTTTGCGCATCACGTCACTTCAGATGTGACAGATATATTCAAATTTTAATTATAAAGGGTGAAGCAAAAATAAAACAATGTACATGGGTACTCTTACAAATACGATTTTGTAAAAAAATCAAAAAAGTTTGAAAATGGTTTGTTTTTAAACCTACTACCTAAACCTACACGGCACTGGAAACTGGTCCACTGTAAAACCTGATAAGGCGGCAACCGGCTACCGAACAAAAAAGAAACTCTCAAGGAAAGAAATAAAGAACATTTTATAACACTTATTTTATACAGCAAATTCAACTGCTTTTGTCGCTATTGTTATTAATTATTAATAGAATTAATTTGTGGTTTTAATTAATAAAATAGTTTGAAATACCTGATGTTACGACCAAATTTTGGGTCCGTCTTGCCCAGTTTCTACGAACTTATTCACTTCATTTTTTAAATATCCCCACAAACAGAAGTCCAAATGATTTAAAGCCAAGAGATTGCGATGGCCGTAGTACCAGTTCTCCTCGTCCAATCCCTTATTAATGCTTGGACACGCTGTACATAATACGAATAGGATATGATGATTGAGCTTCGTGTATGATACACCACACTGCTGCTATACGCCTTGGACGTCCTGGATCTACATCCTTTCCACAATTCGGTTTAAAATTTACCTTGCGTTGCACTACACTCACTGCACACCGCGGTAAAAGTAGCTGCGTTTATGCTCCGTTTACATGTTTACTATAAGAATTTTACAAACAATTTTTACCATCTTGACTCCATTATTCATGACGCATCTATTCCCAATTTTTTTTAAATAAGTAAATAAATACAAAGTATTTAGGTAGTAGGTATTGATTTGGACAAAACAAAATGTAATTAGCATTTTAATTAGCCAGAATATGATTTAAATGTGTTATTTGTGTGTTATCCTAAGCCAATAATTGAATCCCAGAATGGTAAAACGGGTCTAAAATAGGAAGAAAGTCATTAATGACAAGTTGGAGAGAGCGTTCACAAAACAAGGGATGTTTTGTGATAGCGTCTAATAATTATATAAAATGACAATGGGAAATGTAAACTGAGTACAACTCTGTTAAACTAATGTCTTCAAAATTTTTATGAATGAGTTGTGACGTTTTATGGGGCGGAGTTTTATTGCAAGTCCCACATATGCCGCTCACGTACTAACAAAATTTTACAGTAAATTCTAGAAATAATTTGAAACTTGAAGACCATAGCACCATCATGTGGTGTCAACATTTAATTCTTCTTTGGAGTCGTTGCTGAACGCAGAAATGTCGGCAGAAACGAGATAAATGAGGAATTATTACCATCTGATATTCGAACTGAGGCATCAAAAACCATATCCAAATTATTACAATCAAGCTGAGATTTTAAAGCTATCAAATCCAGAAATGTATATTGGATATTTGTTCCGGCGTTCTGCTGCTACGATGATTGCAACTTCTACCGCAGACTTGGTAACAGTAAAGCGATTGTGTGGTTGGAAATCTTCTGTAGCAGAGATATACGTTAAAGAATCAGTGGGCAACAAAGTTGCTGTGTCAGAATGCATCTTTAACAGCGTGGAAAATCAGGCTTTGGCGCCAATACATCGGTATTCTGGTCGGAGCAAAAAGGAAAGATTCTTCCTTTTGCATGCATATTTCTGGGTATGTTAACTGCAGCATTTGGTATTTACAAATAATAGGTAATGATTTAAATTATTGGTTTTAACTACTTAGGTATTTATAAAATAAAGATCTTTGTCTATTCTTGGCGTTAAAGTACTACTTTATCTACGATTTTTAGTAGATGAAACGCATCGCTAACATTATCTAACTATAGAAAAATATATAATTTGTAGTATACTTGGTACATGATATTGCAACACTAACAAGAAAAGTTCCAATGATCTTAGCAAAACTTTTTTATTGGTGGATTTCTCTCACTGCACTATTTCAGAAAAGTTTTAGAAGTGGAGCATTAAATTCATTGGACTATCAGATATTTAAAACAATTTGAGGGTCATGCATTTTTCGTATTTTAATTAAGTCTACACTAGCCTGTACATTTTAATTGTAATATTATGTGCAGCCGATGTAGAACCGTCATAAAAATGTATATGTAAATAGAATATTAAATACGGGAACAAGTCAGTGGCTATGATTTACTGTTTAGTATTTCATTTCCACAAGCACGACGCGAGGTTTGAAATACTATAATGGCCATGTCGTTGGTTTGGAGATGTTTGGTGTTGACAGTTGCAACTGAAAAATCCTATAAATCAAGCTGGCTTCACGTTACAGCATTAGTGAGGCAACATCTCGACTAAAATATGTTGGACTTTTTCTAACTTCCAGCTTTAATGTCGATATTTTCTAATGATACATATTGTTGCCCGAATGTAATGTCGAGCGAACTAAATGGAAAATTCTTACAATACACAAAAGAAAAGGCTATTAGGCAAATAATAATTGTAACGAGGGTTAGGGTTCAATAAATCGAAGATCATTAAAAACACATCTGCAGTTTGTTTTTTATTTTGTAAAAATTGGTTCCAAGTTTCTCATATGTTTGCATTTTAGATTAACTCTTAATTAATTGGGATGAGCAAAAGCTAAAACTTAATATGCTCAAATAACAAAGGCAATTATGATATATTTAACAAATTGAAACTACAAATATTACATTAAAGATAGGTATGACATCTTAATTGACTAAACAATACTACAACTGAAACATAGTATAAGTTCATTCTTTTTAAATGTGTCATATTTATGTTTAAAACAGTCAACGCTTTCAGAAGTTACAACGTTATTGGGTAGTTGATTTCACCGGTTAAACACTCTGTTTGAATAAAAACTCTGTCTTGTGGATGTATTGAAGTTTTTCTTGCATATACAATTCCAACTGGTTGCCACGTAAGCGGTTATTTGCGTTTAATGTCAGCAACTTACCAATGCCCCAATTGAAAAAATGATGTAACAGCTAAGTACTGAAAGATTGTAAGTGAAAATCATGTCACCTCTAGATCTGCTTTCGGAAAGTAGTAGGAGATTTACGATTTGTAGCCTCTCATAATAAGTATGGTGCCTCAGAGTAGTCACTTGTCTACTACATTTGTGCTGCTGAATATTTTCTAGTAAGTCAATGTCTCTAATCAAACGAGATGACCATACGATACCAGCATATTTCACCAGAGGTCTTACGTAGGATTTAAATAGAAGGGAAAACAATCTAATCAAACGAGATGACCATACGATACCAGCATATTTCACCAGAGGTCTTACGTAGGATTTAAATAGAAGGGAAAACAATCTAGGGCTGGGATTTTGAAATGCTTTAAATAGTATGTATGATTAGGTTTTTTGTGTGATTTTGGAAATATGTCTGGACCAGTAAAGATCTGTAGTTATTGTCACACCCAAGTCATTCTGTTACGCTACTGCTTTAACTCGGGATTCATTTATAGTGTAATAGTGATGAGGATTTTTGTTGCCTATGCATACAGTGCATTTATTTGAATTTAGTGGAATTAACCAAGTTTTACACCAACCATCAATCACTGTCAGATAACTTTAAATGATGTTGTGCTGTTCCAGCGGATTTCCATATAATGTTGTGTCGTCAGTATAAAAACTATGAGAGATATATAAGGTTATCAAGATCCACCGAATTTAACAGGAACATAAGTGGTCCAAGAACAGAGCCTTGTAAAACCCCGGACCGTACTTGATGCCAGGATGAATGATCTGATCCAACACGAACAGAACAAGTGTTATTGCACAAATCCATGAGTTCAGCTCTCATTGAATTCCTAAATGATCAAGTTTTAAAATTTATTATATCTGGGAACTTCGAAGAAGAGAACGTCGAAGGCTTTGGAAAAATCCAAGTGAAGAACCTCCACAGGATCTCTTCGATCAAATGCAAAGGGCCAATGATTTAAACAGAGCAGCAGATTGGCGATAGTAGATCTGCCTGAAATAAAACCATGTTGAGATGTTGGTAAAAGATTATACGTTAAGGAGAACTGTATTATTTGGGATACTATGATTGTTTAGAACTTTAAGACAGATAGACATTAAACTTACTTATCGGTAAGTATCAGAATCTGTTGTATCTTCTTTTTTTAATATAGCAATTGAAGTAGCTATCAACCAATCAGATGGAAGAGATGACGTGGCAAGGGAAAATTTAAATATAATATATAAGAGTTCTTCTAAAGAAGAAGCATAGTATTTGAGTACTGAAGTTGAAATACCATCGAGTCCCGGCACCAAATCCACGTGGAAGTTATTGAGATGGTGTATCACATCATTCTGATCAATATTTATAAGCTCCAAAGAGTGGTCTTGCCTAAGAGTTGAATTTTCTGAAATAGGCCCAGAAGTTCCTCAGTAAATACTTTTTGAAAAGTAGTGGCTAAAATGTCAGCACATTCAAAATCAGAGGCTTATATACCGTGTATATATTACAGTACAGATTCCTCAAACCTTTCTAGTGTTAAAATTAGTAAATACTACAAAAAAGGAAATGTTGGACAAATACAGTAACTTATATTAGTCTATATCTAGTATTCTCATATACAGGGTGTTTCGGACATAGTAGACGAAAATTAAACAGTGAATTGTTTAGCTGATTGGGGTGTTTCATGTAAAAAAATAATAATTTTAACAAAGAAGTTATAACCTTTTAAAAGTGGTGAAATCAAGTTTCCATGGAATTTTTTAAGCTTACGGCAGTATCAAAACACGAAGTAAACTTGCAGTAAGAGAAAAGCAGTGAAATAAGCAGATAATAACGACAACTGAAATGATACAAACCTACTACAAAAAGTCTCGTTCTGAGAATCATAAGGTTGAGATGATGACTATTTTAATTTCATTTTTTTGTACGAAAACTAGAAGATCTTACGGAGTTTGCGTCAAGAAAAAGGTTTGTTTGAACAAGGCTCTCCAAAACATGATATTTTCTTAAAAATATTTAAATTGGTAAAAATTCTGATAATAAGCATATAAGGAGCATATTATTTTATCATCTTACTATGAGGTGACAACGAGTGGAATAGGTCTGAGAAGTGACTTTTTAACACAAATGCAATCATGCAAAAATTGAAGTGTTTAATTTGAACCGGTTTTTAAACCGTCATGGATTTGAAGAATCACTATTTAATTTTCCGCAACTATTTTCGAAACACCGGGTATACTGTTACTGTTATCATTTTATTCATATCGAGACCCCCTTCATAAATATAAGTAATCATTACGAGGGGTGTAACATCTTTTATTCAATAGGATAGATAAATGACTTGAATTATATGATAAGTTCATCTCTTTACATTGCTTTTATGTAAGAGGAACAAAGCAAGTTAATAGACGTCTGTGCAATCAACGATTCAATGCTTCACGATCTAAATAATACCATAATATTTCTTAATTTCTAATGGAAAGACTTCAAATTTTAACTCCATAAAATCAAATTTTTAACAATCATTGCGGGATACTCAAACTGACGCAATGAACGATCCATTGGTATTGAGTTGCTAAGCAGGAAGAAGAACGTCGGTTGAAGATGAACTAGGAGGGACATAGAGAAAGATCCAACTTATTAGAATATCATTGCCGCCATTCAATAATGTTCTAACAAGTTGGTCTATTCTCTATTTCCCGCGTTCATTCTATTTGTATACCAAAGGAAATGTTTGCATTCTCCAAATCTGTATATATTTTTTAATCATGTATATAGGTATTGGTTACGTATGTGTGATTTAAACATTAGAGCGTACTATAATATACTTTTCTTTTCATCTTTTTTTGAATTAATTTTGCAAGAAAAAATAAATAAATGACAGTTGATAAATTAATTCTGTTCTGCATTTATAAACTGAAATCATACCGCCATGCTGTATCGATTTTAATAGCCTAAATTGTATATGCATTAAATGTGATTAGGATTCCAACAATAAGCCAAAAAAACGTCGAACGTAAAATACACACAATGTCAAAAGTCTTGAACCCCCACTATTGATTCGATTAAACCTAGTGTTTTTTTCTTAATGTGATAAAAAAGTACATGTACTTAGGGAACAAAAATATACAATAAAAAAAACCACGAGCCTTTACTTTATTACCAATTTTTTACAAATCTGGTCAGTTTAGCAGTGTATTCAGCCAAGTGTTCCTTTCAATTTTTGTACATTATAATGTCAGGACGTGAAATTTCTGCGTTTACCCGAGCAAGAATGACTGTCTTACATGATGCAGGACATTCTAATCATCAGATATCGAACATGTTGGGCATTCCTAGATCATCTGCTGTACGAATAGTACACAGATATGAAGAATTTGATACAGTGGAAAACAGACCACGTAGTAGACGTCCTCGAGTATCTAATGAAAGGGAGGATTGGTATTTGGTGCCGTAGACACCATACATCTTATGCTTCAGCTCTCAGGGCCCACTTTCAAGGTACGTTTCGGCGTGTTATATCGACACCTACTATTCGAAGACGACTCCACAACGCAAATGTACGTGTTGGAAGACCGTTACGGGTCCCCACTATACTTCCAACGTAGAGGAGATAGGGTTGGCTTTTACGCCAGTGGTGGTGGATCTTATTTACAGATGATCAGAATTGGGCTGGTTACTGATGACAATCGACAAAGAGTCTGGATAGAACCAGGTCGTCAACAGCGATTTCATTAAACCCCGTGAAGTTGCTCCGTATAAAGGGGGTACCGTAATTTTTTGAGATGGAATAATGCACAACCGCGGCACCTCATTAATATGCATGCCACAGAATATGACCAGTCAAATTTACATCGAACAAGTTATTATGTTCATTAACTATCCCCTATCTACGTAATGAATTAGGTGAAAATTTTGTGTTTATGGACGACAACGCTCGACCACAGCGCGCAAGAAGCGTTCAAGAGAAACTCGAAGCAGGACATATCAATAGATTAGAAACATGTGGGACTTCGTTGCTGGAGCCATTCATAATCATATTCTTCTACCCCAGACTTCAGACGAGTTAGTCGTGGCGGCAGAAGAGGAATGGAACAATATTCCGCAAGAGTTCGTTAACCGCTTGATTATCTCAATGCACAGACGTGTCAATATGCTACTGGAATGTGGTGGAGGTCATACCGACTATTAGTCAAGTAGATAATTTGCTTTGTTACTTCTTTTTGTATTAATAAATTTTCTCAAAAATGACACACATTTGCTGGTTTTTAATTTTCTAAGTACTCAGTTTATCGAACATATTCTTTTTTTTCACAAAAAAAGATTCAGAAAGCAATCTGCTTTTATAAATGTATTTGATTTTACTGACAAAATGATTTCTTGAACAAGAATGAAGGGAGGGTCCAAGTGTTTTGACGTTGTGTGTACATTCAGTTTATTTAAAGAATAAGGGAAGTAGTAGGTGCATTTCAACATATTATTCATTTATTACAAAGAAACCTACAGCGGATAAAATTTTCACATCTCTTCTACCTTTACTTTTATATTAAACTTACAACTTATTTAAAGATAAACTGCGAAGGATCTAATAGTGACTCTAACAAAATTTAAATTGGATCCTAACTAATTATGTAAATGGAAATGGATGGAAATGAATTTAAAATCAAAAACAGACGGAGGAGAACAGTCTGTTCTTGTTTTTTAAAATTTACCAATAATATTGAATAATTTCAGATTGTTCTGAATAAATATTAATTTTATGATTAGCGTTCGTTTGACCTCAGTTCACTTAATTTCGTCTCTCTGCTTCCACCGTTAAGTTGATTTTAATTCCCTAAGAATATTTTTCATAATAATACTGTAATGAACAAAAGCAGTTAGTTCACAATAATAGATATTTAATTGATGTGGTTATCGTTAAATAAATTATTATCTAATCGATATATGTTCAAGGTTAGCAAATACGAAATTACTCCTTTTGTTTATACAAAACTTCCTCTGACTATGCCGCCACACAATAAAAGTAGTACTATGTATTTTGATACCCTGAATCCGAATCTGAAGTCCAACACATCCAAAACTTTGAGCAAATCGCAAAGAATAGTGAAAAATTGCAAAGAATCACGTCAATAAGAGCAAAACAAATCGGATTTTTTTTTTCCGACCTTGATCAAGTGGGTTTCTTATATGTATATTTCGATGCAATCAATTCGAAATCAGTTGAGCTGCAGCACCCACATATTTGGAAAAAATCACAAGAAATATATGGATAAGGCGTAAAATCATTCAAAATCGCCTAAAAAAAGTGATAATATGTACTTCTAACCAAAACCACATCTTTCTACAAACCGCAAAAAATAGAGAACATCGAAAAACTATGGACTAAATTTTAACATTTGCAAGATCGATAAAAAAACAGATTCATTATCGCTATATGTGAATACTGTATCAGACGCCAATAATATCTTCCTATATGAAACCATACTAACTGTAATGTTTAATTATTCGATATTATGTTGACGAGAAAATAGAGTTTGCATGAACTCCAAGAAGTTTAAACAAATGATTATTGCATAAGTTTTGGAATTAAATGAGAACATCTTGAGAAAAAAGTGCCTCAGATTTAATACAATTGTATATAATTGTTTACAAGAATAAAAGTATCGAACAAATTACAACTCGCGATGAAAGGTAGATCTAGTATGCTGATAATTGGCATATATTGGTACGCTGCGATAAAATCTTATTAGTTATTCCTCTAGAAACATATTTCTCATCCATCATCAAAATTGCAGTTTTCATGAAAGCGTTGAACTTTTTCAACTGCAATGAGATGACTCTTGTATATACAAACGGCCAAACGAACGATGTGAATTCAAGTTTATAGTGTACAGATGTTGAATACAGCAACAGCTTCAATGTCTGTACAGACGTCGAAACAGACAGTTATATTCAGAATGTGTTGAGTATGCAAGAAAGAGGTTCTAATAATATTCCAAAATCCGTAACACACTACTGTCTACATGGTATAATATTGTTGAGCTATTAAATTATAACTAATTTATCATTAATTATTAACATTTAATGGCAGTTTATTTAGAAGATATTATTTGTTAGATATGTAATAGGTAATAATAATAAACAATATACAAATATATGAGATCGAGAACATACACTACTCTGTGAAATAAAGCCGTCGGATAGCCTTAATATCTTATATGTTGTCTATTGAAAAATTAAAGATAAGTAAATTAATTATATTGAGGAAACAATCACTAGTGGTGCATAGAAATTCACTTGCTCTAGCAAAAAATAGATGACAGATAAACAATTCAATTGCAGCAGCTAAATCAAGTTTTCTGAAAACCAGTCACTAGTCACAAGTGAATAGGTGATCTATCTGTGGCTACCAACAATTACTGAAATTTCTTGCTGGAGCAATTGAACTGTTGCTACAGTTATTAAAACTTTTAACTAAATGTATATCTGGTACTAGGTTCATTCGACGTTAACTTATTTTTGATAATTTTGTATGCTTTGAACCCTTCTCAAATGGTACGCTTAGGTAATCATGCAACCCTTATCTTCTGTACTCATAGCTGTGCTGCGAATTAAGTCACTTTCTATTATTTTCTACTTTGGTAATTGATCATACAAGATAAAAACTTTAAATTTGGAAACAACTCAGTCTTATTTTCATTATTTAACGCTTCAAAATTGTCAAAAACTGTTATATCACTCTATCTTCTAAAAATAATGGATATTGTGTAATTAAATTATTTTTGTCAGTTTTGTATATTTTTTATATCCCATCGCCTTCAAATTTAGAGTTAATGCTATCCCTCGCCCTTGGCGCTTGTCAATAAGCTATGAGTCGTTCTCTAGATTTTCAGCCGTTGGGTGTAATTCATGTTTTTTTGGCGAGATAGTTTACTTGGAAGGTGTCTCTCAGTGTAGGTAAATCTGAAAAAACATGTTTAATACTATTTGCAACAATGGTTATTTTTTTTAAATAACTCACAAATACCTTTATTTTTTGTTACCTCTTACATTAAGAAACTTGCTTATAGTTATATATGGTACTTGTTTATTGAATATTTTCCTTTACAAGCTTCTGTGTTGATACCCGATTAACGTGCCTAACAATATTACTCTCAAAATTAATTAAACCCTATAGAAGTGCGCTGCCATTAATTTTCTATCATAGATACCCTTCGGCGTTAATTACATTTTGCATGATCTGAAGCTAAACGATAGTGTGTGACACCAATTCAAATAAGAAGTTTCAGTTTCGGCACTAATTAAGAGCTGGACTCTCTGGCCATAATTGTGTAGATATACTTTGACGTCATTGTTTTAATAATTTATGTAGCGAGGTTTCGGAGAGATCAGTATCGTACATGAGTGATCTACCGTCTACCTCTAAAGGTAAATCACGGCATCTTATCGTTGCGTGTGTCGGATCTCTTTCGGCGAGTCATAAGCTGCCTTCGAAAAGCTAAGTGTATTTTAACAGACAGCACAGATTTCACATGTATAGAATGGAATTGTTTTACAAGCAGCTCAATCCCGACCAACAACAACAGTTTTATAATTTTCAGATTATACGATAATTTATGTTATATTACTTTCGATATACATATTTGTTCTCTTATAGTGGCAAGTATCATTATTTTGTTGTTAGTAACTGAAATATTTTATAAATTTACCACAAGAATGTTTTGGCAGCTAAATAATAAAAAGGACAGGTCGAAACCGACGAAAAATGGTAAGACATGCTCAAGGAAATAAATAAAAAACATTTTACAACACCTATTTTATACGGCAAATTCAACTGCTGTTGTTATTAATTATTAACAGAATTAATTTGTGGTTTTAAGTAATAAAATAGTTGACATACCTGATGCTACCACAGCAGTTTGGGTCCGTCTTACCCAGTTTCTACACTAACACAAATGTTTCTTATCCGTTTTTAACTCGGAAATTTATTGGCAGCAACTATGATACGTTTCCGTAAATCGTCAATAGTATGTATCGGCTTCGGAGCGATCTATTTCTTTTTTGAAATAGCTCCACAAAAAAAAGTCTAAATGATGTAAAATCAATAGATCGTGGCGGTCATGGCACCGGTCCTCCTCGTTCAGCCCCTTGGTATTAATGTTTGAACACCCTATACATGGTACGGATATAATTGAGCCTTGTGTATGATACGTCACAATACTGCAATACGCCATGGAAGTGCTCCTCCATCTCTTTCACAATTCGATTTCAAATTTCCCTCGCGTTGCACTACACTTGCACTCACTGCACACCACGGTAAAAGCAGCTGCATTTGGCACATGTTTGCTGTGAAATCGTTCTGCTAAAATATTCACATCGCCATAAATTAAAACGATATCCATCAACGCCATTTTTGACACTTCAAAACCTAATGTAGACTGGCGCCATAAAAACTTAGTGCCTACAAAACGGAAGCAATATTCGGTACCGCCTGTCTAGAGATTACAGTAGCCCAGCGATGTAAAGATTGAAAATACTATAACTTCAATAATGTTTTACTCGGAACTATAAGGATTTTACAAAAAATTTTTTATGATATTGACTCCATTTTTTATGACGTATCTATTCTCAAATTGTTTTAGATAAGTTCTGAATATATAACTATTTTTTTATAAACATTTCTGTAACAAGCTTATAAAACTTAGTTAATAAAACTGTTTTATAATGATTTTAAAACGTCTATTTTAACGCAAAATTAGATTGGCAAACCATTCTACAGTATGCGCCAAAAGTATGGAATAAATTCAATAAAAACGAAACAATTATTTTTTGGGAAAAATCCTCAAACAGGTTGACTGTTACTGACTGTTGATTGGCTGATAGGGCGATCTGGATATTTTTCATTAAATAAATCGCAAACTTCCTGCTGAGTTCTAGTCATATTCCCGCATCCGATAAGAATTAAAATTTCAATTCTTTGAGTAACAGTTAAATGTGCCATAATACTTTAAATTGAATAATAATTTCTATGTCGCTTACAATACTTATTAGAAAGTCGGTGTGACAATGACACTGTGCAAAGATTTTCACCTACGTGATCCATAAAAGAACTATGTAATTTGAAAAACTAAACTTGATAACGTTTTTGCTTTATTTTAATTGATTTACGTTTTCTAACATTCAATCGTCATTTACTCGAAAACTTTCCTATGTAAGAGGGCAAAATTTTAGTACTGTCTGATAGAGAATTATACGATCTTTCAGAATCAAGGAAAAAAATATGGTGTTGCCATTTAAAAAAAAATCGATGACGTCATTACTCGAAAACAAATGACATTTGAAAATCGCATTTTACGCTAAAATATGTATTTTTTAAATTAAAAATCGACCTGTTCGAGGATTTTTCCCAAAAAATAATTGTTTCGTTTTTATTGAATTTATTCCATACTTTTGGCGCGTACTGTATAAAACAATTTTGAAACAGCAAGATGGCGGAACCTTGTTTTATTTGTATCACAGTGAACGGTGGAAGTCTAGTTTTACCTATTGCCGTAGCTTTCATAGTCATTATATAAGAAGTATTATTAACATATCAGACTTAAGTCAGTGGAAAAAAAGACGAAGTGTCCCATTTAGAAGATAAGTAGGGAAATGTTATCAAATCAAAAAACTACGACTTTTATCTCAAAATTGAAAGAATTTCTATTTTTACCTTATCCGTTTCAAAATGTTTTGAAAATATGCAAGATCCTTGATTTTAAATGCTTTCATATATTATTTACCATTATGATACGACCCTGTGATGATAAATTCTTTACAGAATCATAATTTCCAGCGTTTTATAGAAATCGCCCAATTAGCTTACTTGTCATTTAACGCTGGTTTTTACAACCAAATTAGTTTATAAGCGGTAGCGTATAACTAGTTATTACTCAATGGTATAATAACTATAAAAATATCACAAATTTAACCTGTTTCCTAATATTGAATAGTCAAAATGAAAGCAATAATGAAAAATTATGATGATTTAATTATTTTTGGCATTAGTTTTAACGTTAAAAACTAGGAAATTTCAAAAAACCTTTTTTATTTTAATTATGATATTGTAAATAGTCATTTAACATGCTTCTCATGTAAAATTTACTAGATATGGACCATACAAATCACAATAACATTTTCTCCATAAGAAAAATTACTTTCACATAGTGCTTTATAATATCATGTCAATTTTGATTGTATAGTTGTTATATAAACATTCTTACAATGATTTTGTCACTTTAGACCAGTGCTGAAGCCTCTGAAAATGGTAAAAATTAAAAAAAATAATAGCAGGATGAAACCCATTGGAAAAGGAAGAGAATACAACAAAAATGAGAGGAAAAATAATTTACGGGCGATCTGAGGTCGGGAAGTGGAAGGTGGTGAGTTTTTAAGGGTAAAAAACGGTTTATCTTGATCTCCAGCAAAACTACAAGTCCTATGGAATAAAGTTAAATAGCAAAGTTGTAGGTATAAATTTTAATAAATAGCTCAAAATTGTACATAATGATTAAAAATTAATTTTCGGATTCGAGTTTGTCGCATCATTTCTTTGTTTTTTTCTGAGAACGTTTACCAAAATAATGTATACCATCAGAAAGTAGAGATTTCAACGAACAAAAAGCCCACCGACTTTTTTAAAAAAGCAGATATTTTGGTGAGAATTTTCGATTGAAAATTAGGGTGCTTTTTCGATATTAAGTCAAAATAAGGGGGAAATATAAATATTTTAAATAAAAAATTGCAGTGTATTTAGGACACAAAAAGGTAACTTTTCACCACATATCGTGAAAAAAAAATATTTTTTGTAGAAGACAAAAATAAAAAACCAAAAACTTGGTTATTTGAATTTTTCACATAAATTTTGAGGTTATGTGAAAAAAGTGTAATTATAAAAGTTGTAGATCTTTTTACTACCTACAACTTTGCCATTTAACTTTTTTCCATAAGACTTGCAGTTTTGCCAGAAATCGAGGTAAACCGTTTTTTACCCTTAAAAACTCACCCCCTTCTATTTCCCGACCTCAGATCGCCCGTAAATTATGTTTCCTTCCATTTTTGTTGTATTCTCTTCCTTTTCCAATGGGTTTCATCCTACTATTATTTTTTTTTTGGTTTAAAAAGTTATCAACCCTGGTCTACTACTTTTTTTGGTTTAAAAAGTTATCGACCCTGGTCTACTTATGCTGTTTTATAAGGTTTGTTTTGAAGACGTTTTTGTAGCTGTTATAAAATACCAAATTGAAAGACTAAATAATTTAGTGTTAGCTATGTAGTAGGTAGGTATGAGTTGGTACATTGAACTGTAAAGATACTAGACGAAGACAAAAGTAGGCCTTCTTATTGGAATATCCTTTATTTATAAGTTTACATCTCAATTTAAGAGTTACTTCTGAAGAAGGGGTTTGTATGGGGTTTCTCTTTTAAAATACGACCCAAGCATTCAACTTCTTAAATGGAACACCCTTTATATTTTTATGCAATTCAATTACAATATTTTTTCCCTATATAATGATATATAACACTGCTGCACAAATTCCCATTACAAAATCCATATATAAAATAAATGTCGGCTAGCTCGCGATTATTAAAATTTTGCATTTTACAACACCGTAAAGTCAACTGTAAAAATTTTATTTTAATAAACTGTCAAAGTAATTCAAGTAAACAAAGGTTTGTTTTTTAGCCTTCCTACCTATTATATTATTTTCCATTTCTTAGATTATGCAACAAATCCTTAAAATCGATTTTTCTTGAAAACGAAGCATTTTATTAAAGTAAATGAAGACTACATTTTTTAAATAAAAAAGTCATATCTAACATAGTTTGATGTTTGGATTTTAAAATATTGATGTGCAAAAATTGGGGGCGCATTTTATCCGTGCCGTCCTTGTCTGAGGCGTCCCTGATCAAAATTATTAAACAGTTTTTATGTAGTTTGTTAGAACATTTTACGAGTGACCTACTTACCAAAATTGATAATTAGGATGCGTTAACTGGTTTTTTGGGCCCCCTTATGACGCATTTTTCAACCCCTATTTATACAAAAAATTCCTATTTTCGATCGTAGAATCTATTGCTAAAGTATTGCACACTAATTATGGGACACCCTGTATAGGCAACGTATCACAATTACCAAACACTTTAGCGTATTTATCTACAATTTTTTTAGCAAGCCCATAGTTTCAATATTTAATTACATAAAAAGGGATAATACTTTATTTTAAACATGATAGCTTGTAGTCATTTTGAAGTTTCACTATTTATAATTACAAATATTTGAAGAGATTATATTTATGAAAATATCTATTTTTTTTCGCGGTGTCTAAAATATATTTGTAAGGAAAGGAAAAAACCTCATGGCTGTAATAGTCTCTGCAAAAGGGGTAGAATCCGGCGTAGTTCAATTTAGGCAGAGATGCAAGAGGATTAAGAGAGCTGCTGTAACATCACTCAAGCGTAGGGATTTGCTCTTAAGCCGATATTAGACCATGCAGTTCGATTGGGTTGTCACAAGCGTTGTCAATATTGGTATATGTTTTCATTAACTTCAGCATAATTTACAAAATGTAATCTTGCATTCAACAGTAAATATTTTGTTTCAAATACCTACTCATATTTAAGTAAAACAAGACGTAACACACATTCTGCTATATGATTAATATCCAGTCAGAATGATGTCAGTACATTATATCATTTTTCAGCTCTTTAATTTCTAAGTTATTTATAACTCCTGAAGTTCATTTTCTATTTACTAAAATTTGTATGAGCTACATAACATGCAAACAGAGATACAATACTTGACGGTTAATAATTCCAATTATTTACAGATATAGTATGACCCTATTAGTGACAACACAGCGTAGTACCGTTGACTATATAGACTAATACTCAAGGGTACATTGTCAACGATGTTTCCTTCCCGCATTTGTTGCCATGGCGAACAGATACATCATTATTTCTTTTAAAATAGCGCGGAAACATGTGTGTACATACTGATTTATGTAAATAACTTTATTAAAACAAACTTAAGAGCACAAATTATAAACGAACAATATAATGTCAATTTATACATTCTTATTTAACATTCAGACTCGTAGAAAATGAGTAGGTATCGATCTTTGCTCGTTGTAGAATATACTATCTGACACATTTTGAGGGAAAAATTGTTCTTATTTTATTAATTCTATGAAATTAACGACATTTTTTTAAAATAAACAATTTAAAGGGCTCTGCATTATAACCGGCGCCTCCGCCAATTTTAAATGTAAACGCACCTACAAACAATAATTAAAACTCATAAAATAAAATAAATACGTTTTAGACGATAAATGTATATTGTCTGAGTGTGTAAAAAATATCTATATTTAATTTTTAAATATATAAATAAAGAAATAATAAAAATTTAGACACTACTAATTAAATAAACCACAAAGCTTGTCAAAATGTTGAGCAAAAAGATTGTTGTCAGCTACAAATATAAGAAATGCTTCGTTATGTTTTATTGTATAAAAAATCCCCAATCCCTGGTTTTCTTCTTATCGTGAAATGATCCAGTAGTTTCTTCTTTTAAATGCGAAAAAGACATTGAAAAAGAGCGATAAGAAATAAATAAATTAAAAAAGGGAAAAAATTAACTTTTTTAATATAATCATTCAGTGAAAAATGTCGTACTTTGAGAAAACTTCTGCCAAACTGTACAGCCTGTGTTTGCAACATAAAAACTAATTTTTATCAACTAAGCTGCAAAAGGAATGAGTACATGTACATGAAGTATTTTATTTGAACAAGTAGGCTAAAAATTAAAACAGTATCAATAAAATAAAATCTAAGCGTTTGTCTCAAGTTATTGTAGATTTGCAATTAATTTTGTATTAATTTAACTTTCGTGAACGTTATGCTGGTCCTAGTCATGGATTTCCAAAAGTAATGACAGTTCCTACTGCAAAAATCCAAATTATTATATCTCTAGAGAAAATATAGCATATTTTTATATCATGCTCTGAAAAATTATTTGCTAGCTCTATTATATATTTCTATAGAAATATATTTAAATTTTGGCACCCCCAGACACCAAATTTGTGAAGCGTTTTTGTAAAATAATATTTTTCTGCAAGAATATACATCTCAGTTAATGTTAATCCCACACATAATAAGGGTAAGTATTCTTAATATTTTAGTTTTAACTATTACCAGGTAGTCTGTGTCCCATTCCTTTAGGGAACATCTTGTATAAAAACAATGGAAAACATGAAAAGGGATAGCAAGAGATCAAACAGCCCTCCAAATAAATGTTATTGTTAAATATAGTAAATTATTTAAGATGTGCCTAGGTTAGTCTAGTGTTTACTAATTGTACACTAAATAAAGACCAGTTAATTAGACGAGCTTCCTTGTCGGTATTCTCGGGCTGCTTGTCTGGCGTTCCCATTGGAATGCAAAGATAATAGTCATAAATAAATTAATTTTTTATTTAGCACTTTAACGTCAAATTAATAAACAGAAACACACAAATAATAATTATTGTTATAACAACTCTCAGGTTACTTTGATTGAAATTATATTTTATGAAATGCTCGTAACTTCTAAAAACACAAACGAATCGGTACTATGTTAATATAAGAAAAAATGTTTGACATTAGCCCAGCTACGGTCTGCCAAAGTTTGTCATACAGCTTGCACAACATCTTGTATTAAATACTTAATATATATTTATATAAAATATAGATGCAAGTGCAAAATTAATTTAAAATCAAACTCAAATCTAAACAAATGAATACTACTCGAATGTTCCTATTTTCCCTCAAGTATGATTTTTTATTTAAAAAAATATCGAAAATCTATTCATATTTAAATAATTAAATATTTTACTTTCTTAGTAGACTATTATTGTTTAAATTATTTTAATTATATGTTACATTCATAAAATAATTTCTAAAATATATCCGCATACCTATTACAAAATAACAAGGTAAAAAGTTTTGCTTGCGTCTAAGTACATACTGCACAAAATAGTAGAAAGCAACAAAAATAATATATTCTCTGCTTCATGTTTGTCCCCTAATGTATATTTAGCTACAGTGTGACAACTGTCGTAAAATAGGTTAATTACTGTCAATTTATAATATCTAGGTGTGCGGTTCAAATATTTCAGTAATTTAAAAAGCGTTGTGTGGCGATATATGTCATAACATCGTGAATTAGAAAATATAATTAGACATATTAGTCAAATAGAACATTTCAGACCCTGAGAAATGTACATGTGATTAAATAGTCATTAAATTTAAACAGCTTGCCAAAAATAAAATGTAGTTTCTAATCTCATTGTCAAGAATAGCTAAAAATAACCTCGCAACTTTTTACGGAATAATTGAAGTCTGGTATTCAACTTGGACGGTGTAATTGGTTTTTATTACCCAAACTATGGTACACTGTAAAAAAATAATTACACATTTTCACACAAAAGAACACAATACTGTGTTAATCGAGGTCCACACGCAATTCTGTATATTTTTACACATTTCTCTGCATGCAGCAGTGTGTTAAAGGTTTAACACAATTCACTGTGTTAATATACCACTTTTACACATTTATATGTTATTTGTATCACTGAAGGTGTAAGCTTTACACATTAACATGTTAATTTTGTTCTATAATAGGTATTGATATGGAAGACTCACCTATCTTTTTAATTTGTTAATTATGTTCCTGTTTACTTTCGAAATAATTTTTATACAAGGTATTTCAAAACAAAGGCGAAAAATTTCACGAGGTGAAAATAAAAGGTAGTTTGTCATTTAAACGTTGGGTCACAAGTCAACCATTAGGGAGATATCGCGTAGCAAAGGTGGAGGAAATAAGAGTGTTTTTATTGTTTTTCTCCGAAATGAAAAGCGTGGGAATGCTAAAATTTTGTGGAAGTGTTACCATCATCAAAATACACTTGTGACATATTTTTTAACTTTTTGAAAGTAATTGTAAAGGGTTGAAATAAACTACCTCTTTCAATTTTTTTTAACTATACTTTCAATAAGCTTCCTTAACGACGAAGAAAAAAATAAATTATGTTAAGCCGATTCATTTAGAAACTTTTTTATCTCTCATACTTTTTCATAAAATTAACTATTTCGACGTTAAAAAATAAAATGTAAAGTATTGCACGTCGGGAAGAGGCAGTGTTACTACACCCATTATTAGGAAAAAGTCTAGTTGGCTGCTGTCAATGTCCAGATGTTTCCATTGTTGCTTTGACAGATAGCAAATGGTGTGTACTATTTTAACATTTTGAGAGTGGTTTGCGGGATAATTTGCCTTTCGTTGTGTGATCTGTTTGATTGCGGAGTACGTTGGGATTCAATACTATGTTAATACAACAAAAATGGTTATTTTCACAAATGCAGAAATGAGAGATATATATGCATTTTATGTAGATATTTTATTTACAAACATCAGAACTCTGTTGCATCTAATCTCTTTTCTTAATGTGTAATCTGACTATCGAAACAATCGATTCTCTTACCTATTTTATTTGAAAAAGGTATATATTGCTGAAGTCGGTAGGCGTAACCATTTTTGAAATAATCCTATTTGAAACGCTCAGTGCACTAGTAAAAACTGTTTTGGTTCCAAGTAAAGTGCCTTTTCTGCTGAAAATACAACAAAATATTACTTAAAAAAGTTGTTCAAAATCGTAAATTGGAGACGTGCAAAATTTCAAGAAAATCGGCGAGGTCTGATGAAACCATTTTTCAACAAAGCACAAAGATTTTATCAAAGCAGGCCGATTTTTTAAAAATTTTACACATCTCTATACCGTTTTTCAAGTAACATTTTGCTGTATTTTCAGTAGAAAAGGCACTTTAACTGAAACTAAAACAGTTTTACTCGGTGCACTGAATATTTCAAATAAGATTATTTCGAAAACTGTTACTCCTAACGACTTCAATAAGGTATACCTTTTTCAGATATAATAGGTAATAAGTAGCAAAAAAGTTCTATCATTTGAAAAAACCATAATGTGCCATAAGTGGCTCCCTACTAGTATTAGAAACATATTTGAATTTCTCGTCCGCAAAAACCCCCGATTTACAAATTTTATGTAAATATTTGAATTTCTTAAGAAGTTATTTAAAAATATCGAAAATAAAATTTTAACTTTAACACCCTGTATCTCCGTTAATATTCCTTTTCGAAAAATTGTTATAGGACTTCGTGACCCTAACTTCTTGTGAGGAATCACCACCTGAAGCCTTGACGCATAATTTCCGGACACTTAGTATTGATGACTTTCTATCAGGTTGTTGGAAACATATTGACAATACCATTATCAACTTGCATCTGTAACTATTAACCAGTTATTTTTTACTGTATTAGAAAGGTATTTTAAGCTAATATAATTCAAATTTCCTACAATTCCTATCAATGAAGTCATATGTACGCTCTCTGATACCAAACATCTAGGTATGCGAATGAACAATTCCACAGATAAAGCTCTATTCAATAATTATCTAAAGAAATTAATCTATCTAAACTTACTAACCTGGTTTAATGAAAACACAATATAAATATTTAACTTTCACTTTTGTTTGTTTCTCTTTTCAATAATTATCTAAAGAAATTAATCTATGTAAATTATTTAGATTGGTTGGGGCTTTAGTCCACAGACTAGTTAGTTTCACACAATATTATTAATACCTAAAAATATATAAAAACTTTTATAATAACCAGTTAGTTGTACTTATGTTTGTAACCGTTGTTAACTATAAAGTTAAGTATAAATTATATGTATGTTTAGTGCACTGGAACAGTCGCAATAATTAAGTGGATTGTTATCTAAATGAATAAGTAACCAGAAATTATTATCACTGCCAAGCTATCTGATGAATAGCGGTCTTGTAACTTTGCCAGAAATGAAATATTGTGCGAAATGAAGTTGTTCAATTTGTTTGGAAACACTGGTGATGATTTTTTCTCTGAATAACAGGTTTAATCCAGATATTTCGTGTATTTAAACTGAAACGTTGGATTTATAAAAATACGAGCACTTAAGCTTCTTTTAGCAGCACTATCTAGGTTAACAGCAGAAATAGATATAATATTTGAAATATAAACTTTTTTCTGCCCTAATTTAGAATACATACTTCTATCTTGTTTGTTTCATAAAGTACATTATAGTAAACCCTAATACATTACTATTTTCTTAATAATTAGATTTTATACAGGGTTATGTATAACTACTATTGAAATAAATGAAATAGACCCCTGAGTTTGGACGCCGATATTAAGAAAGCGTAAAGGCGAAAAAATTTGGACCATATACTTATACTCTATTTTGTGCTAAAACTTCAGTTAGTATCTTTATCCCATTTTTTAGTTATTATTGAAAATGTTGAAAAAATCATGATTTTTTCGTACAAAATTGATACCTTCACAATTTTTTTTTAATAAATGACAAAAAATTTAAATTTTTACTGACGGTAAGTCAAACTATTGTATTTAGTACTGTGAAGGTCATTTGCCTCAAAAGCTCTTCTTCTTTTTATTTTTAAGCAAAACAAAAGGAAGTGATATCTCCATAAATATTGCGTTATTTAAAAAATAAAAACTGACACAGGTAGTAAATAACTATAAACAGCAAAAAAAAATTGTTAAAATAATATAGTTATAAAGGTTGTACTGTTTTATAAACTTACCTTGCGTTTATTAGTTACCCTTGGGGAGGGCGCGGTATGTGGAAGACGTTCAGTGAGGTCAATCATTGTTGCAATAAGCAATGCCGGCTCAAATATTTTATTTGTAGAATAATTTTTTAGCGTGTCTCATTTTCGTTTTTATTGGACTCCTGTTCTTCGGAAATATTAGAAATTTTGTAATCTTATTTTTAATCTGCCTGCATTAGCGTTACAGAACGTTGCGTTGCAGAACATATTTTTAAATAATCCCCAGAAAATACGTTTTTGAAATTGTTATTGAGCAGTAAGTAGCACATTTATGTTATCCTTAATGTTATGTATAAATGATATTTTCCATTGCGGTTTAAGCTGTATGAAATGTATAGCAAAATAAACAAAACTTTGGGGAAGATTTGACTAATTGTCACACTGGGGTTGGACAACAGGAAAAAAAAGTTTCGATAGCGTGCAAATCAGTTACGACGCAGAGGAAAATAACAAAATGTTGAAACATATGTCAGAAGATTTGAAACAAATTGTTCTACAAGTAAAATTGTACTTTGAGGCTGAAAGAATGAATAGTTTATGTAAAATTCAACCGCGGCAAGTGATAAAACGTACTGCAGAAGCTTTAAACATCAGTGAAGGCATTGTTAAGAGAGTTACAAGTGAGAAGAAGAGAACTGGTACTGTTTCTAAATCATAAGCAGGCGCCAGTAACAAAATAGAAATTGATGATTTTATGAAGGGAGTAATCCGACGAAAAATCTTGCTCTTTTATACAGAAAAACGTTTCCAGCAATAGCAGAAAAACATCAAAGATTGAAGAATTACCTCCCTGATTTTCCCGAGGTGTGTATCTCCACATTGAATCGTTCAGTTAAAGAAATGAACTTTCGTTTTCGGAAATTTGATAGTAAACCCATATTAATAGAACAATATAATATAGCGGCTACTGGAGCACAGTACTTATATTCGGTCAACGACTACCGGGAAGCTGGCTGGAACGTCATCATTCTAAAAAATTTGGCAGGACCGAAATGATCACGCCTGAAAATAGTTCTTCTTTTGATCAGTACAGAGGGGGAACTTTCAAACGGTTAATGGATATCGAGGAGGAATTCAGTGACCTTTTGGCTCCGGACAGAGGGTAATTAGTTTGCACAAAGACCTCTTTCTGATCCCTACGTTTAATTTTCTGCTTCTAATTTTCACTTCTTCAAATTGCTGTTTTTGACAATGATAATTTTATAAAATTGCCTTTTTTACTTACTCCAACAAACCATTACTCTTGAAGTACAGTAGATATCTTTAGAGGTAAAAATAAAAATTGTGTCGTTTGTCGGAGCGAGCTTGCGAAATTACATCAAATCTCTTAGCAACGCCACTGCAGCGAACCTCATACCTCCCGCTCCTTGATTAAACCGTGAACGTAATTGACCGTTCCGATACTGTTTTTAAGAATATCATATTTATAACTGTATTATTTTAACAATTTTTTTCAGATTATTGTTTACAGATATTTACTGCCTGTTTCAGTATTTTCTTTTTTTAAAGAACGACTACCTCTGTTTTACTTAAAAATAAAAAGAAGAAGAACTTTTGAGACAAATGACCTTTACAGTACTAAAGACAATACTTCAACTTATCGTTAATAAAAATTTATAATTTTTTTATCAATTAACAAAAAAATTACGACGATCAATTTTATAGGCAGAAAATCTTGACTTTTTCAACATTTTCATTAATAAAAAATGAGATAACGAAACTAACTGGAATTTTATCACACAATAGAGTAATATATAGTAGGACTATATACAATCCAAATGTTCTTGCCTCTACGATTTCTTAATATCGGTTTTCAAAGTCAGAGGTCTATTTTATTTCTTTCGATAGTAAGTACAAAAATGTTGTGCTTAGGGAGGATTAAAAGACAACAAACACATTATTTTGGAATTTTAGCTCGATGTTAAAAAAATTAAGCAAAACTCTCTTTTTCTCTCAGAAATCCATCGTCCGAGATAACTTAGAACTGTCAACTACCACCATGTGGTCATTTATTATAGCGTGGCTAAACGACGAAAATGAACATTTTTTATTAATAATACTTTATAGCTAACAGTTAATCCGGTTAGCTACAGTATTTTGTCTCCGTGTTTCGTTCTTTCATTCCAAACTCTCAAAACTACATTTTATGACCGTAAGGATTATTCACGAACAACAAAATACACACTTCGCATGTACATTCCTCGTGCAGTTAAATAAAATTCTACGAATATCGAATGAAAGGAATGCTAATAGATTATAGAAAACTTCTAATCGGGAATTTAATTATAAAATCTTGTCCCACAACAATGAATAATCAAAATATTTGTTGAATATTTTATTACTTTATAACACTTTAAACTAGGTATTTGTTGTTTTCCTAATATTTTTCAATATATTCTGATTTAACTTTAAGATAATCCCTAAAAAAGAAATTCTATTTAAATTTTCAGTACCCGCATTTGGCAGGGAAAAGGAAGAGGGTATTAATGCGTTTTCTATCACAAACGAAAATAAAATTCCAATTCTTGCACCTTAGGAAACTTACAAGTTACCTAAATTTAAAAATACTTGCTTGAAAATTTCCCAGAGGGTCACGTCTACAGTAAGAGGCTATAACTTATGACACTTTCCACTGGAAGTTCGATCATGTCGTTGCGTTTCCCTCTGTTAAATGTATTGGAATTCCACCATAAAAAGAAGTTATGTATAAAATATTTAAGTTATCGATTTTACCTAACCCGATAGAATATCGAAATTCTGGTAAACTTATATATGTCGGGAGTTTAGATACGAATAGGTGACATTACAGAATTCCCCGATGTCAGTCTGGATGTGGACAAAAAAGTTTGATGTACAATTTTGTTTTCATTGCAACTTTAGAAAGTATTGAATTATAATAGTAGGGAGGTTATTTGTTAACTACTAAAATTGAAATTTTGGTGAGAAATTTTAGATTTGTTTATTTAAATATATGATTACACTATAGTGTGTAAATGATTTTTGTATTACAGTTTGCAGTTGATGTAGTGTTTTAAAAATTCGTAAAAAATGTTATTTTATTTAATTTCCTTATCCTGTTTGGTAAAATTATTTCAGCCAGTATTGTTCTATTTCTGTTATGAATAAATATAAATGATAATTTTTATACTAGTGATCTGGTATTTTTGAGTAAAACATTGGTATTCAAGGAACACCAAATTCTTGAACAATAAACAAATTATGAAGGGATAAATTTATTGTCCTATTTTGACGAAAAGAGTAAATAATTATTTATTTCGAATTAGTTTCAGTTTCTATGCCATCATCAGAGAAAAACTGTAATATAGTATGTAACAGCCTTCAAAATAAAACACAAATAAAAAAATTGCCAATTCATTAAACCAAGTTATAGGTCATATGTTGCAAATGATGACATAACTTAATTTAAAAAGAATTCTTATGTGAATAATTCATAACTTTTTTCATAAACATTTGAATATATGTATGCATTTTATATATGTAAGTAAATTAGGTTATATGTAATCGATTTTCGAAAATTGTCAGTAGTTTTTCGCTGAGTGAAACTAGCACTTTGTACAATTTTCAGGTGGTACGACTATGGAATTTTGTCCCCTGCAACTCTCATCCTTACTCATCTAACTACAGTAAATTAGATACTAGAAAACTAAACATTTTACATAAAAAACATAAGACGTAAATTTATAAATTCAATAACCTTTCTAAAAATGTTGTGATATTTGCTGTATTTGTGTAGACAACTTTTTTTAACAAAAAATAGTATATAGGGTGTTTAAAAACACCCTTCTGCTCTCTCTATTTTACTCAGATCCTTACTGACTTCCCAAAGTTAATTAGGTAGTCGTAGTACCTGAAAATTTCACTATGTTTCCATTATCCAAAAAAGGTTTACGTCTTAAAAAAATAATTTCGTAAATGCTCCTCTTGAGGTCTATAACTGAAAAGTGGTGCGTTTAAGATGGTATCTTTATTATAGTTTTTAATCATATTTTTTATGCTTTGTCATCATCAAATTTGTAACATACTTTAAAGAACACCCTGTATATGACAAAATCTGAACAAGCTAGAAAACACTTTTTGCTGTGCCAATTAAGTATAGAAGTTATCCACTGACTAAGCCCGCACGGCAGGGCTTAGTCAGTACTCCCCTACTCTCCTTCGCAACGTCGCGTATGAATACGAATACTGGTTTAGTCCGCTAAAATAGGGGAGGACGCGTTTGGTTACGTAACTACAGGCAAGCTTGGACGGCGAGCAGTGGAAGGGATTATTGTTAGCATTTCGTATGATCGGTTAAATATTTTCTCTATCTGTATATTTATATTAAAAGTATATTTTTCCTTATTATGTTTCATCGTAATGCTTTCTGATCACACCCTCCAGAATTAAAAAAAAACGATTAACATTTAAATTGATGTAAATTACTAAGTATTTTTTCTAGTGTAAAGTAAAAAGGTATGATTGACGGTCTTTAAATGGTATGCCTTATAGTAAGATTCAATTTCATCACTAGTATCATCCAATGCTGTCAAACATTTTGTTTTTGCTCATATACTTGGTTTAGTTTCTCCGACAATAAACAAATGTTCCATAACAACATTTTTTAAAAGGTCATAGAAAGAGATTAACTGCGTATATTGCAAGATATAAGCTAATTTCCGAAATGAAATTTGGGTTTAAAGAGAATGTGTCAACTGAAAATGAAATAGTAACTTTAACATCAAAAATCCACTCGACATCTAAACCACAACCCTGTCTCTGTACGTTTATTGATGTATCAAAAACCTTTGACACCATCAGTCGTTTCTTGCTTTTGTAGTCACCTGATGATATCTGTGTGTAGTTTAAAACTATTTCAAAGACTTTACCTGTAATATATGGAGATCCACAAGGTACAGTATTGGCGCCTATTTCGTTCTCAGTGTGTATTAATGACTTATTTTCTTTATCTTTGTACAGAGTGGACATTATACGTTTTACGGATAGCACTACTGTTTTTCAAAGCTAACACCTGAGAGGAACTAAGAGTAAACACTGAAAAAAATGTAACGCACATTAAGAACTGGTTCGATCATAAACTACTGACAATAAACTTTGCAAAAATTTAATATTTACTATTTAACTACTATGTGTCTGATCTTCTTCTATCTATTCAGATAAAAATGGTAGTTTATGACAAAGGATAATGTCATCTATGCCTAAAACAGAATTCAAATATTTAGGATGAGACACACATATAACATATACAATAAATAAACTACAGACCATACTTTATAGATTTAAATATTTGCGAAATATCTTTAATTTGTAGCAATTAAGGATATTTTACCTCTCCTGAGTACACCCAACGTCAAAAGTCTTGGACCCCCTGCATATAAAATGATTCGATTAAACCTACTGGTTTTTCTTGATGTGGTAAAAAAGTACATGTACTTAGGGAACAAAAAAGACAATAAAATATTCCAAAACATGAATCTTTACTTTATTACCAAGGGTCAGTTTGACAGTGTATTCATCCAAGTGTTTCTATGATTTTTTATACATTATAATGACACAACGTGAAATTTCTGGGTTTACCCGAGTAAGATTGACAGCTTTACATGATGCATGACATTCTAATCATCAGATATCGAACATGTTGGGCATTCCTAAATCATCTACTGTATGAATAGTACACAGATATGAAGAATTTAATACAGTGGAAAGCACATCGGTATTTGGTGCAATATGCTCGTAGACACCGCACATCTTCAGCTTCAGCTCTCAGGACCCACTTTCAAGGTACATTTTGCCGTGTTATCTCGACACCTACTATTCGAAGACGACTCCACTACGCAAATTTATGTGCTAGAAGACCATTACAGGTCCCCACTCTACTTCCTAGGCATCGTGCTAACCGTCTCCAGTGGGCGCGAGAGCATAAGGGTCTGGAGATAACCAGCTCGTCAACAGTGACTACAACTACAACTTGTTCCGTATGAAGGGAGTACCATATCTCTTATATTATTATATTATGGGGGAGAGCAAAAAACTTGCAGCGTGTTTTTGTATGCCAAAAGCGTATTATAAGATTGATCTTTAATATTGCTCCCACTACTTCTTGCAAATATTCTTTTGTAAAGCACAAAATTTTAACAGTACCTTCCATCTACCTTTTCTCTTTATTAAAATATGTTAAACTCAATATTACCAAATTCAAAACAACCGCTAGATATCATTACTATGACACAATTATTATTATATAAAAATAACAAAGGCAGACGATTACCGTGCTTCCAAGGTCATGGCAGACACTTGTGAAATTGGCAAAAATTATATATTTCAAAAGTATTTGATTGAATCTGATTTTTGACGTTAAAAAATTTTCAGAAATGTCAAGCATTGTAATCGACATCACCAGATCTCAGAACCTGTGCCAGAAATAGAGGTAATTTGTTACTTATATTATTTTAATATTAAAAGGTGCTAAATATAATAAATAATAAAAATAAATGCCTAATTTGTTAGATCTGAGGGTGTTGATCGCAATGCCCGCTTAGAAAACCAATGGTACTATATCGAAGATAATAAAAAGATGTGACTATATGCCGCCTATACATACATACGCTCGGGCAGTAGGTAAGGTTTTGCTGTCTGCTGGCATGTTATACTCGGAAAAAACGTCTATCGTAATAAATATAGGTTTCTAATACTTTAATGAACAACATATAAAAAAATCAGATTTAATCAAATACTTTTGAAATTTATAATTTTTGTCAATTTTACAAATGTCTGCCATGACCTTAGAAGCGCGGTAATCGTGCCTTTGTTATTTTTATATAATAATAATTGTATATTTTAAAATTTTCAAATGGCAGCTTTGTTCATCTAATAACGAAGTTGGTTAAATTTTCATACCTCTCGCACCTGAGTAACAGTTGGGTCGGCCCCGCCGTGCTTAGCGAGTCCCCACCTCATGAGTGATATGTATAAGAGACTCACTGTGCAAAATTTCAGGTATAATCATTTACTTATAGGTTGCCGGCCACTGGCTCTTAGACTATCATGAAAATCTGCTGACTATACCTCATCACAATACAACTCTCTTAGAAAAATCGTCATATTACTCCGGCATTAGTTTCTTTAACAGACTGCCTAATGCGATCAAAAACACCAACAACTTTATCAAATTTAGATCAAATCTTAAATAGTTTTTATTGGAAAAATGTGTTTATTTTTACAATTAATTTCAATCTTTGTTTTCTGTCTACTATGTTTTTTGTCGACTATGTTTTATATGTATTCTTTTAACTTTACATTATCTTCTAATTATTGTAAGAATTGTATGACGTTCACATCTGTTTTATAACAGCCTAAGTTATTAATTAACAAAAATATACATTATAAATATCAAAATAGATCACCTTACCATTTAGAAAAATTTAAAGAGCTACGCAAAGAACTCAAAAACCTCATAAAAGTAGCAAAAAAAAAATATATTAGTGATATTGAAATTGGTATTAAGCAGAGCAGTAATAATTTCTGGAATTATATACAGTCTATTAAATCACACTGTCAAAATACGAAAATTAATTTTCATAATGAAGGTAAAATTTTTAACAGTAACAAAGATATTAGTCAGGGTTTTTCGGAGTACTTTCATTCTTCAGAGTTAGTTCTAGTAGTATGGGTGACATTTTAAATATTGGTAAGATTTCACTCGAAGATATTAAACAATCCATAAAAAAATTAAAATCCAAAAAGTCAGCAGGGCCAGACGGTATCCCAGCATACATAATAAAAGGTATTGGTACTTTGTTGGAGTATCCATTACTGATTATTTATAATTTGTCGTTATCAAATAAAATGTTCCCATCATTATGGAAAAACTCTATTGTTACTCCTATTCATAAAAATGGTTCATTAGGCGACGTTAAAAATTATAGACCTATTTCAGTGTTATCAGCAGTTGCAAAAGTTTTTGAGCAAATAATTTACAATAAAATCTATTATCATGTAATTAAAAAGATATCAGAATTTCAGCATGGATTCGTGGCAAAGAAATCTATTTTAACTAATTTGATAGTTTTTTCAGACTTTGTAAGTGATACTCTAGATAAGGTAGGGCAGGTCGATGTATTATATACTGATTTTGAAAAGGCATTCGATCGAATCAATCATGATGTTCTTTTACATAAATTAGCTGGAATGGGATTTTCGTCAGATTTGATAAGTTTTTGTGTCTCATATTTCTAATCGGTTTCAACAAGTAAAGTATGCTGGTGTTCTTTCCGAATCATATTTGGTAAAATCAGGTATACCTCAAGGAAGTAATTTGGGTCCTCTATTCTTTTTAATTTTTATTGATGATATAACAACATGTATTAAAACCTCTAATTGTCTATTATATGCAGATGATATAAAAATATATAGAGAAATTCAGAATACTGACGATGCTATGTTGCTGCAACAAGATCTAGATCGTGTATATGAGTGGACCATTGCTAATAAATTATTTTTAAATATAAAAAAATGTACTTCTATGGTATATACTTTGAGAACACATTTTCAGGAATTCACTTACAGCATAAATGGTCAACCTTTAGAAAAAGTATATAATAAGAAAGATCTAGGAGTCATTTTTAAAAGAAACCTAAATTTTAGTGAACATATTGATACTATTGTACATAGGGCTTACAAGAACTTAGGTTTTATTATGAGACATACAAAGCATACAAAGGAGTTTTCAATAAATACTATAAAAATGTTGTATTTTAGCTTTGTTAGATCCAGACTGGAATTTGCCGCACCAATATGGGACCATGAAACAGTAACGGGATCACAATGTACAGAGACAGTTCAAAATCAATTTTTGGCTTATTTATGTATGAGAAAATTTCATAGATATCCCAATTACAACGATTATGAAAACATGAGGAGGGAATTTGACATTTTTAAATTATCAATCAGAAGGCGGATCGGAAACATTTGTTTTATAGCCAAAGTTATAAATGGAGAGGTAAATTCAGCTGAAATATTATGCAGATTAAATTTTTATATTGCTGCTGGAGTTCGACCAAGGAGTATAGTTTTTAAAGAGAGTTATCGCACTAATTTAAGAAAGAGCTCCCCTATAGTAAAAATGTCTTTGACTGTGAATTATGTCTGTCATGATATTCATATAAATATTTTTGATGTAAAATCAAACAAATTAAAAAAAGATCTTATTACATTTTTTAAAAATTCTATTATCTGAGTCACCTTTGTAACATCGTTATCGTTAAATTAAATATCTTTTCTTAATATATGTTTAACATATTTAACTCTAAATTATTTTAGTAAGTAGTTACATTTTTTTTTTTTTGTTATCAATCTACACTTATAGTTTGTTAATAATGCATTAAGTTTTGACATAATTGTAAATTTAGACCGAAGTGTCTGTATTATGTCAGTGAATAAATAAATAAATAAATAAATAAATAATGTTTAGGGGTGGAATAATGTTCATCCGCCGCACCCTTTTAATTCGCATACTACAGAATATTACCAGTCAAATTTACATCGAACAAGTTATAAGTGTTTTGTCAAAAATGCCACACATTTACTGGTTTTTAATTTTATCGAACATATTTTTTTTCACAAAAAGAAAAAGATTCAGACAACATTATACTTTTATAAATGTAATTGGTTTTTCTGACATAAAGACTTTTGACGTTGTGTGTAGAAAGCCATCTACGTTATGGTATATCAGCTTGGCTCATTTATGTCCGCTGGAAATTCTTTAGAAAAGGTTCTAAAGAATAATATTGTCTAAATATCTAACATATTCTAGTGATCCATTGTATAAAGATGCGTATCTTTTGATATGCATCTTTTGATTTTTGATATTAGACAATTGTATTATTTTAATTTACGCGTAAGGAATAATATATCATTACCAAAACATCCTCATAATACTAGCCTTGAGTATATTAGTCAAGGATACTAGGCAAAAACACCTCCATACTGCTCCTTTTATGTCGACGTCTATTGGCTAACGGTCATATCAATATCTAGAGCCTAAGCATGCAAAAAAGCTTCAATACTATATGTTTCCCCAGGCAAGAGTTGTAGTTCACAGTTATTTTAAAATAACGTATTAAGAGAATTTATATTGTAACTTCATCCTATAAGCTACCTACCTTTTATTTTTATATTATGTATATTTTATTCGTTTTTATTATATGTGATTTCATTCTGACCTTGTATTTTCTTCTTTTTATAATCGATTTCATTCTCTGCTCAAAACAAGTATTAAGCCACTTATTGAGTATTTTTGTTTATTTGTAGATCTATATTGTTACTGTACTGTTAATATAAATGTTATTTTTTGTTCTGTATATGCTATCAATATTTAAACCGCAGGTAGTATGTAATTTTATGTATTTATAGCTTTAATTATATTATTAATTTTTAATTTAATGAATTCTGTAATTAATCTTACACATATTGATTTTTTTACTGAATTGTATCTTAATATTATTTATGCAAATTTTTTTTTGCTTTGTATAATTTTTCTATTTATGCAAATAAACAATATTATTATTATTATAATAACAAAATAACTTGATAAATAATTGCTCTCGGTTGAATAATACAATTATTAAATTAGCCAATATCATATTGGTTACATGTAATATTTTATTCAACATAGTATATAAATTTGTTTATATATTATTCAGAGACCGCAATGAAGTTCAGTTTAAAACTTGTATCAATATGGATTATATCGTTAATTAATTTCATAAATGATGAATAGATACCGGAGTTTCATTCTGTTAGAGGTACCTAAATGGAAGCTGTGTTATGATTTCAAATAATAATTTCAGATTCTAGTAATCGAATTACTGGATTTCCTTTCAACGAATTTTAAATATGTCGGAATTTACCTGTATAATAATTTATTAATTAAATCTGATTCGAAAATATCATTGGCGGGTTGTCAATTTTTAGAGTTTTAACTGGCATCTTTGTCGATGGCTTAACAACTTGAAGAACAAAAATATTTATTTACTGCAACTGGCAAAACATAGATATGAAATTGTTATATTGATGGTTGCATAGTTAAGAGAGAAATTTAAATTCGTGTCTGTTAAACATATCTTCGAGAAAATAATGTTTCTGCTTTATGAAGAATCTTGAAAATTTTTTGAAGGAGGATACCGTTAATTTTAATAGTTAACCGTGTATATATGTACCACATACGCTCTATACAGTGCGTCCCTAAAGTCACGCACACATTCATTGTTAGGTAAATAAAGGACATTATTGAAAATTCCCGAAAAAGGTCGGTTTTTGATTTTAATTTACTTTTTTTCAAATATTAATTTAATATACAGGGTGACCTACCTTCGAGTAATGACGTCATCACATTTTCTTTTTTAAATGCAACATGTTTTCCAATTTCGGGATTATCCTAGTTGAGCTATTTACAAATACCAAAGTTTTTGTGATCATTTCTTTGATGCTTTTTTAAGTTTATCTGTCTGATAGAACGTGCTCGTGCATTACAGGCAATCGATTTTAAACAGTTTGCTAAGATTGTACAAGTGAATCCATTTTAACTGGTTCTTTCTTAAAGTATTAAGTATTTTTGAAATTAATTAACTTGTTTTTGTTTTGTAAAAACATGAATCTAAGTGAAACGGAACAGATTGAAATTCTCATGATGATCGGGTATGGTGAATTCGAACTTGTGAGGAAGTTTGTTTTGTTTAATGAGTGTCACTGTTAATAAACAGAATTGTCGGTACTGGTCAGATCACAATTCACACTGGACAATGGAATCATACACTTAGCGTCCCCAGAATGTCAATGTTTGGGCCGGAATTGTTGATAATCGAATTTTGGGGCCATATTTCTTTGAAGGAGATTTAGATGGCGCAAGATATTTAGACTTTCTTCAATTTGATTTAGTTCCTTCCTTGGTTGTATTGTGCTCTAATGAAAAAGAAGCAGATTTGCCCAATGACACAATTTGGTTACAGTAAGACGGTGCATCGCCGCACTATGCCATAGCTGTTCGCCACTACTTAGATGACGTGCTTCCTCATCGGGCATTGGTAGAAGAGAACATCAGGAATGGCCCGCTAGATCGCCAGATTTAACACCGCTGTATTTTTTTCCTTTGGGGATATGTAAAAAGCAAAGTATACGTCACTAAGCCAAATAATCTTGACGATCTCAAGGAATGAATTCAAGTAGAAGTTTGTGCCATCCCTCTTGAAGTTACTGGAAATGTACAACAAGAATTTATTTTTCGTCTGGTCCATTGTTTGGTAGTATATGGTCAACAATTTGAAAATTTAATTTATGTTTTTGTGTCCAAAGGTTTTATTAGCGAACAATAAAATTTCCTACGATCGATCACGTTTCTCTACGTTTTTCTATGTAACACCAACGTTTTTATAAATTGAGTACATTTCAGTAGGCACTTTAAAATGACGTGTAATAATTTCAATCAATTTTTTAGTACGTTTATTCATTTGTAAATAACTTTGGTATTTGTAAATAATTTGGGTATTGTTGCCCACCCTGTAACAATTAGTAGTAACTTGTGATACATTTTTGTTCAGCTAGGGTAATAAGATAATTGGAAAAAAATGTGGTGCTCCATTTAAGAAAATGTGGTGCTTCATTTCTCGACGGTAGGTCACCCTGTATATTAAATTATTATTTGAAAAGAAACCAAATTAAAATCAAAAATCGACCTGTTTCGGGAATTTTCAATAACGTCTTTTATTTACCTAATAATGAATTTGTACGTGAGTTTAGGGACGCACTGTATAATAATGGATTACTACAATGATCTCCCATGGCGTCCACTATCGTGTTCGGAGAATTTATCAGTGACGTTAATCGGATGATATTGGTGCAATTTTATAATTAGTAGCAAGTATTAACTTCTATTGTGAGATACTAAAACTATCAGTCTAAATAATGCAGGCGATTTAGGCCTCATAACTTCCCTGCAAGCGCTGAATGCTGAAAGCTATTCAGTCAAATCCAATGCATAATATAGGAGCTGAATTTAACATAGGAGGACTTTATGGCTCGGTTCCATTGTATCCATGTTCATTCCGCGTTCATATAGGACCTTGTACAGTGGAATCCATTTTATATGACAATTACTTTAGGAAAACGTAACTCCGGTTGTGTTATACTGACCACGTTTTAATTTACTCACCCTCCCACACGCTGTTTCATTATTATAACAAGATATTTGCCACGGTGAAAAACGAGGGTTCATTATAAAATTGTATTTATTTAGGGCCATGTTTACACTAAATTTAGAGGTTAGACCATAGACACTCAGCAATTCGATTTCTTGATATAGTGCGGTGACATTATGAGACTGTTATAGCAATGTAGAAATTAAAAATATACATATATTGCACAGAAAAAAATCTTATCTGAGCCATAAATATATATACGTAAAATTTAAAACTTTATTCAATTGTACCTATTTGTATTAATTCAATAATAAAGTACATTTGATATAAATATTTACATATTCTTGACATCCAAGCATTCTTATACTTAATTGAACACTTTTCTAAATGACACTAAGATTAAATTAAAGATTTACTTAAAAAATAATATTTATTTAAAATATGTATAAAATATTAGTAGTTATAGAATAGGTTATCCTTTATAGGTTTATAGGGTTTGCGCAAGTTAATATTATTAATATTTTGTAATAAATGACAGTAAAATTTAAAATGTGGCTTTAGTACAAGATAATAATATTTATAACTAACATTAGTATAACTCTTGTGTTTATCATTATCTATATGTACAGGGTGATTCTTTTATCATGGGAAATGAGTTTTTCTCGTAAACGGCTTCAGCAAATTGAGTTCTGTAAAAAGTATTTTATTTGGGCGGATTGATGCTTGAAATTGCGATGGATATGAAAATTATAATTAAGCGACGCTGGGCGTCGCGACGCTTCAAAAATTATTTTGTCAGAAGCATACCATTTTTATTTCAGAAATTGGAAGATCTATTGAATAGAAACACTTTTTCCAAATACCATTTTTTTTTCATCTAAAACCATTCAAAAATTACAGACCAGTTTTTATGTGTTAAATTGGTCGACTGCCATGCAAAGAATGCATGGTTTTTGCACGTCTTCAGAATTTACCATTCTGAACAACTTTTTCAAGTAATATTTTGCTGTATCTTCAGCAGAAAAGGCACTTTATCTCAAACCAAAATAGTTTTTACTCGGTGCACTCAGAATTTCAAATAGGATTATTTCAAAAATGGTTACTCCTAACGACTTTAGCAAGGTATACTTTTTCAAATAAAACAGGTAGTAGAATCAATTATTTCTATAGTCAGATGGATGCACTAAGCTGCAAAAAAGTTCTACCATTTAAAAAAAACATGAAGTGCCATAGGTGGCGCCCTCTACGTGACGTCAAAATTAGTAACAAATTTGAATTTCTCACCCAAAAAAACTCTTGGTTTACAAATTTTAACTAAATATTTGGATTTTTTAAGAAGTTATCTCCAAATATCGAAAGTAAGAATTTAAACTTTGACACCCTGTATCTTTTTTATTAAGCGACTTGGGATATAGGTATGTTAGGATAAATCGGTTTATTTTCACCTAAGAAATATGTGGTCTCATTTTTGCTACTTTATTTAAAATCACCCTGTAGAGGCAAAAGTGTGGTATTATTTACTACAAATGTATTAAAGTTGTGTGTGCAGGTGTACCAACAGGTTCAACATATAGTTTCATATTGCATCACGTCTACTCAGGCTCTTTTCTGTCGGATAAAAAATCGCACACATTATGCCTCCACGGACATGCACAGCACGGACCTGTAAAACCGGTTCATGAAGGTACCCATGTTATTTAATGGAGCATCGCACACTAGACCAGCACCTGAATGGAGCGGCACCTTCAATGACCATCACTGCAGGTCGTGCCGGTAGCCTGCAATTTTTGTATATTATGCTCCCACAAAAGTCAGGGATTGGTTTGAAAATATAAGAAATATTCGACCAGTTAAGTTGTGAATGTGTCGCTGAACTGTCGGACACCCTCGCTTATCAACAACCTCTATTTACTTGTCTTAAACGATTTGAGTCTTTCGTCAGATGACACTGCGCTGCGAAATCTTGTCTTTTGGGTGCGAGGACGATCCAAGAACTCACAATTTTTTTTCAGAAATACTGAAAAAATTTTTGTTACCTCCATACAGCCTTCTCTTTTTATTGATAGGGTAAACCCAAAACTTTGTCGTTTTTCTTGCTATTTCCGCTCTTCCGCTTTAGACAAATTCGTTAAAATAAAAATTTCTTCTTCCAAGCTACACTTAACTGCTACTTCAAAACGTCTGCCACACACACACAATCTGCATAAATAGTTTCTGGTCCGTGCTGAACAAGTGTGAGAAGTCGTACATGTGTACATGAAATACTTTTCTTGAACTGACCTGAGGAAGGCTTAAATACAACCAAAACGTAAACTTGCCAATAAATTGGTTTTATTTAACTTAAGACCCCATTCCCAAAAATATTTCTAAAGATTAATCTATTGGGTAATATTTTATGATTACTATTAGGTTTATAGTATAGCATATAGTATATATAAAACATTATACCTTAGTATATTATCATTCTATTAAATGAAATATCCTCAAATGAAGATCTAAAATATAAAAAATAGTTCACAGCCTATCCACCCCAAGCGCTGAAACTTGTATATAAAGTTGTTCCTAAAGGTTCAACTCTATCTAGTTTATACTTTATGAGGAGAGCTAACAAGCTTAAAAACAGTATACGTCTGGTAGGTATGCCGCTAATGAATGACTTTGGTAGCTACCTGCAAGTTTTTCGTTCCATATATCAATAATTAAATACTACTGAGTGAGTAGTGAGTAGTATTTAATTGTTGACCATGATAACACAGAATGTAGCAAAGCTACATCTAGTAGCCGTTGGTTACTCTACTATATTGTTTCCCTAAATCCCGTTTTTACAAATTTCATGATAAAAATACTTCATGAAAGAAGTTTAATGTGAGCTTGCCATTTTTCCTATTTACCGTATAACAGAAATAAACTTTTGTTTCAATTTTATATAATCCAAGCTTTGAAAAAATTAAATTGAATAAACACTGAAATAGTTATAAAATTATTGCAATTTTAAGATAGCGTGTTGTTTCTTGTAATATGCCAGATGCTACAACGAAATGAAGTTTATTTCTTAATGAACTTAGCGCCTTTGTAGTTTAATAAGAAATAAAACTATGATGACATAATGTACTTTAGCTTCGCGGTTAGTTTACATTAAATACGTATTTCTCTCCTTTTCCTTCCTCTTTAAGACAACACAGAACATCAAACTTCTACAACAAAAATATTTCAACTTAATTAACACTTCTCCTTATATCAGAAGTAGAGCAGCACCTTTGTTCCTCAAAGGAAAACACCTCACATGATCACAATTTTCAGTCCTTCATTTACGACTATTTAAAACTTCTCGAGCATCACGTTTACTCGTTATTTTTCCGTTAGCGAACTGGAGCGAGTGTATAAAAAATTATTTATAAAAAGATGTACGTGCTTATAAATTATGTATACGGAGTGTTTTCAAAATAAGTAGCATAAATGGTACCGGTAAAGCTACTGCTAGAAAGAACACGTTTTCATTGAAAGGAATTTTCGAAAAATTGTTGAGAAGTTGCACATGCATTAGTAGAAAATTTGTGTAAAATTTGACTATGTTTTTGGTTTTCAAATTAGACCCGCTAGGTATTCCATATTTTATTAGAAACTTTAAAGGGCTGTATCACCTAAGAGCTGAACATTTTACTAAGCTCATTCTTATGCAAATGTGTTCTTTTTAGTTGTAGATTCACCAGTACCAATTGTGTTACTTCTTTTCAAAACACCCTGTATACAGAGTGAGTCATTAACAATGGGCCATAGAGCAGGGGCGACATCTTTGGAGCAAAATAAGAAAATATAGTCAAATATGTCTTAGGAAAGCATTGCTGTGGAAAAAGATACAGCGTGTCAAAATTTAAATAATTTTTTCTTTTTATTTTTTTGTAATAACTCGAATACCTTTCATTCGATTGTCATCAAATTTGGTAGGAAAACATTTTTTAAGAAAAGGGATAATAATTTGTGTATTAAATCAAGTTAGATAGTAGAGGGCGCCATATTAGCAATGCCTGATGATGAATTTATCTCTTACTTTTTGTTGACAAAACGTTCTGATTCGATTGACTACAAAATCTTATCCGGGCATCATGTTTACGTAAAAAGCCGTTTTCTTCGCTTACATATGCTTACAGACTGACTAATTTTTCGCAAGGTTTCAATTTCTTTTATCAACAATGGAAAATCGCATTAAAGTTTCGTAGTCTTTATAATAAAACAATACAGTTTTATAATTATTAAGGATTTGATACATATTGATTTTCCGAGTTGTTGTGATCTCGGTAACTGGTAGCTGCCAGAAACATAGTTAAAGTACACATCCCTAGCATTAGCCGGGATTCTTTTACCTGCCTTCAGGATCAGAGCCTATTTACAGACGAAACCAGAATTGGGCTGGTTACTGATGACAATCGACAAAGAGTCTGGACTTCATTTTCCCTGTGAAGTTGCTCCGTTTGATGGGGGTACCGTAATGTTTTGGAATAATGTTCAACCGCCGCACCCCATTAATTCACACACCACAGAATATGACCAGACAAATTTACATTGAAACAAGTTATTACGCCCCTGCGTAATGAATTTGGTGAAAATTTTGTGATTATGGACGACAACGCTCATCAATAGATTAGATTGACCAGCCAGCTCTCCCGACATGACACCTATTGAAAACATGTGGGATTCTGTTACTAGAGCCATTCATAATCATATTCCTCCACCTCAGACTGCAGATGAGTTAGTCGTGGGGGCAGAAGAGGAATAAAACAATATTCCGCAAGAGTTCGTTAACCGCTTGATTATCTCAATGCACAGACGTGTCAATATACTATTGGAACGTGGTGGAGGTCATACCGACTATTGGTCAAGTAGAGAATTTGCTCTGTTACTTCTTTTTGATTTAATAAATTTTGCCAAAAATGTCACACATTTGCGGGTTTTTAATTTTCTAAGTACTCAGTTTATCGAACACATTCTTTTCACAAAATAAAAAGATTCAGAAAACAATATACTTCTATAAATGTATTTGGTTTTTCTGACAAACAGATTTCTTTAACAAGAATGAGAGGGAGTCCAACACTTTTGACGTTGTGTGTAGTTGTCATAATAATGTGAAACAGAAGAGATGCTTAATATTTGGATTGTACTATAATTACATCATGTTAAACAATACTGTTGAATACAATAAATTCTATGCAATATGTGAATATTTTAATAATATAGATATTCACACGCCATAATATTCTGATATGCAATATGATGATGATATGATTTTAAAGGTAATTACTTTTAACAGCAGCTGATATGTAAAATGTAGTCAATGACAATTTTGAAACGAAATAATTAATAGGTTAACTATAATACGCAGTATTTTGGTTTATTAACGAGACTAACAATGTGTAATGTATATTGAATTCGGTAGAAGCTGATTCCGTTCTTTGATGCGTATTATTTTCGCTTATTAACCACAGGTTTAATAATTGATAGATTTTAGAATCCGAATTTATAAAGAATATGTCCACAACATATAGAAAATGGTGGGAAATATATAAAACTGAATATGATTTTTTTCTATTTGAAAATTGGACGCAAACCTATTTAGTGACACAGAAGATACTATGTTACAAATTCAAAATTGATGCATGTGAATCCATAGAAGAAGAAAAATCTTATCACTCACAATCCTTTATTCATTAACGACAACTGATTTCGAGGTCAAATTGTATACCTCATCTTCAGATCATACAAGAGGATAATTGAATAAAATTTTAAATTTTAATTTTCTGTTATTGAATTTTACTTTATTATAAAGAAAACTATTAATTTTACACATTTTAGAAAACATTTTTAATTCTAACAATAATAATACATTTTTGTTTTCTTTTTAAAAAAAGTCTCCACTAATGCCAATTAGTTTCTTAAATATATCAAAAAACCAACACTTGCATATCATAATTACATAAAATAAATTATCAGTCAAATTAATTAATGATAAGCTGTAGACCATATAGGACAACTTCACAAATGCATATTGTTAAATCTAAATTTTTTTTAGCACAAATGAGGGAACTCAGCTTTTTTTATTAAATTTGATGATTCGATTAAAATGATTTCAAGCCATTTGCTTGAATTTAATTATAATTTTTCCCCAAATACAAGTTTTAACATTTTACATATCGTTGAGAATAAAAGAAAGTTTTAAAATAATTTAGAGCCATTTGAAATTCAAAAATCTATTAATAATAATAATGTTGGAACTATAAATACTGTAATAGATATGGATTACTTACTGTTTTTTCTGCTATTCTTCCTTAGTGTCATTTCATATTTTGTTTTATTTTATAATTTAAATCACAACACTAAAAAAATGTTGAAACATAAAGTTTGAATTTAATTTGATTACCGTTTCGATTAATAATTTATCTTATTTACAGCTATGCTTCACTCATTTGTGCTGAAAAATTTTAGATTTGGCAATATGTATGTGTAATATTTTATATGATCTACAGTTTACATTTGTCATGTTAATCTAAAATTGATTTGACTGATAATTTAGTTACCGGTGTGAAAGCAGCACCCAAAGATAGCACCCGAAATTTCCGAAGATAGCCGAATGACCATGGACGTTCGTTGACTAAGGTATACAAATATGATATTGATATTGTGAGTTCCAAGGCGTTATCTCATAGCAAGTAACATCATGGGGATGATACATAGTATCAGAGTTCTTCAAGAGATGCTTATCACTCAGAAAAAATATGATCAACTAGAAATAGGTCCCAGGGGGTAAAATACGAGGTAAAATATGATAGCACCCGAAAAAAATATTTTCCAATATCTCGGAAAATACATGCCGTTGCAACTTGCCACTTGGTATGTAGTTTCATCAAGGGATACACATCATGTAAAAAAAATATGATCATCTAGAAATGGGTCTCGGGGGGTGAAATATGATAGCACCCGAAAAAAATATTTTCCAATATCTCGGAAAATACATGCCGTTGCAACTTCCCACTCGGTATGTAGTTTCCTCAAGGGATACACATCTTGCGGAAAAAATATGATCGACTAGAAATGGGTCCCAGGGGATGAAATATGATAGCATCTGAAAAAAATAATTTCTAATATCTCGGAATCTTTATTGTGTATTATTTCAAAAGATTGTCGTCGCAAAAACCAATAACAAAAATTTAAGATATGGATAAATTTAGACAAAAACTAAAGCATAAAATAAAAACATTCGTCGAATGTTCATAACAGATGCCTTTATTGCAACGGTCCAGCGGAAAGTGAATATTACCAATGCATTATGTGCAAGAGACTACTACATATCAAATGTATTACATCGGCATCAGACACCGTGAACCTATTGCAAAGTTTAAAAATAGTTTGTGCAACTTGTGTCGACATGATTAAGAGAAAAATATCCTACAAAAATTTTAAAAAATCAAAAATTATGAAAGCTTCCCTGAGCGATTTTTTTATATCCATTTCAAGTTTATCAATATTACATTTTATAATATACATCAACCCAAAATTTTATTTAATTGCCGATCTCTGTATACATTAAAATGTAGACAAATTATTATAAAATATTTAAAATTTAAATGGAAATATTTCCTGGGACCCATTTCAAGTTGACCATATTTCTTCTGGGTGATACGTATGCCTTTAGGAATTCTCGCGTCAAGTGCCAAGTTGGCACGGCGTATATTTTCAGAGATATTGAATAATATGTAATTTTGGTTGCAATCATATTTCACCCCCTGGGACCCATTTCAAGTCGATCATATTTTTTTATATAATGTGTATCCCTGGAGGAAACTACATACCGAGTGGCAAGTTGCAAGGGCATGTATTTTCCGAGATATTGGAAAATATTTTTTTCGGGTGCTGACATATATCACACCCTGGGGCCCATTTCTAGTCGATCATATTTTTTCCACAAGATGTGTATCCTTTGAGGAAACTACATACAGAGTGGCAAGTTGCAACGGCATGTATTTTCAGAGATATTGGAAAATATTTTTTTCGGATGCTATCATATTTCACCCCCTGGGACCTATTTCTAGTCGATCATATTTTTTTTACATGGTATGTATCCCTTGAGGAAACTACATACCGAGTGGCAAGTTACAACGGCATGTATTTTCCGAGATATTGGAAAATATTTTTTTCGGGTGCTATCATATTCCACCCCCTGGGACCCATTTCTAGTCGATCATATTTTTTCCACAAGATGTGCATCCCTTGAGGAAACTACATACCGAGTTGCAACGGCATGTATTTTCCGAGATATTGGAAATTATTTTTTTCGGGTGGTATCATATTTCACCGCCTGGGACCCATTTCTAGTTGATCACATTATTTTTACATGATGTGTATCCCTTGAGGAAACTACATACCGAGTGGCAAGTTGCAACGGCATGCATTTTCCGAGATATTGAAAATAATTTTTTTCGAGTGCTATCATAATTCACCCCCTGGGACTCATTTCTAGTCGATCATATTTTTTTTACATAATGTGTATCCCTTGAGGAAACTACATACCGAGTGGCAAGTTGCAGCGGCATGTATTGTCCGAGATATTGAAAAATATTTTTTTCGGGTGCTATCATATGTTACCTCGTATTTTACCCCCTGGGACCTATTTCTAGTTGATCATATTTTTTCTGAGTGATAAGCATCTCTTGAAGAACTCTGATACTATGTATCATCCCCAGGATGTTGCTTACTATGAGATAACGCCTTGGAACTCACAATATCATTATCATATTTATATACCTTAGTCAACGAACGTCCATGGTCATTCGGCTATTTTCGGAAATTTCGGGTGCTGCTTTCACACCGGTAATTTAGTTTAACATTATTTATGCATGTTACTTTGCATCTGATTGAATAATACTTGTAATTGTGATATGTTAGTATTGGGTTTTTCGATACATTTAAGCAATTGATTGCTTTTAGTAGAATTTTTCGGAAAATATGAAAATAGAATTTTATTATACAGTGCTTTCAAAAAGTAACGAATAAATTCATTATTTTTGAAATTGAGAAGTTTTCGAAAAAATCCCCTGGCACGTCGATTTTGTTTTAAAAAAAGGCACTTTTTGACATACGACCCATATTTGTGACGTCATCGTTGTGCGATATATGACGTCATCGACAATTTTTTTAAATAGCAACCCCTAATTTTTACCATGCCATTTGAAAGAGCGTATCATTCTACATACATACGTCATGAAAAATTATACTGTTACCTACATAACAAAAATTTCAAGAAAATAATGTTTGAAGATTTCAAAATTTAATTTTCACAATAGTAGGACTTTGTATTTTGTACTATTTTACATTGAACTGTAATACCCGTATGTTAAATTTATATTTAACATCTAATATTCTGCCCTAAAAGGTTTTTTAAAATAATTTGGTAGAGAAAATAATATTAAAATAAAACTTAGCTGCGTATTTTTAAATGATCTCTATTATAATTAGTGTTTCAATATTTTCAGAAAACTCTTTGAGATGCGCTAAAGAGAAGTAAAACATATATTTAATAGCAACCTAAACATTTAATCAATATTTTTAGCAATTTTTCACTGACATGTAAAAGAATTTGGTATGCAATAAAGCGGGGCAATATAAATGGAAAAAATGGAACTGAATAGTACCCCAGAGTGTTATATTTAAATTAATGGTTTCGTAAAGCGTCAAAACTTTATGTTTATGCTGGATTAAGCTACCTTTGAATGATTTATCACTGGTATCGGTGTGAGGACATTTAAGGGAATGTGTCAATTATATTACAAAATAGATATCTGCGACTTACTATAAAGAGTTCCCTGGTTCCCTGCCCATTTGTTTTAGTAAATACTAATTGATTCAAGAAATTTAAAGTTAAAAGTATAAACATATCTATAACTTAACTTTAAATTTCTTAATAATCGCTCGCTAATGAAGTAGAAGTAACTGAAGGAAAATGTTCACATTTATTTTTGATATTACTTTTTTATCGAAACTTTATTCGATTTATCAGGTCAAAACAATACAAGTAGAAGTTAAATCGTGTAAGTTAAAAACCTGTAAAGTTCTATTTAAATTTTTGCTATGAATAAAAAGTAAATATGTATACCTAATATCTCTAATTTTAATAAAGAATATTTACATATAGTTCCCATATTCTAGCAAGCAAAGATATCTAACTCGTAATAAGTAAGTTTCATTCATAACGGAAGTTGTTGAGGTCATTGGGGTCAACCATGACGCTGGATTTAACCTTGAACCTGGGTTACTTTGTGCAAGAAGGACCTCGCCATAAGTGAGTAACCTTGGCAAATAGTATCAGCGTGTTAAAATCCACATGCCTATTTGCTTTACTCTGACCGGATTATTGAGATGTTGGAGTCTTGTGTATCCTTATGTTATAAATTTATGTTTCTAATGGCAACTTTAATATGACCCATGGGTAAAACCATATCCATCGTAAGATTTTTTACTCTTCCAGAATCAGGAAAATGAGGCTCCTTTATAAAAACGAAAGTTGACCTCTGAATGATCTTAAAAATGATGTTCAAGATGTTCAAGGTAAAATACAATACCAGATGGCGGTCCCTAATAACCTATAACTTTTGTAGAGGTCATTTATCCGATATCCTGTTCCAGCCTGAGAAGTTCAAGACAGATTTAACCTTCAGATGACCCCTAGAGGTCATTTTAACATTTTTCTCCGGAATTAGAAATGAAATATCGTTTGAAGCAAGAAAAGTTGACCTTCGAACGACCTTGATCCGTGACGTAACGTGACGGTGTCAAATAAACCCTCGGTTCGAATTCAGCGTTCTCAAAAACGTATAGTACATATGTTCTGATGGAGAGTAGCTTTCGAGTTAATTTTGTGGCAATATGTTATTATTTTATGTTTAAAAATGTACGTTTCCAGGTAGGATTCAATATTGGTTGTATATTGGGTAGCTATGTTGGTGAGATACAATCACGAGTGTTACAAGGTACTTACATGTGTTAGTTCTTAAGTACGGCTTCTGCAGCACTGCAGCACCACAACACCACACAGAAGAAAATGGTATATGGCAAATTCGGTAATTCAGTAATTCAGTAAATGACCTCCGATTCTGGCGCTGCCATAAGTTACAAGACGTATAATGGCAACTCATAACTCAACTTCTGCACGTCTTTGTGCTCCCATTAACTTATTAAAGTTACAGTCCTACAACATTTGTTCAAAACTTTATTTTGCATCTCTAATAATAACGATAATAAAGGGTGACTTAAATAATGAATAATCCTGTACAACCTTAGTTGTTACACTAGCGTTCGTCTTTTGTTAATAATGAAAACTTATACAGGGTGAGTCAGTCATAATGTCATGTCATTAATAATAAGATAAAATAGGGAAAAATTTGTATAATCCGAATACGCCATTTAAAAAAAAATTTAAATGCATATTTACGTTGAAAATAAATATTTTCAAATCATTATTTAAACCCCCTGTCGGTCTCACGCGACGTTGCAAAATTTAAATATTTTCCTATAGTGCCTACTTATTGTAATATGTAATTAATGCTATTAATTATTTTTTAAAAGTACGCAGTTACTATATTAAGTTTCAACATATAAAATATTTAATATTGAAATTACAAAACTCCGGATCAAATAAACCTTTCACATTTCATTACATAAATAGTGAAATAAAATCCAATACTCTAGGTTAAATTATTAAGAGAGGCTAAAACGATTTTTGTATTTAAATACAGACAGTAATAAAAAGAACTCATGTTGTCAACAAATAACAGTTCGAGACATATCTATTCAGTGATCAACAATTCGACAGTTCGAGTCTTGACTTACCGTAGTTAGGTCAATAACTTTGTTTTTAATGTCTACTCAATGTCAAACGCTGCAGAGCTTTAGGACCGCTAAATAATAACAGAAGCAAACAATAACTAAATTTGGATTTTTATAAACACCTGATGTAATCAATAGGAAATCATGAGAATTGGATAATAAATGCCAACCGCAGTAATCAGCGCTTACATCAGATAGACTGTAATCGACACACTCGAAACATTTTTTTCCGTTTTTCTGTTTTTTTTTTAGACCGAATACGTGGTGAAAATTAATGACATTATGACTGAATCGCCATGTATATGTAATACATACGATTGTATATGAGCAATAAAGAATATTAATATTATTTTCATTAAATAATAAATTACGGAGTATATTTAAAAAAAAAATAATAATTAAAATTCTGATATTAAGTACATATTAATAATTTTCCACTACTTTCACTAGCGATCCTGCTGACAATGTTTCCTGAAGTATCACCAATAGTAATATATTAAATTGTAGCATTTAATAATATGTTGTCAAGTGAAACAGAAGCGATATGAATACAGTCCTATCCAAACGAATAAATTCCCATAAACAGGTTAGCGTTTGCCCTTCTCCCTTACCATAATAGCTCTGTTGAAACAAGTAGTCCAACGCAAAATTGGATGAAATAAACAGTTTTATATGGCCTGGGCCCTTGGTGTAAATGTGTACAGTAATTTAGGATCAGAACGTTTACATCTGGGAATGAATAGGAACACCTTAAGTACGGTTATAAATTCCTGCAATAATATTCCACATTTCAGATGAGAATTTATTACCGGTTGAAATAAAACATACGAAACAGTTCAAGATTAATAGCCCTGTTGAACCGCTTGCATAGTTGTTCTATAGTCAAAAAGCCCACTTTAAGTTAGAATAATTTGGTGTAGCAATGCATCAAAGCCGACATTTAAAGCGAATGCATATCCCTAAGGAGTGTTCCTGAATAACGCAATCCTGACCGTTCGCCCTACAACATGTCCCTCAAGACTTTGCAGTATTGCAGGAATGTATTGCGAATGAACTGCGAAAATATCGCTCTAAGTTGTACACAAGTTTCCAACTAGATGCAGACGACTTATTGAATAGGTTACAATAAGTTATAGCAACCAAAGTTTGCGTTTGTCTCCAATTCGTGTTTATATGTTGCATGCTTAACTAATTATCATGCTATTATTATCTCGCTACATTGCACTACAAACTAAACTCTCTTCTGTAGATTAAAACACAAAATGGTAATAGAGATTATTAGGTACAGAGTAAAGTCAGTAGAGTTAGTGAATCGCCTGCAAATGGGAAATACTTTTCATTCAGTTGGCTAACTTAAAGCATCTCTAGAAATCAACAGCTGGTGAATGAAATATTTAATTAATCTCTTAGATAACATTTTAGTTGCATATGTCAACTTAGCATACGAGCATCATAAAGTTCAAAATTTAATAATAATAATAACAGAGAGAAACAATGTGATTGTTCACTATTTTTAAAATAGAATAGAAAACGGTTGTCCTATGGCCATATAAATACGTATTAACTATAAAAGTGCCTACATTTTTTTCTCAAAATAAACTAAAAATAAAAACACTGAAACTAACGAGGCCAAGCGGTACCTGCAGCAAGATTGGTGCTTGTGACGTCACACCTCGGAACGGGCCACCAGCTGGTGTACTTGTATATTTACATTCTACTCTTAACTTGAACAAAACTAATGACTCAATCCCCATAACTTTTCCTAGCAGAATTAAAATGAGATTCATTAAAAAAATAAATAAGATTGAGTTTCAAATCAATTTCTAAATGAAAAACTAAAATGTATCTGTTTTACAATTTTTAATGTATCGTTTTATACTGCTTATCTTTTGCAGAATAAGCATTTATTTCTACAAAATAGTATTGTTATTCATAATAGACATAAAGCTCAAGCTTGAAATTAATAACAAAATTGTCAATGAGATACTAATATAATTTACTTATAACTTTTTAGTATGATTTAGGCAGACAAATATTCATTTTTAATTAAGTCATCCATGTAATATTAATGTTATTAGCTGGCTCGCAAACCGAGAAATTTTTGGATATAACAGAAATGTGTGTGATATTATTATCATTATTATTATTAATTTAATTAGAAGGACAGAGGCACAATGCCTATAATGTCCAGAAGGTAACAATCATACCATACATTTAAAAATACATTGTATATCTCTTAATTAAAAGAAAAACTAGATTTATATTGAAAATCAATCATCATCAAAAACTTTAACTGCATTTATAAAAATTGGCCACCGATTATGCAACTTTTTCCGCATCATTTTTCCGACGTAGTAATGCTATTACATTTAAATTGTAACACCGAATATAATAAACTACTAAGGGTAAAAAAGTATAAAACAATACTTACAGTTTCCATTTTATACCACTGTCTAATTCAAGTCTTTGCACATTGTTAAAAGTTCAAAAAGCGCACACAGAGCACAGACCTAGCAGATTATTACATAAAAACCTAACATAATTATTAATTCCCGTGCGCTAACCTGTTCCGCAGTGTGACGCCATAAAGCGTTTCACGCTTGCAGACGAATATTTATACTTTATTAAGGTTTTTCCCATACACCATACAACTAATTCTATGATTTTTGTAAAAATTTGCAGATTATAAGAATATTTTTAACTATTTTAAGACTTTAAACATAATTTATTTTTTTAACATCTCTATCTCCAATCAGAAGAAAAGAACAAATAAATTACTGTCGTTCTTCTCAGTTGTAACACTGAAATAATGAATGTCATTATAGAAACCGACATTGTTTTGTCGTTTCGAGGTAACTGATATTTGGCTGTAAGTTATACCTACTATTGTAACACATGTGAACTAACACCAAAGTAACATTAACTGAATATGGAACTTTCAAAGACAAACTATGACATAACCTCCAACAAATTTGTTATATAAAGTTTATAGTACCTGCAACGTTTTTTCAACGATTTCCGGTTAGTTTTCAATGATGTGACTTCTGGTACCTCTTCTGGTCTGGGAGACGTCTCAGTTCCAAGTGGGACGGCCTTTGAGTTTTTAGAACCAGAAAGTGGTAAATGATCGAAGCAACAACGTTATTAAATTTGATGTCATGTTATTAAAATATGACTACAAAATTTCAATTACTTTCAAGTGGTTTTGATAGTTGCAGCGACGTTCACGGCAATCTTCGGACGTACCGCGCTCAGGATGAATAACAGGAAAATTGTTACTGAAAAGTGGCAGTGCGAACTTTACCGCGACTTTTTAATAATGCTACAGCCTCGTTTAATACATTGTAGTAAATATTACTTGAAATTTACTTATTGGTAGTTCTCGTTACGGATGCTAAAGTATCAATAACTTTCAAGTTGCGTCTCTTAGAGCAAACGACTTGAAAGTAAGATATGCGAAATGTGTCATTTTGACAGGCAAGACTTAGGTCACCATTATTGCAAAATATTAAACTTAACTTCCCAAATAAAACTTTTATCATTATTTCTGCATCAAATTTTAGACAAAATTTTAATTGAAACATGTACACTTTAATTAAAACGTAATGGCGCGTGCTAGATTTGGAAGTTTGTTAATAAAACTTCATTCGTTTTAATTTTGGGGTTCAGACCACCGTACAATAATATTTACTTCGAAGTATCTAAATGTTTCATTTGCGTAAGTAATACGTACTGGAGATTGAATACCTATGTAGAGAAAAATGTAACTATATTAGCTGCCAGATAAAGCATGCAACATACTAATATGGTGGGAGATGGATGAAGTTCCTTAAAAGTTGCAGTTTTCACACCGCGACATCACCTTCACAGAACCACCACAACGTCGTTGGAACGTGGCCGTACAAGTTCTGGAAACGTTGTCAGGACGTATCAGGTACCAAAAACTTATTCCCTATTTCCGTCGTAAGCACATAATGGGAACGTTTCTATTACGTACCTATCGCTAGTGGGAAATACTTTAAAGTACCTACAATAGTTGTAGCTATGTTCCAATGGCTAGTTGGAATATCTATTTCAATTCTAGATTAGATACTGTTGTAGACAAATACTATTTTATTGAACCAAAAAATTGAAATTTTTGAGTTTAGATATATAGTATTTTTTCCATATCAAAGTTCGTTATATTATCTAATTTATAATTTTTTCTATTCCATGAAAAAATTTCATATTTTATGATCACTGTGTATAATACACAGAAACTAATATAAACGTATTATTTTTCGAATGCAAAATTTCTTTCTCAAATATTTTTGCAGACAAGTATTTTGTAGCCGAATCAATTTTTAACTAACTATAATAATATTTATAAAATTAGATGTAGGCACTTTCATTCTGTTGTCAAGAATTGTAAGCAATTAATTTTCAACTTTTCGTTGATACAATAAAATTTGTTTGGAGATTATAAAACCATTAGTCTCTATAATAAACGCTTTATTAGATAAGTACTGTAAAATAAAAGAGTTTAAATATAAAAATTGTCTCTATTTAATCACAGCTGTGGCACAAGTGGCAGCTGCGTTAAATTAGTGGAAATTATAAATTAATATCTTCATTACTTTTGAAGTTACAACTGCCTGAAAATAAACAGAACAGTAACTGGTGTATGCATTACTTAGTGAGGCTGAAAATAAATTTTAAAAATTATAGTGAGAATGTAAAGCTGTATAGTCTATTTCCTCGATATAACAAAATATAAAAATATTTAAAAGACACCGACTGTAAATAGTGCGATAGAGTGGTGCAATATAATTTCAAGCAAATGACATAAAATTCATTAAAATATGTGGATATATGCATAGTATATATCATGCCTATGTAAGTCATCTAACTCGATATTTTTCAAAGCGGGTGGTCATTAAGGAAATATTTTACATCTCCGTCATCAATCAGTGTTTATTTTACCCCAATCGAAGTCACTGCTCGAATATAAAAACTCATTTCGGCCTGTCACTATTTAGAATGCGACGTTGTAACATTTCACTTAAGTAATAACATTTTTTTCGTAGGCAACAAACTTGGCAACTATGCAGTCTCTCGTCTACCAACTCACCGACATATGTCCTTCCTGAACACTGTAGGAAAGGCAAAGAGGGCAGTTAAAAATGCAACTTAGACCAATTTTATGCACGCGTTTTTCTCATCTCAACGCGGAGTTGAAAAAAACGCCGCGTTTCAAGATACCCTGAACAGAGTTACTCCGTTTATGCATTTTACGCTCGTTTATTTGGTCTCGCGTTTTCAATTCTGTAGCGATGGCTTTCCAGAACGCTTGGCGACACGCGTTCCGAAAAAGCTCAAAAGTATATCGGCGTTTTTATGCAAAGCGCTCTTTGTCGCAAGTCCAGTGGCTCTGTCTGTCAAGAATAGTTTTAGCACAGTTTGTTTTAGTTTTTGTTTAGCTGTTGATCAAGCGGGACATGTATGCAATGGACGCAATTGATATTGAAATATTTATTGATACCATCAGTGCAAATCCTGTTATATGGGATTTGTCATCAGAATGTTATAAAGATACATGGATCCATTTTCATGTACTTCACTGACTACTGTGTGGCATGAAACTGGCGACAACTGAAAGAATACGCGTGCATAAAATGGAGCAGAAATATGCCGCGTTTTTCTCAATTTCGCGTAGAGGGTAGAAAAACGCGTGCATAAAAGAGGTCTTAGAGTATTACTTGTTTACTGTGCTGGCAATACAGGACAATAATTTTCAGTGTTAGGTGATTTCACAGGATCGAGCGTATTATAATGTGTGCGTTCGTGATATATTACATGTTTTTAATTACTGTTATCTTATTATTTATTTATTTACTACACAAATCCAACAGAATGTACATTCTATTTACAGCGCCGGAAAAATAACATAACAATAAAAAAATTACATATGACACACATGACAAATGGCTAAAACAAAGACTTAATTTGACTAAATTTATAGTTTAAAATATCAAGATTATTTTCAATATATTGATAGTTACGACACATAGTATAAAACGATGAGTTAAATAATACATTAGTCCGGGCATTTCCGAGATAGAACAATGATGCAGAACGAGTTGATCTGGTAAATGCCTTAAAACTAATCATTTCAAGGAATTGAGGACAGTCAATTAGGCCAATAAAGTATTTGTATAGAATTACTACGCTTTGCATGTTTCTGCATTGTTGTATTAGCTTACACTCAAAACGATTTAACAATATATCATGATCGAGCCAATTGGGAGGTAGAAGTGATCTATTTTAAAGCTCAAACATTTCAAAAATTTTCTCTGAATAGCTTCGATACTGTTTATATGTACATCGAAGGGCTCCAAACAACACTAGCATATTCCCATTTAGGTCGGACTAAAGTATTATACAATGTCATAAGGCTACTCAAATTACCAAAATCTTTAGAGTTGCGTATAACAAAGCCTAGCATTTGTGAGGCATATTCTGAATGTGATCTCTAAAAGAAAGATGGACGTCAAAGGTTACTCCTAGATCTCTAAACTTATCTGCGCGAATTAGATTGTTTCCATTGATGTTATAGTCAAACAAAATTGCATTAATTTTCCTGATATATGAGACAACTTTGCACTTATTGATGTTCAGTTGTAATTTATTTTTATCGCACCATTTTTGAATATTATTTAAATTATTCTGAAGACATAAACAATCAGCATAGCTATCTACTCTATAATATAACTTCATATCGTCAGCGTAAAGAAGAGATAGGCAATGCAGTTCATTAACAATATCATTAATAAATAGGATGAATAGTAAGGGCCCAAGCACTGAACCCTGAGGAACACCTGACAGGGCTGTATAATAATTTCATCTAAAATCTAAGTACTGAACAAACTGACATCTGTTACACAGATATGATTGAAGAAAATCAACTAACTAAACACGAAAACCAGAGGAACACAATTTAGTCAGAACACACCATCATCGAGACACTCAAAAGCCTTACAAAAGTCTGTGTAAATAACGTCCTTCTGACTACCTTCATCTAAATTTTCAGCTAAGTACTGTGTGATGCACATTAAGTTGGAATTATAATTATTATTGTAAATATATAATTGTTTAAATAGTATTGTGAATGCTATATTAGTGTCGTGAGTACTCAGTGTTATGTTGTGAGTGAGTGGAACTGCGAACACCTGTTCTCGCCGCTTAACATCGAACACCAAAGTATTATAAGTTATTTCCATATAGATATCTCCTCTCAAACTTTACATTATTCTTCCCTGTATCTCCAGACTTAGGACAACAGATACAAGTGACGTTAGTTGTGACTCTGTGAGTGATAGTGTGTTTTTTTAATATGAAAAATAAGTAAATTTTTTGCTGTGCTTTTACGATGTCGTTGTCATGTAGTATATGATGTATGTTGGAAATATATTTGTTTTGTCTATGTATCACTAGGATATAAATACATCCAAAAAATATTTGTGTATAGTTGTTTTCTATTATTTTTTTGTTTTGTTTTTATTTTAAAGATGTATAATGTAACTTATTAATTATTTTTTTCTCTCTGTTTTTTTTTTGTTCCTCTTATGTACCCTTATTTTAACCAATCCTAATCCCACTCTCCTGACAGAGAACGCTCCTACTTCCTCATGGTCCTTACTGGGAAATAATAATTAAAAGTTATCTAATAACATCCAATATTTAATCGAAATATGTAATTAGCATTTGTTTTTTTCCAAACAGTCACATTTACATTTATTACTGTATACTTCATTTTATTTTAAATTATTATAGGCGAAATTGCGCGAATACTGGTATATAAAGTAAATACGGTCCTGTCTACTCTTACCAGCTGGACGCAGAAGCCTTTGATGTGTTTATGGCAGTTCCTTATGTCGTTTTTTATTCCTTTATATCGGTGATATAAACTGTAGCTGCTTTTATTTCAGCGTTTCCTTCTATTTTACAGAAGAGTTAGTTGAAAGTGGTGGTGATTTAAAGAAGACAACTTTTATCAAGTGGTCACCGCAGGGGTTCCACAAATCTTAGCTTACTAGTACTGCACATCCTGTATTTATTCCGACAAGCCTGTGTTTACCAATGGTATATTTGCCTAACACACGGAAGGACCTGACATTTACATGTCTAATGTGTATACATAAATAGTTTAAAGAATAAATTAGGTGTAGTTAATCTAGAGGGCCATAAGTCACCCTGTACGCTGGTAGAATAAAAAAACTATTAATTTATGCGATTCACATTTTACGTATTGCATAATTACACGAACCTTGGAGAGGAGCTATTAAAAAAGAAAATGGGGTAATAAAAATGATGAAAGGGCGCTTTATTCATTACTTCTTTATCTGTGGCTCCTGACATTTTCATATTTGGTCCCTAATTAGTAATGTTATCATGTTTTCTAGTGAAATTTATTTTCACTGGCGAATCTGGGAGTACTGATAAGGATTTCTTTTTCTTTTCAGGTGAGTAACACTTCAGTGTCGAGTTTATGCGCATTCTTCTAAGCGATGCCTTTCGCTGCAAAAGGTAAGAAATATACCTTAAAAATTGTGCATGAAGATAACTGTTACCCAATATTTTTGACTGTTATTTAAAATAACATTATTTTAATTGAGACTTTTTTTACTACAGTACAAAAATAATGTGAAATTGTAGCTAATTTTCTTAATATCTATAGGGTGTTTGTTAAAGAATGGGAAATACTTAAAGGCTAACTTCCTTGTACGAAAATAAGGTGATTTAAGTCAACTTACCTTAGTACAGCTTCCTTAAAACTTTCTGAGACCTATAACTCTTAAGGAAGAAAAGTTGTACTAAGCTAACTTAAATCGTCTTATTTTCATCCAAGTAAGCCAGCAATGGTGCATTTTACCGACGTGTAACAAATATAGCTTTTTTAAAACTAATACAATGTTGGTTCAAAATAACTAATCATTTTCCAAATAGGTCCTTCCAACATCAACGAAAATATACAGTGACACAGGTGCTCAGAACGCCCTGTATATTTAATATAAAAATCACATATTCTTGTACAAAATTTGAATACGATTACCCAATAAATTTGCGTAAAAAAATTAAATAAAATATTTTCTCGGGCCTATAACTTCTTATGGAAGCAAGATGGTACTAAGTTGATTCAAATCACTTTATTTTCGTCCAAGGAAGCAAGCCTTAAAGTATGATTCATTATTTAATAAACACCCTGTATACACAGCAAAGAATCGGCTTTATATGCTACTCTTGGGAAGTAGTAAAATAATTTTATGTAAAATTTTGCACATTTTATTTGTAAAAATGTTCAGTGTCAAAATATTTACAAAAATCTTAAAGGGAAAGTCTAGAATTTTAATTATTTGATCAAATTTACACCAACATCAGATATTTATCAAATCCAATTAATTTAAACCAGTGGTAAACCCTTATCCCTTCCCAATTATAACCTCTGTTTGATATCCAATACGCATGCAAAATACGATCACGCGACTAGTGAACATTATTTGTTGCAGTTGTTTTATTTGGTAAGAGTGGTAGTGACTGTATTCAAATAAATTGTTTTCCAGCCATTTATAATAAAAATTTGGAACCATCTATTAAAGCAATGCCGAGAATTTCCCATAAATTATGAACAATTTCAAATACTTACATTATTAGTATAAAAAAAAATATATTTCTATAGAGATATCCACAAAATATTTTTATTAGAACTTTTTTCTTCTACAGGGAAATATACAACATAATATTTCCCTGTAGAACGAAAAGGTCCCACTAAAAATATTTTATATATTATGTACAGTGAGCACATTCATGTATTTTATGGTTATTTTATGTATCTTCAATTAGTGAAAAAGGCATTAGCATTTCGTTTACATTTCTTAATGTATTTTAATGCCTGTTATCCTTTTATCTGTGACAGAATAATTAAAAAATTTTAGGGGACGCTAACTGTTAGTTATTCATAAATAAAATTATGTTACAGTATACAGTATTGTCATCCAGAACTCTGACTTACAAAAAAAAAAGGAAACTCAGCAAATCAACTTACAATTTTTCAGATTGTAACAATTACGAGCAAAAGGCTTGCGTTATAGTCATTAATGGTTAAATAATTTCTGGACTAGTTACTTCTACGTCGGTTTGACCCATAAAAATGCCGATCACTCTCTTTTTCAGAATTGCCTTTCAAACTGGACATTAGTTAGTTTATCTGGCCAGTATGTAACTTAACACTTTGATATGATATCCACGATATTTCGATGCATGGTTTGAAATCACCGAGCTGTGATGTTTCGTTTTCGTTCCTTATCTTACTTCTCTTCTCTGTTTCATCAAAATCTTAATTTTATCCAGGTCTGCTGAATGTCCTTTATCCTTCATATGTTCTGTAATTGTTGACTTCTTACTGTAGGTTTCCTTTTTTCCCTCGTATTACCACGTATCCTTGTTTCTCCAATAGCTACCTTACTGAGTCTTTTGTATACATCAAGACCTCGAAATATACTGTACTTGCAGCTAGCTTCAGGAAAGTCTGTTTCTATCTTCGTTAGGATGTTGTAGATGGTATTAACATTGTGTTTTCTTAAAACATGACCTATATTATCAGCGCATTGTGTATAGGGTAGAAAGGTTGTTCCCAGATATTACTCTCTTTGCTTAATAGACCTTTTGATGACTCTTTCCATATTTTCCACTACAGGGACATACACAACAGATATAAACATTCGCTATTACACAATTAATTATATAATTTATTTAAACGTAAACACTATGAATTCGAATTACTACTTGTTTTCGTATCAAACGTAAGCAACAGTTGCAACAAGTGTTCATTAGCTACTCGTATGCGTATAACAAACGGCGGTTATAGTTGGGAAGCGAATAGAATTTACCCGCTCTTGTTTAAATGTTAAATTCGATTTGGTAAATTACTTATGTTGGTGTAAATTTGATCAAATAATTAAACATTTTTATTTTACCCTTCAGATTTTTGTAAATATTTTTACATTTCGAACATTTTTCAGATATATATGTTAAATTTTACGGCACATTATTTTACTACTTCCAAAATAGTATCGTGTAAAGTAGGTTTCCTGTTGTACAACGAAATACATAATATCAGAAAAAGGTCAGTAATCTTGTCTCTATTGAAAAATAGACAGCTTATATTTTTAATACACAGGCACCTCTCCTTATTGCGTAAGTGGTTGTGTACCTATTCAGAATGACTGTACCAATTATACAAAATTTTATTATGATTATATATGTGTATGTCAATGTGGTTGTGTTCCTACAAATAAAATCATTTATAATTACCACAGTTCACATTTTACCTAAAACCGCTTATGTGGCAAATATATTGTTTATAAATTCATTTAATATGCAACAGTTTTGATATATATTTATTTTTAATTTGTTAAAACAACATTGTTAGTCATTATTATAATTGGTAATTCATTCACTGTTACAGTACTATAACAATAATCAGATTAGTAAAGAGTACTTGAGAAAATGTTCAATAAAGCAAATATTATTTTATTAGTAATACCAGTGAAATAAATATATACTATATGTATAGGGGGACTCAATCATGTCATTAATGTTAGAGAAATATAGGTAAAAATGAGTATAATACAAAGACCATTAAAATAAATTTTAAGCGCATATTTACCATAAAAGATATACAAGGTGTCCTGAAATTAATGGGACACAGAGCAAGAATAGATTCTTTACATCAAAATAATGCGATTAACCCAAACTTACCTTGGTCCATTTGTGGCTAATAGAAAAGTTACAGGATGTTAAAGGTCAAATTTTGAATTCGAAATTCTTAAAATTCTTAGAAAATTTTCAAAGAATTCATTTGATAATTTGGATTAGGGGGTTGTCTGGAACGAGAAAAACGAATCCGTACTTAATTTTGCTGTAGACGCTAGAGGGCGCTACGAAATGTACTCTTGGTTGATAAAAACTGGTTATAACTTTTTTTATCAATGTGTGAACGAAAGTTTTAATAGAAAAATATTGTTCTGTTTTTCACGAATAAGATATACTTGTTTTCGAATTTCGAATTCAAAATTTGAACTTTAATGCCCTGTAACTTTATTGTGTCCCATTAATTTCGGGATACCCTGTATATAAATCATTATTTAAACCCCTTTTGAGACTGTTACTGACCGCAGGCGGCCTGCATTCATTCAGAGATTCTAATTCAACTTGGTGTCGCCTGATGTGACGTTGCCAAATTTAAATATTTTCCTAATATTGAACGTTATAAATAAACGGTTGCATTAACTATTGAAACTCTTCTTTTTTTATTGACTTCAACAATACAGTAGGCACTCAAAAATAATCAGACTATGGAGGAGCTTAGAAAGCAGCCATTTAGAGAAAAGTTGTTGGTTATATTGCATTTTAATCCCAGAATGCAATTGAAACCAAAACGGAATGTTTGAAATTGGACCATAGAAATCATATGTTTCTACGAATTGGACGTAAAACTTTCATATTTTGAAAATCCCGCCCATTAGTGTGCAACCAACTTATAAACGCTAAGTTACTGCAATATTATCAGACTGCGTTTCATGTTGTTAATAAAGTTGAGATCACATGCACACTGATTTTGAAACCAAATGCAAAATTCAACTCAGTTGAAAACAGCTTCTAGGTATCAAATTCTAGAGCGGATATGGCGTTTAAACGCTCACATCCGCATATTCGAAAATAGTCCAAAGACTAATAACAAAACAGTTGCTATCTACACTTAACAGTCCCAAATAAAGGAAAGGGGTCACCACGAGTCACAAACTAGGAAATGCAGAAATATTTTAAATGAACAATAATTACTTAAACAGCATGCCTTTTAAAGAAAATTGCAAAGAATACTAATTTGTTCAAAATAACCAAAATTTCAAGCATCTTACGTTATTTTTGATAATCAAGACAGTGGAGTACCATTTTTATTGCTAATAAATGAAGAGTGTCACAGAGCTTCTACATCACTTGATAATGGCAATATTTAAACATCCTTAATAAGAATTATTGTTGTTTTATCACGAAGGGTTTCCAAGAAAATAAAAAATTTATACAAATTTATAAATTTTTGACTGTCTGGATCTCGGAAACAGTGAACTCTTAGATATAGGTATATTTGGGTAAATCTCAACACTGTACAACACCATTTCCGAGGATGCCAGTGATATCTGAGGCACTCTGTATAAAATAGGAAAATTTGACTACTGTCGAAATAAATTAAATAGACCCCTAAGTTTGGAAATCGATATTAAGAAAAGGGGCGGAAAAATTTGGACCATTTACAGGGTGTCCCGATTATACTTCAACAAGACTGAGATGTAAATTGGCCTTGAAAAAATAGTGGGGGTAGTTCATATAATATTTTTTATTTTAAAGTCGCGATTCCGAGATACAGGGTGTTGAAGTTGTTATATTAAAGATGGTTTTTTTTAGTTATCTTTCAATCGGCTAAAGATAAAATTTTCAAAATTTGTGCACGAGTAAATATTATCAACCGTGCGTTAAGAAAAACGCAGAAACTATTTCCTTACAAAAGTCAGGGACGGGCAGTCTGGGGGCTATAATTTAGAAAAAAAAATAGGGTGAAAGTCAAAATTTCTTAAATTTTCAATCGGTTTTAAAAACTTCAATACACTTTGGACCCGTCTTACCCAGTTTCTGCAAACTAACACAAATGTTTCTGTTTCTTGTTCGTTTTGAACTCGCAGCAACTATGATACGTTTCCGTAAATCATCAATGTATGTATCCACTTCGGTACGATACACTTCATTTTTTAAATATCCCCACAAAAAGAAGTCCAAATGATTTAAAGTCCGGAGATCGTGGTGATCATGGTACCGATCCTCCTCGTCCAATCTCTTGGTATTAATGCTTGGAAATGCTGTACATGGGCCTCGTGTATGATACCTCCATCTCTTCCACGATTCGATTTCAAATTTCCCTCGCGTTGCAGTACATTTGCACTAAATGCACACCGCGGTAGCTCCATTTGGCACATGTTTACCGGAAAATCGTTCTGCTAAAGCATTTTCACAGTTTAATAAATTTGACAATATTCATTAACTCCGAATTACTACTATATATATATATATATATATAAGCCATTTTTGGCACTTAAAAAACTAATGTAAACACTGGTGTCACAAAAACCTTACTGTCTGCAAATAGTAATTGGATTTTAATATTCGGAATCGTCTGTCTAGAGACTACAGTGGCCCAGCAAAGGTTGAAAATACTACAACTTTAATAATGTAATAAATATATTGTACTGTGAATAATTGTTCTTCAAAACGTGGTTTCCTTTTTCCATTGTTCAGAGGATAAGGCAAGGTCTGTAATTTATATTTCATCAACTAATATAAAGAAATAGGTTAAGATATAAACTTTTACGCGTTACGTCTAAAAAAATTAGAATCTTCCTTTGAAACATTGTATTTGGGCGTTATTTTAAATTATAAACAATTTGTTTACGAAATTAAAGATTTACTTTTGGTTTAAACTTTGGTTTTACGAACATTTTGTTTAAAACATAGTATCCTAATCAAATCAGTACAGAATTTTAAACAATTTATGAATGAATTACTTTGGGTAACCCCTCTAGATAAAAATAGCCAAGAATATGGCCACAGATCATTGGATGGCGGTCTTATGGTGTAAACATAGCAGTTGCTTAGTAGTTTTAATACTTTTAATTGTGTTAATTCTTAATCAACTGTTGTAATCCAGTGTAGAATATAGCAGATATAATTTTGAATTTAATTATAAAACCGATATCGATGTTATAGTCTATAGGCAGCGGCCGAAATTGTGGACTAATAGATAATATAAAAACACTATTACTATTAAGCGTATAATATTTTTATAAGAGATTAGACATTATTTACCTCATTATTACTGTGCCGCTTTCTATGCAGAACGATACTATACTCACATTTACGGCACCACGATAAAGACTCAGTCAAACTGAAGCCCGATGTATTCTCTGTCTCTGTTTATTACATTGTAGAAGACAGTATTTTGGTGTGTGTAAACCGTGAGCGTTAGTACATGGCTTAACCGAAGTTAAAACGCCATTAGAATATGCGTACGTTGGGGGATTTGCTCCTATTCGCGGGGTGTTATTTATATAGTTATATTAAATTATAAAAATAAATTATTGCAACCGTGAAGTTAACAAATAACGGTTAAAAATGGATCAAAGTGCCAGTTCTAGTAAAAGGTCTGTTAGTAATCGACATAACCTATGTAAAGGACAATTGATAATAATAAAAAACGTATACGAAGGAATACGAGCGCGAAACTCTAACATAAGTGTTAGTGAAGCTGTTGATATGTGTAGTTCGTTAACAAAAGTGTCAGTTTCTAGTGTATATCGAGTGTGGAAGTAAATCCAAAGATGAAGACAATAGAAGCACGGGGAAGAAAAAAAAACAGAAGTCGATGATGACGTAAAATACGCCACTCGCAGGAAAATTCATGGATTCTTCTTCCGAAATGAAATACCGACGATAAAAAAAATTCAAGCTACGATAGCTGCAGATGAGGGCATGCCTCAATTATCTGACAAAGTTCTTAGAAGAACAATGCATGACATGAATTTTTGGTTTTTAAAACGAACTCGTAAAAGTATGCTCGTTGAAAAAGATGAAATTGTAGTATGGCGAAGAGAATATTTATAAAAACTAAGAGAATTTGGTGCATCGGGCAAAAAGATATATTACATGGATGTAACATGGGTAAACGAAGGTTATACGGTATCAAAAGTTTGGCAGGATGATAACGTTCGAAGTAAAAGAGAAGCATTTTTACATGGATTTTCAACAGGATTAAAGGTGCCTTCTGGAGAAGTACGTAGTAGGTTAATAATAACACATATTGCAAGCGATTCGGGATTTTTATAAAATGGTTTACATGTTTTTGAATCACGGAGGACGGAAGATTACCATGAATATAGGAACAGTATTTGGAAAATGGTTTGAATCTATTTTATCATATGTAGAACCAGGAGCAGTTGTTGTGATGGATAACGCAAGTTATCATAGCAGATGAGTCGAAAAGTTACCGACATCAGCATCAAGGAAAGCAGATATTATTAAATTGTTAAAATCAAAGAATATTGAATATACGGACACCATGCTCAAATCACAATTATTAAAAATTGTCCATAGAGAAAAAGGTCGATATATTAAGTATATAATAGATGAGATGGCCAAAGCGCGAGGAATTCATATGTTCCGTTTACCGTCATACCATTGTGAATTAAATCCAATAGAGTTAGTTCGGGCACAAATAAAAACCGAAGTAGCACGAAATAATACCACCTTTAAATTAAGTAATGTGAAGTTATAATTACAGGAGGCCATTAATCATGTCACTGCTGAAACATAGCGTAAGTGTATTGGGGATATGCAGAAGGAGGAACAACGTATGTGATCTAGATACAACAGTAGATGTTTTGATAGACCTACTCGTTATCCATTTAGGGGAAGATGATTCAAGTGACAGTGATAGCAACATCTCTACTGATAGTGTTAATTAAATACAATGAAGTGAGAACTTTGCTATATAGTGGCAGTAAGGCAAAAGTGTTACAGTGAAGATTAAATTGTGATAGTGAAGTGAATGAGCCGGGTGGTGGTGGTCATCGATGCCCAAGAGGGCATCGTTTTATAAGATATATTTACAATGTTGGTAAGAATCTTTTCAGTTTGTCTTGATAAAGTTTCTAAATTAACTTAGGTACACCGATATACAAGATAAAATCTTTAAATTCTAAAATATTCTTATTATTTTTATTATCTATCACTGTTTCTACTCTTAAAATAATGGATATTATGTAATGCAATTATTTTTGTATATTTTTTATATCTGATCGCATTCAAATTTAGTACGCCTATGAAATGTTGCTCCCCGCACGCTTCGCCCGTCGCGCTTGTCTACAAGCTAGCGATTAGTCACTCTCTACAATTTTGGAAGTCAACTATAGATGTATACGTTTACTTACTTTATTTTCTATAAGTAAATTTTAAAACTTAAGACTAGTGTCATTTTTACTAATTACATTTTTTTTATGAAAGTACGAAATGAAATTAAAACATGCACATTAGTTTACAAAATAGATATATAGGTAACATAATCAGAAACCCCTGTTACACTATTAGGTGTGTGTTTTTTCCTATTTTGATTTAAACCCTTTGCTTCCTTCCGTATTTTAATTCTTCTTTAGGATTTTCCCAATTAAGCTATTCCACGTCTAACTTGGTCACCCTCTCTTTTTTAGCCACAACTTTCAACTTCCAAATTCTCCTCGTCGGTCTCCTACTGCTGAGGGCGGGTTGTAGGAAAGAGAGTTAAGAATTAAACAGTTTTTTACCACACATTTATTTCCAGCGTTGTGTCTAACGAAAAAAAGTAAGGAGCCTTTTTCTGTTGTAAATTGAACAAGGATTCTAGATACGTACCATTTTTTTCATTAAAATTTCCCGAAGATCTGTCCATACGAACGCCACTGGTGGAAGAAAATAATATTTTTTACGCAAAAATATGTATCTAGATTATCAAATTCAAAGGTTCCAAATTTCATTTAAATATGTAAAGTAGTTTTAAAAATATTAATAAATTTGGAACTATTGATAAACATTTTGACACTCTGTATCTTTGTAACGAAGCATTTCTCGAATATAGTTTGGTTCTCTGTCTGCCTCTAAAGTTTCCGCTTTCGAAAGTGGACCACCCTGTATACGACTTCCAAGAGTAACTAACAGAATACTTAAATAAACTTTATACATTTTTCTATAACCGTTTTATAATATATGTATTTATTACATTACAAATATTTTATTTATACAGTATGCGCCAAAAGTATGGAATAAATTCAATAAAAACGAAACAATTATTTTTTGGGAAAAATCCTCGAACAGGTCGATTTTTAATTTAAAAAATACATATTTTAGCGTAAAATGCGATTTTCAAATGTCATTTGCTTTCGAGTAATGACGTCATCGATTTTTTTTTAAATGGCAACACCATATTTTTTTCTTTGATTCTGAAAGATCGTTTAATTCTCTATCAGACAGTACTAAAATTTTGTTCTTTTGCATAGGAAAGTTTTCAAGTAAATGACGATTGAATGTTAGAAAACGTAAATCAATTAAAATAAAGCAAAAACGTTATCAAGTTTAGTTTTTCGAATTCCATAGTTCTTTTATGGATCATGTAGGTAAAATCTTTGCAAAATATCATTGTCACATCGCCTTTTTAATAAGTATTGTAAGCGACATAGAAATTATTATTCAATTTAAAGTATTATGGCACATTTAACTGTTACTCAAAGAATTGAAATTTTAATTCTTATCGGATGCGGGAATATGACTAGAACTCAGCGGGAAGTTTGCGATTTATTTAATGAAAAATATCCAAATCGCCCTATCAGCCAATCAACAGTCAGTAAGGTAGAGTGTTAATTTAGAGAAACTGGCAATGTTGTAAATATTCCAAAACCTGGACGTCCAGGCATTAATGAAAATCAGAAACAGAACATTTTGATAAGTATGGTGGATAATCCTCATAATTCTTCACGATTGGTTGCATTAAACAATGACATTAGTCAGAGCACAGTGCTACGTATCTTGAGGAAGGAAAAATATCATCCCTACAAAATTCAACTTGTGCAGGAACTCAATGAAGATGATCCCGATCGCCGCTTACACTTTTGCGAAATTCTAATGGATTTATGTCAAGGAAATAGAAATTTACACCGGCAAATACTTTTTTCAGATGAGGCCACATTTTGTCTGAATGGTACAGTAAACCGTCAAACTTGCAGATATTGGAGTCGGGAAAATCCTCATTGGATGGCAGAGGCACATACCCAACACCCTCTGAAATTAAATGTGTGGGCTGGAATAGTTGACGACAAAATAGTAGGGCCTTTCTTCTTTGAAGTAACCCTTACAGGACAAAGATATTTAGAGTTTCTAGAAAATTACCTTGTTCCAGCCCTTGCAGTCATTTTTCCTAACGATAATGACCCTGACATTCCTGACGATACCATATGGTTTCAGCAAGACGGTGCACCTCCGCACTATGCGCGCCCTGTACGAGATTTTTTGGACAACTGTTTTCCTGGGAGGTGGATCGGCAGAACGCGGACCGATAGAATGGCCTGCAGGATCGCCAGATCTTAGACCTCTTGACTATTTTTTATGGGGATACTTGAAGTCAAAAGTGTACATTAATAAACCACGTAATTTAGAAGAACTCCAAAATCGCATTCGGGACGAAATACGCAGAGTTACCCCAGAAATCATTCATAATGTGCAAGAAGAATTTCTTCAGAGACTTGCGCATTGTCAAGAAGTTGGTGGATGGCAATTCGAACATTTAATTTAAGTATAAAAGTTAATCAATTGTATTTTATTTTACATACCTTAGAATTGTTTTCTAACATTCAATCGTCATTTACTCGAAAACTTTCCTATGTAAGATGGCAAAATTTTAGTTTAGTCTGATAGAGAATTAAACGATCTTTCAGAATCAAAGAAAAAAATATGGTGTTGCCATTTAAAAAAAATCGATGACGTCATTACTCGAAAACAAATGACATTTGAAAATCGCATTTTACGCTAAAATATGTATTTTTTAAATTAAAAATCGACCTGTTCGAGGATTTTTCCCAAAAAATAATTGTTTCGTTTTTATTGAATTTATTCCATACTTTTGGCGCATACTGTAGAATAAGCAGCCTTACATTACACTTTCGGAATATCCTTCGTATATAAATATTTCCCAATTACAAAGAAATTACTTTTTTGTCCCACGTAATTGGCTATTTTTGCGACAGTATTGTCGACATAGTGGTACAACTTATTCAGTAGATTTTAGCTGACTTTAATTTTGAGACAAATTTTTTTGTATACGATTTACTTTACTCTGTCAAAATTGTTACTTGTGAAATAAAACCTTCCCCGCCTCAGCACCTACAGTCATAATTCTAACAGGGCGCTGTATAGCAAAAATGATTTGTTGGGCTGCGTTAGAAAATATTTGTGGCTGTAATTCATTCGTATACAGGAAATTAGAATTTATTTTACTTATTCATATATTCTTTACATTCACTTGATTTATTGTTCTTTTTATTAGCTTTTTCACAATTTCTCTAAGATTAAAATTTTTAGGCGTTCGTAATATTTTACACGGACTTGTGGGGTAAGCGTTCGTTCTATTTATGAATATGAAATAAGGCAACAGGTCTGATAATCTTCACATATATTATTTTCGTGACACGTTCTTCATTTTGTATATCCTATAAATATTAAGTCTACCTTAATACAGGATATATGCAGGAAAGTTTATCCACATATTGCGTAGGTGTACGCTGTTACTGCGAACTTTTACACAATAATGCAATGTATACTGTAAAAAGAGGAAGGACAACGCGGTTTTCCTTTTAGCAAGTAAAAGAATAAGTATAAATGTTATAGCAGGGTCTTCTCGATCTTTCGTTCTTAACTTTGGGAAAAGATAGAGTGTAACGCTATATTTTGTGTTAAATCTAAATAATAAATTAATAAACAATTATATTTAATTAGTATATTTATTGATATACAGGATGATTCAGGTTTAATCTTGATAACTTCAGGAATCGATAGAACAGGTTTAAATTTGTGATATAAACTTATTTCCTAAAACGCATCGTTTCCGAGATAGAGGGCGTTGAAATAGGAATTTTTTTCTCGATTTTCCCTCATAACTTTTGAACCATAAGCTTCTTAAGTTTGAACTACCTACCCCTCTTAGAAGTGTATTTTGTATGCTACCCCCCCTCTTACTTTATTTTAAAACTACAAACAAAATAATTAATTTCAATAAAACATCTACACACCACTTTGACCTGATTAATTTCGAAACTTTTTCGTTTCCTGTTTTTTTTTCGACGTTTGGTCTTGTTTCTGAGATATTCAAAGAAATTGATGACAGTGTAGCGCACCAGCCGCGTAAATTTCATTTAACGTTATAGCAATCCATGAAAACAAAACTCAGTGATTTTTGTAATATAATATCTTGGGATGTTATAGTTTAAGATAGTACTAATTATTTTATGCAAACTTCGTCGGTTATGCTATCAAAAAATATCGCATACGGTACGGTAATTAATTTGAAATAATTTGTTAGCATTTGCTTTTCTCAAATTGAATTTTTCTTGATGATAGATAACAGATAAGATGCTGATGTATGGGAAATGTGACAAGTGCATATTATCGTGTGGCAGTGCAATACCAAAGACGTTTTCCCAGTAGATTATGCTGAGTCCTCTTTGAACCACATTGAACAACTGTTGTAATGCCTTGGCGGTAAACGTGTAGCATATTTTCTATGTAGTTATGTACATTTATGTGTATTTCTTTGTTATCCTTTGTGGTCTCCAGCAACTAAGGAAACAGAAAATGATTCAACATTCATAAAATCTCTCCAAATATCAATACTGGAAATAAATCATTAATGTGTTTTACTTTATAAATAAGTTTGGAAATGTTTTGATGAACAATTCCGTTAATTCTTATTTTTTCCTATCCCCTATATGTTAGTGACACATACAAAAAGTGACCAAAAAGTAACGGGAATTTTGTAATATCTCGGGTTGTATTAGTTCGATTTGCCCGATATTTTCATTATTGTGTTGGTAAACATGAAAATTATTTATGAATACATAATTAGCCATATCGGATGTTGTCATAAAAGTTACATTTGTTTTGATAAATTCGGCGATTATTATTATTTCTTAAAAAAAAAACAGAAAATTTGCATTAAATTTTGTAATAACAATGGAATAAAGTATTATGACATGTTATGGGCCTGTTATAATCTATTTCAGCAGGTCTGCACCATTTCTTATATCATTTAGTGACTACATTCGCCGCTGCTTTTGTTCGAAATTCAACAATTTGTGAGCAAATTTAGTTGCTTATTTCGTATCTAAAACATCCGAAAAAAATTATGGTATGGGTCAATTGATATTCCAACATTATCAGAGAATTCTCTGATTGTGATTCGGCAATCGTTCATAATCATTTTTTTCACCATTTTCACATTTTCATTAGTTGCTGATGTGTTGAGGTGTCTAGGGCGCTCATCATGTTAAACAACCACTGCCTTTTTGCACCACTTGTAAACACTTGTTTGGCTTATAGCAGACCCACAAAAAACAATATTTAATATTTCTAAAACTTGGTTGCACTTTATTCTATTCTTATAGCAGAATTCAAATTCTCCGATTCATTTTTTTTAGAAAAAAATCGCCAGTCGTACCAAAACACATGTAGGCTTTATGATAACATAACATCCGATGGGGCTAATAATGTATAGATACTTTTCAGACATGTTTACCAACACAGCAATGAAAATATCGGGCGATCGAACAACCCGAGATATAACATTCCCGTTACTTTTTCATCACATCTCGTAGATAAAAATATTCAATAAAGATGCGATTTAGTTGAAGATATACAAACGGGTAAATCACTTGTTGACAAATGTAATTTTAGAGATTTATGGTTTACTTCGTTCCTCGTTCTCGAACAAAGCTATTCCACATATGTATTATATGTATATGTATTTCCTCTGCATTTGATTTCTGCGGAAATTTGATATCTTTCAAAGCAGGAAAATGGATTTATGCTACCGACTTTAAATACTATTTGTTAGTAAAATCTAGTTTAAAATAAAAGGTGAATTGAAGCCATGTCTTATGCCAGCTCAATAACGGTAAAATATCATTACCTATTTTAGTTTAAACTTTTTTAAATATTAAAAAAATCTTGGAATAAGACTCTTCATGTAAAGTGAAATTGGTAAAGGCGATATAAGGAGGAAAAGGGCAAACTAACTTAATAACTAACTAGTCTTAATAAGAAAGGCATATTAATTGTTCCACATTGCTGTTTAGAGACGCTAGGTTAACTGTATATTCAATTTTATTTTACTTATTTATTGGTTTATTATCTATTGATAACGGCATTTCTCAGTAGAAACCAATTATAAATTTTGAAGCAAAATAATGGACCAGGAAATAGAATCCTGAATCATTTGGATTTTTACTATGTTGATATTGTGTATGTTTCTTGATATACATTAATTTTGATGATTCAAATTTGTACTATTTGGTAATTATTTTTGTTTTTACTATTTTAATGTTTGTGTTGTGTGTATTTTTATTGATTACAAGTGTAATATGCACCCTGTAACTGGGTTCCTCCCATTCAGTGGGATAGGGAACGCAGAAAGGTGGCAAAATTCGAAACTGACTGTATTGACATTCCGCTTACATCAAAAGACATCTGGATATTCGTCTGAATAAAGCTTAAGTGTTCATGAATTTCAAACGGCGTTATTTATATGTTTCGCAGAAGGGGAAAGGGGAACTATATTAGTAAACAAAAACTCGTCACTGAAGAAACGAGAGCGTAAGCAATTAAAAATAATTTAAAAAATAAGTTCAGAGATGGAACCCTCTACTTTCAGAAAGTAAATAAATATCTTATACTTAATACTTATGTCTTTATTATAATAAAAACAGTTTAATTGTGCATGAAGTCGATTGAAGTCAAGATCAAAGTATCAAAGTGGGTTCCTAGTATCCTGGTAGTAATATCGTGAAGAAAAAAGTTGCACCAACTTGGGCGCTTTTTGTTAAAATGAAATGCTTAACTCAAAAAATACAATTCTTACCCTACATGATTTACTTCATTTCAGACCAGAACTTTATACAAATAATTGGTATGGAATTATTTAATATTATCGAGAATTCAACCTCTTCTTAGCGTTACGAGAAATGTTCGAACAAATTTAGTGGGTTTTTAGACCAAAGATGCATGCTACGTGCAACTTGCTACCTGAAAGCATGCTACTTGTTTTAAAACCTATATCATCAAATGGATACTCTCACACCAAATTTGTATGACATGGATCCGACGTAGCAACGTGCTACTCAAAGCATGTCGTATATTTTGATAGTTTGCCACGCGTGTTGGTGCGTATTAAGCAAACATATCCACTCAAAATATTGACATACTCTTTTTCTGATTCACCATTAAATTGGCAAAACTGAGAGAAATAAACAAAATAATAAGGGAATCGGATCCGATAAATGATTAACCAATAACTATATTTTTGTGGACAAAATAAGGGTAAGGGTAAATAGAGTCATACTAAATACTTTTCGGCACTATACCTATTAAAGGGATTTCCAACAACTTTCTAATAATAATACTGGAGACTTTATTCTAGATTCATCTAGTAGAATGCTCATTAACAAAAATATTTGTAATTTATTATTTGCCTAATATATACCTATAGAAGTATGGAATTTTTTGTGGATGCATGTGTAGCTGCTGAGAAACAACAAAGACACTTTATCAGCTTTGTCTCGTAAGTTTGGATAAATCCATAACTTCCATATTTTCTTTTTCCTCCTTGTAATCGCCGCAACAATATCGTCTTATTCCAACGACATTATTAAGAATACAATTGTTTAACTGAACTTGAGCTATTGTTATATCTGATTTGGGCGTAGCAGCATGCTACGCAACTTTGGTGTGAAAATACCACGGGAAGACCACATACTTCTACTATACAGGGTTAACCATGACTAAGTACAAAAATTTTAACCACGTGCCCAGGGAGGTGTAAAAGACAATAAAAAATTTATTTCGGAATTCTAGCTCGATGTTTAAAAAATGGAGTTTTACCCCATTATTCTTACGTAAAGTCGCCGCCTATGACAATCAAACATTGTTTTTATTAATAATAATGTCTAAGTACCTGATAGATAACAGCTAATCCGGTTAGCTACAGTATTTTGTATTCGTTCTTCGTTCTTTCGTTGCACACTGCCAAAACTACGTTTTTACTCCTTGCAGATTCATCATAATTATTCACTAATATATCCGACATAAAATACTTTATTTAATTACTATAACACGTTTAAAATTAGTCATTTAGGTGATTTAAAGTAACAGTAAGTTGTAGGTTATGAATACTGCATTGCGAGTTGCCTACTTTCCATGCTCCAAACCATGCAGAAAGCGAAGTTAGTTATAATCTAAGGGTCATTTTTACAGAACACTATAAACATCTTGGGATGTTATAGTTTAAAATATTACTAATTATTTTATGCAAATATCGTCGATTACTGTTAATATTGTTGCTATTATTAGTATTAACAGAATTTAATTAGACAACAACGCAAGAAGTTTAAAAATATATCGTCGTGAGTGCACCTTGCATTAGTGGCCTACAGATATCGTCAGATGTCGTCTGTAGATATTAACTGGTAGTAAGTATACGGTTACGGTACTCTGATTAGTTTGAAATAATTTTTCAGTACTTGTTTTTCGCAAATTTAATTTTTCGCGTATTTTTTGTGTATTTACAAATATGTCGTATTCAAATGCCTAGATGACGGATAAGATGCTGATTTATGGGAGTGTGGCAAGTGCATATTATCGTGCGGCAGCGTCAAAGACGTTTCCCAAGTATACTAAATATTATGTTGAATACTTTTTGAACCACATCAACAGCTGTTTTATGCCGTGGCGGTAAACGTGAGGCAGTGTTTTATGTATTTTTGTACATTTACGTGTATTTTGTTGTTATTGTTTGTGCAGAAGATGATTCAACATTCTTAAAATCTCTCCAAGTATCAATCCTGGAAATAAATATTAGTAAGGTGCTGCCTCTGTGCTACCATACCGCATTTCTCATTAAATCATTAAATAATAATCTACATTTTGTACAGATTTTGTTTTCTTTCAAAGCGGCTTAAACTGATCAATGCGGTGACCTGTCACTATGTTTGACACCTTTGCCTTTGGCAGAATATACCTAACCTCACGGCTGATAGAAGGTCAGTGAGGGCGATAAATAAGGATTTAATATAGTTTTGAAAAAAAAATTTTGTTTGGTTTTATAAATAAGTTTGGAATTTTTTTGAAGGGAGATTCCGTTAAATCTTATTTTTCCCTATCCCCTCTTAAAATATTTGTACTAAGTCATAGTTAACCCTGTATACCGCTCACTTGTAAACCAGACTGGTCCCAAACAGTCGGGGCAATTAAGGGAAAAAGAAAGGATTTGGTGTGCTATGCACATGCAATAGTAAACTATTTCACTTTTGAAATAACTTTTTCTAATTAATTACTAAATAAGACTTCATTAGAACTAATTTTTAATGATAATATATATCTGTACACATGTACATATATCTTTTTTTATTAAAAATATTATCTATTCTTTATTTTATGAGGCACATTGTAGATTTGACAACGAGACGGGTCATATCGATTGATAGAGATTGTGAGAGACTGACGCCATCATTTTCACTAGTTTTCAATTTCGTAATAATAAAAATTTAATTCAAATAGAGAAATACCAGTTGCGTTAAACTCTTTGGTGCAATAAAAATTCACAATGAAAAAATGAAGCGTTTTCGAGAAAAGAGTAACTATTTATTAACCTTATAAATAAGTTTCAAAAACAGTTTTTTTGTTGTTGTAAATAAACAGTGTAAAAGTTTACGGTCACTTTATGTTAAGGGTAGCGCATCCCTGGTAAACAAGATAAATGTTGATTAATTACCTGATCTCAACATAAACAAAATCCACTTTCCACATTTCATTAAAATTGATTCTACATTTAGGATGTAATTTTAAAATACTAAAAATTCCGAAAGGGAGAATTGTACGAAAAATAATTATAGAACACTTTAGTCTTATCTTTGATCCAACCAACCGTTCTTAAAATACCTCCCAGTATTTATGAGAAATAAGTTGTCTGAGATCATTGGTTTCTCATTTTAATTACAAAAACTGAAGGAGAGAATAGCCATAGTAATCCGCAAGTTCACAATAAGTTAACAGATAACCCTTTTATCTAGGGTCATGATGAATCAGTTATTAGTTTGAATCTGAAAGTTGCGTTTTATTATGGACCATGCGCAAATGCACAGTTCTGGTTAATCTGTTGTATTCTCTTAACTTTCGGGACCAAGGTCATACATTGGAAAGATACAAAATGCGCGGTATATAGTAGAAGTATGTGTATTAAACCTTATTAATATAGTGGTCGTGGACAAACATCTAATCCGAAGTTGGTTGTTATCATCACTATTAATTTCAGGATAAGTGTAATTATCCAGTAATACAATATAAGCAAATAACATTGAAATAAACGGCACTCGACGTGGTAAAAGAAATCCAGCAATATATCGTTAAAAAGAAAAAAACGCAGAATCACGTTGAAAATCAAGCGAGTCGTACCAGAAGTAACAACCGTACGTGACACAATGTAACTTTTGAAATAAATGCAGAGCTGCTCGTTTTCTTACTTTATCCTGTATAACCCCCCCTGCTTTTCTCTTTGTTCACCTCAAACCCAGATGCTGCATACTTAGCGCCCGTTTTCCCTCCCGTACTTCGTATTGTTGTGTATCATCACATATTTCTTACACTGAAATATTTGTTAGATCCGCGTTGACTAAAATGCGGTACAGCCAGATTTAAAGTTTAATAGGTCACTAACTTCGGCGTTATCCAGTCACAAAAGAAATACTAAATTTCTTAACGGCTGAAACTAAATAAAGTTTCGTAGGACTTTTCAAATCTGTAGCAACTTTTATAACGCCTTAGAATTTTCATGAAAATACCGGCAAATGTGTATGCATCTATTAAAGTTTTTGATTAATATACTGCCAAGTTTTAACTTAAATATAAATTCCTGTACAAAGTTTGCTAATGTTCAGACAAAAGTTTAAAAGAACCGTTGTATTATTAAATACGTAGGATTTATATGTAGCGGTTGCGGCTTTAAAGCAGATGATAAAGATAAATTTTTTGTTATATAGAAAATGGACATGGAGACATTTTTAGTTGACTTTTAAATTACGATAAAAATCGGTCATATTTTTTACTGTATTAGAAAGGTATTTTAAGCTAATATACAGTATGCGCCAAAAGTATGGAATAAATTCAATAAAAACGAAACAATTATTTTTTGGGAAAAATCCTCGAACAGGTCGATTTTTAATTTAAAAATACATATTTTAGCGTAAAATGCGATTTTCAAATGTCATTTGTTTTCGAGTAATGACGTCATCGATTTTTTTTAAATGGCGACACCATATTTTTTTCTTTGATTCTGAAAGTTCGTTTAATTCTCTCTCAGACAGTACTAAAATTTTGCCCTCTTACATAGGAAAGTTTTCGAGTAAATGACAATTGAATGTTAGAAAACGTAAATTTTATCCATAAAAAAGTAACAATTCTGAGTTATGTAAAATAAAATACAATTGATTAAATTTTATACTTAAATTAAATGTTCGAATTGCCATCCACCAACTTGTTGACAATGCGCAAGTCTGTGAAGAAATTCTTCTTGCACATTATGAATAATTTCTGGGGTAACTCTGCGTATTTCGTCCCGAATGCGATTTTGAAGTTCTTCTAAATTACGTGGTATTAATGTACACTTTTGACTTCAAGTATCCCCATAAAAAATAGTCAAGAGGTGTAAGATCTGGTGATCTTGCAGGCCATTCTATCGGTCCGCGTCTGCCGATCCACCTCCCAGGAAAACAGTTGTCTAAAAAATCTCGTACAGGGCGCGCATAGTGCGGAGGTGCACCGTCTTGCTGAAACCATATGGTATCGTCAGGAATGCCAGGGTCATTATCGTTAGGAAAAATTACTGCAAGGGCTGGAACAAGGTCATTTTCTAGAACCTCTAAATATCTTTGTCCTGTAAGGGTTCCTTCAAAGAAGAAAGGCCCTACTATTCTGTCGTCAACTATTCCAGCCCACACATTTAATATCTGAGGGTGTTGGGTATGTGCCTCTGCCATCCAATGAGGATTTTCCCGACTCCAAAATCTGCAAGTTTGGCGGTTTACTGTACCATTCAGACAAAATGTGGCCTCATCTGAAAAAAGTATTTGCCGGTGTAAATTTCTATTTCCTTGACATAAATCCATTAGAATTTCGCAAAAGTGTAAGCGGCGATCGGGATCATCTTCATTGAGTTCCTGCACAAGTTGAATTTTGTAGGGATGATATTTTTCCTTCCTCAAGATACGTAGTACTGTGCTCTGACTAGTGTCATTGTTTAATGCAACCAATCGTGAAGAATTATGAGGATTATCCACCATACTTATCAAAATGTTCTGTTTCTGATTTTCATTAATGCTTGGACGTCCAGGTTTTGGAATATTTACAACATTGCCAGTTTCTCTAAATTTAGACTCTACCTTACTGACTATTGATTGGCTGATAGAGCGATCTGGATATTTTTCATTAAATAAATCGCAAACTTTCTGCTGAGTTCTAGTCATATTCCCGCATCCGATAAGAATTAAAATTTCAATTCTTTGAGTAACAGTTAAATGTGCCATAATATTTTAAATTGAATAATAATTTCTATGTCGCTTACAATACTTATTAGAAAGTCGGTGTGACAATGACACTTTGCAAAGATTTTCACCTACGTGATCCATAAAAGAACTATGGAATTCGAAAAACTAAACTTGATAACGTTTTTGCTTTATTTTAATTGATTTACGTTTTCTAACATTCAATCGTCATTTACTCGAAAACTTTCCTATGCAAGAGGGCAAAATTTTAGTACTGTCTGATAGAGAATTAAATGATCTTTCAGAATCAAGGAAAAAAATATGGTGATGCCATTTAAAAAAAAATCGATGACGTCATTACTCGAAAACAAATGACATTTGAAAATCGCATTTTACGCTAAAATATGTATTTTTTAAATTAAAAATCGACCTGTTCGAGGATTTTTCCCAAAAAATAATTGTTACGTTTTTATTGAATTTATTCCATACTTTTGGCGCATACTGTATATCAAATCTCCTACAATTCTTATCAATGAAATCATATGTCTGCTAATAATGCAGAAATAGGTCAGATCTCATCTATTGTGGTTGAATTTTCGAGTTCCCACATTTTCAACAGTGAACTTAGATATTTATAGAGTGTTTTCATTAAACCCGGTTAGTAAATTTAGATAGATTATTTTTATTTTTAGATAATTATTGAATAGAGCTTTATCTGTGGAATTATTGATTAGCATACCTAGATGTTTAGTATCAAAGAACATACATATGGCTTCATTGATAGGAATTGTAGGAGATTTTATATATATATATATATATATATATATATATATATATATATATATATATATATAAGCTTAAAATACCTTCCTAATACAGTAAAAAATGTTACAAAAGCTAATAATAAAGAATATATGGGTAGATATTGTGGGTGTAATTCAACGCTGGTTTCACACAATATTGTTAATACCTAAAAATATATAAAAAAAATCAATCATATGTCGAATACAATTTTTATACGTACGGATGAGTCAGGTTATACTAGCAGCACTCTAGGATTCGATAGAGAATATTATTTTAAGTTAAGTTTGTTATATACGCATGTCGGAAAGGGCTTCGTTTCTGCGATGCAGGCTGTCAAATTTTCATACTTTTTTTAAGTTTTTTCCACACAGCTCCTATAGCTTTTGAGATAATTTATTCAAATTTTCATAGATTACCTATGGAAGTCTACAAGTTCTGACGTACTTAAAAGATTTGAAAACGTACAGAGTTATATTTTTCGGGGATCAGGCTTCCTTTTTATCGTCTAGAACTTTTTCGTGGTACGCCGCTGACTATTTTTTTTTGTAAAAATTTTGGAGTCTACGTTAACTGTAGAAACTTTTTTGTGTTTTGCATTTTTATCGTAATTCTTACCGTAGTCGAGTAATATGAAAAAGTATCTGAACGGAAATTTTATAAAAAAAAATTGTATTCATAAACATTTTCAGTGCTACCAGTGTAGTTTATAATATTTATTAATAAAATTGGCTATATGCCTGAATAAAAATGTAACTAAAGTTGGGCAAAGTGAAATGGCGAAACACCGCGGTTTTCTTGTGCTGAACAGAGCCGTGAAAAAATGTATAAAAGACATATGCATATATGTTTTCTGTATGCGTCTGCGTTATAGTTGCGTTGGTAACTACTGATCATGAGTAATTAATTTGATTCTGATTCATATTCATAATCCAATGTTATTTGCATTATTTGGGAATATCAATCAACGTACGAGCTCAACTTGATTCTGTTTTCAAGAACATAACGGAAGGATGACAAAAAATAGGGATTTTATCAAAAATTATTTTCTGTATAAAATTTTGCGGGGCTCTTGAACTTACATTACGAGGATATGATTAATGAATTTTACGTCAGAACTTATCAAGTTCAAAACGCTTTAATGAATGAAAAATGCAACAATTTTTTAAGGTCATAGCACACTATAGGGAGACCAGTAGAATCACTCGAGCCGAAATAATAAGTCGCGCATAGCAGCTCGCGCATCCATTTCAGACTGCAGAGCAGAGACCTCAGTTTACATCCAACTCTCAGAGTGCGAACATCGGTTATACAAAGCCGTATTAAAGCAATATTTTGAGTCTGTATCGACGAACGAGTAGCTGCGTAGCAGTTAGATGTTTAAACACATCATTTTAATAGTAATTTAAATTTCTTTAAATTTCCTAAAGGCAAATAAGTAAGTAATCTATAATATACTGTAAAAATCATAAATTAAAAAAATAAATTATTTACTGCTATTGCCTTACCTATTAACTTATTTCTTAAATATATTATTGGAAATAAATACTTCTCATGAAAGTGAAGTTTAAAATATACATATTTATATTTTTGTCTAATACAAATTTTTATTTTAGAGTAAAGTTCTGTGTGGAAGTAGCTTCTAATAGAGCAGATTTATTAGAAAAGCTGCTCAAGATTAGTAATAGTTCGTATAAACTAAGTCAAATACATTTTGAAAATAATATGTTTTCTAACAATTCGCGCAATAGATTACGCAAAGAGGCCGTTCTAACGTTTACTGCACAAGACGACTCATCGTCAAATTATGTAGATGATCATATTTCTTGAATATAAATATTTAAGTACTAAGTACTAAGACCTCTGTTAAATTTGATCAACTGTTAAAGTACGTTAATTATGGTTAAATGAGACTGAAAGTACCAGCCCTTAAACAGAAAATTTAGTGAAGCTGTTGCCTCCAAAAATTCTCAGTTATCCTTAACATTTTCTCTCTCAATTAATCAAAAACATGAAAATAATGTGTTATGAATATATTCCTAACAATTTTGGCAGTAGCGCAAATAAGAACAGTAAAATTAGTGCAATATCGAAATGATGAAATAGTATTGCAGTTAAAAATTACTCATTCGAATTGTGCTATTGCCAAGGTAAAACAAAAAATATTTCTAAAATTATCTTCTAAGGTTGCAGCATTGCATAAATCGCAATTATTGCCAGGAGTAAAACAACTGAGCACCTGAACGTAATTTACGATAATGCGATCCTTTGATTTTAACCAAAGTAATTTATAATACAATGGTATTAAGGCCTTCATTATGCGGAATAGAAATTATGTCGGAATCTCCGCTGAAAGCAATTGGAATTTAATTTATGTAAAATACTGCCTAAGTGAAATAGCACCACTCAGTTCCAAGTAAATGTCTAATACTTCAACTGTATTACATTAGAGGATAAAAGAGATATTGCCTGTAACTATTTATTTGCGGCCTGAACTGTCAATGCAAATGACCCCAAACGCATCTGATGGGCATAATCATACAGAAACGCTAGTGGTGCATACAAGATTTTATGTTTCACTTCATGCAAAATAAAAACTATGAAAGGTCATAGCTATGACATTTCTTGACTTGTTGTTTTGACTGATGTAATACGTCAGTCACACATATCCATAACAAACCAAGCGCTACCATGACAGCGGGCATTATGAATCTGGGATGATATGGGTATGTTCATGCAAGGTGTTTCTTAAATAGAGATAAAAAATCCAGGGGTGTATTCTGTGGCCAAATATATATATATGTTAGTTCGATATATATCGAACTAAAAATTACCAGCTTTAGAAACTTACCAGTGACGGAGGTGTGGGTATCATCGGTCATTATTTGCCAAAAAATATCACCCTGTATAATATTACAAATAAAATAGATCATCATATTATGCGCCATTGTATTATCTTCACGTTTTATTTCTTTACACTTTTTTTGTATTCCAAACCGATTTGATCAAGTGTAATGAAACAAAAAGTGAATATAATATAATGACGTAGGTATATGATGGTCTATTTTTTGTATTCCGTTTTACTACGTTCGGCTTAGTAACGCGACGCAGAAGTGAGAAGACCTGAAGACGGTAAATGAGATTTTACCGAAACGTTGTCAAACAAATGGTTCTTTTGAAGACCATGCAGATTCATCGCGGAAAGGAACCCGGAGAAATTTTACAACCACATATAACCACATATATCCGAGGAAGCCTACGAGCTAACATATATATATATATATATATACGAGCTAACATATATATATATATATATATATATATATATATATATATATATATATATATATATATATATATATATATATGTTAGCTCGTAGGCTTCCGCGGGTGTTATATGTGGTTGTAAAATTTCTCCGGGTTCCTTTCCGCGATGAATCTGCATGGTCTTCAAAAGAACTATTTGTTTGATAACGTTTCGGTAAAATCTCATTTACCGTCTTCAGGTCTTCTCACTTCTGCTTCGCGTTACTAAGCCGAACGTAGTAAAACGGAATACAAAAAATAGACCATCATATACCTACGTCAGTATATTATATTCACTTTTTGTTTCATTACACTTGATCAAATCGGTTTGGAATACAAAAAAAGTGTAAAGAAATAAAACGTAAAGATAATACAATGGCGCATAATATGATGATCTATTTTATTTGTAATATTATACAGGGTGATATTTTTTGGCAAATAATGACCGATGGTACCCACACCTCCGTCACTGGTAAGTTTCTAAAGCTGGTAATTTTTAGTTTCATGTCTATTGTCGTACTAAATATACACACTCAATTTATTTCAAGTCGTTCAGAAATTAAAAACTTGCTGTAGCTGGACAATAGCTGTCGCAAGACCCCCATATTTATATAACACAAAACCCTTATTTTTGGTCACAGAATACGCCCTTGGATTTTTGACCTCTATGTAAGAAACACCGATATGTGCGTGTTGAACTGTTATTTTACTTGTGGGTAATATTTAAGAAACCTACAGCAGATTTAAGTTGTCAGTTTGAACTTGCGATTCACATTCAGTGTGAAAATTTAAACCTACTCGTTTCTATATCTTGCTGATTCGCTATATCTCTTTAGTCTGAAGTTGTCAATAACGATTCTGTATAGTTATTAATATATTTCAAATATGAGCAGACCATAGAATTTATAATATGCGACAAAAATTAACAATAATTACAAAATATTTAAAAAAAATTATTTTTATATACAACCCTCCCGCTGAAAGGCCTTTTTATCTAAGGGACTTAAATGCGAAGTAAAATATTTGTGAAAGACTTATTTTTTAGCTCAAAATAAACATGCATTTCGAGTGTGAAGTGTGTCTTATTTCTATCTGTCTGCTAAGAACGAGTCATGGTAATTTAGTTTTTATCAAACGGGGACTAAAACAATAATGTAAGCAAACTAATGCGTTCAAATTAAACCGCGTACGTCCGTACGGCGCCACTTGTCCTGCGGGATGGCCTGGATTAGGTTTGGCGGTCTATCAATAAACAAATAAAACTCTAGATTACGCCGTCGTCAATAATACGTTGTAGTCTTTTTAAGGATAAGAGAAGTGAAGGTCCAAGGGGACATCATCAACGGAAGCAAATTAACTCCAAAATCGCAGGGGAGGCATAACTTCTCGTTTTATCCTTCGGTCGCATAATGTCAAGTCGCTGCCCTTCCTGCATGAGGAGACCGCCAGCGAAGATGTAATCAACATTTCCACAAACGGATCAAAAATGAAGAAAGGTGCAGGTTGTGGGATTTATTCCAGATCCTTACATACTTGATATCAGTGAGCAATCGATAGGCATGCTACTGTGGTACAAACGCAATTAGCAGGTATAACCGCTAAAGAAATGGACCGTAGACATACAACGGGCAAAACCATAAGAATCTACACAGATAGAAGACAATCACTACTGATCTTACATAATCATAAGATAACAACTAGGTCAGAATAGGAATATCATCAAGCATTGATAGTGGCCTCAACCAACAACAGGATATCTGTATGCTGGGTAAACGGACACTACCGGTGCAATGGCAATAAAATAGCTCACAAGGTGGCTAGCAGTGCATCAGGTGTCAATGTTTTTGGACCTGGTCCCTCCAGTACGCTTCCGTTGTCAGCATTTACTGAAAATATCAAAGAGGAGACCCAGAAAGAGTTTAGGAAACGTTTTGATGAAACAAATGGCTGTCAATTTGCTAAGGAGTTCCTAGAGTGCCCCTGTAAGGATACCAAAGAGTACCTGGTTATGTCTTGGACAAATCTTCGTCTGATGACAGGTATTCTAGACACTGGACACTGTTGGATAAGGAAGCACCTCTATTAAATGAGGAAGTGTGGAACATCTTTTTGTAGGGGCTGCAGACAGGAAGACGAGACAATACTCCATTCACTCTGTGAGTGCACTGCCATCCCGTCAATAAGATAATCCGTATTGGAAGAACGATGGCCTTCTATGAACTACATAGATATCTCCCTGAACAATGTCACACTTTTTTCTTCTTATTAGGTTGGTTGGCGGCTCAGGTGAATTGATCTCCTACTGGAAGGAGGTACAAGGCAGCCTTTCTTCTGCCCAATTCCAGATGGATACAATTTATAAAATATGAAAGAAATTAGGACACAATAATTATAAAGTATTTTTTCTAATTTTGACATATAAAGTGACACTTTTTAAAACTGATTGACATTATGAAACGTCTTACTTTTTGTAACTAGTTGCATAAAGTAAAATTTTATGCAATTGGTGACGAAAAATGTATTTCAAAATTAGTGACAAAAAGAATTATTCTATTTATTAAACTGTTATAATACAAGTTAAAAACATAAATTATAAATTAATTAATTATTATAAATATTGATAACACAATTATTGCAATTAGTCAAATTAATTCCCGACGACATATTTTTTTCATTGCTCGAACTTGCTGTTATTTGGGAAGCGACGCACATTGCATTAGATGTTTCAGCAAATATTTCTTGCGCTATAAGTTTTTTATTATTCATGGAATTTTCAACATATCCCTCCGCAACAGAGCTAGATTTCCAACTTCCGTGCCTCTTTAATTTTAAAATATCAGCACCACTGTCTGCTAGGAAAGTGGCAGAGCTTCTTCTGAAGCAGTGGCCAGTATATAGAACAGGATTTGAAAGACCAAGAAATTGTGCAATAACTTTTGGCAGACTGCTAAATGTATTAATTCCCACAGAATTTCTGGTACATTTTCCATTCGCATATTTTACAAAAAATCTGTTGTGTTTAAGAACCTGGGGACGCAACTTAATATATTTTCTTAATATTTCAACAAGATTCGTATTTTCAATGTCTCCAGTGGTAATTGCAAACTGCCGTATAACTTTTGTTTTTGAAGGTGGGATATCAATACGAAAATGGCTTCCTTCGTCTATAACATTTTCAACTGGAAGAAATGTTAATTCTGCTTTTCTGCATGCTCCTGCTATTCCAATTATCATTGCAACCTTAGCCATTAAGTATTCTTTGTCATCAGCTTCCACTAAAAATTTGGCAAAATCTTCTTTAATAAAAACTTTTGACTATTTAGCAGTGTACCCGTCCACTTGCCTTTTAATATATGCTACCAAATTTGCATATTTTTTAATATCAATATTCCTTTTCAGATTTAGTTCAGACCTTAACATTGAGTAAAGTGTCCATAATGTGGAAACTTTTAGATCTTTCTTACCCTCAAAATATGCAAGTAAAACTTTCTCATTAACATGTTTAATTTTCTTCTCATCACACCACGTAACAAATTTTTCGTATGCCAAATCATAAACTGCCTTTGACTTTTTGGGAATTACTGATAATAGAGCATTACCTGCTGCCTCTTCAATATCGCTTGGTAGCTCTTTCGAACTTGAATCACTCATTTTTTAAATATAAAACTAAAAATATATCAATCTCGCTAAAAACCTTCCGTCTAGACTTTTTTACAAAATGTCAAACTGACAATTAACATGAAGTAACAGCAACAAACTAAATTTATGTTTTCCAAATTTTTGTCAATTATATTAAATTTTATTTTTTTATTACTTTCTTCAAAATTAGAAAAAATCTTGTATGCAATACGTTACGAAATGAAATTTTGTGTAACTTGTGAGTTTTTGCGAAACTCACTTCGTTCGTTCCGCAAAAATCTCACGCGTTACACAAAATTAGGCATTTCGTAACTGATGGCATAAATAGCTATTAAATTTTATATTTTAATCTACAACCCACCCACTGAATCTCTTTATCTAAGGGACTTAAATGCGTAGTAAAATAATCGCGAAGGACGTATTTTTTGAGCGCAAAATAAACATGTATTTTGAGCGTGAAGTATGTTCTCATTTCTATGTCTGCGCGGTACGAGTCATGGTAATTTAGTTTTTGTCAAACGGGGGCTAAAACAATAATGTATGCAAATTAAAGCGTTCAAATTAAACCGCGTCGCGTACGTCGCCACTTGTCCTGCGGGATGGTCTGGATTAGGTTTGGCGGTCTATCAATAAACAAATAAAACTCTAGATTACGCCGTCGTCAATACGTTGTAGTTTTTTTAAGGATAAGAGAAGCGAAGGTCCGAGGGGACATCATCAACGGAAGCAAATTAACTCCGAAATCGCAGGGGAGGCATAACTCCCGGTTTTATCCTTCGGTCGCATAATGTCAAGTCGCTGCCCCTCCTGCTCGTTTTCACCATGCGACGTATAGCTGTAGGGATTTATGCTCAGCCGAGATCTAATTATGGAAACGGCTTTCTAAAAGCTAGGTAACAAATTGTGTCGTGATTCGGTTCTTAATTACGTCGCTGACAACCGATAAATAATATTATTGATCACACAACACGAATGCCGGGCCAACTCCGTGTCACAAATGGGAAATTAATACTGGAAAGTTGTCATTCTGTTTATATTAATCAACTGACTGAAGGGCGATCAAACAAGTGACTGGAATTTTGAAGAAAAAAGAGGGAAGGGTGGACGGAAACGAAATATATTTACCTTATGGAACACAAAATTTATTTAATTTTTAAATGTTTTGTTTAGAATTTTTTATTATAATTCCATTATATCGTTATAATGATGTAAGGTAAATTAATCTGCCTAACACCTAGTGAGAATAAATGATGAAAAGGATGTGTAATAAGGGTAATGTGTTTGAAATGGATATTGTACTATCATGTAGTAAACAATTAAATCTTTCATTGTCTGCTGTTGCAATCTATAGGGTAATTCAGTCAGATTGTTATTAATTTGAACCACGCATTCGAAGGCCTAATAAAGGCAGAAAATCGAGAACAAAATTTTTTACTCAATTTTTCAATTCATAAACAAGTCACTCAACGCTTCTTGTACGCTATGACCACAGCATAAGTAGACCAGCAATTTCACTCCCTTGTCGGCACTTTGAACTGCCTTCAGTTTTCTGCGGTGACGTCGAAATGTGAGTGCGATAGCGCATCCGATGGAATTTTCAGAATCGGTGATCAGGACAGGAATAAGAATTTTTTATTTGCGCGTAAGTGTAGTCATTTATGCCACATGAAAGTTTACGTTATATCTATCCACATTATGTGGTTATGAATAGGTAATTCAACATGTATTATATACTATCATTTACTGCTACTAACATACAGTGTGAAAATTCGATTTACTTCTTTAGACTCTTTAAAAAAAAGTTTAAAATATATATTGCACCACAAAACATTTTTATTTATTTATTTACTTTTCTTGTTATCAGTGATAATTACATTTTTTTGGGATTTTTTTAATTTAAAATTTGACGTTTAGGGGAAAAATAATTTATTATGATTTGTTTTGTCTTAAATGGTCTACGTAAGCCAGAAGACAAGTATTTTGTAGAACAGAAAAATTATGTTTACTTCACTTTGAAAAATGTTAAATTGGAGATAAAAGTGCAGTAAAATGTAAATTTGGAAAAAAATTTGTACTTAAATATTTATATTTAAGAAATATGATCATCTACATAATTTGAAGATGAGTCGTCTTGTGCAGTAAACATTGGAACGGCCTCTTTGCGTAATCTATTGCGCGAATTGTTAGAAAACATATTATTTTCAAAATATATTTGATATGGTTTATATGAACTATTACTAATCTTGAGCAGCTTTTCCAATAAATCTGCTCTATTAGAAGCTACTTCCACACAGAACTTTGCTCTAAAATAAAAATTTGTATTAGAGAAAAATATAAATATGTATATTTTAAACTTCACTTTCATGAGAAGTATTTATTTCCAATGTTATACTTAAGAAATAAGTTAATAGGTAAGGCAATAGCAGTAAAATATCATTTATGATTTTTACAGTATATTATTATTATAGATTACTTACTTATTTGCCTTTAGGAAATTTAAAGAAATTTAAATTACTATTAGATGATGTGTTTAAACATCTAACTGCTACGCAGCTACTCGTTCCTTGATACAGACTCAAAATATTGCTTAATACAGCTCTGTATAACCGATGTTCGCACTCCGAGAGTTGGATGTAAACTGAGGTCTCTGCAGCCTGAAATGGATGCACGAGCTGCTATGCGCGACTTATTATTTCGGCTCGAGTGATTCTACTGGTCTCCCTATACTGTGGCTAAAGTTACGGCAATGTTTCTATTAAATAGCTTGGTATGTCATGAGAAAACAATTGTCCTTAGTTTCCATAACGACCGTAAATGTACATCAACTGTCAAACTATACGGTTGAATCTCAGTTAAAGTATACTATTCTTAGACTCTTAGACTTGGATACTTAAGGGTGTTAAAATAAATTTCCCTAATTTTTAGAATGTTTATCAAGAAACTTTTCCTAATAACTGAAAGAGCATTGCTTTGATAAGTTTTTAATAATATCTGAATAAACTTACACAGAAAGATTTAAATAAAATCCACTTTTAAATTTGACTCTTTGCTTTTACAAAGTAGAAAAACCAATGTTTATGAAGTTCTAGGTGAGTAACGAAGCGACTTTGGATTTTATAAAACATTGTAAAATAATTTAAATAATTCATTTATTCCTAATAAAAATGTATAGATATATTTGTTATAAAAAGGTTTGTTTTTCTTCTACACTTCAATAATTGTAGAAAAGCATGTGTTTGTTTCAATCGACTCGAATTCAAGTATTCTATCACCTCCTAAAATTATTGTAATGACTTGAAAGATACCCTGTATAATCATATTGAAAAAGCCTATATATTGAGACAAAATGAAATATCATACATTCAATACCTATGAAGATTTACATGTTTATTTAAAAATCATATAATATTATTGAAATTATTATTGTTGTTAAAATTAAAATACTGTAGAATTGAACAAAATCAATGGACAATACAGAGCATATAGGTAGTTTATTATAGTAAAAATTAAATAAATTAAACATTTTAGAAATAAAAAATAGTAAAAATTTATCTAATATTGTGACATGATCTCACATTTATGAAGAGTACATAAACAAAAACAGATTTAAACCCAGAGCAAAGTATATAGAAAGAACAAGTGAAGATCATATATTAATTTATTAAATATATCACTATAAATTCAAGCAAAAATAATAAAAGTATTAACAATTTCAGTAAACAAATTTTATAAAATGTCAAATAAATTTCATAGCCATGGACAAATGTCAAGCATAAAGTTGGCTTCACAAGAGATATCACAATGTACATAAAAAAAATACTATTTTTTATATTTAAGAAAATTTTAACATTTAGATATAAGTAAAATTGTAAATACATATAAAAAAATTTGTAGTAGGTTAAGTAATGAAGTGAAAAACATAAAAACAGTGCATCGAAAAACTCATTAAAATCATATGTATGAACCATAATATGTATGTAAGTTTTAAAACAAGGAATCAAGATATCAAATTGATAGAAAAATAAAGAAAAAACAATTTTTTGTTGATTAGATACGAAGAAAAGAAAGAACGTGCAGCGTTGGTTTTGAGAGAGGTCCCGAAACTTAAGAAAATTAATATGAACAAGTTAAATTAAAAGTTAAAAATTAATACTAATGTTATAAGAAAATTGTTAATCAGCACAAGAAACAGAGATACAGGTCCAATCTAAGAATTTGGCAGTACCATACGGTGGGTAAAACATCAGCAGCCCAATATCACAAGTTCTGAGGGATTTCTAGAAGAGTTCCAGTAGAAGTCCTAGAAAGATCAACATTAGTAAGGTAATTTATGTGAACATAAATTTAATAAAAGAAAATAAACACTAGCTAACCATAAATTTCAACAAAAAGACAGTCACACAATCAAAAATTTAGTAAAACAATAAGTTACTTACCATAATATAGTTAATAATATTCACGTTTCTATTTAATATATAAAAACTTGTTATTTAGTGGACCATCTGTCAGAATAAGGATCATTTTTCAATATAATATATCACCAGCAATGAACATCAGGCAGAATAATACCACTGAATAAGAGCTTTTAAGAATTTTTGTAATATAATTTTAAGAATTTTAAGTTCTAAGGATAGACAACTTTTAATACGCAACTGCATTTTAAAAAAAATATATCTGTTACCTATGAATTAAATGTACATAAAATTTAAAATATTCTTGAGTAAGTATTAGACAAAAATCTCTTATGAAATAAACATTGTCAAATGTGGAATGATATTTATTTGATAAATTAAGTGTGTTGTAAAAAAAAATTTGACTTGACGAGCGAACCGACTACCAATGTCTATGTTCTACAAGCTGCCAGGTTAGTTTAATAAGCTAAAAAAAGGATAATATACAGGTTTGTAGACCAATAAATACAATTTTTTTCAATAAGATAGACATAAACACAAAACATAAAAAAAACAAACACAAATTAAATTTCAATATTAATTGGCGCCCAACAAATTAAATATATCACTATAATATATTATATATATGCCTGTTTTTACAATAATATTACGACATACATATACATATACATATACATTATTTTATTCATGATAACTACATTCATATTTTATTTTTTTTATAGAGACTAGCTTTCCGTCTTATAAGGTGTTGCAATAAAATTATTCCAATAAATTTGTCTTGGGATTATATTTCTTAAACAGGAAGCTGCTGCTATGAAAACTGGTTAGTGCCACTAAAATAAGCTATAATAATTATATTAGATTTTCAACTGTTGTTTCCTCAGAAATTCACAAATAAAGACATAAAGGAACGTCTAATAGGTGTATAGTAATTTTATATACAGGGTGCATTTTTATATAGGGTACACCTAAGTTAAACCGCTATACGTTGATCATGAATTCTACATTGAAAAATAGCCCTATATATACTATAGTTCAATCAGGCTTCGTTACTGATATACAGGGTGTTACAGTTTGCAAAAAAAAAAACACAAAAACCGTTTGAGAAATTTTAGAGGTGACGACAGCTACGGAAGGAGTATAAAATATACTCCTATACAAAACTATTTTTTAGTATTACCAGTGGCACGTGTGGCAAAGCGTCCCTGAACATTTTGGAGAATAAAATGGTACGCCGCTAGTTTCTCTTAAAATAAAATATTTTTTCAATGTCCTTGTCTAATTCTGAAAAAATAGCTCCTTCAACATTTTATAGTACAACACACCGTGTTTGAGCAAAAAAATAAAAACTGGTCAATCAATAAGGCAGATGTTGTTTTTATAAACTAGGTGATAATATTTTATTTAACAACAAAAATATTTTCTGGTAACGATAGGTATAAAAGGAGCAACTTTTACATAAAAAAATCGAAAAAAAAATGTTAAAATAAATATTTTTTTTATTAATAGTGTTAATAAAATAATCATATCTACAAAAATTACTCGAAATGATCTCCATTGCTTCTGGTACACGCTTAACCACGTTGAATCGTTGTATGTTTTTTTTTTCACTCAAATACGGTCTGCTGTATGATAAAATATTGACGGAGCTATTTTCTTCGGGATATAACAGAAAATTTAACACGTACCATTTTAATCTTCAAATATTCTTTGACGTTTTATTATGCGCGCCACTAATAAGATGAAAAAATCATGTGTGCAAAGGATGTGCTTTCCATATTGCTATTGACACCTCTAAAATTACATTATAATATTTCAAACGGTTTTGAAGAAATTTAAAATTTTGTTTTTTTAACACGTTGAAGGACAGAGACGCTGATCAGTGTCTTTTCCTAAATTGTGTGATGTGACACAAAGCTGATCTGCGCCTTCAGCCTTATGGTTGAAAATGACACGACGCCGTCCTGCGTTTGAGTTTACTATACAATACAATGAAAGTCGAATCGGCACTGTCACAATAAGTTCGAACATCAGTGGTGTAGTGTCATCAGATGTCATACACACCTCCTTTAATTTATACAGGCCTTTCACAATTTGAAACAGAACGCCGTCCAGCGTCTGAAATAACATGTGCCCTGCATTTAGTTGTCCATTTACTGTCGTGTCGTGGCTGTCGTCATTGATGTTATTAGTCAAGACTGCACAGCGTTAAACGCATATCAGTGTTGTGCTAGTTTTGCGACTGTTTAACATTTATATTTGTAACAGAACGTCTATCATCGTCAATAAAAAGTTGTTCAAAACTACTGAAAATGTGTTATTATTTTTTTTTACTAAAAATAATAGTTACTCATACTTAAGAATCAATTATCTCTCAAAAAACTGTACTGCCTAAATTGGAATCTTATGGATATTACCACTGTCCTTCAACGTGTTAACATTCTGTATATATTCGTAACAATATCCTTTTTGCACTATAGTTTATATAGTAAACTAGAATTATCTTTTGATGTAGAATTTATGATTAAGGCATAGCGGTTTACTTTCGGGACACTCTGTATATTCTTAAAAATAAAGAAACCGTAGTCTACTCAGTGCGCAAAATTATCAAAGGAAAAAAATGAAATAACGGAATTTCAGTTTGTTTTCGAGTTTTGGTTTTAGATATTCCTATGACTAGACCCATAATTCTTATTTCGTTTAAATAAATGCTTACTTGACTGAAAATAATGTTATGTTCGTATTTATATAATTGTATATAGCAACGGTAAGCCTACATATTTGTAGTTCGTGATCGTGATCTCTTGATTTCATTATAAGGATTAATAAAGAGTTTCGGTATTCTAACACTGAAAATTTTGTATATTACTTTTGTCAGGTGCAATTATGAATATATATCATTTATTTGGTGTCCTAATTATGCTGTACATGTGAATGCTCTTGAAAATCAGCGTAAATTCTTAAAATATATTAGGTAGTTTTAAAGCCGATGGAGAAAATCCTTCTATTGGATTTTTTCAATTAGAAATGCTTAATAGATTTGGTCTTGAAAAATCCACGTAAAAAGGTTTATTTAATTTGTTTACACAAAGTGATGCTTAATGTCATTGACTACAGTGCCATCTTGAGAATGTTAGGCTTTCATGTTCCCAGAATTGGAACTAGACAATTTAATAGGTTTCATTTGCCACCTGTTACGACACATATTCTCAAACATTGTGCACTTCATAATATGTGTGATTTATGTAATGAAATTATCTTGCACGTAGATTTTATAGTTTGCAATATCTCAACTCTGAAAAGACCTTTTGTAATTGTTTTTATCTTTATATAGTCATTTAGATTGATTATTTTTCATATTTGTCACAAGTGTGTCATGTTTAAATATTGTGTAATTTGCTTTATGTAAGTTTTCTTTTTGTCAATTGTTTGTTTTCCTATTTTATAACTGGGTCTTTTTAACCTGTTGAATAGTATAAGTAAAATAAATAAATTTGATTCAAGTTATTGCTGAAATATTAATTTTGTTGTAATTATATATAAATAGTTAATTTTAAATAGGTTGTATCTGATGTAATTAATTATTTGCACCACTACTATAAATTAGTTGAAATGACAAATTACATAATCACTACAGAGGGAAACTAAATACTGATCACCATATTAGTAAACCAATTAACATACATAATTTGCTGCAAATTTCAATAATACCTATCTTTATCGAATGTTTTACCTTTTACAAACAATTTAAATTGTCTTTCAAACAACACAGCTCATCCATTTCTTTATTATAAACTCCCTGAGGTATTATCATAATGCATGCAGCAGTAATGGGATATAAGACAAATAAACAATTAAGAGTAATTACTCTATATACGCGACATGAAAGCCTCATCAAACATTTAGACCTCATTAATAAATAAGCCACTTTTTTAATTTTCCCCATCCGAGAAAAATGAATTTTTTTAATGCCTTGCGTTCATCAATAAAATATTATTAATGAGTCCACCTATGAAAGCCACTTCGTATCACATTTAACTTTTGTATTCTCTATGATGTGATAGTATCATAACGATATTGTAATGAGCCTTTTTTGTATATAGAACGGTTTTCCTTATCTTGCATAATTAATTAAGCTAAACAACGGGGAAAACTCTAATAAGGGAAGGTTTTCAAGGGCTCTACCGAAATTATCAGTAAATTCGTCTAGGTAAATATAACAAAAACAAAGAAAATGAATCTCCTGTAACTCCATACTAAACTAAAAAAATACACATCAGTTATGAAAATTAAAACCAATTCAATTTTTAGTCATTTTTGATAACCATACAGCAGTGAAGAAGCGTAGGGGTAGACAAGGTAGACATTGTCTACCCAAAATGTTGTACTGTATTTTCTAATTGTATTAGCCAATAAAAAACGTATGGCCGAATTAATTAAGTGTTGACCCATGTAGACATACTACTAGACTGGACTAAATTTTTTACTTCAAAATATTACAATTTATGTCAACTTACCTTAATAAAATGTTGATACAGGGAGTCAAAGTTAGAATTTGAAAAGTGATTTTTTGTAATGATTCAATGTCTTTGAATGTATCAACTTCAAAATTTGGAAATGGATGTTCTTGATATGAGAAATCATAAACTGTTGTCTATTTCGATGTATTTCCTAGAGGGCGCCACATCCGCCATATTTGTGACGTAAATGAGAACGTAACTTTTTTGGCCCTAACGTTATCCCGTTTGCCATTAAAAATTCTTAAACCTATATTGTTTTTGAAGAAAAAAGGTACACTTGTCATTAGTCTCAGACTTTCAAGAAAATAGGTTTTTAACAATCAGCTGCATAGTTCATTGTACAAATTTTAACGTAGTAGGTGCCAAAATTTTCTTGCAAATTGGATATGTTAAAGGTAGATCGACAAGCAATAAAATTTGCACTGGTGTAAAATGATACCGATAGTATTTCATGTATAACGTGCAACGTTTTTTAAATGGAAGTCATTCTGACTCTTGCAGCTCCAGATAGTCGTCCTGAATTAGTTTGCGGATAATTAGCAATGTTAACAAATTTTTCTTCTTTTTTTCTCTAAATTCCTAAGTAGATTTTTTAAATTCTTGATTATCAGGTTGTTTTGTTATAAGTACCTACCTACCAACATAAAACTCTTTTTTTTAGAAACCAAAACATTCCAATTTATTACTAATTTTGTGACATATAAATGTAATGTCTTTAAGTTATTTAAGTACCTATCTACATGATTTCAAAAATCTAGCTGCTATTAACGGTTTAATTTTAGAACTTACCGTTACATTTTTACACTTCTCACTAGCTTACAAATTGGTGACTTGTATTAAAATATTCCGTCACCAATTAAATCTATCATTGATAAATTAGATATGCATGCTTTTAAATAGCACGTTGTGAATTTTAAGAGTAGTTAGCTTTTGCTATTCTGTTTGTTTTAACACAGAAAAACCCTTGCCCGAGTTCAAAGCGGACGAGTACCAAGAAGCTGTAGGAAGGATTGGCGTCATACCTCCTGATCCGATTATTTCCAATTTCACCTCATACACAAGATAAACGTCAAATTTCCTGGGTTGGCCATAACAAATGTTTCATAAAAATTAGGCAAATACTGTAATTTGATTTCACCAAATGACCCTATTGTTCCTCTATCATAGAGCATACCTACGACATTATTAATAGTAATTGTATGAAAATTAGTTCTAATTAGCTAAAATACCTTTACATTACAGTAAACTATGTACAAACGCTAAATAATAAAGAACATATGGGTAAACAATTGTGGAGGCAATTCAACGCAGGTCGAGGTATTAGTTCGCAGAGTAGTTAGCTTCACACAATATTATTAACACTTAATAAAAAATGTATAAACTATGATTTCATAAAGGGTAAATGTTTGACTGTAGTAGGTAAATGTTTTTTATTTATATTAATCTAGACAGATTATCAATACTCCTGGTATTATCTTTTTAAAACTAAATTTTTCAAATAATTGTAATTCATACCTTAATATTTTATAATTGGATATTAAGTTCAACTTAATATAAATAGTCCAGTCATTTTAGGCATTTTAAACCTCAACCTGCGGAAAAAATCCTAGTGAGCTGAATTTTTGTATACACCTTTATTACGGCATTGTAATGAAGATGTGAAAAATCGACATTGATATCGTGTCGGCTAAAAAAGTTATAAAGGTCAAAAGGTAACGAAAATCAGTTTTTCGCAAATATCTCGCCACCTATTGCTCGGAGGTCAATAGAGGTTATTATAAAAATTGTTTGTCGTGAAATTATCTACATGCCTTTTATATTTTTCTGTAAAATTAACCGTTTTCGGAGTAGAGAGCTAAGAAAGCGACTAGAATGCACTCACATACGGTATTGTATATCGTATACCAAGGCGTAAACTCTATTGCTTTTTATTCATGTTTGTAAGTGTCTTCAAAACTTTTATCTGATACTTGGGCGTTTTGTGAAAAATATACTTATATTATAGAGGTTTGGGAACTTAGTAAAATCTACTAAATATTATACAAACGACCTACACTGGCAGATGTTCCGTATTTTATTATCCCTTTATAACTGCTACTGCCTGTCGGACTGTGTTTAGCTCAGCTGAAAATTATTTCTTGTGTTAAAGACGTTATTTTAGTAGTTCCATGCTCTTGAACAGTTTTCATAATAAGTGATACATGTTTTATATGCAATGAATTGTTATCGGATGGTGATGTAGTAGAAGTTAGGCGTGATCTACAAACATTAAAAAATGCTAGTATTGCTAGAGGTGATGGTAATATTGAATATTTAAGTACTGTGACTTTTGTAAATGTTCATAGTAATTGTCGTAAAAATTATACGAACAATTTGAGTATTGCGGCAATAACAACATTATTACCACCAGCACCCGATGATCTACTGAACACAAACTTTTGTAATTGTACAAAAGATTGTGGCGGCAAATGTGGATGCAAAAAATTGGATTAAGATGTTCAAAAGTTTGTGGACATTGCCGTGGCCAGTCATGCTTAAACGCAGAGTCAACCAATGATGAAAATGATGATGTCGATTTAAATATATGAATAAGTCCACTTGACGTTTTATCAGCAATTGTTAATGATATAGAAACTAAAGATATCGACAATGAACCACAAAAAAAAATATACTTCTTCTGTATTTTTCAGTATTCAAATAAAAAATTATCCACTCTTCAATAAAAAAAACCTGTTATTACATATCATGGATTATGCCCACGGGGGACCATGTAAAAAAACGCGCCTTGCATTCTACCTCGAAGGTGGTGAGGAAACGAGTGTATTGTCATTATATAGGTGCTTTCTCAGTGCTCTACTTCAAAAACGGTTAATTTTACAGAAAAATGCAAGAGGTATTTTTTGTAGATTTTCATGACAAACAATTTTTATAATAACCCCTATTGACCTCCGAGCAATAGGTGGCGAGATATTTGCGAAAAACTGACCGTGACCTTTTGACATTTATAACTTTTTTAGCCGGCACGATATCAATGTCGATTTTTCACATCTTCATTAAAACGTCTTTATTACGGCGTGTATACAAAAATTCAGCTCACTAGGAATTTTTCCGCAGATAAAACCTTAAATGACTGGACTAAAATGGGGATATCTGAAGAATGATGTTATTATCCCCAGGTTTGTCAGTTTTCGTTAGTAGGTTTAGCTAGATAAATTTTTATTTTATATATTTATTGAATCCAACTTGCATTATTAATAGAAATTATAAAAATTTTTGTTCAACTGTTAAAAAACTACGACTCTTAATCGCTGTTGCTACGCAAAATCAGTAATTTCTTTTAACGCCGATAAACAAAAACAACGCGTAAAAAAATAGAAAAAAAAAAGAAAACTATGGCATTCTTTGACTGTCAGGAGTCTCCAAGGTTGTCATTTTCCTTAGTGAGGAAAAAAATGGTTTCTTTACATTCAAAAATTGTATCTTAGCAATAAAAGTATTCGCTTTTAATCCCAGCAGCTGGGAAAGTTGATACTTTTAATCCTGTATTAAAATTAATAATTAAATCCGGTCGGCTAAGCTACGCTTTGCCTCGCAATTACAAAATTTGCTCGTCAGAAAAGTGACACTTTTAATCCTAATACAACAACATACTATTCCTTCATAGTTCCAGTAGTTCATGTCACTTTTGACATTGACAGTAACTTCAAATAACATATTAAAAAATAATCAACTTACAATGGTAAATACTTTAGACAGTTGGACAAAAAATATTGTTAATATTTTGCGTGCGAAGTCAATATTTTATGGCGCTTTCGAATGATATTTCTTGTAATTCAACTCTGGTCGAGGCATTAGTCTACACAATATCTAGTTAACTTCACATCTTAAAATATGTATAAAACCCTTCAGTCAATCTAAATTATTTCAACGATCTTACAAATTGATATAAGCTGAATGTAAAATTGAGTAGTGGCAAGTCAAGTCAAGTGCATACTGAATATTTTAAAAATTTAGCATCGGATCAAACCAAGTAGTTTAAAAAAACATCAGTTACTTTACTAGAAGAATCCCTTGCAGAGAGAGTAAAGGCCATTTTACGGCGTTTTATTAAAAAGGTTTTTGTCACCAAACATTAAACAAGGGGCATATTCAGTAAAACCTCGGTTCCTAAATATGACGTTTATAAAAACCGATTCTCCAGTTTCCGAACCCCGATAAACAATATTTGTAGCGTCCAAACAGATAGGTTTGCCGTCTGCATTACGGCCGCGTTATAAAAGGCTGCTGGCATAGCAAACGTCGAGAGATTTGTGTAAAATGAAAATATTGATACACAAGCCCAAAATACATATACGGCACCGCATGTACTTTATTTCAAATAACCGCAGAGTGGCCCTTTTTAATGAGCTATTGGAGATCGGCGGCGTCGAATGCTGCATTTGCCGCGTTTTGTTGAGGTTAAAGTGGACGTTTGTGTTATCTAAGTTATGACATGGAAAGAAATGTCTTCATAATTTATTTTAAATAAATGTTGTACTTATTCAGAACTTGTCCAAATTTGGGAATAGATACGTCATGAATAATAGAGTGAATATCGAAAATCAAATTTTTGTAAAATCCTTATAGTTTCCGAGAAAAAAATTATTGAAGTTCTAGTAGTAGATCTTGGGTACAAGATAAAACCAATAAATTTGGAAATAATTCATTTTTATTATCTAATGCCTAGAAACTAGCGATGAGTCATTCTCTACATTTTCAGAGGTTGGGTAAATATTAAATAAATTCTGATTCATCAGCCGCACTTGTATATAAAAATAAACAAGTAATAGTTTTTGTCATTTTAAAAATATTGCCATATGGCAGTATATGTTTTACAAAACCGCTAATAAGCCGCAACATAATAAAGCATGACGGAACAGGATATTAAATTACAATTACAATGCGAATTGCACCGGATTTTTGGTTCCATACTTTCGATAAAGAACAAATACATCATTTCATTCGAAACTGGCGCATTGAAACATTATTCAGTTTCTATGTAGTTGCACTTAACATTTAAATTGCAGATAGGTACCTATAATTAATTACATAGTGATATACAGGATTTTCTTCGTATAAACATGAGTTCAAAAACTGTTCCTAAAGAAGTACTGGAAACTTAAAGAGCCACTCTGGTGATATTTTTATCTAAATAACACCGAAATCGATTAAAATAAATTTATGAAATTGGATAACCGACTTAACTTTTACGTGCTTAGTCCTCAATTAAAAACAAAATTTACAGAATGTTTGTCAGATATGTTTCCACCTGCGGGAAGAGGGTTAAAATTGACTAAAACTTTTTGTGCTCTGATTTTTCAAGTTTTGACTGGAAGATATGAAATTTCAGAGTTTCGTTTTGACAGGAAAGGGTACTCTTGGTTCATATTGATAGAATGATCCATTTTTAAGTAAAAGCATTTTAAAGATAATATCACATGCTTGAATAATCCGGAATCGAAATTGTAAACACTGTCAATCATAGCAAGTTATGAAAAACAAAAATGCGTTTGGAGTAATTTTTAGTGACAGTCCAGTTATGGACTTTTTGTAAATTGTTATCAGTCGAAAATCCAACATTTGACCAATATAGACCTAGTAGAAGATATTCACTACGTTTATGGTACCTATTTGCAATGGAAATGCATTCGGCACAAGAATATCTACTCAGCGTAGGATATCTTCGCAAATTATTAGAGAATGTGCACAGAAAAGAGAGATCACAGAAGTTTTTGATGTACTCGAGAGTGAGGAAGGTTTCGGTTGGTTACAATGAAGAAAATAGTTTACACTATAGAAAGAAATTCTTTTGAAGAATTACTATAGAAGATTCATTTAGCTGCAAACCAAATCAAACGTAATAATTTGGTTAATATTTTCGGGTAATTTGACGTCAAACTAGAAAACGTAGATATTCAATCAATAAAACGGAAATCTTTGCCATAAAGATTAACAATTAAATAAAGATCAGTTGTATTATTAGTTGGAGGTTTTCAATTATTTTTATCAATTTATTGTAGGTATTACTATTTATAACTCAAAGAAAAATTTATTATTATATTGATTTAATTTAGTTTTTAAAAATATACTATAAATTTCTGTGAAAAATACAATTCATAAATGTATATAACAACGATCAATGCAAGTTATGACATGGAAAGAAATGTCTCCATAATTTATTTTAAATAAATGTTATTCAGAACTTGTCTAAATTTGGGAATAGATACGTCATGAATAATAGAGTCAATATCGAAAAACAAATTTTTGTAAAATCCTTATAGTTTCCAAGAAAAAAATTATTGAAGTTCTAGTAGTTTACACCGCTGACTAGGTTATTGTAGTCTCTAGCCAGGCGATTTTAAATATCCGATTGCTTATTAACTTTTTTGAGATGCAAGTATTTACATTCGCTTATGTCTATAGCAACTCGCAGTTGATGGATATCGTTTTAATTTACGGTGAAGTGAAAATGCTTTAGCAAAATGATTTCCTGATAAAGATGCAGCTACTTTTACAGCGGTGTGCAGTAAGTGAAAATGTAGTGTAAACGCTGGCGTGACACGGAAAATTTGCAGCCGAATCGTGAAAGAGATGGAACTCTGTATATTTACAAATAAATGCATGAGATGCCCTCTGTGAATAACATTATATTTGTCATTTGAGTATTCTTCATACAAAAAAAGTTATTACCATATTCGTAAGTAAATGAAAATAAATACTCAAATTATTAATATTCTCGTTACAATTCAGATGAAACCTGTGTATTAAGTATAATGTATTTTTCAGCTTTATACAATGACTGTAATCATGCATACCTTTGAATATTTTAAGTTGTTCTGGACAATCGGGAATAATGTTCTTCCAATTAGTTAAAAATTCACACATATAAAATAATAAACTCAACTTCTAAATTCAACTAAAGTGGCACTTTGCCACATTGAAATATCACTTTACTATATAGTGGTGTTGTTGACAAAAAATTGTTTATTAAAATATTGGAAACATTATTATGTATATTACAAGTACAATTGTTCAAATTTGAAAAGAAATTGAATAAGAAATTTATTCAATTCTTCTTGTTCTTCCTGAAAACTATTATGATTCTCTATCTGCATTCCTGAATGATCTTGAGGTGCCACTAGTTCTTGCTGATGAAATACTTCTTGAAATGTTAAGCTTATTGACGATGCTTTTCTTCCGATAACCACACTAGTTGACTGCCATCCTCTAAGTGGCAGACGTCCTCCTCAAGCAATGGTAACCGGATGCATCTGGGAGTTTTAAGTATTCTGCAACTCTTTAGGGATTTATTGCGAAACTGTTGATGCCAACTGGTTGTATTGTGCACTTACCGTGATTACAGTAAATGAAAAATCTATTGTTTTACTTGTTTGGATCTCAATCGTAAATACTTATGATAAATCCGTTGCAGTCTGATCCTATGGTAAATGCACTTTTGATTTTGCGTTTATCATTAATAAAGTCAAAATGATGTTAATTTAAGTTTAAAAATATTTTATACTGTGTAAAATTTAAAATTATACTGGGTCATAATGTCAATAAGTTTAATCAAGTATTTGGAAAGCCTAATAAAGACAGAAAATCGTAAAAAAATACTCGAAATACTCACAAAATAATAATAATAATAATAATAATAATAATAATAATAATAATAATAATAATAATAATAATAATAATAATAATAATAATATCTCTACCCCTCATTCTAATCACAGGGATTAGCCCAGAAATCGGAGACTTGTGCGGGGGAGGGGGCGGCATATTATTATTAAGCAGGCTGCATTTGCGCCCAGGAACGACTTACGTTGGTAGGCGCTAACCACTATTCAGTGCAGGAATGAGGGAAACCTGGAAAACCTCATTAATTAGGGGGGTAGTCAAATATCAACCGGTATCAATCTCCAACATTGACCCAAGCCAACATTCTTCCAGCCTACCATACCCGCAGAGAGGGCGCCAAACCTCTCCACGAATATAGTTTATATACGGTCTACCGGCAGCTGGGCTCGAACCAACACCGATCAGTCACCTCGATTCAAGTACTGACGCCTTAAACCGCGCGACCACTGACCGAAAAAAGAAAAAAAAAGAACCCAATCAATCAATAATTCCCGATCATATGGCACACCTGGTACATTCCAGCGTTGAAACAGGTTGATGCCGGATTGATTTTGGATTTGTGAATGAATCGAGGTCTCGAGCGGTCAGTAACAGTGTGAAAAGGGGTTTAAATATTGATTGAAAAATATTTGTTTTCAGCGTAAATATGTATTTAATTTTTTTTAATCGCCTTTTCGCTATTGCTACTCGCTTCCTTTAAAATTGATATTATGACTGAATCATCGAATAGGAACTTTTAAATAGCTTATAATGTACAACAAAATTTTAGAATTCAAAAAAATGAAAAAATGAGGTGCATGCAAGCTTTACATTGTTAGTTCCAGTTGCAAATCTGCTCTAAATGGAATAACCATTTAAATTACCTAAGTACTTCGTTCATTTCACATAATGGGTTTTTCATGTATTTATTCTTTAAAGTTTGGTATAAGTATGAAATTTCTTTGAGAAATGTTTATACATTGCATAATTAATATAGTAGAATTACATGCGCTATTTAAACGCCACTACATTACAATTCAAGTTGATTTTTATTTGGAAAATATCTGGATTTGAAAGTATCAATTTTGTTTGTAGGGCTCAACCAATTTCTAACAAATGCAACGTTTTTATCATATAAGTATACCGCGTTTCCCCTTTATTGGTATTATTTACATACTTAATTCTACATGTATATGTGACTGAATATTAATTGGAAATATTTTGTACAATAAATGTGGCTAAGAAATTCAATTTCTTGTACCTACATATTGATTCATTATATGAAAATAGATACAAGATACCATAAACTGGTAAAAAGCAGAACAAGTATAAAATCCAAACGATGATCATTCTTATTTAGCTACGGTTGGGTTACAAAATTATTAAAAGATTAATATTATGCAATAGAAATAAATGTAAGTTCTATCTATATCTAGAATGAAAATAAAACGTTCTCTTGCCTTTCTTTTAGTCCTTCTTGAACTGCGTAAAAAAACTAGCAGATCAATTGTCTGTTACATTGAGCGAAAAAAAGAAATCAAATAAGATGTGGAATCCATTACAACAAATTTATCGAAAATAACTTCAAATCGGTTAGGCAGATATGAGTCAAATTCGGTGGCGTTATATTTATCTGTTAGAGGGCGTTAAGCTTCATTCACGTAAAATTAGTGCGGTTGCATTGGTACTGCAGTAAAGTTATTAAAAAGGCGCCGTATTCTTGAAATAGTGTTTTCTACAAATACAAATAATTTTAGACATTTCATAACTGAATAATCTAGGGCTTAGCAAATAATAGGAGTATTAACTCATCCCACCTGCAAATATTCAAAGATATTGAAGTAAAACGGCGAGAAATACGGATGACTTTTATAACGTTCGGATAAACTTAAAAGTTACGCCTTTGTACCGCAGTTGTATGGCAGAAGCTAAAAGCATTTTAGCTTTTACCATTCCTTTTTCAACAATCATACAAGGACCAGTCAGAAAACAGCTTTTTTGACAGTAAACAGAAGATTCACATTGTTGCAGGTTAAATTTTTAAATTAGATTCTAGATATTTAGTTTAGAATTGATTTGTATTTAAAAAATGGATGAAGAAGACTGTTTGGTTAAGAAACAGTTAGGTACTTTTGCTGCTCTTACGCGTTACTTTAGTTATACAATATGGATTAAGTAAATTCTCAGATTCATTTTACCAGTAACGCTTTTGTCAACAATTCGTTTTAGAAATATTTGGGATTAAATATTGCCCTAAAAAACACAAATTAATTAAAATCAACGCAAGAGGTAATTATTCTAGTCACTTAACGTTTTAGAATAACAATTTATGTATTTATTTTTCACTGAACATTCCCTGCAAATCTCGAAAATATCAAGACACAATAAATTTTCCAATGCTGGATTAAAAGATTTGTACTTATACCCAATTGCCCATAAACTATTAACAGTCGCACAACGACACTTATTACAGTAGCCTAATATGTATTCTTATGTCGTATTATTTCGAATAATTTGTGTTTTCTAAATAAAAGTGTTATTTAAATATCTTTTATCATGTAATACTTAATCCTTCAAACGAATCGAGATATCGAGGTGAATGAAGTACATCTTTTTTATTTATAAATAATCCCTCTTCCATAATTTAAGGTTAATCCATCCATAGTGTAAGATACAAAAAAATCTGCATGGATTAACGCAATCCAAGTTATGTAGTGAATTTAACATTTTTCTAATAATTTTTTTTATGTACATGCATGGGACCCTCTCAAATACAATTTTGTAAAAAATACACTTCTGCACGACACTGAAAACTGGTCCACTGTAACAAAGCAAAGAATGCAATCGGCGACTGGACAAAAAATTAAAACAAATTACCAGTGGAAGAAATGCATAAGATTTTATAAAACACAAGTGTTTTGCCGCTATTGTTATTAATTATTAAGAGAATTAATTTGTGGTTTTAATTAATAAAATAGATTGATGTTACAACAACAACATTTTCAAATTTCCCGTGCCACGCCCGCGTTGCACTACACTTGGCATTCACTGCACACCGCGGTAAAAGTAGCTGCATTTGGCACATGTTACTGGGAAATCGTTCTGCTAAATCAGTTTCACTTCACCATAAATTAAAACGATATCCATCAAGTCCGACTTGCTATACACATAAGCCATTTTTGGCACCTCATAAACTAACCACTAGCACCACAAAAACGTTAATACTATAACTAACCGGATTTCGATACTCAGAATCGCCTGGCAAGAGACTAGAGTAGCCTAGCGATGTAAAGGTTTCTACCTTATATATTACACAACTTCAATAATATTTTTCTTACAAGCTATAAGAATTTTACAATTTTTTTGTAATAACTATCTCGGGAATAGTCAACGATAGTCCTCGTTCATGTTTTAAAAGCATTTCTAATTTCTACATTTCATTTGATATACAGGGTTAACTATGACTAAGTACAAATATTTTAAGAGGGGATAGAAAAAATTAAGAATTAACGGAATATCCTTTCAAAAAAATTCCAAACTTATTTATAAAGCGAAAAATATTTTTTTACGATATTATGTTAAACCCTTAATTAACGACGCCAATGCGAGAATCAGAGTAGGCAACCAGCAAGCAACGGTCATGCAGCGGTCGCTGTAGCTGTGATGTCATAATTCAATTCCTATGTTTACGTTGTAGTTTTGTGTTCTTCTTCAGTTTTTAGTACCTTATTTTAATTTTAAACGTTTTATAGTTATTAAATACAGGAATATGTGTCGGGTACAGATATATTCCACAATATAGTTCGCCGGTTTGTTTTTCTAGGTTATGGAACAAGAGTGCCCCGGGTGCTTTAATAAATGATTTCATATAATAAATAGGCATTTTATCCAACTGTACCTACGGAAAGGGTGTTTTATCGGTAGTGAGTGATTGTACCTAATGAGTGAAAATGTATTTTACCAGTTTCTAACGAAATAATGAAAAACGAATGCAAAATACTGGAGCTAACTGGATTAACTGTCTTAACCTATCTATCAGGTATTATTAGTAATAAGAATGTTAATTTTTGTCATTTCTGCATTTAGAAACGCTGCAAAAAGCCGCATGGTAGTAGCATTGTTGACATATGTAAGCTTTATCTATGGATCTAAGCCATTTTAGTCGATGTTTATCATAGGCGTCGACTTTCCGTAGGAAAAAGGGTTTGGCCCATTTTTAAAATATGGAGCTAAAATTCTGGAATCATTTTTTTATTGTCTGTTAGGCCTCTCTAAGCACGTGGTTAAAATTTGTGTACTTAGTCATAGTTAACCCTGTATGTATATAGAAAAAAATATATATTTCACAAACTTAGTATGCACTGTCCGAAGTTCTATAGTATTTCTTATGTTGATGCAAAAATCAGGTCAATAGCAATGGGTAAATAATTTGGGACAAGACAAGATTTTTTATGTGAAAGTGACCTCCAAACTCATTTCTAGAGGGTTTTGAGCTTACAAGAACTGTATTGCCAGTAAACATTAGGATTCCATTAATATTTTAGCCCCGCGCGTATTCCATGTAAAGATGAATCCAAATGTGACATTTCCAATATGCGGACCGTACAACTCATTTTGTATTTATTTTTAATTTACTCTTGAATGATCAAAACCATAAGGGACCAACGGATGCCACGGCACGGGAGATGAAAGATATTAATAACAAATGCTCAATAAGCCTCTCCAAGGCATAATTTAAATGTCTGAACTCCATCTGCTCATCCATGCACGGACTGTAATGTATTTGATTAGAGGTCACTCCTCTGGAACTTCACGTTTTCAGGCCGACTGAATGGACGATTAAATATTTACTTGCTTCTCAAACCTTCTGCTTTGGAAACAAGACAAAGCTTTATGAGAAATAAATAATTAAAATCCGTTCCTGATGAATAATTGTTTCAGTTAACGAGTAAAAAGAGGAAATTTGTAAAGATACGCTGCCTATTATTTATTTGAGTACTCGGAATCGAATCATACGGTGATTTGAATTGACCTGCGAAACCGATTTCATAATATCTAATTTCTAATAACAGAGACCTCACCTTGCTTCATGTGACAAACATGCATACCAGACCAACTTGATATAAACTAACAAATTGATGTTTGCCGACGATCTGAAAATATATACTTCTATTGTTAATGTAGATGACTGTATTATGTTGCAAGAACAAATTGCTCTATTGGAAAATTGGTGCTTCAAAAATCACCTTTTTCTAAATATTTCTAAAACTAAAATAATATCAATTTGCCGTAAATCAAATGTTTTGCAATATCCGTACACAATCAATAATGTTACTTTAGAAAGAACAAATAATATAAGAGACTTAGGAGTTTACTTTGATCATCAATTGACATTCAATCAACATATAAGTAATATTATAAAGTCAGCATATAATACACAAGGTTTTGTTATACGTAATAGCAAAAATTTCACAGATGTGTCTGCTTTGTCAACTATGTATTTTAGTTTAATTAGAACTAAATTGGAATATGCCTCTTTAATATGGAATCCTATATATCTGCAGTATTCTTCTGCTATTGAAAGAGTCCAAAAGAATTTTTTAAAATAAGTATTTAAGTTTTAGAACTAATGGGGTATATCCCCAAAGAGAGTGCGATTATAATGCGATTATAATGATTTATTGAGTAGTTTTAATTTTATGTCCTTGGAGCAGCGTAGAAAACTAGCATCTGTTTTATTTTTATGTAAGTTATTACAGGGTAAAATTGACTGTCCTGCTTTGTTATCACAAATTAATATATTAGTTCCTAGACTTGCAACCAGACAAAATAATATATTTTACTGTAAAAGAGCTCAAACAAATTTATTGTTAAAAGCACCAGTAACTGTAATGTGCGCTAATGCAAATGTAAATTGCTTCCGTTTGTGAGTTAAAACATAAATGTAAAGAACACCTATAATTATCTTTCTAATTCTGTTAAACTTAATATGTGTCTGTCATAATTGTATTTGGTACACTTTGTATATAATCACTTAACTGAAAGTATTATTTTTTTTGTATAATTGCTCTGTAAATGGGTAACTGTTGGGCAATAAATGCAATTATTATTATTATTATTATCTAGTACCCACCCAGCTAACAATTTCCTGTTCTATAGAAATCGTAAGAACGTTTCCAGAGCAATGTTTGTTCTAAGAACATTTTCAAAACGTTCTTACAACACTTATACCATAAAAATGACCATCACCATTCTATAGAACTTTTTTAGTTTTTTAAGCTGTTCTGTAGGGTCTGCAGGAAATTCTTATAGAATTGTTGAATAAACTTTCTCATTCATTCTATAGCACTTCGTTATATAATTTTTGTGTTGCATGGTGTTCTATTTAGAGAACTTTAAAATAGTTTAATTGTATCTTTTAATAACAAAATGTTTCTGTATCGTTACAAATAATATGGATGGGCCAATAAGAACCAAAATAGAAGATAGACCTAATCAACCTACATAGGAGTACTCACATCATTACGAATTGCTTAGTTGGTTTGTCCATCAGGGAGTAGTACATTTGAATGCGGAAAAAATTTTATCGTGAAATGTGTGGTACATAATGATAATTTTTTGTCGCGTCCTCAGTTAATCTTATATTTCCTGTGATGCTGGAAATTTAATAAAAAAAAATGTTTCTAAATTGATGAATTTAACAACCAACTGTACATAAAATAGCCAAAGGTAAGTATATCCATATTATTGATGTAATTTCACCTATTTATATTGTATATATTTGTAATTAAAATTTTTTTCTTTCTTCACAATATGGCGACAGAAAGAAAGGCTTTATCTTGTACTTCCAATGGATTCTCCATTGCAATGATTATAGAGCAAATAAGCTTCGTAAGCAACTACTATAACAAATCCATGCCACTTAATATCCACAGTGTTGTCATATTTTATTGTGGTAATTTCAATTATTTCAGTCTTATTTAATAGATCTAATAAAACTTATTAACTTCAACATCTAGAAGTGTAAATGAATAAGGTTTGGAATGGTCTAAATTAAATATGTTACTAAATTTCTATAAGGAAATCAATTTCTATTAGTAATCAAATAAATCTTATCTATCATAATGAAATTTTCTTTCAGATAATAATTTTTACAAGTCACGACTATGTTTTACAAATTTCCCCATTATACTTTAATAAATTATTATTTAAAACTTTTGTCAGGTCTCGTCAGATGTAGGTATACCCTACATATGTATATAAATAGTAGTTCTATAGCGTTTTTTTATGGAACAAAAAGGCTTTTGTTACTTATCTACTCTATAATAATTTTATAGCGACTGTATTATTATTCTCTATAATTGCTTTAAAAAGCTTTTTCTCTTAAATTAGATAGCAGCTTCGATATTTGTAATTTGTTTTCTGTAGCAGAATTGTAACTTAACAACCCCTTACACGATAGTTATATAATTAAACTATAAGCGACATTACGGAATAATTTTATAAGAGTGTCACAGGAGATGGTATAATTCTATAAAGCACTATTTTGCATCAGTTGCTGTAAAATGGCGATATTCATTACAAATTGACTGATATTATCACATGCCCACCAACTTATTAATCGTATCGACTTATCTTGTAACGAACTCATTTCTCCTCAAGAGATTATGTGTAAGAGATTTCTCTTGCGTTTTGTCTCTTTAGTTATGGCTTTTATCTACATATATCCTAATATCTCCGCCTCTACGTCGAGTATGGAATCATTCTCTTAAGTTTTCACTAAATTGTCAACGTTACCAGAGACTCATATTGCAGCCCAAGTATTCAACCATTTCATCTACTAATTCTTCGTAGTTTGAACATTTGTAGCTTCCTAAGAAATTCTTAGTCACTATTTTCAAGATTATTTGAAGCATAGCTTTTCCCTGAGTAAAGTTCACTCTAGTTCCAAACTCCTCATTTTTCTGATCTGAGATCTATTAAAAATTCCACATTGTAATTTAGCAACTGATAGATCTGTAATTTTTTCAATTATCACTGGCTACAACTTGTGTAGCTAATACTTTGACGAATTGCTTCATAATCCCTATTTTATTTCTAGAAATGGTACTAATACCTTATTGGAGTCCATTAGAGGCTGTTGTATACCATCAAATTCTCTGGTCAATGTTTCCTAATGCAATGATTTTACTTATCCTTATTAACTTATAAACAAAGAATGCTTGGGTGCTCGGTGTATTCAGAATGTTGTCACAAAGCATTATTATAATTTTGAAATAATGGAGCCTATGCAAACACTCGACGAATTAAATTGACACATTTCTAAGTCATAGATTTAATAAATGGTATAACGTTAATTTCATCAAGTCGATCATGGTTTGTTTGAAGTTTTTGCTTTGGTAAAATGTTTTTCTTTCTCTACCTTAAATCTTTAAAATAGTTTTTTTTCTACCAACGTCAGTGAAAGTATAACTTTTAACACATGCTGCTAGTGTCATTTTAACGCACTGATGTTAAAAGTAATTTACTTTTAGCACTGGTACAAAAAAAATTATGTACTTAATGAACATGTACAATTAGCGAAACTACAATTAGAATAAGTACGTCCATTGCCCATTTCATTAGCCCTGTAGTAGTAATTATTATTTCTGTAAAACTTGTATAAAGGTAGAGAGCAATGTTATCCCCTGAAGATTTGAACAAAATTTGACCCATGATGATCTTCTTGTTTTGTAACGAGTCTTATTGTACTGAAGTTCCATCCGCGGTGCATCTTAATTGTATTAAGATTTAGATTAGCACTAGGGTGGGTCTACCAACAAACTAGCCGAAGAACGTGGGAAGCAATATCCAGTATAAAGATGAGAATCACGCAAATTTAAAAATCTAGCAATATTGTCAGAAATCTTACCAAATGTATTGATTCCAGCTGAAGTCGTGGCAAATTTATTCTTAATGTGTTATATCAGAAATTTTGAATGATTTGTGTTCGCTGGACAAAGGGATTTGTGATTTCTATAATTCAAATATAATGTACTAGCAATAACGAAAGTTCGTTGCATATTAGTTTTGTGTCAGCAAATAGTAAAGGTCCCAAATCTTCTATATTATTGAATATCAGCTGCATACCTAATTATTCGCGACGACAGGCGCGCATTTAGAATATACCCAAAATTACGACAACCTTCTGCATGAGACATGTTTTATCCTGCGCTTTTGAGAGATATTTATCAATTTGTTTCATGATCAATACTCTCGAGTTTTAGATCGATATCCTTCGCCATCTCACTTTATAGAAAGAACAAGCTTGTAATATTTGCTTATGTCCTGGTCCCTTATGTCATCATCGCGTTCAACATGAATAACTTAAAAGTGGTTTTATTAACTTTGATTTCCGCCAGAAGAAATTAATTTCTTTGATCAATTTCCATGTCACGAGATTTGAACACACAAACGATCGAACTTTTATTACAGCAACAATAAACTTCATGTTTCATGGACAAGTTGATTTCAAAATGATATTTTATAAATTTAATAACGCAAGAAATGCGTTGATTTGTACCTTTAATGGTGTTTGTAGAAAAAGTAGTGTATGATATATGTTTAAAAAGTGATTTTATTTTGTTCGATTTTTTCTAGCCAAAAAATATCACATTTTGCACTTATATTATAAACAACTATTTTCTCGTGAAACACTTCGCCACACAATGGGTACAGTGACGGCAACGTAAAGGTTTCCAACCTAACAAGTATATTTTTAAAGGAGAAAAAATGTGGTACTGATTCGGCTGGAAACCTTTATGCTGCGACGAGTGTACATTAGCATTATTTTCCTTAAAGTTTTATTTTGATCTATATATCACTTAGTTCTAAGCCGGAAACATTATCTCCAAGCAGTGCCATATATTACATTACTACACAAATAACTAAATTACAATAAAAAACAATCGCGACTGTGAATCTGTCACTGATGTAAATTCAACAGTTAGTTTCAGACGTGTGAACTGTGCAATATAATTATGCAGTCCTCCTTCGCGAACGGGTTTTGTCACTGCGTTCTCGCTAGGTTGCCTCATCAAATGCTATAATCAAATTTATGCCAATCTTCATTATATTCCTTTCTGACAAAACCATATTCCATATTTCAAGAATAATGTAATAATGTATCAACAATTCCGTTTAATAAGTACCCACAAGTGTATTTATCAACTAAAAGTTTTCTAAATTGTTACACGTATTTTTACTGTCATAGAAAATATAAATGAAATTTAGGATGTAACTACAATAATTTAAAAAAGATTAAAGAATGGATTTCTTCTTCTTAGTGGCCAAACTATTTTTCATGTTTTCTTCTTATATTTCTCTACTTCTAATTATAATGCTGGAAAATACGTACAAGTTACCAGTAATAATATATTTTTATTTCCCACCGACCCAAAAGAGATCTACAATGTAATTATGAATTTAAAAAATACTAATTTTCTAGGCGAAGATGAAATACCAGTTCAATTACTTAAAACAACAGCCGCAGAAATATCATTTCCATACACCATTAACCTAACCTAACTTAAAAACAGGAATAATAATAATATCTCTACCCCTCATTCTAATCACAGGGATTAGCCCAGAAGTCGGAGACTTGTGCGGGAGAGGGGGCGGCATATTATTATTAAGCAGGCCGCATTTGGGCCCAGGAACGACTTACGTTGGTAGGCCCTAACCACTATTCAGTGCAGGAATGAGGGAAACCTGGAAAACCTCATTAATTAGGGGGGTAGTCAAATATCAACCGGTATCAATCTCTCACATTGACCCAAGCCAACATTCTTCCAGAGAGGGCGCCAAACCTCTCCACGAATATAGCTTATATACAGTCTACCGGCAGCTGGGCTCGAACCACCTCCGATCTAGTCACCTCGATTCAAGTACTGACGCCTTAAACCGCGCGACCACTGACCGACCGAATATTTCCTGAAAATTTCAAAATTGCCCATGTTAAAGCCGTATATAAAAAAGGTGTTAAAGATCTAATTAACAATTATAGACCTATTTTATTACTATCAAACATCAATAAAATGTTTAAAAAATAATTCACAATAGAATCATTAAATTTATAGAATGTCACGATCTACTGTGTGTGTGTAAGTAACAGACGCACAAAACGGGTTTAGAAAAAATAAAACAACGACAAGAGCTATATATCAAGCTTTGTGTGAATTGCATTTGATTCTGTGGATCATGACATTCTAAATAAAAAGTTACAAGGGTACGGTATTCGAGGTGTTGCATTGGAATTGATAAAATCTTATCTTTTGAATAGAAAACAATGTGTTATAGAAACAGACAATGCTGGTGTTCTCATAAAGTCAGACGTAGTATTAATAGAAATGGGTGTACTTCAAGAGTCCATATTGGGTCCACAGTTGTATTGTCACGGAATTTGCCCCACTCACACCCAAATCGACGACTGTGGTACCGCGAATTACTAAAATTGCCCCGATCGCCCCTACACGATTCTGTTAAACAAACAAAATGCCGTGGATCGAGACAGGACTAGAAAATTTGAGAAACGACGAGAAGCGTTCGAGAGATGCTAGAAAATAAATCTAGAGATACTAGAATATACCTGGAATATTCGCTGGGTCTATAAAAGAAAAATAAACAGCCGATTAAGTTAGTCTTGTATGAGTCTTGTATTACAGTGTTGAATTGAAGTGTTTAGTTGGAGATATCAAAGTGATTTAGATAGCGATTAATTAAATAAGCGTTTAGTTGAGTTCCAATTAGTGTTCAGTAGTGTACTGAGTATAGTTAATAAAGAAGTAATTAATTAACGGATTGTTTTTGTGGCAATAGTAAAATTCGGATTGGGAAATCCGTGACAGTATGTTTTATATACCAATGACTTGCCCTCGATGGCTGATGTAAAATCTGTTATGTATGCTGATGATACACATCTTTAATAATCTAATAATTGGTAATACTAATAACGAAAATCTTAAAAATACAGTGTCTGCTGCATTAGATTCGGTGGAGGGTTATTTCTGTAAAAATAGTCTAAAAATAAATAAAGAAACGCCAATAATCAACTTTACATACCAAAAAGATGACAATGAGGTTATACTTACTAATGTCAATGACATCATAAGATCAGTAAATAATACTTCTTTCTTGGGGGTAAAGATTGATTCGCGATTGAACCCATATAGACCATGTCAGTCAAAAGGTCGCTAAATACTGCTACACTCTTAAAGTGATAGCTCAAAATATATACCCACAGCATTTATGGCATACTATGCATATGTTCAATCCCAAATAAAATATGGAATAGTTTTCTGGAGAATTTCCAGTGAAGCCATCAGAATATTTGTGCTACAAAAGAGATGAAACAGACTGAGAGCTGCAAACAAATGTTTATTGACAAAAGAATACTTACCTTGGTATATATACATATATGAAGTAATTATACTTATTAAACAAAACATTAACTTTGTGAACTTTAATTTATCTCACCTATATAGTACGAGAAACAAGAATAATTTGGTAACTGAAAATGTAGAAAAATATAGTTATATTCAACAGAATGAATGTTCCATATTCATTGCTTGGGATTTATAATATAATTTATTATAAGTATGTAGTATATATTCTATAAGTATTAGAAATTTATCAAATAAAGATATTAAGATTAAATCAAATTCTCATAGAAAAGCTTATTATACGATAGATTAATTTCTCGGAGACAACATAATATAATTAATGTATTACAACTGTACTGTATATGTATAGTATAGTATGCATTTTATTTTACTTTAATTCTATTTTTAATATTAAGCTGTATCTTCTAAATTGTGATTTTTCTATTTATTACTTTACTTTATACAAGATGGTTCAAAAACGATGACCAAAAATTAAATCTCGTATTCTTTGCCGAATATTAAGGAAGCTCGTTCATATAGGTAGTTTTTAATGTAATTTTTTGATACAACCAACAGTTTGCGCAGAAAAAAATAAAAATAGTTTTCCTTACTCTAAACATCTTTTCGTCACCGGTTACTGATAACCGCAGTAGGCGGTTGCTATGTTGATGGTTCTCTGTTGTCTTGTCAAACCAATCGCATTAGGTAACCGGTGACGGAAAGATGTTTAGAGTAAGGAAAGCTATTTTTATTTTTTCCCGCACAAACTGTTGGCTGTATGAAAAAATTACAAGAGAGAAAAAATAGTAAAATTAGGTGTAGTATTAACAAAAAAGTTTTGTTGAAATCGGCCATTGCAGGAAAAAGTTCGGAAAGAAATAAATCTAGGGGTTGCTTATACCCACCCTCCAAAAACATGAGCCAAGAAATAGACACCACCACAAAATAGCTTTAGACTAGCTGATAATGTGTACCAAAATTAAAAAGTGTAACCGTTATTAAGGAAAAATAAAGAAACTATTTTTTCCGCCATTTTGAGAGTTGAATATCTCAACAGGAAGGACCCAAATTGAAAATTTTTATATGAAGTTCCCCCCTTAAATGGGGTGTGAAATACACTGGTAAAATATTTGACCATCATTTTGGAACACCCTGAATAATTATAAGTATCGGTTAGGTTATTATTCTTACCTTTAAAAAATCATCTCATTATGCAGAATTTCAATGCTCAATTGTATTTCAATTGATAATATAAATATGTAAGAAATTGTATTATATATGTATGTACCTACTGAAAATCATTTCATTCTGCTGTTTTATAAAAACCGTGTTATGAGAACTTCTCAGGTTGCAAACGAGTATAACGCGTGAATTTTCAATGTATGGAGATATTCTTTGTGCTGTATTTCGTAACTCAGCTCATGCGAGAGAACGTTAAAGTCGCATAAAACTGTGATTTAAAGAGTGTGGTTTACGTTACTTTTTAAAAGTAAAACAGATTCCCGAAAATAACTGTTGTACGAGTACTTACTATTTAAGTAGCTTCAATAGTTTTATACAGATAACGTTATATTATACAATATATATTTTTGTCATTATACAATGTGATCTGCTTAAGCAGTAGCCAGTACTGAAATTTAATTATTAAACAATTTGCATTTTTTCTGTTAAATAGATCTTGTAAAATATTGTATAATCATTTTTAATTCAACGCCGCAATTAACTGCAATCATTTCTATAACTCAAAAATTATTAGTAAGTAATATTAGACACCTGCTAAGGGAATTATTTCAATAAATTATATAGTGACAGCTTTCTACTTATTATTTCCAGGCCTACTACTTTGGAGAAAATAATTTTCTAATTTAATTCCCGCCGAATCTCAAAAACTTTAATCGCTTGTTTCTCGAAAACGGTTGAGTTTATCGATTTGTTGAAATTCAAAAGTGTAAAATACATTTTTACATCGAAAGTACAGTATAACGCGTCCTCTAGTCGTGACCTCATCATTGTTGGTATATTCGTAAGTGCCACCTCAAAAAAAACTACAAATTTTCAAAACAATCGGTCCATACGTTCTTAAAATATAGCAAAAAAGGAGCAACAATTGAATGAGGCGTGTTGGCCCCGTAAACATACTATTTTTACGTTAGTTAAATAATTTTATATTTTCATTAATTCATAAACAGTACTTTTGCACCGATATGAATATACTACTTTATTCAAGAAAATTCTATTGTAATTATTCTACTATGTATTTTGATATATGTATTTTTAATAAACTATTTATCTATCTAGAATCCGTTCAGGTACAGTTCTGTTAATACCAATAACCAACCAATCGTAATCTCTCCTTAGAATTCATGGTAATGTGTCGTGGGATCACTTTGATCTTCGGAAAACTGTTGTAATTATTTTAAGAATAATTGTAAGTACAACCAGGAAAAAGTGTGACAGCTCCATTCTGTAGCGATTCTTCAGAAACTGATACGGATCCGCCTGAATGTAATGATACCTCTTCATTTGATACAGAAAGTGAGATATTAAATTCCGAACATGGAGATGGATTAAGGACCACCGAGAAAAACACAGCAAATTCATGTTCACATGAAGTATTAATGCCTCAACAAATACAGTATGCGCCAAAAGTATGGAATAAATTCAATAAAAATGAAACAATTATTTTTTTGAGAAAAATCCTGGAACAGGTCGATTTTTAATTTAAAAAATACATATTTTAGCGTAAAATGCGATTTTCAAATGTCATTTGTTTTAGAGTAATGATGTCATCGATTTTTTTTAAATGGAAATACCATATATTTTCCTTGATTTTGAAAGATCGTTTAATTTTCTATCAGACAGTACTAAAATTTTGCCCTCTTACATAGGAAAGTTTTAGAGTAAATGACGATTGAATATTAGAAAACGTAAATTTTATCCATAAAAAAGTAACAATTCTGAGGTATGTAAAATAAAATTCAATTGATTAAATTTTATACTTAAACTAAATGTTCGAATTGCCATCCACCAACTTCTTGACAATGCGCAAGTCTGTGAAGAAATTCTTCTTGCACATTATGAATGATTTGTGGGGTAACTCTGCATATTTCGTCCCGAATGCGATTTTGAAGTTCTTCTAAATTACGTGGTTTATTAATGTACACTTTTGACTTCAAGTATCCCCATAAAAAATAGTCAAGAGGTGTAAGATCTGGCGACATTGCAGGCCATTCTATCGGTACGCGTCTGCCGATCCACCTCCCAGGAAAACAGTTGTCTAAAAAATCTCGTACAGGGTGCGCATAGTGCGGAGGTGCACCGTCTTGCTGAAACCATATGGTATCGTCAGGAATGTCAGGGTCATTATCGTTTGGAAAAATTACTGCAAGGGCTGGGACAAGGTCATTTTCTAGAAACTCTAAATATCTTTGTCCTGTAAGGGTTCCTTCAAAGAAGAAAAGCCCTACTATTCTGTCGTCCACTATTCCAGCCCATACATTTAATTTCTGAGGGTGTTGGGTATGTGCCTCTGCCATCCAATGAGCATTTTCCCGACTTCAATATCTGCAAGTTTGACGGTTTACTGTACCATTCAGACAAAATGTGGCCTCATCTGAAAAAAGTATTTGCCGGTCTAAATTTCTATTTCCTTGACATAAATCCATTAGAATTTCGCAAAAGTGTAAGCGGCGATCGGGATCATCTTCATTGAGTTCCTGCACAAGTTGAATTTTGTAGGGATGATATTTTTCCTTCCTCAAGATACGTAGCACTGTGCTCTGACTAGTGTCATTGTTTAATGCAACCAATCGTGAAGAATTATGAGGATTATCCACCATACATATTAAAATGTTCTATTTCTGATTTTCATTAATGCTTGGACGTCCAGATTTTGGAATATTTACAACATTGACAGTTTCTCTAAATTTAGACTCTACCTTACTGACTGTTGATTGGCTGATAGGGCGATCTGGATATTTTTCATTAAATAAATCGCAAACTTCCTGCTGAGTTCTAGTCATATTCCCGCATCCGATAAGAATTAAAATTTCAATTCTTTGAGTAACAGTAATATACTACTATATAATACTTTAAATTGAATAATAATTTCTATGTCGCTTACAATACTTATCAGAAAGTCGGTGTGACAATGACACTTTGCAAAGAATTTCACCTACGTGGTCCATAAAAGAACTATGGAATTCGAAAAACTAAACTTGATAACGTTTTTGCTTTATTTTGATTTACGTTTTCTAACATTCAATCGTCATTTACTCAAAAACTTTCCTATGTAAGAGGGCAAAATTTTAGTACTGTCTGATAGAGAATTAAACGATCTTTCAGAATCAAGGAAAAAATATGGTGTTGCCATTTAAAAAAAAATCGATGACGTCATTACTCGAAAACAAATGACATTTGAAAATCGCATTTTACGCTAAAATATGTATTTTTTAAATTAAAAATCGACCTGTTCGAGGATTTTTCCCAAAAAATAATTGTTTCGTATTTATTGAATTTATTTCATACTTTTGGCGCATACTGTATATAATGTTACAAAACAAGTTCCAGAAATAGGGAACTAGATCCTCGTTAAATTTTCTTCAAGCAAGAACAAGAAAAAGTCTTATCGATGCCTGTGCCGCATAGATGAAGTTTTAGAAGATGAAGCATTAATAGTTCACGGATTCAATGTCTTAGCAACAAACGCGAATTCAAATTGGTTGAAGACGATGTTTTGGTTACAGTTGCTATATTGAATTTTAATTTGGACCCGAAAACTCTGTTATTGATTGATTTAAAGGTAGCATAGGTATAATTGAGTTGTAAACGAAAAATATATGTTTTAAGTAAAGGCTTTTTTCTACTACTAATTCGTTTCCATTACCTAATTAAATGTTATTGTACTACGATCAAAGTCACTCTATTAATTAAAGTCGCTCCTCAACACAAAACTCGGAAAGTAAGCGAAATTTTTTAAAATATTAGAATAATCAGCTATGATATGCACTGCTGATATCACATTCGATCAAAGTTACCCCAACTATGTACATTTCTAACCGTATAGTATATTTTACCAAAATTTGATCAGAGTTGCTCCACTTTACGGTGCTTATTTATTTGTAAATGCATAATTTATGCAACATTTGTTTTCTAAAATCTAATAAGTGCTTTTCCTTGCAGGTGAGTCATCTTACATACTGAAAGAACTTCACTTAGTTAGTAAGTATGAAACACAATAAATGGAAATATATTTTATGTATACAGAAATATGCTTACAAAATGTCTCGCAAAGTGGATAATTGCTGTCAACAAACTTTATTAAATGTAACGTGAAATGGTACACAGCGACTTATATAGGGATAACTACTTAATTTTAGCCTTTAGCCATGAGTAAATGATACCTGAAAGGATATACAAACTAGTGTGATAAACACTACTAATATCATTTATGGCAGTTTTATTTAGGATTAAAAAATGTATTGTATTTAAAACGTGGGAATGGTTGTAATTGGTCTGCCTCATTATCTATTCTGTTTTATCTTATACACAATGAATCGCCTGATATTTCTAATACCAGTCAATTAAATTTCAAGAAAACGAGTAAAGTTGGATGTTTCTTCTAGAACACTCGCGTTTTTTAAAAAAGTTAATAGTTGTACAGTGTGTCCCTATCAAGTTAGAAAAGCTATTTTATTTTTCAGTTTATGGAATGCTTAAGTCCAAATGTCTTATCTTTTTTGGTTTATCCATATCGAGAAATAGAAATCAAACTTTTAAAATATCTTCCCTTTACCCGAATAAAATACATTCCAATTATTGAATGTTGTGTTTCAGAGACATAAATCTTTTTTTTTTATTAGAACACTATTTATATAGTAATAATATCCTGGGATAATAAGCCAATTTAAATTGAAACAAATATATTTGTTTTTACGTAAGTTTTGGATTTTTTATTAATACCTATCTTCAGAAAAAATCCTTAATACTAAAATTATTATTAGGTCCGGAAAAATCTACAAAATTATATAGAACACTATACAACTATAAAAACCTACTCAATTTTTCAGATAAATTACAACTACAATCTAATAGATACTATTTTTTTCACAACAGTTATGTTAATAGTAGAATTGCTGTTATTGTGTACATTCATTCTAAATGATGATTTTGGTAATACTAAATCAAATGGCTTTTCTCATTTGATGTTACAGTTATAGTTTTCGACATTTTCACTTTTCGTGATATCAGTACTAAAAAATACCGTTTCCAATTTTCAATTTTTCTTCCATGACCACCATGATGTTAAAGTATTAAAATATGAGCCCCTGGGCTTATTTGACAATGCTCGTTATCTTGCTAGGGCAGGTTGCTAATTATCTTTTACAGAAATATAGAGAGTAACTGTTATATTGTTGTTCCGTGTTATATGTTTAGTTTGTTAATTATTTATGGCCAACTTATTTCTTGTTGCATTTTTTAGGCCTAAAAAAGATTCAAAATTGAATCGAAACGTTGGCATAACCGGAAATTATAGACCTTATTAATTATAATTGTCTTTTTTCGATTAATACACCCCCCAGTTAGAAAAAGGTTCTTTGTATGTTCCTTTTAGATTTTGAAGTTTTAACAATTACTTAAGTTTGTGCCGACGACAGGTCATAATCATAAACTTCTTTAATCAATAAAAAATTTCCCCATACGGCATTAAGAAAAACGTTTGCCTTTTTAGCCAGCGACTAGCATTTTCCTTTAAGAAATATCTTTACCTTGGGATATGTTCTTATTAACAGCTAATGTTAATTTTAATATAGAAAACTTCGGTCACAGGGTTGAGGACTTCATAGTTCTAGTTTTCCTAATACGCAAGAACAAAGTTCTAATATCTTTTTCTCAGAACACCAACTGTCGAATATTTTGACTTTGTGGTAGAAGTTCTAAGCATTCCATTGACTCCATCATTTTAATAACAATATCAGATGCATTAACAACATTCTTTATTAATTCATAATTAACGCGTTATTTCAGAAATTTGCGAACATTATCTGATTACGATTTTACAGTAATTGCAACATCAATAATTGAAATTGTTACTGTGCATCATGACAAATTAACTTTTGCTCTAATTTTTGCTGGTATGTACTGCGAGTGACAGAAATAATTTTCCTTAATGTCCATGTCCAATAACAAGTATTGGAAAAAATCATGTATACAATTCGAATATTGCACTTATGTACGGCTCGTTATAATAATTTCCTGCGCGTGCAAAAAAGTGTCGGTTTATATTCTTGTTGGGGGTATAAAGAAAGATCGCGCACATTATACCCGCACGGACCAGCGCAGCGCGAACCAACAAAACCAGGTCATGATGGTACGCATGTTATTAGACCAGCACCAGCACGTACCGTCACCCGCAACGATCGTCACAGCAGATCATGTCGGTGATCTGCAATTTCTATGCCTTGCCGCGCTAGTTCAATATAAGGTTTGTTCCCACAAAAGTGAAGGATTAATTTCGGGCACCCTCGCTTATCAGCAATCTGTATATACTTATTTTAAATAAACTGCTAGTCTTTCGTCAGATGATACCGCCTTGCGAAATCTTGTGTTTTGATGCTGTTGGCAAGGATGATTTAAGAGCTAGAAAAAATATTGTATCCACCATACAGCTTTCTCTTTTTATTGATAGAGTAAACCCAAAAGCTTCTCACTTTCGCGGCTTCTTCCTCCTCCTCTTCATACAACATCGCTAAAATTATGATTTCTTCTTCCCAGGTACTTTCAACTACTACTTAAAAACTTCAAAACGTCTGCCACACACACAAACTGCACAAAAAATTTGCTAGTACATGCTTGACAAATGTGCGAAGTAATGCAGGTCCGCGCTGCTGGTTTCTGCAGGCATAATATTATGCGCGATCTTTAAATAATTATTTACATGCGATACAGTAAAAGTACATGACGGTTGCTAAGTGTTAAATAGATAAATTGCTGTTAACACATTCATTATAATTTTTATTTTTCTTGTGCTAGTTAGGTATACCTACTCGCATGTTTTCACATACATAATAGATATGAATGATAACATATAATTTGCTGTGTAGCTTTTATTTGACATGTAGGCTATGACTACTATATACCTAATAATTTATCATTATAACTTGTGTTATTGTCGAACTATTTTATGGTTTCCTGTATTATTAAGGCTAACCGTACACCAGAAGCTGACACTTAAAAAGAATATTTTTTTTTTAAGTAAAATTACTTTTGCCATAAAAACCGTAGGGCAATATATTTTACAATAAGAAATATCAAAGCTGGTCGAAACAGAGAATAATTCTTTTTCTACAAATGTCAGTAAAAGTATAATTTTAAATGTGTGCTGTCAGTGTCTAAAATGTAATTTTAAGGCACTGGTGCTAAAAGTAGATACGGTGATTTGCTTTTAATACTGGTTCGAAAATAATTAAGAAATTAGTCAAAGAAATATTTATTTACATAACTAAATGTACAGTAGTACAGTAATTTTTTTATCTACTCCTGTTAATTTACATATTAATTATTCAACTGCTTTTGAGCAATTAATAGTATCAATTAACAAATAGCGTGAGTTTTTATAGATAGTTATTATAACTCACACTGGGTTTCTACAATGATAATTCGATATGTAAATAGTATATGCAGTAAATTCTTGGAAACTTCGATATTACGTTACAAGCGCTTTTACTTAACCTTTTGTTTGTAATGGCTTAATATAGTTTTGCATATCATTGCAGTTGCACTTTTATTTTTGAAATGTATTTGTATTGTATTTATATTGTATTTTAGGCATTTGGTTCCTAAGAGTTCTTTATTTGCTTTTAATTAGATACATAAGCCCTTAAAATTACGGCACTCATATTCCGGATACCCTGTATTTTAAAACATTCGTTTCTTTAAATTTAGCTCAAATTTGTCGGAAGAATGGTGTAAGAAAGTGAATTTTGGGACATAAGAAAAATAGCTTGATAATTAAATTAATCAAGAATTCCAACTTCAGTAATAGTATTGTTACGTACTATCTCTACGCACAAGGGGGTAGCTACAGATGTAGATTAATCACACCAAAAAAACAGTAACAAAATAATTTATTCATCAACAGGAAGTATAAGGGCGAGAAAATATTGCCACCAGCTGGAGGTCGTACAAATATCAATTATTAATAGGTCTTACCTATTTCCAACTCCCATTGTTTGCAGGGGAGATACCGCTATTCCAAAAAAAGGGGAAACTTCTACACTCACTACACCGCCACCGACTGACTTCCGTCGCCTCCACATTCAAGTTCCAACCCTAGGTTCATGATTTTTGTAAAGTCAGCAATGGCCTGATGGACCACCGCCAATCAGTGCTTGGCAGTAAAAACGTCATCGTGGTCACTGCACCTGGGAATGTCGCAAACCGCCGACTGTACGTTTTTATCCACAGTATAGAATATAATTACGAAATTAAAATAAAATATGTTTTATGCAATGACTTTAAACTAGGTTGGAACTGGACTGCTTTGGAGTTTTGAAATGATTTTATTTTTAAAATATATTTACCAATTAAAATTATTTTCAAATAACTAATTTTCTATTTAATTTCCGTTCTTGACAGTATTATACTTATTGTTAGATGCCTCTACACAGTTTTTAATTTCTATTTGTTCAATAGCCTTTGGTGGAATTTGAACTAACCAGTAGCAAACTACATACAGTATAGATGTATACCAAAATATCAACACGTATTTTGTTTGTCTCTTCTAGTGTACGGTAAGCCTAAGAGGATAATGACAAATCAATAAATTTGATTTGTGTAAATAATGTTTAGTACCTACATACGTAAAAGAAACATGAATATTATACAGTTGTCCACGAAATATTGTTATTGTTCAATACAGAATAAGTAGACAATTTGTAGGCATTTGGACTTGTCCATATATGCTTAGTGGCTAAAAATTGGATGCCTCCTTTTCAAAACGAGAACTAATATGTTATGATAGAGATCGACGTTTCATTACAAATAAGATAAATCAACTAAGGTCATAACCATATAACATTTTGTGGAGAAAGGCGTGAAAATATACAGTGTTCCATTAAAAAAAGTTAGACCAACATCTCGGAAATATATCATATTTTTCAGACATATGCTTAAAAATATTTAAAAGTTGCTAGCTTATTTTTACACCTTTTTTAGTGACCACTCCGTACATTAGAACATACAGGGTGTTTCTAAATTGCGTTCCTTCAAAGTAGTAATAGAGATATAGTTTCAGTCTTTTTTTCCGAAAGAAAAATTGTGAAATAAAAAATAGAAAGAATTAAAAATATATAGAATGTCCCACCTAAAAATCGAATGTTAATGTCGTTTACGGTTAAACAACGCCTATCTGTCGATTCAAATAGGTTGACTAGATAATAAATTGGTCCACTATTTTTAAATTAGAATAAAAAATGATAGCTCTAAGGTCATAGAAATGCATACTAACTATTAAAATGACTAAAAAAATTTGTGTCACTGGTACGAAGGCCGAACACGATGTAATAAACTCACACATCGTGTGCATCATTAGCTCAACGACAATCGATCTCCAGGCTTCTTGGTCGGCTTTGGTGTGGAGTCGCTTTTCACCAATGTTCCGATCCAGGATAGCCTACAACTGTTGGACGACCACTTCACCCCTGAAGTTATCGCTTTATTTAAATTTTGCTTGACTTCCACATACTTTGTCTGGAATGGACAGTTCTACGAACAAAATGATGGTGTTGCGATAGGTAGTCTACTGAGTCCTGTAGTGGAGAATTATTTTAAGGGGAACTTTGAAAAAGAAGCGCTACGATCAGCTCCTAAGACACCTAAGTGCCGGCTCAGTTACGTTGGAGTCACTTCATCGTTTGTCAGCATGGAATAGACTCCCTACAAGAATTTTTGAATCATATTAACCAGCAACATAACAAGATTAACTTTCTCATGGAAGTGTAACAAGAAAGCTTTACCGTTTCTAGACATTCTGGTAAAAAGGAAGTCTTCTGACGTCTTGGGACACATACCTACACATTGGCTGATGAGGACCATTGACAGGAAAAAGTAGATTCATTCCGATCTGTGTTCCTAGCAAGGAGGAAGTCACTGCAACTACCACTCTACCATACATCCTCAATGTGACAGATAAAATTGCGAAAATACAACGCAAAAAAGGCGTGTGGACTACTTTCACACCAATGAGTAAAATAAGTCAGCAATTCCACAACCCGAAAGGTCAATTGAGTCCGTTACAAATTGTGGGACTGTATTTGGTGCTATTTAGCCACTGTGACAAAGTATACGTGAGAATGTCCAAAAGAACTATAGAAACCAGGAAAAAATAACACGAAAGGCACATACGGTTATACCGTGCTTACACACGCATGCTTAAAAAGAGGGACACAGATTCTCGGTAATGGATACTGGAGTGCTAGTTCGTATTAATAGATATTTCAAATCTAGCAAGAAGGGATGCTTCGGAGATTTATCAATACCTGAACAACATGAACAGGGATGAAGGATTGACGATTAGTCATACTTGGATGTTTTTGCTTAAAAACGAAAAGTGAACCGGAGTCAACCAGTCAAACTAAACATTGAACTACCAACCTTGACGCACCGACTAGTATAAAAGCAATAACCATTCAACAGCCGCTCAAGATACGAGAAGTATTGAAGATGGCGAAATGTCTGCAGTTAAGCATGGACCACGGAAAAACAGCGTAGAAAGTGTACACCATTCAATTTACACCAGCCGTGAAAACTTACGAACTACCTCCCTATATAATGTTTAAAGGAATGCACTTATTTTAAACTGTATACTAAATTGAAATAGTTGTGAAATATGATATTGTTACGTAGGCTCACCTACCTTTTTAGTTTGTTAATTACGTTTCTATTTATGTTAGAATTTATAATTTTTGATGATGCCTTTATTTGGACGTTTTCTGGAACATTCTCGGCCACATTCTATTTGATTCTCGAGACCGCCGAAAACTTCTAGAACCCTAAAAACCTATATAAGCAGATCGGTTTCGCCGCTGGAGTTTATATTGAGAAGCCGAACGCGAGTGACAAACGTCAAAGTAAAGCGTTGACAGTTGAAATTTGTTTGAAGTATATTTCGTGTATAATCAAGAGTGACAATAAAGTTTGTTTGTCTACGTGACGTGCTTCCAACGTGCTAACCCAACATAGAGGCTACACGACATTTCCACTCTTTAAATATTAATAACTGTGGTTCTGTCTTCGGTGCAGTAAAATAAATTTTAATCGTGTAATTTGTATAACCGTTAATTGCACGATAGCAGCTCGGGCAAACGTAATACGAAATATATAGAGCACCTTCTGCTCAATGAATTTAACAGCTTAGGAGGCGGAGAAAGAAGATTAATTTTAAACTCACCTCTCGTTACTTCGTTTTACTTTGGAGCAATCACCGTTAGTTGGGTAAATTAGAAAATCACCTAGAGCGTGAAATTTCCTAATTACAAAATAATACAAGTAACTCTTGAGCATTAAATATCCTCACTTCCGATCAGAAGGTTGAAAGGGGTGTTTAGTTTTACTTAACGTATAGGGTATCGATTGAAGAAGGGCAAACAGCCGCACTGGCTTTAATATCTGCAGACATGCGATATATTTTATAGTTAAAACGCTCACCATTTCGGCCTGCCCGCACTGTAGAAATAAAATTCTTAGGATTGCCAACCGATAATTGACATTTCAACAAAACTTTTTTAAATACTACACCTAATTATACTACTTTTTTCCTCTTATAATTTTTACATACAACCAACAGTTTTCGCGGAAAAAAATAAAAATGGTTTTCCTTTCTCTAAACATCTTTTCGTCACCGGTTACTGATAATCGCAGTAGGTGGTTGCTATGTTGATATTTCTCTGTTGTATTGTCAAATAAATCGCCATTAGGTCTATAATTGACAGTTTTTGCAACTATTGTGTCTTGTCAAACAAATCAGTCTTGACAGGGTTTGCAAATATTTGTAAACAACTGACTCTTCCGTACAAATATTAGCTAATAAATTGACGGAATATGCATACGGCAGGATTTGCAACAGTCATAGGAATACCTTTGTAGAGAGAAATATTTAAATCGTTAATCCGGAATAAAACACAAAAAAAATGTTTTAATGAACATAGATTATAGAAAGTTTATTCTATGCCTGGAAAAGTGTTTCATGTGAACGTTTATTATTGATAAAAAAATGACAATGTATTTTTTACATATTTTTATGGATGTTCTGTATTTTTATATATTTACACTTTTATGTATCTGCTTCATATAAAAATTAATATTCCTTCCAACATTAACTTGACACTCATTTAATTTTAGAGAAAAAAAGAATATTTAAGAAAACAAATGCTTTACTTAGTAAATAGTTACTAGTTGTACCTATGATTATTGATCATATTCAATTTATGTATTCCAATTCCATAATTAGAAGATTTTATTTTCAGTAGAATAGTGTAGTCTAATATATACAGGCTGTTTCACATAAGAGGGTCACTCCCATGTATCTCGCTTAATATGCGAGACACGTCAAAAATCTTTAATTGTTTTTTGTTGCATTTTTGGAGGCCTTTGTTGTTGTTGTTGAATTTGATATCCATGGCTAACTTTACGAGTAATAACAAAAAAACCTGTAAAGTGCCCAAACTTTAAGGCTGTCTAACTTTTTTATTTTAAGAGATAGAGAAAACTTATTGGTAATAAATTTTGATTACAAAATTGATACCTTTCACCTGATATAAATAGATTTTTGAAATATCGTATGTGGTTCGCTACGCCCTCTAGGCGGATAAAATTTTTTTATTGAAGCAGGCTATGGCCACAAAAATTTGCCTGTTTTTTCGTCTTTCATGCAATATACTACATGTTGCCCTTATCTTTCGTATTTATTACACTTTTTTCAATTTTAGTTAAAAAAAATGTACCTAAATATTTTCATGTTGCTCAAGAACCTGTTTTAAAGACGCCAATTGCAAAAAAATAATCAACAGAATGTACTTTTTTTTGCAAAATATAGATTTTGTTATACTATTATTTTATTACATTATCTGTGTCAAAATAATGTTAAAGACCCAATTGCTTCTAATGTGAAAACTAATAAAATAATATTATAAGAAAATCTGTATTCTGCATAAAAAAGTACATTCTGTGTATTATTTTTTTGAAGTTGGCGTCTTTAAAACAGGTTCTACATTATCTTGAGCAACACGAAAATATTTAGGTACATTTTTTTTAACTAAAATTGAAAAACATGTAATAAATACAAAAGATAAGGGCAACATGTAGTATATTGCATGAAAGACGAAAAAACAGGCAATTTTTTGTGGCCATAGCCTACTTCAATAAAAAAAAAATTATCCGCCTAGAGGGTGCAGCGAACCACATATGATATTTCAAAAATCTGTTTATATCAGGTGGAAGGTATTAATTTTGCAATAAAAATTTATTACCAATAAGTTTTCTCTATCTCTTAAAATAAAAAAGTTAGATAGCCTTAAAGTTTGGCCACTTTACAGGTTTTTTTGTTATTACTTATAAAGTTGGCAATGGATCAAAAATTTATTTTTACGAGCATAAAGGCCTCCAAAAATGCAACAAAAAATAATTAAAGATTTTTGACGTGTCTCGCATATTAAGCGAGATACATGGGAGTGACCCTCTTATGTGATACAGCCTGTATATAAAATATAAAAATAATAAATAAATAAAATATTAAATTACTTCAATTTTGAAATTATAATATCTTTGCCTAACATACCTTACATAAATGTTGTTGCAATATATCTACAACCAGCCACAGGTCCTTATTTTGGGTAAATAAATTATACGTATGTATAAGATAGAAATATTTACAGAATAAATCGGTGCGGTGCAGGGCAGTCACCCAAGTTGGATATTTCTTACCGCTCTTCGCAGAACCAAGATATTGTGACACGTGTCAAGGCTGGACTGGACACAATCATCGTGCATCTCGCTTGCCATGTCGTTCATTTTTTTGTCTGGAACTTTACTGTATCACAGTCGTGACTGTATACTATATGAACGTATTTTCTGTAGCGACATCTATATGAATACTATAGTAGGTACTCTGTTAGAAGCCACGGGGTTTCAATTTCTAGTCTTAAATAGCACGTAATGAAAAACTTAAGGAGATACTTTATTGAACAGAATTGTGCTTCTATTATACAGGGTGCCCCGTAAAGTATGTTACAAACTTTGGGTCGTGATAGTATCTACATAAAAAATATGACTAAAACCTCTAATAAACATAATCTAAAACGCACCGTTTTTCAGTTATGGACCTTTATGGTGCAACTACAATAGTCTTCTTGACGTAACCCTTTCTTGGAAAAAGAAAACATACTTAATAATATTTTAAGGGACTAATCAGCTATAGGAGATCAATAAATAATATGGATATGAATAAAATCGAAACAATCACAACTTAATTTTTTTAAAGTTTGATTTTTAACTGAATTTATATGAATCTATATATAATTCTAGCTGAATTATAAAATTTTAAATTTGTTATTAATACGTTTTATTAATTGTCTATCTCTTAATTCAGATATTAAGCCATTTTAAAATAATTTCCTTGATTGCTTTGTCATTGTATTAAATAAGCCACTATTCATAATAATAGCAGAAACTAATAAATTGGGTATTAGTAAATTTAATACATTATAAACTATTGATAATCAGGAACAATTAATGAATATATGCGGCAGCGCAAATTATTTTGAACAATTGCTTGAATAACATAGAAATAGAATAATGCTCACTGGACCTGATACAAAATATATTCTGAAAATAATTTGTACGTACTTATTTAGCTAATTAATCGATATTAACTCAGTGAATAAAGCACATCATCTCAATTAATAAATTAATTAAATTAATAAATATAAAAGTATTAACTGCTACTACCTACTAGATTTAAGGATTACTCAGACCAGCATCGGCACACTATATTACAAATGACATAGTCGGAAATAGTCGTCAATTGTTTTCATCAGTAATTTGACGTTTCATAGAAATTATGACAATATAAAATAAATTGATACAATCTAAAATAATTTGTATTGTGTTTTGATGGTGAAAAGGAGTAGCAGTTTATTATTAATACGTATGTACGCTGTTTTAGGAACAAATGTAAAATATTTTGAGAAAAATATATCTAATAATATTACTTTAACTTGGAATAACCATATTTGGTACATGATTTAGGTTTATTGTTGGTCTTCTTTTACTATGAGTTCAATTAAATTAAAATACTACGAGATCTTCTTTGAGGGTGAGTCACCCCTAAAATTGTACCAAACTTTTTTCCATTGATCAAATTTAAAAGGAATGATATCCTGCGCATAATTTAATATAAAACACTTATTTACTCTTGTTAAGTTTTCAAAAACTTTAACGTTTTTCAAGATAAATTGCATTAAATAACGCAAGGTTTTAATAGTGTTTATTAGAAGTAATAAAAAAGTCAGTTGCCTTTAAAATTTGACAGTTAGTAATAACATTATTTAATTTCTGCTACTATCTTTTATTGAAAATTATTTCCCATAGAAAAAAAATTTCTAATGTTAAAAGACAGATTCGAGAAATAGGAAAGTTTTTCAATAATATCCGAAACTGTCTTAGTGTGCAAGATGAAAATAATATTTTAGGAACAGTTGAAGATGAACCACAAATAAGTACTAAACCTTACTCGAGAAAATGAATTGTCAGGAAATTCTGTACAACGAATTCTTAAACATAATGTACTATATCCATATCACATTCAAAAAGTGTAAGAGCTATTTCCTCAAGATTTTGATCGAAAAGTAACCTTTTACGAGTTTATTTTGTATCTAGATATTAATTTTCACAAGAAAATTTTTTTTACTGATGATGCTTGTTTCACTCGTAAAGGAATTACAAATGTTCACAACTTTCATGCGTATTTCAATATAAACCTCTACCCAATAATTTCTAGACATTTCAACGCGAGTTTAAGATAAAAATGTTTGGGCCGGTATTATTGATCGTTATTTGATTGGACCAGTTATTACGTCAAATCGATTAAATGGGGAAAGTTATTTGGAATTTCTACAAAATACGCACTGATTTAATGGAAGATTTTCCGCTGAAACTTAGATTAGAGTTTTGGTTTATGCATGATGGGACATCGTATTACGAATACCTAAATGTAACGTTATAAGAAATGAACATCATTTATTAGATAGAGTATTGACTTTTTGATTTCTTCTAATGAACACTATTAAAACCTTTTTTTAATTAATGCATTTTTCCTAGAAAACCTTAAAGTTTTTTAAAAAGTTCAAAAGTGTTTTAAATTAAATTTTGAGCAGGATCCTTTTTAAATTCGATCAATGGAAACAAAGTTTGGTATAATTTTAGTGGTGACTCCCCCTCAATAAACACCTTGTAGTATTTCAATTTACTTGAACTCACAGTCAAAGAAGACCAATAATAAACCTAAATTATGTACCAAATTTGGTTGTTCCAAGTTAAAGTAATTCAGAGATATTTATTATTTTCCAAAATATTTGATCCCACTTTGAAGTCCCGTAACTCCGTCTGTGTGCAACTTTGTATAGGTATGTTTGGCTAAATTGCAATATTTTGGAATCCTCTAGATGCATCTGCTCTGTGTCGATTCTTATGCTTAACACCCTGTATATTGCACTGGTTTTAAACACCGCATCGTTGATACTGCCGCTACCGCATCGCAATTTCCGCATTGATGTGAGGAATCCCCCAGAGCTTTGTTTGATATCTTGCCACTTATTTTCTGTAGTTTTCTTTCTCTGTTTTTTGTTTAATTTGTTCCAATCTTTTCATTATTTTCATCTTATACCTTATTGCGATATATGTACTTGATTAATTTTAATGTTGGTCAAACAATTTTCGACTCACTTGCCACATTGTCGATGATTTGAATTTTAGTAGACTGTATGAATGATTGATGAAAAATAATTAAACAAACACAAATAAAGAACGACGGGTTGCAAAACGACTTACCAATGCAGCTCTGTTGGTGCAATCGATGGTGGTAAACGGTTTTTAATTCATCCGTCTTCTTTCTTGATTTATATTATAACGAAAATTTTACTAGTAGTGTGTATCGTCGCGAATCGGTTTTCGAAGTGTCGTTTGCAACCCTTTTTTGCGAATAAAAATATTTGTAGAAAAAGTAATATAAAAAACCGCGATAATAAAATTGCCGACACAACAAATTTCTCAATAAAATATATTTATAACATTAATTACCTATACAAAAATACCTACTGAATTTTATATAATCATTCTTAAAAATTAAATTTTGTTTTATGCGGACGCAACAGTCGATTTAAACATTTTTGACAATTTGAGAGATATCTATAACGTCTTCTTCAGAAGAAATTTTGAAATTAATGACTATATCCTCTGGAATCTGCATATTTGATGTACTAGTCTATGATAGTTCAATGTATACTTTGAAATCACTTTCCTGTAATTGCAGGAATTTAATTTTTGCGTAATTTCAAATATAAGATATTTTTTAGTTTTCCGTCATAGTACTTTAAAGAAGTGTGGAACCTAGTAAAATCAAAAACAATTCAATCAAGGAAATTAAGGAGGTGGCATTCATTCCCAATGAATTATTTAGGAACTTTACTATGACTCAAAAATACCACAGCCTTATTCGTTCCAAAATTTTCAGCAACCCTAACGTAGCACTTCCGCGAATAATAGTGAGTGCAATTAACTACTGATTCACTCACTAAATACGCTTTACCAAGAAATCAAGACGTGAGGAAACAGACGTCTGCAATATTCATGATTTTCATCTAGATGTAGATGATATCCTCACAAATCATGACGTGATGCCATTCGGCATTTTAGACACAAGTTATAATTAAAGAAGTTTCAGAAGATCAAGCAAGGATGAGTAGAGAAGAGTAGACTTGGCAAATGGACATTCCTCTATCTGACGCCACCTTGCTTCAAAACCAGCAATTTCAAAACCAAAATATATTGACCATTCATTATGATCTGACTCCATGGAAACAAGAATACAAAAGATATTTTCAATCAAAGAATATATCCAAACATCAGCTACATTTCAGTTCCGAGAAATCCTTGTCGAAAGGAAACAGGGTGGCAGCTTTCTTCCATCAGCCTTACTTGTTTCTTATCGTGACAGTTTTTATTTTACAGGTACTTAGATCATGGATATTTACATTTTCAGCTAATATAAATGCAGTTTTATATTCATGACGTACTGGTATTACTCAGCGCAGTCCAAACTTTCTTGCGACAATGCAGACATAACAGCTTCGGTGAAATCTAGCAACCCAAGACACTGTTTATTAATTTCACGTCTGGAAATCTAAATTGTAAATTTTTGATAGTCGTGCCGTAATAGCTATGCAAATTCAAACAATTTATTAACATAGAGTTGCGTGTCCTATTAAAAAATCAGATTTTTTCGTCTTGTTAGCACTTTAACTCTAATTTATTAACACTGTGACAGTATTTTTAAAGTAAATCATTTGGAAATGGGTATAGCGGTGTCTTACTTTTTTTATTGTTCTTGTTATCGCAGAAAGCGGCCGAGTAAAAACGTCTCGACACGATAAGTTATCTTCCTAACCGTTGCACGTATCGTTATACAACTTCCTCAGAGACTGGCCAGTCGGCACGCAATGATGTGCATAATAATTACTTCAAGCAGGATCTACCCTTCACATTTCCTTACCCTTTCCTATCCTTGTGTTGTCCTTACCAGAACCGGAATTAGCGCGGTTACCATGCTTAGGGTAATAGGTATAAGCGAAAGACAACATCTTACCTACCACGTATAGAAACTTGATTGGTACAATGATGTTGAGGCTTAGTCGACTCTATTGAATATTATATAGAATAATCACACTTTGGTGTATCAAAAGGTATTAAAGAAATGATAATAATTTAACATATAAGTGCTACACAGTGACTGAATCATCAGTCATAATGTCATTAATTTAAAGAGAATTTAGGGGAAAATGAGTATAATGCGAATACGAAAATACATAACAAAAATGTGACAAAAAATATGTATGTTTTAATGTTTTATCTAAAATGATTTACTGTATAAAATTCTGAGGAGTTTTGAACTTGCATTACAAGGGCATGATAAATTAAATTTACATCAGACCTTGACAAAATGCTTAAATACCTTCAAAATGTAACAATTTTTAAAGGTACATTAAAGAATATATAAAATGCATACATTTTAGATTACCAGCAAGAAATTTGTCAATAGAAAAAAAATCTACCGAATATCCTGTTATTATATGTATGTGGTTCTGAGTGGTAATGTTATTGGACTTCTATATATACCTACAATACTCGAATGCGCCATCAGAAAATATGTGGCGTACCAGGAGCGTCGTGTTACCGATTTTTAAGGAGTGATTTGTTTATCTTTTGAAAGGTCGAGTAAAACATTTTTTTTTTTCGATTTTCTGTCTTTATTAAGCCTTCCGAATATGTGGTTAAAAGTAACGATATTATGACTGAATCACCCTGTATACCTGGTTAATTAATTTTATGAGAACCAGTATAATTACTACTTGATAAAGTTGCTGATAACTGTATTGAAAATAAAAGTATCAGAAGGTTTTAACCACAAAATACTTATTGACTGTCTTATCTAACAAGCAAAAAAGGAGGTAGTTAAAAGCCTACTCGCGACCATTCGAAGAGCCAATACATAAGTATATGAATTAGACAGTTTCATCTTTTTACCTATACAGATTCCATGCGCATGTTTGTTTACCCTTTTATTCTATTCTTTATAATATCTGCAATTAACGGTACCAATTATATGACGGTTCTAACCTATTTTGTCCTCGTCCTCATGCCATCCTCCTTTGACGACGACGACGACGACGACATTCTGGTCAATATCGACGGACCCCCACTCCATCTTCTGCATCATCTTCTGGCCATTGGCGACAGTAATGACCTCCAAAAACTATTTCCGCGTGTCACGTACTAAATGTCTGCACTAAGTGTCACATCCAGATGGACAGAACATCCTTTCATAGAATAGTAATGTTAAAATGCCGTCCGCTACTATTTTAATAAATAAAACATCTTAAAAAATTTAGTATAAAATGCGATATTTCGTTAACAGTGAGATAAAAAAGACCTTTCTTAAACTCTTACTAGCAGCATGCACAATGAGTCACAGGACCTTAGTTCTGCGAGTTACCTCCCTATATTTTGCCACTGAGAAAAACATCGTTGGCCATGGCATATTACTCAATCAATAATAAAAAAAATAAATATATTTGGCTGTAAATATTGTTTAAATACATGTTATTTTGCAGTATACTTAAAATCAACCATTATAAGTACTTAAAATTATATTTTTTCTTGATCAGTTTCGATTCTCGCCATATTTTAAAAACACTTTGTTCATTAAATTTGACTGATGATATTTTCAAAAATTACAATGAAATATGTGATTTAAATATGTTCTTGTCCTTTCCTTTTTTTATTTTAAGGACAAATATTTATATGTATAATTAAAAAATATTAACCAAATAATATATTTCTCTATATACTTTTCTTTGCAGGGCCAATGACTGCTGAGGTTCAAGGTGAGTTATTCAAAGTGCAACAAGATTACATTTTAAGAATTCAATGTAACATTTTCTAGACTAAAATATAAAAAAAATGGTTTATTCATTTTAACCAATGTGCACGTTAATGCACATTTCCAGTAAAAAATATTTTTTCCGTGATAAATTTTACACTTCTTCAAAAGGAGTTCAATTTTATTACCAAAATATAATTTTTTCAATCAGAAGAACACAGAACAAATATGATTGATTTCCTCAAACTATTGATCTGTATCATCATCCAATATATATGGGAGTCAAATAAGGTAAACTTTAACAAATAATAGAATTTCCCAACATAAGAAAAGAGCTTCTATAGACATGGATCAGAACATGCTCGGTGTATGCAATATAGGGTACTTAAGATGAAATTTGAAAGTGCTTAATGTACAAAGGAAGATTCACGCAGGTGTTATTTTCTTAATCTTTATATCATAAAATAACGACTATATCAACAACAACATAGATATAAGTAGAATTGTTCTTGGTGTGACATTGTTCACATTTTTTTATATGGAATTTAAAATTTGATCTTTTTACAAAAAACGTCTTATTTAACTGTCTACAAAGAAATAAAATAAAATTTTATTAGCGATTAATAAGGTATCAATGAAAGAATTGAAAAAACGTCACCAAGGTAAAATTTTACCCATACTTTTGAATAAATTTAGTTTATAGTTGTCATGTCGTCTTATAAAGATAAAAACGTTTTTATGAATATCAAATTATACTAATCTCGGAAACTAAACAATTTGCGGCCCATATTTATAGATTTTTTTTCTTATTTTAAATAATCTTAATACCAGGTAAGCCTTGGCTTATACAAATTGAATTATTTATACAAAGTCATGGTTCCATATTTCATATTTTGTTTAGCATTAAACCAAAGCTAACAATTGAAGAAAGTTTATAACTGACTTGAAAATTATGATCATAATACGAATTATTTTAATACTGTCTACTACAGATCAGTTATACATTTTAGTTACAATGTAAAATATTCACCTTAGCAAATTATATAAGGTACATATTTTACTCTTAAAGAGATATTATTCTGATAGATTTTGTTGTTATTCCTGAACTAATTTGGCGTTGCCACCTCAGGATTTCCACAAGGTTCTAATTTGGGATGCTTGCTGTTTTATCTGTTTGGGGATGATATAGTTGGTGTTGTGCATAGGAAATATTCTTTATTGTTTGCTATTGATTTAAAAATATGCAAAGAACTAACTGTATACAATTGCAAGAAGGTTTATACAATGTTATATACCGGGTCAGCAAGAAGTAAATGTTCCTTTAACATAAACTAATGTAAGCAAATGACATAAACGTTACAAAAGACTCCCATTAATTTTATGTGCAATATGAACGGCATTCGTTTGTAGGCAGTCGAAGAAGTAAGGACATAAATTCAATGAGCATATTGATATTTTGAATCAGGCAGTCAAAAATTTAGGGTTTATTATAAGAAATTCGTAAAATTTCATATATATAAAAACTTATTCCAACGAATATCCTTGTGAATTGTTCCCCTTAATGAATACTATATTATACAGGGTGTCCGGAGTATAAGTATCTTTATTTAGCTGTTTGATAAACTGTAAAAAACAAAACATATTCGACTTAATGTTTTTTCTCTGACCAACGGAATTATGTCAGCAAACAGGTCATGAATATGTCACAACGTTGCACACCTGCCGTGTTAGGTCTAACTACATAATATTCACAAATCCATCTAAGCATTCTTACTGTGAATGGTTTTCTTAAACTACTTTTCACAATACAGAATAAAATGTAAAATAGTTATGAGAGAATACCATACAAACGTCTCGTAGCCAGTCAAATACACCATACATGTCATGCAACTGGTCATGGTTACTATATATTAATTAATTTTTGCTGGTTATGCATAACAGAAATATCAAGCAAACACTAGGTACATAAAAACTAAACACACTATAATAATTTGAGGTTAACAGCAAGTAGGTAATGCTTTGCAATGTTATCGTACATTACAGTACGTTGCAGTTTTAAAGATATCTTGGGAAACTTCTATTGTTTGCTTTATTAATACTGATAAAAAAAGCAGCAAATTACATTACAGAAGATTTTACTTAACCTTAGTTGTGCCATAGTTTGGAATTTCCTAACAGTTTTACATTTTATTACAGTTGTATTTTTATTTTTGAAATGTATTTGTAGAAAAACTATTCGGTTTATACATTTCTAAAGTTTTTTGTTGCTTTTGTCCAGACATACAAGTCTCTTTAGTATCAGCATTTATATTCCAAACATTCTGTATAAGCTATATTGTAAGCTACATTGTAAACGAAGAACTGTTATTAGACGACATTTACATATCTATTCCCTATCAAAAAACGCGACAATATCGCACGTTTCATTGTAGAAATGCTAGAACAAATTGGTAGTTAAGATTACCGTTAATAAACAATTGTTTCTAAATTACAACATAGTATAAAATAAGCCAGATATTCAGGGTGAGTCAGAAAGAATGGGTCAACACTAAGTTAGAGATTCTAGACACCAAAATATTATGTCTGAGCTCATCATGCCTTATACGAATGTCGCTGGTTTCAGAAATATAGGGTGTTAAAGGTTTACATTTTATTCTGACATTTATCAATAACTGCATGAATAATAAATCACAGGCACACACACAGTACGCTAATATTTATTGACATGAAATTTTGACACAAGGCTGAAAGAAAATCACCACAAAATGCATTGAAACTTTTAAATGCAAATAACTCGATATAGTAAGGCGATCTAAACAAGAGTACAGTTTTCATGTAGAATTGAAAGTTCTTTTAGATTTTTAACTTTTTTAAGCATAGCTCAACAGATAAAAAAAAATGTTTTGATGTACCTGTATAATACGGTAAAACTAGCGCCCTCTAGGAGCGAAATAAGTTTCGAATTATCACATCAAAAAACCTAACACTACCAATTTTCAGAGTCATGCTATTAAAACTTTCTCAATCATTGAGACATTTCGTAATAAAATTTAAACCTTGAGCACCCTGTATTTCTTAAACCAGCGACATTAGCATAAGGCATGATGAGCTCAAGCATAAAATTTCGGTGATTATAGTCTGTTTAGAAATAAAAGAGAGTAATAAAAGCTCATTATGTATGCAAATCGTAAATAAATGTAGTACTGGTGCTTATATTCGATATTTTTATATTATATATTATCGGTATAGATGAGGTGTACTGTTAAAAAAACTTTGTGTGATCGAACCGTATTAAATTGTAGTACGTAGCTAAAATTGAATTCCCGACAATCCGTCTTTGTCTATGCCGCTTCAATTTCTTGGTCCATTTCTCTTGTAAGTAAACAGTATAAAAACAGCATTTCAAAACTAGAGGCTACTTTAAGCGTCATAACCGAGTTAAGAGGGTTTTTAGTCAAATAAAATTATTCAATATTATTATCCAAATATTTATTTAAATTTAAATTTAATGACAAAAATATATGTATTTTGAAAATTTAAATTATGGTGAGTAAATGTAATGTTGTATAAATGTACAATAAAGAAAATAAAAAAGTAGGTATATTAAAATTCATCCTCTGAATATTCTGATGAATTATCTTCGTCTTCTAGATTGATAACGATAGGTTCCACAGTAACGTCAATTAAATTATCGAGTTCCCACATTTTCTCCTCTTCTTTTTTACATAACGTATACATCTTTGCCAGTAACTCGTTTCAAGGAATTTTTTTTTACAAAATTTTCACGTCACTTAATTTAAACGTCGTATTATTTCGCGTTACATTTCCTTTTACCTGCGCCCAGACTAATTAGATTGGGTTAAGTTCACAGTGATAAGGTGGTAACCGTAGTACCGTTATTTGGCGATTTGTTGTCATTTCATCGATAACATATTTTTTCTGATCTTTATTAAGATTGACAAGTGTCAAAAGTTCCTTTTTCACCATATTTGTTTAAAAAAAATGTTTTTCCCGGATAGCCATTGAATTCTATCGGCTTTCCTCCAAGCAGTCATAGGCGTCCGCTCGGTCTGCCGTAAATGGTAACTGGCATTATTCATGACAGTTACAGACTCCGGAGGAATAAGATCCAACATCTGTGTAAAATACTATTCGAAAACATCTGCGTTCATGTCTTCGTGATAGTCACCTGTATTTTAGATTTAAATAAAAGTAAACCGCCATCTACAAAACCACTGGCACTACCTATATGTGTCACTATTAATCTTCGCCCTGTGCCTGAAGGTGCCTTGAACCCTGTTGGAAGTCCATCCAAGAATGCTTGTCGAAAACTATTTACATTTTTATATTGCCATAGTTTTGTTACAGTATATCCCTCGTTGACCCAAGTTTCGTCTAGATAATATATATTTATCCCTTCGTCACGGAATTGATCTTAATTTCGCCAACAAATAATTTCATCATTATCGATAAGAACTGACTTCCTGTTCTGCTTTTCCCAGAAAAAATTCAACTGTCGTAAGACGGCCCATAATTTGCTTCTACTGATTTTTGGCAAATCGTTGTCCTCTGAAAGTTCACTTAAAATTTTGTTTGGCGTTGGTATTTCTTTTTTAAAATAACATGAGTGTACTTTTCTGCGAATGACATTTTTGAAGAAATCATTTATAACGACTTTTGACCTCCCTGTAGATGATTTTGGGGGATTTACAGTATCTTGTTCATTTTTTGTTTCCTTTAAAAGTCTGTAGATAGTCGATTTTCCAATCCCTCATGTCATTTTGGCACACTTTTTCACGATGTCGTCAACACTGTTGGTAGGATTTTGGTGATTCAATGCATTAAATTCATTTAATATAATAATCTTCTCATTCTGAGACAGCGCACATCTTTTCACGCGTTTAGCAGGTACGTAATCTAATAAGCTCGACGATTTTACATTTCACCCAAACAATATTATATCCCCTGACACAATAGTCACTAAACACAAGTCGAAGTTTACTCTACTGCACTAGCACGTCTTCGTATATTCAGCTCTAAGACTGGATTGATCTGTCACAATATACTGGCTCCTGCCCTATGATGTATCCAGTAAAATATACTAATGTACACCCATTACCTATTAGCATTGGTGTAATTACTTGAAACAAAATATTACCACGCCCATGGCCGGTTCTTATCTCGGGGTTTTATTACTCTCTTTCATTTCCAAACAGACTATAGGTAGTATCTCCAGCTTAGTGATGATCCATTCTTTCTGACTGACCCTGTATATCCTGATACGTTTAAAATTTTTGTTAAAAATTTAAAATCTTGCTTGGATACTATTACTGTCCACTACCTTACTTTACTATAGGTCTCTTGTCCCCCTTTTTCTTCTTTTCATTGTTTCTTCTACTGTTTCTCTGGTGCTTCCTTTGTTTACACAAACTTAGAAAAAATATAGACGGTGTCAGCGGCAAATTGCCGACTACTAATTCATGACCACCCTTAAAGGTCCAGAATCGCTAAAACTTGCTTTTTATGCCAATTTACGTTGGCTGTACTGTAGCGTGAAGTTCATTTGTTTACTGTGATTGGTTACAATCTTTAATGACATTTAAAATGACAGCAAGTTAGTTAATTTCATATGGCAATGAAGCTATGATATTTGCAGAACTGCAACATAAAGCAAATAAAATATCTATTTTCCGGACCTTAAGACCTTAGACGACGCGGGACCTGTGACGTGACGTATATAACGGAACGACGCCGTCTATATTTTTTCTTGGTTTGTGTTTGTTTACTTTATGTAAAGTTACTGTATTTTGGACTACGTTACCAATATAATAATTAGCAGTCTGCAACTGAATTACTATAATCTGTTGATTGTTTACGAATAAATAAATACATAAATTATTGATAATGCAATAAATTAATTGGTAAATTTACAGTACCATCAAGCAATTTTTACAAAAAACGGGAACACATGTATTGTATTATCATGCATCTGTATATAATACTGATTTATTATCCTTCATTGTTACCAGGTTGGTTGGATTTTGTTTTGTATCAATCAGTCTCCACCATTCTGAAGCCGGTTCTGCTTAATTCTTAAAGCCGAAACGTTCATAGCGTGCAGAGCAAATTCTGGTCTTCAAATGCAAATACTGAAATTCATATATAAGTGTTAAGCTGGCCCGTAAACCGTGAATCAGTTAAGTAGCAACCGGCGTGAAAACGTCTGAAAAAAGTTACCTGATGATACTTCAATTTTAGACCCTTGAAACTCTACTAAAAACGTTATTAATTACTTTTGACTCTGCTGCTTTGAACGCATCGAGAGGGTTTGCTTTTTAAGCGATGTTTTTGTTCTCCTAAGTCTATAAGTTGTTTAGCGAACACGGATTGTTGAGCAACTCCGTCGAAACAATTTCCGAAACATTTCCACTTGAATTTTATTAATAGATAACATTTAAAACTTGCGAGTTGCACAAAAGTTCCCCTCGGTACAGTTTGTACGTGTCACGTGAGCTCATGCGATAATACTGCAAGTTATGTTGCTACCTTTACCTATTTTATTTAGTACCATTTCTTTATCCATGTACAGAGTGTTTTTTAAATAAAAGCGTTCCTTCAGACAGGAAATAGAAGCCCTAAAATATACCTACAACTTGTATTAGCAACTTATAGCCTAAAATAACATGTTTCAGAAAATTAATAAACAATTATTATTACCTTAAACTTAAGTAGAACCTCTCGCTCCATTTACACAATAAAAAATGTCCATAAATATACTTAAAAGTTACATAATAAAAATAATAAATAAATAAATAAATGATAAAAGTTTATTAAACATTGAAAACAATTATTAAGTTCAGATAAACACTTGCTATTGATTCAATGTTATTTGTTCATTATTTCTATAATCCTGTGTCTTAGTGTAATAATTATCAGTTAGGCTTCAGTTATCTTAGTGAATGTTGAATTAAACAACTGGCATTAATACATCTTTGTATGTATCTGACCGGGCGTTAAATTGCATTTTATAGTGAAATTTTTAGGGCGATAATTGTCACTTATTAACGTCTTCGGGCGTTAATTATTGTAGTTACTGCAATGCAGTAAATATTCACTCTCCTTTAACTAATGGTATGTACAATCGTTTGCAATAATAATGACACTCATTAAAATGAATTTTACCATTTCTTTTGAACCTCTGACGTATTTGTAATGAAACATATTTTAAACTTTTAATAGCTCTTACTGTTTCATTCACCAATAGAGATTTAATGAAATTTCTACTAAGGCATTCTAGAAGTTCAAAAACTATTTTGAGAGTTATTGCAAAAGCATTATCGAATTACTTATAAAAAATATTAAGACAGAATTTGTCCTGTCCATTTTCTATTTGTTCTGCAGAACTACTCATTGTAACTTTAGTAATATTAATTTTTGGAAAATTCTGCAGAAGATCCGCGCCTATTAGGCATATTAGTGTCAATATTTTTTTGGCCATTTACGCTCTGTTGGACACTAAATTTTTAATATAGTCTTCAGCTTAATATTAGTTATACCTGCTCCAGCATCAGCTAATAAAGTAGCCCAAGAACGCTGAAACCAATGCCCGATATATAATAATAATAATAAAATGGGTTGCAATCACATTAGAAAAGGTGAAGTTTAGCCTATGACTACTCTACTTAACCTTAATAATAACAAAAAATAAAACAAATGGATTTAGTAATTTAAGATAGTTTACTATTTTGTACGGAATCTGACCTAATGTATTTTTCCCAACCACTTGCTAGGAGCATTTGTTATTGTTCCAATATATATATAAAAAAAATGTCGATGCTCAGTATCCGATTGACCAAGATACGCATGTCTAACGTATCTAAATATTTTGGCAATTTGTTTTCATTAACAATTATACTCAATATACGCTGTATTTTAGTCTTCATTTTATAGTTACTAGCAATGTTTTATGTAAATCTTGAATATCGTCTATGTTATGTTACATAACTCTTCTCTACAACAAGCTCCACATATGCAAAAAGTCAACGTCTCCTAATTAAATAAATAATATAAGTAGATTTTATTTTATGTGTGAAGATGATCAAAATTATTTCATCAGAGACATATCTCTCAGAAAAGTGTCAATTTCCTCTCTATTACCAAATAGACAAACCATTATATTATTCCATGCTTACAAACCATTGTAATCATAATTTTCAAGAATGTTATTAATCTTTGCTACTAGTAACTACAAATAATAATTGAAATTAATTATTATAATGACACCATAAATATTCTTACACCTCTCTCCTATAAAGCGTATTTACAAATACTTTCAGTATTGAAACTGAAAGACAGAAATGACCGAAACAAGCGCACTTATTTGTCACAGAGAAACAATTTTAAAATTGAACGTTACATCATAACTTCATATTTTTTACAAATAGACCTATTTTGGTTATTGAGAAATTAAAAGAATATGTTGAGTAACATAAAAATAAGTTTTCAGAAACCGTCTATGATTTTTATTTGTTAAACGATAGTTCAAGGTGAATTAAATATTTTGCAATTTTAACTATTTACCGAAAAAAATCAGAACTAGAAAGGCAAAAAAAGAAATTGAATTGCCACAAAGAAACTTATGTCTATATTTTAATAAATCTTAGAAAATCTAGAAAGAAGGGATAAGACGGGGGAAGTAAGGATGGGAGGGAAAGATGAGAAGGGAGACAGAGAGACAGAAAAGGAGGCGTGATATAAAAAGAAAGAATGGAAGAGGAGGAGAGAGAGAAGTAAAAGAAGTTAATACTTCAGTTTGTAAATTCCTTATTTTCCCTTGAGAATTATTAAAATTTCAAATCTCATCTATTGTGGTGAATTACATGGTAGTATTTGTTCAAAACTGAGTGTGAGTTTTCTTAATAAGTTTAGCTAGATTCACATTTTTATATTATAAAACATTATATTTCGTATCAAAGCACATACATAGGAATTGTAGGAAAATTGATAGCAAAAAACTACAGAACGATATATGGGTAACATTTTGTGGGTGTAATTCAGTGCTGGTCGAGGTATTAGTAATATCGTTTAAAAAATGTTAAAAGAAATAAATAACAAACACTACACAAAAATTTATGCTGAGGCAATGTTAAAGATTCAATTTATCAATCATCAGTAGTATATTTTAATCTAGTCTTTATTTTTATTAGTGTTAGTATAAATCAATTCTCCTACAATTCCTATCAATATGTATGCTCTCTGATGGTATGCTAATACCACAAAGCTCTATTCAATATTAATCTAAAATAAAAATTAATCTAGCTAAATTTACTAACCTGGTTTAACGAAAACATTTTATAAATACCTAACTTCACCTTTGAAACTGTGGGAACTTGAAATCTGATCTATTTCTGCATTTTTAGGATTGCTTCTTCAGGTATAACTAACTATAAAAATTATTATACCTATAAATATTATATTTATATTAGCTTAAATTATCCCCTAGAATATACTAAAAACAGTTAATAAAAGTTAATAATAAAGAATATATGAGTAGATATTGTGGGTGTAATTCAATGCTGGTCGGGGTTTTAGTCCAAAGAGCAGTTAGTTTCACACAACATTATTAATGCCTAAAAATATATAAAAAAAATATTTAGTTTTTTCTTTTTTTTCTTACGATTGGTATTCTTTTAAATATATAATTTTTTCTCTTTAAATATTCGGAATTAGGATAATAAAATACTTGTTTAGTTTTTAGACAGAACAAAATTGTAAAACCGACCCCGTGATTTATCTATTAGGCGAAAGGGGTTGTTTGTTAAGACTGAGATTTCGGGTTCTTATTAGCATAGTTAGTACTAAAATAGAATTATTTCCTTTAACTTTTGTAGGAAAAATATGCTAGAGAACAAGAAAAACCGTGAATTGTACCTTATCACTGTGTTTCGTTTACCGTGAAAAATCCTTAATAATTTACATCTATTCAAGTATTGCTAGGTTCCTAGTTTTTTAAAGAATTATGCGGGATGCGATGGTGTTAGTAATGTCTTATACAATTTTTTCAATGTGCAGTAAAATTAAGCAGATTTTATGAGATAACATAACAGGTGAAAATGCAGTTTTTTCCTCATTCTAAATGACTTGTCAGCTTGGAAATTGTTTTATATATATCCTAGAGGAAACTTGTATATACATTGATGAGATATTCTTTCTAACTTACTCAGATTTTTTTAGACTGTCTCAACAAACAACTATGAAATTTGTTGAAAATTTGGATATAAAAACGGCGCCTTTAATATTTGTATATATCAGTGGCAGGCATACACCATTAAGCAAAAAAAAGTAACAAAACATGCTGCAAATAAATAATTACAGATAATATCTAACGCTGCACGGTGCAAGGGATTGATTTCATTAATAACGTATATTCTATGTATAGACCACGTTAATTTCCTCTAAATAATTCCCTTTTAATACAAAACTGGTGCCAATGGTGTCTATTTTGAAGCAGTCACTTTTAAGCCCGATTTGCTATTTGTCCAAGTCATTATGTTCATGTAGCCTATATGTGTATGGTGCATTAACCAAACATGTTCGAATGCGATGTATGTTCAGTTGCGGTCATTGGAAATTGCGAACCAATACACGAGAATGATAAATGGGCCATTTGATTTAGGGAACACAGTTTTCCATTGAATAAAACTTCCCTACCCCACCGTGTCTTATTGAAGCACAAATTAATGATATATTGTAGGCTGGGCTTTTCACCATTCCATGTTATAAGCTGCAATAGATCGTTAAGTTTGACTGGCGTTGTTAGTTAGCTCTTAATGAATTATTATTGCGATGTCCTTGTTTGACAACTCTTGGAGATTAGGACTACAGAAATGTCAACGACAATGTTTTAAACAATAAATGGTGAACTTTAGATGAGTACATGCGTAATTTATTTTTTAAATTTCTACACAGAACTACCACAAGTTCAAAAACTATTTTGAGGGATTACCATTACTACTGCAAAAGCATGTACATAAAGGGAGTGATTACGTTGAATCAATTGTCACATCTTTTCGAGATGTAACTGGCCCGGCCTAAGATGTTATACAGGGTTAACTATGACTTAGTACAAATATTTTAAGAGGGGATAGGAAAAATTCATAATTAACGGTATCACCCTACAAAAAATTCCAAACTTATTTATAAAGCGAAAAAAAAATATTTTCAAAACCTTATTAACCCCTAATTTCTCGGCGACTATGCCGCCTGTCAGCTGCGAGGTTAGGTATATTCTGTCAAAGTCAAAGTTGTCAAAGGTAGTACCAGAGCACCCCGCTGCCACGTGTAACAATTTACGGCGCTTTTAAAGAAAGTTTTATTTACAAAATACTAGATTATTTAATGAGAAACACGATATGATAGCACTGAGAGTAAAACCTACCTTACTAATATTTCCAGGACTGATATTTGCAGATTTCAAGAAAGTTGAATTATTTTCTGTTTTCTAACTTGTATACATTATAACTTGTCGTTGTAAAAATTGTTGTACTTGCTGGGGACCTCTTGATTTCCCTCGACCATTTCATAAATAAAAAAATACTTTTTTTGTGTAGGTATATCTATTATTGTAGTTTAAAAATGCTTTATTTTTATGTCTAAGTAAAAAAGAAGTTACAAGGAATTTTAAAAAGTATGAAACTGGTTCTTTTCTATTTTCAAGTTGGATACATACGTATTTAAAACTCCAGTACGTGTAAAACAGCATTCGTTGACGTTGTACAATTCGTGCAAATCTACGAGGATTTGGCATATTCAGTCTACATATTTGGAAAACGTCTTTGATATTCTGCTGCTGCACGATATGCACTTTCGTCGCACTTCCCATAAATTAATACCATATCCGTAATTTGTGCGATTACACGAATTTGAATGTACGAAAAGCAAATACTGAAAACTAATATCAAAATATTTGCGATATTTGACGTGTATTTTTCGATGCTGGCGCCATCTGTAGGTTATTAGCTGAAGGTGCACTAAAGCTCGTTCCATTTTTTAACTTATTATAGAATTAAATAATAATAATACTAATAATAGTAACGGCATTAACAATAATCGACCATGTTTGCATATAATAATATTCTAGTATTATTATTTTAAATTTCCCGAGGCGTTTACAGTGCTCTGTAATATCACTTTTCTGACCACTAGTGCTGTTTGACATTTGTAGAGTATTAGAAACAATGCAACCAACAACACAGTATAGGTTTATATCGACTGACAAGTGCTATGTGTGTGTAACCCCCATAGACCTTAAGGTCTATGGTAACCCCATGTCACGGAGGAAGTTTCAAAACAATACTAGAATGAAGAAACCCACGATCGTACATAAAAGAAGATAATATTGATTATATTGATTGCCATAAGAATATTTATCTGAAGAAATTAGGTTCTCGGTGGAGGCGGACCGAAGACTGAACGGTTGTGTTGACATTGTAATTTTAGTTTTCCGTTTTTAGTGACAGCTTCAGTTTTAAACGTTTTATTCATCAAATAATGGATGGTTGCGATATATTGGGACATGTGTAGTTTTCCACAATTTTCTTTAAACGTACGTGGAGATATTTCCTAGAGTTGAGAGTAATGCAGTGGAGTGACCGTTATCGGACAAAATTTTATAAATTAAAAACTGCCACGGGTGTATTCGAAGTTTTCTGTTAGTATTTCTTTCAATCAATTTTCTTAAATGGGCAGCTTAATTAACTGCATCTATGCGAAGTGTGTATTTTGTGGCGAGTAATACTGACGGACCTGTAATGAGTGAAACTGAAGTTTTGGCAGTTTGGAATGAAAGAACGAAAAATGAATGCAAAATACTGTAGCTAGCCGGATTAACTGTTATCTATCAGGTACTTAGGTATTATTATTAAAAAAAATGTTTATTTTTGTTGTTTCTACATTCGGCAACGTTGTGAGAAACGACCGCATGGTAGTTGACATATGCAGCCATCTTGGACGACGACTGATGACATAGGCGCCGACTTTCCGTAGGAAAAGAGGGTTTTGCCCCATTTTTTTAACATCGAGCTAGAATTCCGAAATAAATTTTTTATTGTCTTTTAGGCCTCCCTGAGCACGTTGTTAAAATTTTTGTACTTAGTCATAGTTAACCCTGTATAGTGGGAGTTAGGTAGTGGTTCGAAATAAATTTATGAAACATTTTTATAATTTTTTATTTAGATGTTAATTGTTGAGCGCCACCACACTAACAATAAATAAATCCTTATCTAAAAGAAAATCTGCCCGATGAATAAAATTAAAGAATCTCAAGGAAAATTTAAATGTGTCTCACTAAATGACAAACTGTGTCAGTCTCATCATGACAGAAGCCACCTTGTCCCTATTCCTTGAATGTTATCAGCGTTCAGCTTAGGCAACCATAAATTCTTTCCGTAGCCTTCGGAAGAAACCTCCACTATTAGACGTCTTATTAGTTCATCAGAGTTGTTTGTCAACTTAGACCCAAAGTCCAATTCGAACCATCAAAGACAAATATATGCCCGCCATTAACTCTCCAAAAATCTGAAATTATAACCCCCTTACAATTTATCTCACACTTACCCAAGGGTAAACCCCCCTCGTTTAATATCTTAATTAATAATCGACAAAAGTATCACTACTAATTTGATTTTCTTAAATTGGCAATTGACTATGAATATAAATAACTTAAAAATATGACTCTATTAATGGAATTTAATACATGAATTTTTTTCACCCTGTAACCTATAACACATCAAATTCTTCATTTTAATTAAAAATTTCTAAAAATATGCTAGAAATCTGAAAGTACTTATTATTTTATGAATTAAATAATCAAGAAAATATATTATGTTAGATGGATGAATTTAATAAAATTTGATTACATATTTTTACCTCGTGATTTTGGAGATCTCGAATCAGAGGTTAGAAAATCACGCTCGATGCGCGTACCTGCTTGCAGAAGAAAGGCTTAGAATTTTGGTTCCCTTCAGCAGGTGTACTTATCGCGCCAACTTAAATGAAACCGTTATCACCAACCTTAGAAATTTAAATATATATAAGTGACCTGTACTGAACTGATTGTAAATACAGACAACTAGATAATTAACTTGACACATGAGTGAAATAAATTATAACCAACTACCTGAATGAACCAATAAGGTTTGATATTAATTAATTATTAACCTATATTTCTGAAACTGGTATAATCGTTGATAGACAAAATGTCTGCTGCTTAGGGTGATGTGTAACATAAAATAAATGTTTTTAAATAAAATTCTCAAAATAATATCTATAATTTACAGCAATTATTATAAACAATATTATTACACTGCAGATTATTAGACAGGTATGCTAAAACAGTTCAACTCGTGGAATTTTTTTGATGTTAAAAGAAGTAACAAACCTATTTGGTTTTTAAATACAGGGCGTCCCGTAATGAATGGGTAATAGATAAACTGTAGATGTTAAAATAATAAGATTTGGCCAAACATGCCAAAAGTGAAAATTTGAAAGTTAAAATTATTGGAGCTAAAGTTATGTTTTTTTAGGAGAAGAAATCTGAATTTTTTAACTAACATATTAATGATACACTCACCCTGTAGTTTTTTAATTTTGACATTTGGGTTTGATTATCATGAAATAAATTATGAAAGAAGAGACTCTTCTAAGTAGAAAAGGTATACTTGATCTCGTTGTCTAGCCTCATTTTCGAGATATACATGGTATTAAAATAATGTTCATTTGTGATATAAAACTTATTTCCTAAAACGCATCGTTTCCGAGATAGAGGGCGTTAAAGTAGGAATTTTTTTCTCGTTTTTCCCTCATGACTTTTGAACCACTTATCCTTTAAGTGAAATTCGGAACACAAACACTCCTTATGATCTTACATAAGCTTCTTAAGTTCGAACTACCTACCCCTTTTATATTTTGTATGCTACCCCCCTCTTACTTTATTTCAAAAATACAAAAAAAAAATAATTTCAATAAAACATCTACACACCACTTTGACCTGATTAATTTCGAAACTTTTTCGTCTCCTGTTTTTTTTTTCGACGTTTGGTCTTGTTTCTGAGAAATTGGTGACAGTGTAGCGCACCAGCCGCGTAAATTTCATTTAAAGTTATAGCAACCCATGAAAACAAAACTCAAATTTGAGATCCATGGCCAACTTTATGAGTATATATAATATGTTTGTGTTGTACTGTCTGACGCATCAGAAATTGAAGTTGTCAATTTGAGCATCTCACTTAATTCATTATTATTTGTCCGTATTAATTATAGGTACTAATATTAGCTGATGATATTAATATTATCGGATTTTCTAGTTTTAAGCTTACCTTTTCTGTTTACATAAAATTTGTTTCAAATTCAGCACTGCTTATTTCAGTACTCAACTAAATCACTGAATCAATTAAATTCATGTTTCGAGAATTAAGAGCATCTCAATTCGAACGTAAAATCGCTATGGAGAATTTCAATTAATGTGTAATCCTCTTCCTCAAGTTATAACACATTCAAAATGATAGTTTTTCAAACCACAAAGAACTTTAACAATTTTCAACCGAACGGTTATGTAAAAATTATGACTATCGAGTATAAATACTATAACAAGAACAAACAGTTTGTCAAAATGGTGATTTTACTGAGACAATACATTTATTTTCATAGCTTGCAACATTTAGCGTAAGCTACATTGTCTGTGTTAGAATAATTTTAAAGATCCAATTGCTTCTAATGTGGAAACCAATAAAATAATAATTTTATAAGAAAATCTATATGTTATATAAAAAAAGTACATTCTGTTTATTATTTTTTTGCTGTTGGCGTTTTTAAAACAGGTTCTACATTATCATGAGCAATACGAACATATTTAGGTACATTTTTTTACTAAAATTGAAAAAAACTGTAATAAATGCAAAAGATAAGGGCAACATGTAGTATACTGCATGAAAGACGAACAAACAGGCAATTTTTTGTGGCCATAGCCTGCTTCAATAATTTTTTTTTTTATCCGCCTAGAGGAGTTAACTATATACGATATTTAAAAAATCTACTTATATCAGGTAAAAGGTATCAATTTTGCAATAAAAATTTATTACCAATAAGTTTTCTCTATCTCTTAAAAAAAGTTAGACAGCCTTAAAGTTTGGGTACTTTACAACTTTTTTTTTTATTATACTCATTGAGTTGGACCTGGATCTCAAATTTATTTTTACGAGCATAAAGGTCTCCAAAAATTCAACAAAAAATATTTAAAGATTTTTTACGTGTCTCGCATATTAAGCGAGATACATGGAAGTGGCCCTCTTATGTGAGACAGCCTGTATATGGGTTTGTTTGACAAAGTTTTCGGAAGATAACATATCTTAACCGTAAACTTTTTCTGAAATACACAGCTTCTTGTCGCGTGATTTCTTGCTTTTTGCCAAATATATTTTTTCGTGTTCTTAAATGAAAGTAAATAAAATTCTGTACAATTTTCTTATTGTAAATTCATATTACTACACTCGATGTACTCGAACTTTATCTCGAGTTGTAATATGGATTCTTACAACACTTATATAATAAATAAATATTTCAATATTATTCAAGTTATTGCAACAGAATCCTACATCTATATTATCATTTGCTTCGACATGAAAAGCATAAGCCGAACTTACTAGAATTGAAAACATAAATTATTAAATACCTTTTCACGTAAGATAGGCATTTTAATTACTTTTCCAGCAGTTTATAAAGGTAATTTGCAAATTTATACAATTTGGTATTAGCACTGTTCATGGAAATTGGATGTGGTGATTCATTATAGCTCTTGGGGAATGCCCTACACCACATCAAACCGTAGTATGGTAGGTCGCATTCCAATTTAATTTAAAAGCTTTTTATTTATACGATTCAGCAGATGTACACATTTTTCAAGGAATTTATTCCGAAATGTTTTACTTATGTTTGAAAATAACGGTATTATTAATACAATTGAATTTACAAATTTACATTCAAATAACAGGTAGCAATTAATAATTATTATCAACTTCAACAATAAAAAAATAATAACCTCTTCCTCCAAACGGATCAGTTTTTTGACTTTGATTTTTCAAATTCCGCGTAGAAAATGCTCGGAAAAATATGTGTTTAGTTCATTCAACATTTTAAGAGTCAATATTAATGGAGACGTAACCTCAAAGTTATTTTTTTAATTTATTTCTTTTTGCTATAACTTTCTTAATACAGACAATTCTTTTAAAATTTGGCACACTTGTTAGTTTTAAAAACCGTTTCAGGTAAAATATATATTTTTTATTAGGACCCTATTTTGCTTATTTCAAGCAGACCACAGCGTTTTTAAATCCAACTTTAAAAACGCTCGTATTTGAAAGTTCTCGAATACCGGAGAAACGGGATGTCTAAATGTCACCTTTTTAATTATTGATCTGAGTAACGTCTAGCCTCAAATGAAATATTACTAATAAATATTTCAAAAGCTTTATTCAAATATTCAACAATTAATTTTTTAAATGAATGTGAAAAGTACAGTTGGAATTGTTTAAAATATTAATACTCGAAGTATTAAATTTTAAATCGGAGGAAATACTGTTCAAATTAATACTGCTAACATTCTCGGAAGTCAATGAGGTTGCAGTTCCATTAATGGCACTCCCAATTATGTTTGAAACAGTCTTCTTATTGCTAATACTCTCTTCAACGTAACCAGTCGCCACAGTTGCTGATTTCCATTTTACTTGCCGTTGGATTTGATTGTATGTCGAAGCGCATGTCCAGTGTATTTCTCAGAATCAATCAATTTAAGATAAGGTGCAATTTGCAAGGGACATGATCCAAATATATTAACACCAATCACTTTGGTGCACTTCCCCTTATCATACCCTAAGAAAATTCGGTCTGTACTCACATTTTGCGGACACAATGATAAATACGAGTCATTCCATATAAAATAGTCTGAAAATAAAAAAAAATGTTGCCGACCCATTTTAGATTTTGGTGTAACTTTTAAAAACTCTACTCTAGGGTCCCAAACAACAAAATTTACACGAGTTTGATTTTTACAAGCGCATGTTTCCGCCTATTTAAATTAAAGATTCTTAAAAATTGCTATTTTTAAGCTTTATTAATTTTTGCTGTCAAATTTTTCTGTTTGAAGATATTTGAATGATCAAGACGGAATTCAGAGTGGGAAAGATAATTGTTTCAGTGTAAACGAAGATAATTGGCTCGGACGATCCCTTTGAATAATAGCAGCGTGCTGAGAATGAGTGTTTTTTAGTCATTTTTCGTAAATTTCAATCGACTCTAGCGTCTTAACTGTTGAGAGTTAAAAATTCATGCTCCGCGAAAATTAAGTATACATATCATAGACAAAATTCAGCCACAAGTTGACCCACTAGCCCACTCTTTATAGAAGAAAACTTTGCTTAAAGTTTTGAAATTTTTAAATATCCCAATATTCAGGCTATGAAACGAGCGTGTTGACTGCGAGATAAATATCTAATACTCACAGAATCTACTGTTCTTACCTTCAACTTTAAATAACTATATCACTTGTTTTGTTATTTTCATGTTTAGTGCATGTACGAGCCGTTTTTTGTAAGCCAAACCATTAAAAATAATTATAAATATGAAAAATATTTCAAGTTTTAATAAAGTTATGGATATTTAGGATGTAAAATTTTTTCTGGAAGTAATTATTATCGAAAATGACAGTAACTGTAAACAATTTTTCCACGAGAAAATTATTTTTTATTCAAGTTTTCAAATCGACTGCATCGAATGACAAGAAAATATATAAATTGGAAAATGACAGAAATTAAATCATTAGTAATTTTATTAATACTTATGAACTCGAATTTACTTCTCGAATATACTTATATTGTTAATAATATAATGAATAATCAATAATAGTGCTAATTTCTTTTTTTAATTTACGCATATTCGTACTTATTTTTAAATGCAATACAGTCAAATAACGGAAATAAGCTTACCTCTATACGCATGCATAAAAATATATAAAAATTCTATAGATAAGACGGAATTTTTATAGAGAAAAAAAATAAGATAAAAACTACCATTTATTTAGAAAAAAAAAATTGAGTTGATTTTTGCTGTAAAAAAAAACGGTTCGTACATGCACTAAACATGAAAATAACAAAACAAGTGATGTAGTTATTTAAAGTTGAAGGTATGAACAGTAGATTCTGTGAGTATCAGATTTTTATCTCGCAGTCAACACGCTCGTTTCATAGCCTGAATATTGGGATTTTTAAAAATTTCAAAACTTCAAGCAAAGTTTTCTTCTATAAAGAGTAGGCTACTCAGGTCAACTTATGGCTGAATTTTGTCTATGATATGTGTACTTAATCCCACGAAGCATGAATTTTTAACTCTCAACAGTTAAGACGCTAGAGTCGATTAAAATTCACGAGAAATGGCTAAAAAACATTCATTTTCAGCACGCTGCTATTATTCAAAGGGACCGTCCGAGCCAATTATCTTCATTTACACTTAAACTACTATCTTTCCCACTTTGAATTCCGTCTTGATCATTCAAATATCTTCAAACAGAAAAATTTGACAGCAAAAATTAATAAAGCTTAAAAATAACAATTTTTAAGAGTCTTTATTTAAATAGGCGGAAACAAGCCCTTGTAATAATCAAACTCGTGTAAATTTTGTTGTTCGAGACCCTACAGAAGAGATTTTGAAAGTTACACCAATATCTAAAATGGGTCGGCTTTGCCAATTAGACGATTTCAAATGGAATGATCCATACTGCTTCACCAAATGCACATAACTAATGCCATCACTGTCGGCAACAGTAAAATGTCGAGTCTTCACTGAGGGTCGGATAGTAATAAGCAATACGCTTCCTTCTTCCTTGATGTCATGTAAGCGTAAGTCGCTCAATTCACATCTTTTACAAGAACCAAAGATACCGCAAATGGCTACCACCTTCAAAAATAAATACATAATGTCCGGTGTATCTGTGGAAAATTTCCGCAAATCGTCTTCCTTGAATACGTATGCGTTCTTGGCTACATCATTCTTTGTAATTAGCTTCATGAATGCATGCATGCACTTTCACAAATCACGCCTTTTGTTATCTTCAACATATTTTGCAATTTCGAATGAATAGTCCACATAGTCGACGTCTTGCTCTTCCATCCATTTGATGAACTTATATTCTTTTTTATAACATCCGATTTTTGCGGTACTAATCGCGATTTTGCTTTGCTGTTTAAGTAATCAATATTAGAACTCACTTTTAAACAATATGGAACCAGTAACAACTGTCATGACAAGAATTAATCTTATGTAAGAGAATAATTAATTTTTGTTTTTCTCATTTTCATGACAGAAAAAGGTATACTGATGTCACATCACGAATCCAACCATTTTACATTATTAACTCTTATTTCCACTTTTTGTAGTATTAATACCAGTATTTATGATTTCAAAGTGTACCAATAAAAAATAGCGTAAAGCGTTCACGGATAACTAATTTTTAAAACACTCCATGTTTGTTTTTTGAAGTCGAAAAAACTAACCGTTTGCGAGGAAATCAACATTTAAATGTTTTGAACATACTGGTGGATCTCATTTTGCAGTAAATAATATTACTTTTAAATTTGGCATCTTTTGCATTGATTGTTCAGTTATTTACATTTATGAATTGTATTTTTCACAGAAATTTATAGTATATTTTTTAAAAGTAAATTAAATCAATGTAATTTTAAATTATTCTTTGAGTTATAAATAGTAATACCTACAATAAATTGATAAAAATAATTGAAAACCTTTAATTAATAATACAACTGATTTTTATTTAATTGCTAATTTTTATAGCAAAGATTTCCGTTTTATTGAATACCTACGTTTTCTAGTTTGACGTCAAATTCCCCGAAAATATTAACCAAATTATTTTGTTTGATTTGGTTTGCAGCTAAGTGAATCTTCTATAGCAATTCTTCAAAAGAATTTCTTTCAATAGTGTAAACTATTTTCTTCATTGTAACCCACCGAGACCTTCCTTACTCTCGAGTACATCAAAAACTTCTATGATCTCTTTTATCTGTGCACATTTTCTAATGATTTGCGAAGATATCCTACGCTGAGTAGACATTCGTGTACCAAATGCATTTCCATTGCAAATAGTAATAAATGTAGTGAATATCTACTAGCTCTGCATTGGTCAAATGTTGGATTTTCGACTGATATCAATTTGCAAAAAGTCCATAACTGGACTGTCACTAAAAATTACTCTAAACGCATTTTTGGTTTTCATAACTTGCTATGATTGACAGTGTTTACAATTTCGATTCCGGGTTATTGAAGCATGTGATATTATCTTTAAAATGATTTTACTTAAAAATGGAGCATTCTATCAATATGAACCAAGAGTACCCTTTCCTGTCAAAAAGAAACTCTGAAATTTCATATTTTCCAGTCAAAACTTGAAAAATCAGAGCGCAAAAAGTTATAGTCAATTTTAACCCTCTTCCCGCATGTTGAAACATATCTGACAAACATTCTGTAAATTTAGTTTTTAGTGGAGGACTAAACACGTAAAAGTTAAGTCGGTTATCCAATTTCATAAATTTATTTTAATCAATTTCGGTGTTATTTAGAAAAAAATATCACCAGAGTGGCTCTTTAAGTTTTCAGTACTTCCTTAGGAACAGTTTTTGAACTCATGTTTATAGGAAGAAAATCCTGTATATCACTATGTAATTAATTATAGGTACCTATCTTCAATTTAAATGTTAAGTGCAGCTACATAGAAACTGAATAATGTTTCAATGCGCCAGTTACGAATGAAATGATGTATTTGTTCTTTATCGAAAGTATGGAACCAAAAATTCGGTGCAATTCGCATTGTAATTGTAATTTAATATCCTGTTCCGGCATGTTTTATTATATTGCGGTTCATTAGCGGTTTTGTAAAACATATACTGCCATATGGCAATATTTTTAAAATGACAAAAATGAATACCTCTGAAAATGTAGAGAATGACTCATCGCTAGTTTCTAGGCAAGCGCGACGGGCGAAGTGGTCGAGGAGCAACATTTCAGTGGCGTACTAAATTTGAAGGCGATCAGATATAAAAAAAATATATGAAAAGATCAAAAATAATTTCATATTGTCTGAAGCTATTTATTTGTGGCATAATTTTAGTTTTTCTTTAGTTTTATTGGGTTTTTGCCACACTTCTGAAAAATAATAAAAAAATAATTAAATAAGCCCTTGCGCCAAACGGAACAATCAAAAGTTATTTTTGAAATTTAGTTTGCCTAACCAAAAAATCTCACAGTGAAAAAAGCAGATAAGTAAAAAATAACAAAAATCACTACTATCGTGCACTTCCGTAATATTGATGTTTCGAAAAACTCTCTGTTTTCGTTTTCAAAATAGTAGTAAAAATATTAAACGTATGTCAAGTTTGACAGTTTAAAATTTGTTTATCTGCTTCCATAGAGATGTTAAATGATTTTATTTTATTTTTACTTACTTCTTCTTGATACAACTGTAGCCAACAATGATCGATGTTTACTGAACAGTTTGACACACACTTATCTCCGTTCAACAAAATAATCGCGGTCTCTTTTAATTTTCTTTTTGTCGCGTTATCTTCCTTCTCTAAAATTTTTGACGAACCCCATTGAATCACATGACCGTTTTCCCAAGCGTATTCGCAAATTTTGGATTTTTCAAATTCCCGTCTTTTTATATAATTTTTATGTTCCTCAACTCTAAATTTTAAACTGTCAAACTTGACATACGTGCGCGATAGTGATGTGATTTTTGTTATTTTTTACTTATCTGCTTTTTTCAGTGTGAGATTTTTTGGTTAGGCAAACTAAGTTTCAAAAATAACCCTTGACTGTTCCGTTTGGCGCAAGGGCTTATTTAATTAATTTTTATTATTTTTCAGAAATGTGGCAAAAACCTAATAAAACTAAAGAAAAAATAATTTCATTACATAACATCCATTATTTTTAGTAAAAATAGTGGTATAACAGTTTTTGCCAATTTCGAGGCATTAGGGATAATAAAAATGAGTTATTTCCAAATTTATTGTTTTTATCTTGTATTATCAATTACCCAAGCACAGAGATGAGTGCGGGAGGTGAGTGTTGCATGATTATCTAGGCGTGCCACTTGAGAAGCGGTCAATGGAAACAAAATTATCAAAAATAAGTTGACGTCGAGCGAAACTAATACACTAAAAGATGTTAATAAGTTTGTTTTGAGTTTGACACTTTCATGATGAATATGTTATAATTGACAAAATATGTTACAAGTATGGATTTCTCCACCATTAAACAAATCGCGCAAATATCCGCGAATTTCGCATCCAATTCTCTCCACGAATATAGCTTATATACGGTCTAACGGCTGCGGGGGTCGAACCCACAGCGATCTAGTCACCTCGATTCAAGTACTGGCTCCTTAAACCGAGTGACCACTGACCGATCCTATGTCACACATAATTCGCAAAAGCACCTTTCTATACATTCTAGGCAAAATTTCATTTTTTAAGATTTATTTATTTTTAACATACCACGTTCCTTCCGCGAGTTTCCACTATTTTCTGTTTCGCAGTTGTACTTTCTGCCACTCTTTATTGATTGCACTATACATATATGCTACTTACGTACATTCTTGTTAATGAATTACATATTTCAACATCACTTACACTCATATTTTGACCTCGCGCCCTAAACCCTTCATACATGTCATCATCCGATATTCCTCACCGATAAATTAGGGCGTTTATGATTTTGAGAATACGCTGTAAAACTTGAATTATTATTCATTCTTAACAACACAAAATTACTGATAAATTACTTACATTCATAATTAAATTAGCGGAAAGATATACCTGAAATTTTGCCTGCCTGAAAGATATACCCGCCCATGATAGCACTGGGGATGGAACAGGTGGATCCGTCAATTCGTGGCAACCAATAGAAGGATAAATTTTCGATCTCATGCATGCGTATTTGCTGCAGCAGAAACTGTAATCGGGTATGCTCTCAGAGGTATGCGGCACACGATTTTATAGGAAAGATGTACGGGCTGCATGCATGTCGACTATTATAAATTGTGAGCGGGTTTATAACATGAGTCACTTTCTAGATTTTTGGCAGTTACTATAATGTTATGGAGGCTATAAGAACCATACGTGTTGCATGTTAAAGTTTTGCTACTTCTACCGTCATTACAGGTGTTGTTTGTCTGAAATAGCGTTTTCTACAAATACAAATATTTTTAAACATTTAATAACTCAATAATCTAGGGTTTAAGAAATAGCAGGAATGTTATCTTATCCCAATTGCAAATTTTCAAAGATACAGAAGCAAATCGAATTAATAACGACAAAAAGCGATCAAACCAACAAATGTACAGTAATCTTTGAAAATATGCATTTATTTATATTTAACTGTAGATATTGCTATAACATAAACTTAGTACTACTTATAAAATTGTTGTTCACTTTTACTTACTTTTAATTTGTTTATTAATTGTTAATACTTTGATGTGACCTAGAGATGCTTACCTCATAATAGACAGACGTTAAAAAATACCTTCTTCTTGGTGTTTATACTTTCATTTTTACCCTAGTTAGAAAACATATTACAAGGCTTAGAGCACAAAGCAGCTTTGTCCATTATTTTTTACCAATAATTTATTGGTTTAGTTACCTCTCTTTCTATCTACTCATTTTCTTACTCCAATATCAATATAGGTATGTGCGGTAGAATTATAGAAACAAAGAACGCCAGTTGCGTGTTAGCTGTACATACATAAGGAAGTAAGTGGAGAATGTGATTGATTTTCAATAAATTGAATTTGTGGGAAAAGACGTTTTTTTATCGAATTTTGTCACAAATGACGCAATGGCACATAAAATCTATTAGTATATGCAAAGTTGCCCACATTCAATTATTTTACAGCGTGGTTATTTCCCTCGAAAATAAAGGCTTCACGATACGGCACATAAACATAACTTTAACCGACCATAAAGGAACTTTAAGTTTTACTACTCAATATAGTAAAAATACTCTTAAAAAATTAATATATGTTTATATAGACATAAAAAAGCACTAAGAAATTTGATCGCAGCGTAGGGGTACTAATTTATTGGTTTCACGCTGGAGCCATAATTGATTATGAGAGAAATTAAAACTAAATACATATTAGTTAATGAAAAACATTTAGTAGTTAAGAAAATGTTAAAATGTAAATTATGTACTCTAATTATCCAATGTACTTCATCCTTGTTGTATTTACACACAATTTTGTTTCTGAATATCACAATATATTACAGTGTTTCCCGCTTTTCAGGCCCTCTAGAAATTTAAGAAGGCTGTGGAATTTCCGCAAGCCAATTTTTTTGCAATAACCTGGTACCCTGAGGGGAAGTTATATTCTACTAATCATTTTATTGATGTGGCAATAGCCTGACCGACTACTATTTTTTAAATGAGTCGTTTTTCACAGTGGTATTAGGCATTTTTTTAATCAAAAATATAGTATTATCAGTCTATTCAGAACCCATCAATATACCATATACAAAATTTGATCGACAAATGGCTATTAAGTGTTTTTTTATGGAGTGCCAAACTATAATAAGGTCAAACATCGTCGGCTAAATCGCAACAACCGTGCTTTTTCTAGTCTGTTCCTTTGCCCGTTTGCAGTGACTCACAGCGCGTGGCAGCACTCTACAGCACAAATGACGTAGCGAGGACATAGTCGTCAATTGTTTCGTAAAAATTATGACAAATGTCAAATACCTGTTAAGGTGTACGATTCTGTTTATGTGTCATTTTTGAATATATAAATTGATACAACCTAAAATAATAATTATTGTGTTTTTATGGTCAAAAAGAAGAAGAAGAAGAGTTATAGTCCATTACTAATACGTATGTACCCAGTTTTATGAAAAATGTAGAATGTTTAGACACGAAAGCTCTGTGTGAAGTATTGTATCAGTGGAGGGTATTTTAATGTTTTAAAATAGTAAATAAAAAATACGTACATTTTTGCAAACTAAATTCAATAAGTAGGTTCTATTAAAAGATAAACTATTATAGTGTCAATATTAAATGTCAAATTCTGACATTTATGGCATGATGTTTATATTTCCAAATACTAACGTTGGTGTCACCACACTACAGCACATTACAGAATTCTAGATTGAAGCTCATAGTCTAAGATCCCACTATAAAACGACCTTCACCGAGCTGGTTAATTAATGAAAAGTATTTTATATCCAATTAAATATATCAATAAATATATTGCAAATGGGTTGTCTAAAAAAATTCATTCATGATTAACAATTAAAAATTATTATTTTTTAAACATTTCACTGGTTTGGTTAATAGACAAATTCCATACCAATCGAAAGTATGAAGCCCATAGAATATGCAAACGTTAGGTTGACTATTTTTTTCCCGTCACAACTCTTGGGTAGGCAGGTATAAACAGGTAAATCGATACTAGTAACTTGCACCGGTGTGGTTAACAAATTAAAGTTGAATTAAAATAAAGATTATTTCATTACCAACACGGTGGTATACGGTTGTCTGCGAAAAATCAGTCCTGAATTCCTGTTGTCGAGTTTAAAAAAGTGAAATATTCCCCAGCGAACCCCTAACGCGAAGACGGACTAATTTTTTTGATTCCGCGTCTCAGAGTACGTGTTTTTAAAATTTCGATTCGACCGGTTGGGGGGCGGCATCCCGTTTTTTAACATTTTTTCGGTATATTACCGGATACTCCCCAGCCTTATCGCGAAGTATACGTACATAAAATTTGAGGTCGATTGGATTTGATTTGTGGCCGTGACATGTGCGGAAATTTTTTTTTACTCCTAACGACGAACATGAGACTAAGTAAACGGCGGCTGTGGGACGGAATCGGAGGTTTCGCGAATTCATAACTGAGGGGTGGAGTCTCGAAGTCACGAGTTCGAGCAATCGACCTTTTCTGTTTCATTTCGAATACATATTTCAATGTTTTTATGAGAATATGAAAAAATGCTTCTATAGAATTTTTTGTTCAAACAACGGTTTACAAGTTGGGCGGCAAAATACCACCGCCCCCGGACTTTATTAGATTTTTTGGAGAAACGGATAAACGGATTGTCTTCATTTTCGGTATAGACTATTATTTCCTGGTAGTGACTTGAAATGATATTATGACGTTCCTGCCGCCCCTCCGGGGGCGGCCCTTGAAAACACAAAATTTGTCTAAAATTATTGAAATTGAAATGAAATCATATGTATGTTTATTTTTTACGGGTTTTCGATCTCGACATATCATTAGTAGGGTCGAAAATGTTGTTTTATTGTCATTGAAGGGCGTTAGTGGTTCATAGGGGTAGATTAATAATAATAGGTACCGCCGCCTCCGGACTTTATTCGATTTTTTGGAGAAATGGATAAACGGATCGTCTTCGTTTTCGGTATGGACGAACTACACATAGCTGCAATGCTGTGTACTCTTCTATCGCATGGAATGGTTCACTGGGGAATATTTCACTTTTTAAAACTCGACAACCGGAATTCAGGACTGAATTTTCGCAGACAACCCTATACCACCGTGTTGGTAATGAAATAATCTTTCTTTTAATTTAACTTTAATTTATTAACCACACCAGTGCAAGTTACTAGTATCGATTTACCTATTTATACCTGCCTACCCAAGAGTTGTGACGGGAAAAAAATAGTCAACCTAACGTTTGCATATTCTATGAGCTTCATACTTTCGATTGGTATAGAATTTGTCTATTAACCAAACCAGTGAAATGTTTAAAAAAATAATAATTTTTAATTGTTAATTAATCATATTCTAGACTGAAATTTTTTATACAACCCATTTGTAATGTATTTATTGACATATTTAATTGGATATAAAATACTTTTCATCCATTAACCAGCTCGGTGAAGGTCGTTTTATAGTGGGATCCTATACTATCAGGTAATTCGACAGACAAGTATTACAAAGGCGACGCGATTTAGCAGACGATGAGTCAAATATTGCCATGAAAGTGAAAACAAATACCAATCGGACAAAGAAAAAGCACCTACGCTACAAGTTTAACACTTTTAATTGCGGCCGCAGTAAAAATAATGAACGTGCAAAAAAAACAAAAAATTATATAACGTTAATTTAAATTAAATTTTAGTTTTCTCCATCATACCTCCTTCCAGTCGAACACATTTGTTTTCTTAAATTTAAAAATATTTTATGCGACTACAGGAACTAATTGTAAAAAATTGGCTTTCCAAAATTCCATAGCCTTCTTACACTGAACGGAAAACAGAAAAATATATAAATGTTACCGCTAAAGAGTAAACTGATTAGTTTGTAAACTAGCTGGCTAGTATACAAAGTAACAAACCCGTTGACTATTTACCTCAACAGAGCAGAACAACACACTCTAGAATAGCAAGGAAGGTGTGTAGAAAAAAGGCGTCGTAAAGCCATCTGATCGTGAAATGTTTACCCAGATTCGCTAGTCGCATAGGGTAACTCGAAGGGAGATGAATCTGTAGAAAAGGCAGACCACTGATGATATTTTCTTTTTCCGTGGCAACGACCGATTGACCGATTTGGTTATTTTCGGCGACTCGGAAAATTTTTCCAAGAATACTTTTATCCCAAATTAAAGCTGTTTACAGTTTAGCCAAAGTGTTTGAATTGAAGTGATCATCCATGTGTTCTGCTACGCTCACAACCAAAAAGCACCTATTTGCAACGTTCTCTTTCGTAAACGTTATCTGGTTCTTCTTTCCTACTTCTTTAGGAGAGATGAATCAGCAAATGCAAGGATAGGTGGTGCGAAGCTTCTTAGATAAAAAATATCCAAAAACCACCAGGAAAATGCAGAAGCAACTCCATCGGATTCATAAGTACCTCAAGTAACCAAGATGTATGAAAAACCGGAGCCAGTTGAGCGTAGTTTTAACTTCATTAGTGTATATTCAAAAAAGAAAGAGGTAAGAGCTACAAAGATGAAGAACACAAAGTTGTTAGAAAACATATAAAAATCAAGATGCGATTCCTCATCTGAGTCGAATGATTGTTGTGAATTATTAATCCGATGGAGATGAATATTTTAAACATTTAGATAATGAATGTATAGGACATAATAAAGACTAACCAGCCGAAAGGAAAAAAAGTACTGAATTAAATGTTTATTGTATTCAAGATGGTGACATGGCATGGCACATATCCTATAATAACGTTGGTCAAATGTACGGTACCAGTGCAACGAAGAAATGGTAACATAATTCCAACGATCTTCCATCCTACTCTTGGTGGTCCATCTCATTTAGCTCAGGTAGAATATATGAACCAATTTAGAGTAAGAGTTTAGATGTTTTTAATGTTCACATTTTGAAGGTCTCTCGTTTTAAAGTAATAATACCAAGTATACAATTTGCTCTGTGTATTTCTATATATTTTCGATTATCTAAATAATGAAGACATTTTATGTTTTGTAAATGAGGTCCTTCTGTTGTTTCTTTACTCTACACAAACATACATCCATGATATTTTACCTGTAATTACTAATTTTTAAAATTGGTCTAGTATATTACGTATCAAGACCGCTTCATCTACGTCTCTATTTTTACATATTTCACATATCACCTTTCACCCTGAGAACAAGCGGTATTAGTGGTTGTCTCATTTCCATAACGTTGAATAAAAATTCTACTCATTAAGTAAATATAAGACACGCGACAAATTGTATTATGTATTACTGAAGAAGGAATAAAAAGAGCTATTTAAGATACACGTCAAAAATAATTTATCACTCAGGAAACTTCATGTAATATTTATGGCAAATGTATATGTATGTTAAAATATGCTAAAATTGAAATTAGAGTCAAGTTTGTTCTTTATACACAAATGAATATTCAGCAATTATATATTTCAACTATGACAATCGAGTGCATTATGATAACAGTAAATTCAACAGTTCCAAAAAGTGAATGTTATATGTACAGTGGTAGAGATTAAAGTTTTAATTGGGTTACTTTTATCATAGGTAAAAATACTCGCTGCTGTAATTGTTGATCCCGTATTAAATGTGTTACGTTGTAGAATATAGTAACAAAAATTCAATAATAGCAATACATATATTTGAAATTCATTTTAAACACATATGTACTGAATTTAGAAAATATAACGTTGTAGTGCCGTGCATTTCATTCAACAATTCAGTTTATTAACAAAGCTAAACAACCTTGTGGAATTAAAGTTCTTTAGTTGGAGAATCTGCCATCTCTTTCCACTTTGGCCTCAAATATTCTGATCAGAGTAACTGTTCTCCTATGTCGTCATAAATAATAAATAATCTATATTAAGCAATAAATTTATAATACAGTAAAAATCTTTATAATCTAATGTAATCTGTAATATATTTATTATTATTATCTACTGTTTGCTGTTATCTCTCAAATTGATTGCCGCCTATTTTGAAGAAAGAGGATGGATAGGAAATTATACAAATCAGTTAATCAGATTTTTAAACTGAATGTTTTCATGTTGCTTTTGCTAAGAATGTTAATGTTCCAACTTGCCCATGAATCATTTATATTTTTTATAAGAAACCCGACCTGTACCAAACCAGTATGATACCTTCTTTGACAGAAAGCAAGAGGTAGCTTTGTCCCAAGCTAACTTGAGTGGAGAAGACCATGGCAAAATTTTCTTTGCTACCTTTTGCTTTCCCTTCTACTTCGGCGATGCAGCAGAAACTCCCATCAAACGATATCTTCAAAGCAAACAACAGGAAAAAAATAAAAAGGTTTATCACAAGTAATAGATTGATAATATTACGGTACCTTGGGTTATAATAGCTATGCAACATGATCTACTGTCATAAACCAAGTATAGCATCAAGTGGTAAATATCCCACCTTGTAACCTGATACAGAATATACTAATAGTTGTTGCATATTACTTATCATAAAGCGCACAACTAGCCCTTGTTTTACGGCTAAATATGTGTGAAGTGGTTCGCTACCTTCTTGTCCCATTTTAGGGAAGGGTACTCTGGTATTAGTTTAACATTTTTGTAAATTCAGTTTTTAACAAGGTCTCAACCAGCATGTATAAATGCGTAGGTAGTCGTAGACAGGTATCAATACAAAACATATTAACATCAGATAAGTAACGATAAACATTTTTATACAAGTTCAATTTGTGTAACTCAGTGTTTACCTCTTGTTTATAACTAAATAAAATTAGTTAGTGCAACAGTAGTTTTTATTATAGATATGGCTAGGAACAACACTAGATAAGTGTACTTATCGCATTATTTTTCCTAAGTAAAAGTAGATACGCTTATACAAGATAAATTAGCATCTAATAATTACACAGTACGTCTTTCATTGTAAATTGAGATCAAAACACAGTAACCAATAAATCCCTCATATATAGCTATATAGTCGGTGTCTGTAAGTTATTACATACTCAAGAGAAGCTTCTCATATACACAATAACAATGATTATAAGTATATGTGCAAAACGTTAACTATTCTCTTACGTTATTATATTTTATTATCAATTCATTATCAAAAATTTGTAAATTTGTTCCAAGATCGCATGAAATTCCAAAAACAAATCTTGCAAATACAATCTTACGAAGGTAGGACTTATCTAGAGACAGACAATGCACGAATATATTCCAGAATCATGCGTGAGGTGATCCTGTATCTATATAGCTACTTACATATAAACGAGACTGTGAGCAATATATGCAGCTTGTTACGGTTAAAATTAATTATACAATTATTTCTGTCATTCAAACATTCACTGTTACAATAAATTGAAATTTACTTCTATTATTGAGGTATATTTTATAGATAAATTATTATTACATTAACATAGTAGGACAATGTTTTACCAATAAATTCAGATTATGTATGTATATTTAACGTTTTGCATCTAATTAATATGTCAATTGTGACTATAACAAATCGCAAGGGCTAATATAATAAGTAACAGAGCTTTTACGTGTATTGTGTATTACAAAATATTTTATTTTATCTCGTATGTTAGACAGAGTTGTGAGAAGTACGACCTAAATTTAGACAAAAGATGGCTCTTACATGTTGAAGCTATTTATAATTAATTGAATAGAAGAATTTAACATTTTTGTAATAGGTGTTTGCTGTTTCATTCTTATATTCTGATTTATGCCTTTAACATACTTATTATTTAAATATATAAAATGAGTTTGCAACTGTAAACTTGTCAGGTATATTGTAGATGTAAAAATTTTAATCATCAATCAGCAGATGAGGAGTGTTTCTGAAACCAAACAAATACGCAAGGTATTCCTAATCTTAAAATAATGCAATATAGCCACTTACCTTAATCCAAAGTTCATACTTAAAGAGATACATGGCGGCAAATCCAATATTTGTAAATATCTGGCAGAGTTTTTTGCGGCTTTGTGTATCCTTCTTACTATTGAAACAATCGATTCTCATACCTCTTTTGTCTGAAAAAGGTATACCTTATTGGAGTCATTAGAAGTTTCCATTTTCAAAATAATTCTATTTGAAATATTCAGGCCGTTTCCGTTTCTGTTAAAGTGCCTTTTTCGCTGAAAATACAGCAAAATGTTACTTAAACATTATTCAGAATAGTAAATTATAACTACGTGCAAAATTTCAATAAAATCGGCAAGGTTTGACAAAACTGTTATTTTGAGGTTGTCAACAATGGTTTCATCAAAGCACAAAGATATAATTTACTTATTTCTTTAGATAGATGGCAAATAGTTGATTAATATGAATAATTTTATTAGTAATAACACTGCTTTATGAATATTTTTTTTAATTAAGACTAGATTTAGTTTTCTAAATATGTAAATATGTCATTGATTAAAATCGTTCCACAATAGCTGAAATTAGGATAGCAGAATATATTTCGTATCTACAAAAGCTTAGAGCTTTCATAATTAATTATAGCGTCAGTTTTCGATAACAGATGATATTACCTTTGTTTAAACTGATACTTTCATTTTAAATAAGTAAAAGCAATAGAAAAAACGTAGTGCTTTCGATTATCAATAGCCTTAAAGTAATAAACACAATATTTATTTTGTTATCTAGTAACCTCGAATAATCTTGTACACTTCTAAATGATGACTAGTATAAGTACAAATTATGTAGAAAATATGTTTTTACATATAACTATCTAACTATAAAATATTTGACCAAACAACGACCAAATATTCGAATATTTCGACCAAATAGCAAATAAATAAATTGAATATGTTTCTAAAAAACTGTTTATTGTTAATTATTATTTTAATGATAAAGAGATGTCCTGAAACTCTCCTATCATACTTTTTAGATCTTGTTGTCTTAATAGAATTGTTTCCTCAAAAAATAAGATACCTTCCATGTACTTTTTTCTTGATTTTTTAAGATAACCTTTCTCTTGCATTTTCATTAAACTTTCATATACATGAGTTTTTAGGAGTTCAAATATAAAAATCATAAAGAACCATCGTTAACATACATAATAAGCTCCTAACCATATCGAATTTATCCTCCATTGTTTTCACTATTCGGTACTTAAGAACACAGAAAGTAAAATGATTTTTTTAGTCAACATTTAGGCAAATTCAATTATTCCTAAACCCTAAAACCTCGATTGTAGGACTTTTCGTACCTCACATTTAATTTAATGGCATTCCATTTTAGATTTGTAATTGAATTTTGCATTCTTGGGTCGGTTATGTTCGTAAAAAGTAATTGGAACTAGCAAAGCTTTAGTCACTGTGACTTCAGTACAATTTTATTTAATTGATCTGAAAGTTGCTATACAATCAATTCAGCTGTAATAACAGAGTCGTTTAGCAATGCTATAAAATTTAAATTTTCACAAGACTTCTCTGATTGTACTTAACACTTGTTTACAGTTATTTAATAAAATTTAAAAAATATTTTCTGGTATCAACAAAAAATAAAAATTTAAAAACTATAAGTGTGGCCGTGTGTCCAGCAAATTTTTGTAAATGATAAAAAGTCAGAAAGAGTTAAGGTTACCACAGAAGTGCCTCAAGGGTCCATTTTGAGGCCACTTCTTTATACTTTTTTACTTTAAACTTTAAAATATGTTTTAATTGCTGCATTTTCTTTCTTTTTTATGCTGATTTATCATATTTGTCTAACGTAGCATTTGGGCACTCACTTAATTTATACAGCTCTAAATCATCTGCTTTATAGGTATAAAATTAAGTGTGAGGAAAGTAAACAATTTAATGCATATGAATATAAATAATAATCATATTATTTATATTCATCTTGTTATTGATAATGAAGTCAAAAATCTGAGGGTTGTATTAGATTCGAATCTAAGATATAAGTCGTTCATAAATTCATTGTTGAGAAAGCATATTGCAAATTAATGCTTTTATTTTATAGCAGACATGTAAGTAAACACATCGAAATTTTACTCTGTGAATATAAATAGGCATTATGATGCTATTAGTGTTTATCACTAATTGATTACTACAGTCACTCGGCCATTTCTTTAGAATAAAATAACTTTTAGGTTGGATGTGTACAACAAACATAAGACATTTTTTTTGAGCGGTGCTTTTCTTATAATATCACAAATTTATATCACGAAGTTAGTACTCCTTTTGAAATCAATGTCGTTTATAGTCTGTTTAGAAATGAAAGAGAGTAAAAAAATTATGAAAACTTTTTACATTTTTATCTTGCCATACTTTTGTTACAGTATATCCCTCGTTGACCCAAGTTTCGTCTAGATAATAAATATTCCTCCCTTTGTCACGGAATTTTCTAATTGGTCTTAAGTAGGATCATCGCTAACAAATAATTTTATCTTTATCGATAAGAACTGACTTCCTGTTCTGCTTTTCCCAGAAAAAATTCAACTCCCGTAAGACGGACCATAATTTGCTTCTACTGATTTTTGGCAAATCGTTGTCCTCTGAAAGTTCACTTAAAATTTTGTTTAGCGTCGGTATTTCTTTTTTAAAATAAAATGAGTGTACTTTTCTGCGAATGACATTTTTGAAGAAATCATCTCTAATGACTTTTGACCTCCCTGTAGATGATTTTGGGGGATTTACAGTATCTTGCTCATTTTTTGTTTCCTTTAAAAGTCTGTAGATAGTCGATTTTCCAATCCCTATCATTTTGGAACACTTTTTCACTAGGTCGTCAACACTGTTGGTAGGATTTTGGTGTTTCAATGCATTAAATACATTTAATATAATAATCTTCTCATTCTGAGACAGCGCACATCTTTTCACGCGTTTAGCAGGTACGTAATCTGATAAGCTCGACATTTTACTCAAACAATATTATATCCACTGGCATAATAGTCACTAAACACAAGTCGAATTTTATTCTACTGCACTAGAACGTCTTCGTATATTCAGCTCTAAGACTGGATTGATCTGTCGCAATACACTGGTTCCTGTCCTATGATGTATCCAGTAAAATATACTAATGTACACCCATTACCTGTTAGCATTAGTATTACCCGATAATTACCTGAAGCGAAATATTACCACGCCTATGGCTGGTTCTTATCTCGGGGTTTTATTACTCTCTTTCATTTCCAAACAGACTATAACTTTAGAATATCTCTTAAATATTTTTATTAAAATAATTGAAATTTACTGATGCTGATGTTCGCTTACTTCCACTTGCACTCTGTTTTGTATGAATTAGTGTGTGTATATGTAATATTATTTTTTTTATATTTTATGTATACTGATGTTTTCGCTTTTCATTCATGTATATATTATATTGTATTAATATGTTATGAATGAATAAAAAATTATTATTATTAATATCATTGTTCAATATCTTTAAATAGATACAAATATCAAAAAGGTACCTATTGTTTTTAAGAAAGTAGATTATTTTTAATTGCGTTATGGCTTTACGTTTCATGTTAATTAATTAAAGTTGAACCTCATACAAAATATAAATTTTCAAAAAATTTGTGAACCAGTTAATTGAATTATTTGTACTTTATAATTCAATAGAATGACACAGTGAAAGCAGGTTTTCTGCTTACTAGTGGCCCACGCCGACACGCGCTTATATGGACACACATACAATGAAAGCAGATTGAAGCAGGTCAGAGCCAAAAACCTGCACGCCCACTATTATCAGAATGAAAATTTAGTTTATTTCTACTTTTGCAATTAAAATTTTATTTTGTAACTAAATAATCTAAAATATTCAGATCATCATGATGACATTTTTCAAGAAAATAAAGGCATAACTGATTAAATTTTTGTTTCCTCAACTGCTTTTATTCTGTGCAGATCTGGGCACAATAAAACTGCACTGATAAGCGCAAACAGGGAACTTGAGGTATATAAGAAATTTGTATTAGTTCTTAGTTTTGTCTCTTATCACTCTCTCTTATCTCTCTTATCAAAAAAATATATTAAGAATGTATCTATTATGCAACTGTTTTTACAATTAAGCAGGATTTACTGATCTCATTTTTTTATTAGTAAATTTTAGTCGATACTCCAGTATGGGAACAAAAAACGGTACTCTACTGTGCATCCGGAAGCGAATGAATCATCTTATTGTATGAAAATAAGCCAATTTAAATCACCTTAATACAACTATAAATTATACTGCAGGAAACAACTACTTCGCCGACTAATGCCCCGACCGACATTGAATTCTCTTGCAGTATCTGTGTGAACAGCCAAGAACCCTTGTCGACCATGCCACCAAATACAAACCGGTTTTGGGCTTGTTAGTCTTCATCAGTATGCCATAGGTGGGATGACCGACAATTGAACTGGCTGTTCCTTCATATGTATGTTCACATATAAACTGAGTGCATTTGTAAGTGGTCTGCTACTTGCTGCTCGGCCTAAGCGGTAAAGGAAACATGTTGCACCTATACATATTGTTTCCTGCAGTATCATTTATAGATTTAATAGCTCGTCGCCCAGGGCGAGAGGTCTGCGATTAAATACCTGCTGTAATGTAGATTTTAATGATCTGACAAAGGGCAACTTTTAGAATACTTAGCTTACGAGACAGATTTGTTAAGTATCTAAAACACAGAGATTTCCAGAAACAGTATTTTTTGTCGTAGCTTTTACTAACCATTGAAGTACTATACTATTTAATCTAACTGACAATTAATAAAAGCATAATTTGTGCACTCATTTATTATAAAGGGTATCGCTGTTATTATAGATGTATTCACATTTAGAACAAATCTAGTTCAAGATTTATTTCGGTATCATAATTCTAATATCTTGATTAGAATGAAATTATTATTATTTCAAAAGAATCAACATTACATATATCTATATCTTTTTAGTATATTTCCATTAACATTTTTCATATTTTAAACGTAAAATAAGAAATTGTAATTTGTAAATGAGGTGCTCCAAATCAAAATGTAGTTTTCCATCATACTTCTGGTTGTGGTGAATCACATGAAAATATTGATTCAAATCAAAAAGTAATATTTAAAAAATGTTTGAATCAAAACGCAAGTTTCAATGTTTGATGGTTGTTTCAAAATGCATTATTATTTGCTGTTTTTGATGATATTCTGTACACAATATTCAAACGTTTATACCATTTACTATACTATTTAAATTTTCAACTAATTAAACTTTAACAAAAATCCCTTTAACGAAAATACCTTCTAAAAAATTACCACTGAGAAAATTGGTGGGATATACTGCCGCCCTAAGAGTAGTTGTCCTGTAAAATAAAACTGTAAAATTTGCGATAGTACCCTTGGAAAACTGTTTATGTTCTCTATCTATCCAACATACTTACAAAGTCCTATCTGCATTAATAAAGCCAGTAAGAAACGGTTGTCTTATGTAGCAATATAACATGTTTTCCTAGAGCAAACTGTCCTATCTGCAATACTTAGGACAAATAAGCTTAGTAGTATATAAAAATGATATAATTGCCTGAAATTTTAAAGACAGTGCAATTTAGTTAGTGTTTTAAAGTCTCATGTACCCGTAAACAGAATGAAATTTGGGGAGAACTTATCAGTCAATGATAATGCTAACAGCAGTATCGATGATGAATAAAAGATATGTCTAATTACTAATTTATGTTATTTCAGTTGTTGTTTTTTGCACTTTAGCTATCTGTTTGTTTATTACTTCACATAGTAGAATAAATATGCACTGTTTTACTTTGTGATTTTGTCCATTACAATCTACCATTACAATCAAAGTATGCCTCCAAATTATGTAATCAATAATTAAGAAGATAATTGACTTTAATTTCAATAACACTAGAACTTGCAAATTTTGCAGTTAGGACAACTAGGACAAGGACGCCAGTATAACAAAACTGTAATGGTACAAAGATTTATTAATAGCCAAACATAGTAGGTACCGTAAAAGTAAATCACAGGAAGCATTGGTGAACATGAAAATGAAGAGAAAGACAATGCGACTGCATGGAAGAAAATAGATTGAATATTTAGAAATTAGACTAAAAAGAAATGTTAAAAAAGAGTAACAATTTTAGTTTTTTAAATAAATAGTTTGCATATTGTTGTTGTGAAATTAATAAAGATTCGTTCATATCCCTAATATTAGTATCCACAAATATTTTATGAAAGTTAATTTGAGTATTTTATAAAATTTATTTCCAACTGCAGTTTTTCTAATCTTTGCTCATAATTTTAAAGTAAAAATTCACTGAATATTTGAATATCTACTTACTGGAAATCTTAAACTTATGCAGAATAGTTTATATTTTTTCCCCAGAATTATGAAAATTTAATAACTAGGTTGCAACAAAATAGTTAGTTTCTAATAAAATTGATTTCTTAAGAAATTGCATTGTGATTTCGAGCTCCTCAAATATGTAATATACCTAAGTATGTTGCAGTAGAAATAATTTTTTGGGATAAAATAAAGTATTAATTTTATTAAAGCAACTAAGGCAGCCATATTAAAATGTTTCCATTTATTTGTAAATCACAACAAATACCTACAATATTTGCGTATAATTTTAAAATCCATCAAGCTAGTAAAATTGTTTTATTTTATGTCCGCCTGCATGAAGTTCTGTATTGACATGTTTTTAACATACTTTTCGTTTATACATCAGCAGAATCCACTAAACCACAAGGAGCGTCATCTGTAATGGACATCATTCAAGAAAAGGAAAATCCGATTAATGCAGGTCCGTAACTGAATTGAATTTTATTCAGCCCAGTTTATCATTTTATAGTCTATGCTATTACAGATGAAAATTGTGTTTGTTTTTATTTGTTGTTGAGGCAAAATTTTAAACTACCTACATGCATTCTCGAAAGGGACATCATTTTTAAAATATTTTCAACAACCTTTGTTTAAGTACAACCGTAATGATCTTTTATGTTTAGTCCAAATAAAGCAATCTTATGGTTGTTTCAGATATTCTATTTTTGAAAAACTTCTTTTCATTTGTCTAACGCCATAAATCTTGGTAGGTATAGTTATTGCAGATTTTAACGATAGTGGCAAAGCATTTATACAAGTTATTTGTTAGGACTCACAACTCTTTAATGTTTTTCGCTACAGATTTGGAATATAAGTTTACTACTGAATAAAATAGTGCCAATATGTTTGTTAAGCGTTAGTGGCCACTCTTTATGCCGGACCCGACAGGCCGAAGCAATGAAGCGTCCTACATGTTGTATAAGAATATACTTAGGTGTAGAACACCTAATTAATAGTTTCTTTACAAAAAAACCGGGAATAAAAAAGTCAAATTTTAAATAAATTTCGCGACTTTTCAATAGAAAACTTGTTGAGGACCGCTGATCCGAGAGATCATGGTGGATGTGAATTCCACAACGCTGCCAGTGTTACACTAATGTCTTCGAATAGGCTCTAACAAATATGTTTATTTATGAAAATATTAATGGCCATCTCCTCCCCTTTGCCACTCCTATACCTCACAAATAAATTAAAAATATAAACCAGATTTTTATATATTTTTAGGTATTAATAATATTGTGTGAAACTAACTACTCTTTGGACAAAAGCCCCAACCAGGGTTTAATTACACCCACAATATCTAACCATATATTCCTTATTATTAGCTTTTGTAACATGTTTTGCTGTATTAGAAAGGTATTTTAAGCTAATATAAATCAAATCTCCTACAATTCCTATCAATGAAGTCATATGTATGTTCTCTGATACCAAACATCTAGGTATGCTAATGAACAATTCCACAGACAAAGCTCTATTCAATAATTATCTAAAGAGTGTTTTCATTAAAGCAAGGTTAGTGAATTTAGATAGATTAATTTCTTTAGATAATTATTGAATAGAGCTTTGTCTGTGGAATTGTTCATTAGCATACCTAGATGTTTGGCACTAGTTTCTTTTTTGTATGCGATTGACACTACTTTTAACTATTTTACTTTGCCTTGTCTTGATATTGAACGCATATATCAAGCTAATTATTTTGGTATTCCATGCTTTGTGCTTATTTTTAAAATCTGTTTCACCCACTACGAAGTACGACACGTTGTTTGAGGTTACGTGGCAAAAATTAAGGTGTTATTTGAAAATCATAGTTTTTGTTATTCTTTATAAAATAATTTAAGGATATAATTTATGATAATATTTCTAACAGTGTACGGTATTAACTTCTGAAATGTGGATAACTGTTTAAATAGTTGGTTTTTCAGTAAGTAGGTGAGCTTTTATGCAGGTTTATGGATCATTTTTGGAATCATTGAACAAAGTAACTTCTTAAACACTTTAATTGATAGTATTGAACGTGCGGAAATTTTATTAATTATGGGGTAGATTATCCTTCCTTAAATTATAGGTTTATAGATTTGCACCAATTAAAATTTTGTAATAATTGTCATATTATAAAATGCGACTATAGTGCAAAATACGCAATAATATTTATAAATGATATTAATACAACTCTTATGATCATTACCAAAACTATAGAGACACAAATATAGTATTATTGACTACAATTGTATTAACATTGTGTGTGTACAGGTGGACCGCCAGGTTTAGTATGTGGCCAAAAGATGTAGTTCCATGTTATATCCTGTCTACTCAGGTTTCTGTTGTCGTTGGAAAAGTCGTCAGTTGCCTCACTTGTAATAATTGTCATATTATAAAATGCGACTATAGTGCAAAATACGTAATAATATTTATAGATGATATTAATACAACTCTTATGATCATTACCAAAACTATAGAGACACAAATGTAGTATTATTGACTACAATTGTATTAACATTGTGTGTGTACAGGTGGACCGCCAGGTTTAGTATGTGGCCAAAAGATGTAGTTCCATGTTATATCTTGTCTACTCAGGTTTCTGTTGTCGTTGGAAAAGTCGTCAGTTGCCTCACTTTCTATGACATACTGAGGAGAGTTAATAAACTCAACAGCAGTACCTTATGTCTGATGTGCCGCTTATGCATGACTTTGACAGTTTACTGAGTCTATATTTCCTTATATCATACAGGTTGTTTAAAATTTTCTGTCTTAAATACTCCAGTCTCATTTCTCGAAAATTTATTGAGATATTGAGAAGGACTCTTGCGTGTATAAATTTATCTTGCAATATACTAGCATCAGTGGTGTTCGTGCCATTAAATACTCATTTTTAGCCAAATAAATTGTACGCCACTGAATTTTGGACAAGTTGGTATCGCTCTCTTAAGGCCAAATTAATTGTGCTTAAAAAGTGTCCCTTGGAATTTTTCCTCCTGGACCGTTTTTAAGATAAAAATTATGTATTATGTATTAATCAAAACAATTTGTTAATCATTACAACACACCAACTCTGGAATGCCAATTAAAAAACAATAATCTAGATGGCATATGCTAGTTTGTCATAAATTTTATGTCAGACTTAACCAAAAAAAATAACACAAAGTGTCGAGTGACTTGTTTAGCAAGTTTTAGTTTTGAACTTTTGAATACATTTTTTTTTAAAATAAGTAAATATGGTGATTTATTCCTTATTCCTTGCCTTGCTTCATTAAAATTTCCGTTTGCTTTTCTATGCATATAATGTACGTCGGCTAATTCTTCAAAGAAATAATTCACCATATTTAGTAATTTTGTAAAAAAGTATTGAAAACTAACTTAAACACTTCAAAAATGAGTCACTCGATTAAAATTTATGACAAACAGGCATATGCCATCTAGATTATTGTTTTCAAATTGGCATTCCAATGTTGGTCTGTTGTAATGATATATAAATTGTTTTTTATGTCGAAAACGGTGTGTCAGGGGAAAAGGTCCAGACACTTTTTAAGCAGAATTAACTTGGCTTTAAGAGAGCGAGAGCGTAATATATTATTTACTTTACTCAAAATTATTTAATAACCTCAAATATTTGTAGTAAAACGTAAAACAGCCAGTGCAATTCGTCATTTACCTCATCTATGGTACACTGCTGAGAGCTAATAACTTCGAAACCGGTATGTCTGGTGGGTCGCTGTCGAATGACTTTAGCTGTTTGCTATGGCTTAGTCTTTCAGGTGTAAGTTAATTCTAGTCGGGGCATTAGCCCGCAGAGTAGTTGTTTCCTGAAATTCCGTTTTGTAAATAGTTTCTTATCAGAGTGAAATAAACTTTCTTAATAGATGATATCTGTCAAAGACTAGGGCTAGTTCCGCTGCGTTTCTGTTATAAAGAGATAAAACTGATATGCCAGTAAGTATACCAGTAAAAGACGAAATGGGTCTGATATTAGTCGAACCCAATATTCCCATTTCGGCAGCATAATTTAGAATATGCCGTGACTGAGGAAGTTCTCTTATCGAATTCTTTTAAAGGGAAATTATGGATGGAATACGAGACAATTCTGATAAATTTTCACGTTTAATATTATCAAGTAGAGCATAATATAAGATTTATGCCGTGAAAAGCTATCATTTGTTTCTGCTATCTCCAAGAATTATGTTTCTTCTCTTTAGTAAAATAACAGAGATAAATTCAAAATGTGCCCAGTCTGTTAAAATTGTATATAATATTTGTGTTTATTAATTTACTCGTTATACAGGGTGATTCAGGTTTAATCTTGATAACTTCAGGAATCGATAGAACAGGTTAAAATAATGTTCTTTTGTGATATAAACTTATTTTCTTATGGATTCGATTCCTGAAGTTATCAAGATTAAACCTGATTCACCCTGTATACAAGGTGTTTCTTAAGTAGAACTCAGGGGTTGTATTCTGTGGTCAAAAATAAATATTTTTTGTTAAATAAGTGTGAGGTCCTAGGACAATCTTTGTCCAGCTACCGCTTGAGATAACTGTGACTAATTCGGTGTGCATATTTAGTATGACAGCAGGCTGGAAACAAAAAATTACCAACTTTTCCAATGGCGGAGGTGTGCGTAGCTTCGATCATTATTTGCCAAAAAAAATATACCACCCTGTATAATATTACAATTAAAATAGGTCATCATATGCGTCATTGCATTGTCGTCACTTTTTGCATGTTTACACTTTTTTGTATTCCAAACCGATTAACAACAAAATTTATTTATTTGATCAAGTGCATTTTTTCACAAATTACACTTATTTTGTAAAAAATTAAGTTTTAATAATAGTTTATGCATATTCAAATGCTGAAACGGCCAATATAGTTTACATTTATGGCCTTGCAGATGGAAATGGTGCTGAGGCCAGGCATTTATGTGGAAAGATTTCCAAATCATTCAACTCCAAATCCAAGAATGTTCAGATATATTTTTCAACGTATTTTGTTGGGTTGAGTTGAGCTCATTTCAGGACCCAATTCCTGTAAGACACCTGAGTTGGAAGAAGTTATTTGACACGAAATTGAAGAATACCAATTTGAGTCTACTAGTATTAGGAGGATCACTGCAAATCTTAATGTGGATCACAAATTAGTTTGGTCCGTTCTGAAGCATCAACAGTTTTACCCGTATTACATAAAAAGAGTTCAGGCCTTACTGCCGCAAGACTATTCTGCTCGCTTAGAGTTTTGAAATTGGATTTTGCGAAAATTGGCCAAAAAAATTTACCGACGAAACTAATTCGTTCAGAGATGCTATAATGAACTTTCACAATAAACCATTTTGGCCTGATGAAAACCCCAATGCCATAATGGAATCTCAATTTCAACATTTTCTTTGAAAGTATGGTTGGGTATTATTGGAAATTTTTTTGTTGGGCTTTACTTTTTACGAATAACTTTAACCGGTGTCTCCTACAGACATTTTCTTGAAAATGTTTCATTTCAACTACTTGACGAAAAAGACAAAAAATGTGATTTATGGTTTAAATTAAAAACTGTTTTCTTTTTACTTTTTGACAACGTTGTAGGTGGACAATGGCTGTCCCAAGACCCCACATTTATATAACAAAAAAAAAATCCTTACATTTCAGCAGTATAACAGAGGCTGTTTGATTTTTTATTTGGTAAAACCGGCATCATACAGAAAAGTCCTCGAATAAAAGCTGCATTAATCAATTTCGTCACATTTTATTATTTTCGATTATGCAGGATTTAACAATTTTTTTTAATGGAAATTGTGCATATAAGTTATTTTTGTAATTTAAAGAATATTGATGTTTGCAGTATGAAAACGAAACTGAAATAACACCAAGATTCAGTTTTCTTCATTAGTAGCATGAACACTCGTCGCAACACAAAGGTTTCTATCCTGAATCAGTATCATATTTTGTTTAAATTATGATGGCTTCTACTTGTCCATCACACATGTGTCTTGACAAAAAACAATTATTGTCTCGAGAATTATTAATACCTTCCAAAATGCCTATCAATAATCCAACGCTCTTTAAAAGTAATATGCGTATCAAATTGAAAACCATTATGTTGCGGCAACTATACCTCTAATTACGGATATAAGAAATTTCCGCATATCCGGATTGACGCAGACATATGCAAGTACTATAATGTGGTAACCATAGTACCATTGAACATGCATATATATTTAAGTTATTTTCACACGATTATAAAAATATGAGCTATATATCAATGAGCAAAAAACAAAATTTATGGAATGCAGTGATAAGGAATTTAGAGGGATTTTTTTTTAAAGTTGTGTTTGAAGAGGGTAAAGAATATAAGTTTGAAGAAGTGGATAGATTTACATACTTAGGGAATGAATTTACAAGGGTACCAGCTGTAAGCATAAAAATCCAGGCGAGAATAATGACAGGAAGTCAGTGCCTAGGAGCATTAAATAGAACACTAAAGAATAAAAATATATCTAGAAAAGCAAAGGTGAAAATTTACACAACAGTAATAAGACCAGTAGTGACGTATGCATGTGAAACGTGGACACTTAGCAAAACGGATCAGGCAAGAAAAGTATTAAGGAAGATATATGGAGGAAAGAAAGTAGGAGATAATTGGGTAAGAACAACAAACAACGAACTGAAGGATCTATACAAAGAAGTAAACATAATAGGAATTATTAAAGCACAAAGGTTGTGATGATTGGAGCACCTAGGAAGAATGAACGTAGTAAGAACGCCTAAATTAGTAATGGAAAAAGCAATAAGTGGAAGTAAGAGAAGAGGGCGACAAAAAGCCAGATGGAAGTCGGCAGTAGAAAAGGATATAGACACACTAAAAATTACCAGATGGAAACTGAAGGTGAAAGATAGGAAAGTGTGTAAGAAAATGGTAGATCAAGCCATACGCCAACCATAATTTCTCAAATGAAGAACTTCATTAAATGCATTTCTAATTGTATTAAATTAATATTTTTTTATTTTTATTTGAAATAAATTCCGTATATCCATAGCTGAGAAACATTTTTTTTTCAATTTTCGTCATTATTTATTTTGTTCTCAATAATAACTTCCAAAATCTATACGTATAGGTTAAGAATCACCCTGTATATCTAGTATTACACTACCGATTCCATAAACAGATTCATTATTACAAATTTGTTTAAATTGTTTAACTATAAAATGAATAAGGTCTTCTGTCTTTGTAAAGAATTCTTTTTTTTTTTGGAGATGCCGCCTTTATTATCACATTAACACGAGGATTATCAATTCCCTACATAAATCAGTGTTGGAATTGCACAAAAGTTGACCAGAAGTTAGCAAACACGGCTTTTAAAAACAGAATGTTGATGATGAATTTGCATATATATAATAAAGCTATGCGATGCTCACGTTTGAACACGAACACAATAGTGTTCATATACACTAAGGGGTTAACAAATTCCATCAAACTGAAAATCAGCTCCGTGCGTGCGTTGTGTGTCATGAATCCATGTGCAAATTATGCTAATCATTCGACAAGATTGGGAAATTTAGTTTAAACTACAATTTAAATTTACCTCAACTGTGTTTACATGGATACCTAGTTTTAAAATTATAATATATTTACATTTTTATCTGAAATTGGTTTTACGTTTCTGGAATATTGCTTTCAACTTGTCCTGCACTCATAAACTTCTCATAAGCGGGGGTGTAGCAGCATTCATTTTTCTTAGTTTTTTATTAGCATTAAGGATAATGTTTCTAATGTTGAAAATTATGTTGTATTTTTCATAAAATTCTGATTATTTCAAGACGGCACGATAGCATGATCTAAATTTTACAAAGAACAATGTTAAAAATAGCCGATTTTTGGCTTATCCGGGGGAACGCATAAATCATAAAAAAATCAATTGATTATTGTTAATTAACATTAGAAATGGCCCAGAAATACGTCAGATAGCTGGGGAAATGTCGCTACTACCCCTAAACCTATATAAACTACCCTTAAATAGCTTTAAATGAATAATCATAAATTATTGTTATAAAATTCGTGTAAAATGAAAAAAATGCTTGAATTTGATTTCAACAGACAGTAAGTCAATATAAAAAGTGATAAATGACTGTAAAAGTGCCCATTCAATGGCGAAATAGCGTCAATTGTTCTCACTTTGCAAGCGCGTACTGAAAAAATGGCAATTTATCCTTGCGCCCATTTCTCAGGTCGCAATAATATAAATGAACCTTAAAAGTGATTTAAGCATTTTTTTCATTCTAAACGAATTTTACAACAATAAATAATGATTATCTATTTTAAGCTATTTAAAGGCAGTTTATATAGAATTAGGGGTGCAATTAATATTTCCTCACTTACTTAATGTACTCTAGTATCAGTTTTTGCATTTTTTGACAGTAATCTATAATTTTTTCTAGCAATAGGCGTTCCCTTGAACATTTAAGCATTATCTGTTTTTGATGTCGAAGTAAGCTCACCATTAGCTTTTGAAAGTCGTTTTTTTAATTTTTAGCGGTGGAATGGACATTTTTACAGTTATTTATCATTTTTTATATTGACATACTGTCTTTTCAAATCATTTTCAGGCATATTTTTCATTTTACACGAATTTTATAACAATAATTAATGATTATCTATTTAAAGCTATTTAAGGGTAGTTTATATAGGTTTAGGGGTAGTAGCGACATTTCCCCAGCTATCTGACGTATTTCTTAGCCATTTCTAATGTGAATTAACAATAATCAATTGATTTTTTTATGATTTATGCGTTCCCCCGGATAAGCTAAAAATCGGCTATTTTTAACATTGTCCTTTATTTGGTACAATGCAAGACATAGTTTTTACAGATAACATTTAAAGGTGGTCCTCTGTACTTATAAATTCTTCAAACGCGTCCGATACAATAGGAACTCTTTTTCTTCGAGTTGTTTGACTTGATTCATCTGTTATTTAATATTTTACTGTGCACTGATGACTCGAAATTGTATGATCGAATTTATACCGTGACATACTCATAAAATTTGGTTCAAATTAGGTGCTATTTATTTATTAAAATTATTTGCCCAACACTGAAATTCACCAATAATAGGACAAAGTATACAATTGCAGAACAAAACAAGAATATAAAAAAATATAAGTTACGTAACGGTATAACAAAAAAAAATAATAATAAATACAGCTACTCACTATGCTATAGTTCACAATATGTTTATATCCCTAAAAGCTAAATAGAATTCATGTATAGTACAGTTCAGTATATCACAGGAACTGCAAATTGAATTGTAATTATGTGTCATAAAAGAAACAGGAGATTTAAATCCCACATTAGTGTTAGCAGCAGAAGTGTAAATAGTGAGAGGAGTGCGTGCGACTTGCAGACGGAACTGTTAAAGTTCAGTTGATTTAAAATATAAGGACAGTCAATATTATTATGCAATAAAGCATGTAAAAATTTTAAGTTATGGAAACGATTTCTAAACTGCAATGAATCGAATTTAAAACGTGTTAATAATATTTTATACAGTATGCACCAAAAGTATGGAATAAATTCAATAAAAACGAAACAATTATTTTTTGGGAAAAATCCTCGAACAGGTCGATTGTTAATTTAAAAAATACATACTTTAGCGTAAAATGCGATTTTCAAATGTCATTTGTTTTCGAGTAATGACGTCATCGATTTTTTTTTTAATGGCAACACCATATTTTTTCCTTGATTCTGGAAGATCGTTTAATTCTCTATCAGACAGTACTAAAATTTTGCCCTCTTACATAAGAAAGTTTTCGAGTAAATGACGATTGAATGTTAGAAAACGTAAATCAATTAAAATAAAGCAAAAATGTTATCAAGTTTAGTTTTTCGAATTCCATAGTTCTTTTATGGATCACGTAGGTGAAAATCTTTGCAAAGTGTCATTGTCACACCGACTTTCTAATAAGTATTGTAAGCGACATAGAAATTATTATTCAATTTAAAGTATTATGGCAGATTTAACTGTTACTCAAAGAATTGAAATTTTAATTCTTATCGGATGCGGGAATATGACTAGAACTCAGCAGGAAGTTTGCGATTTATTTAATGAAAAATATCCAGATCGCCCTATCAGCCAATCAACAGTCAGTAAGGTAGAGCCTAAATTTAGAGAAACTGGCAATGTTATAAATATTCCAAAACCTGGACGTCCAAGCATTAATGAAAATCAGAAACAGAACATTCTGATAAGTATGGTGGATAATCCACATAATTCTTCACGATTGGTTGCATTAAACAATGACACTAGTCAGAGCACAGTGCTACTTATCTTGAGGAAGGAAAAATATCATCCCTACAAAATTCAACTTGTGCAGGAACTCAATGAAGATGATGCGAAATTCTAATGGATTTATGTCAAGGAAATAGAAATTTACACCGGCAAATACTTTTTCAGATGAGGCCACATTTTGTCTGAATGGTACAGTAAACCGTCAAACTTGCAGATATTAGAGTCGGTAAAATCCTCATTGGATGGCAGAGGCACATACCCAACACCCTCGGAAATTAAATGTTTAGGCTGGAATAGTTGACGACAGAGTAGTAGGGCCTTTCTTCTTTGAAGGAACCCTTACAGGACAAAGATATTTAGAGTTTCTAGAAAATAACCTTGTTCCAGACCTTGCAGTAATTTTTCCTAACGATAATGACCCTGACATTCCTGACGATACCATATGGTTTCAGCAAGACGGTGCACCTCTTCACTATGCGTGCCCTGTACGAGATTTTTTGGACAACTGTTTTCCTGGGAGGTGGATCGGCAGACGCGGACCGATAGAATGGCCTGCAAGATCGCCAGATCTTACACCTCTTGACTATTTTTTATGAGGATACTTGAAGTCAAAAGTGTACATTAATAAACCACGTAATTTACAAGAACTTCAAAATCGCATTCGGGACGAAATACGCAGAGTTACCCCAGAAATCATTCATAATGTGCAAGAAGAATTTCTTCACAGACTTGCGCATTGTCAAAAAGTTGGTGGATGGAAATTCGAACATTTAATTTAAGTATAAAATTTAATCAATTGTATTTTATTTTACATACCTCAGAATTGTTACTTTTTTATGGATAAAATTTACGTTTTCTAACATTCAATCGTCATTTACTCAAAAACTTTCCTATGTAAGAGGGCAAAATTTTAGTACTGTCTGATAGAGAATTACACGATCTTTCAGAATCAAGGAAAAAAATATGGTGTTGCCATTTAAAAAAAAATTGATGACGTCATTAATCGAAAACAAATGACATTTGAAAACGCATTTTACGCTAAAATATGTATTTTTTAAATTAAAAATCGACCTGTTCGAGGATTTTTCCCAAAAAATAATTGTTTCGTTTTTATTGAATTTATTCCATACTTTTGACGCATACTGTATAATAATCACATCCGCGTACAGGAAATACACCGTCTGCACGATATGCAAGAAATTTTAAAAACCTCTTTTGTACTGAATCAAGTAAATGAACCTGATTAGTATAAATAGTAACCTAAACAGGGGAACAGTATTCTAGAGCGCAAATTCACGATCTTGTCTTATCACAAAACCCAGTGTTTTAAGTGTTGAGGAAACCAAATATTGAACGTAATCTAGGAAAAGAAGTTACTATCAAAGTAAACTCCTAAATCTTTTATGCTCTCCGTACACTACAAAACATCCGCGTTAATCTTACAATTGAATAGAATCGGCTTCAAGATACACGTAAATATCATAACGTTACATTTGGAAATATTTAGTTGTAACTCACACCAAGAAACTATTTTATTTAACTGACTTTGAAGGTGAACACAATCATCAGTATATATGGAAAAAACATTTTTTAAATCATCAGCCTAAAACAGTTTACGGCAATTAATATGAAATGCGATGTCATTAATGAAAATTTAAAATAAGAGTGGGCTCAGATTGCAACCCTAAGGTACTCCGGAAGTAATGGGATAATGATTCGACAAACATGAGGTAAACAGTTTTAGAAAATTTCCACATAGTCCGTATACCTCGAGTTTTTGCAGAAGCATACCGTGATCTATACGGTCGAACGCTTTTGAGTCCGTCCGAAATAGAAATCAGATTTGTGGCAGTTGATTTATTTTCTATGAAACCATGTTGCTCTGGCGATATAATGCCCTTAAAAAGTGAGAATATGCGATTATACAACGACATCTCAAAGACCTTCGCAAAATTATATAACAAAGTAATGGGTCTATAATTATATATGCTAGCAGGATCACCATTTTTGAGAATTGGACAAACATTTGCCACCTTCTAGGCAGTAGGGAAAGTTCGTCTTTTAAGTGCAAGATTAAATATGAAACCCAGCGGGTGAGCTAGAGTAAAACGGCAATCTCGAGCAAAGACACTGGGAATTAAGTCCGGACCTGAAGTTAATTTATTCTTGGATCATCTTCCCCTAAATGGATAACCAGTAGGTCTATCAAAACATCTACTGTTGTATCTAGATCCCACATACGTTGCTCCTCCTTCTGCATATGCCCAATACACTTACGCCATGTTTCAGCAGTGACATTAATGGCCTCCTGTAATTATAACTTCACATTACTTAATTTAAAGGTGGTATTATTTCGTGCTACTTCGGTTTTTATTTGTGCCCAAACTAACTTTATTGGATTTAATTCAGAATGGTATGGCGATAAACGGAACATATTATGAATTCCTCGCGCCTTGGCCATCTGATCTATTATATACTTAATATATCAACCTTTTTCTCTTTGTACAATTTTTAATAATTGTGATTTGAGCATGGTGTCCGTATATTCAATATTCTTTGATTTTAACCATTTAATAATATCTGCTTTCCTTGATGCTGATGTCGGTAACTTTTCGACTCATCTGCTATGATAACTTGCGTTATCCATCACAACAACTGCTCCTGATTCTGCATATGATAAAACAGATTCAAACCATTTTTCAAATACTTCACTGTTCATATCTTTATGGTAATCTCCCGTCCTACGTGATTCAATAACATGCAAACCATTTTCTAAAAATTCCGAATCGCTTGCAATATGTGTTATTATTAACCTACGTCCTTTTCCAGAAGGCACCTTTAATCCGGTTGAAAATCCATGTAAAAATGTTTCTTTTTTACTTCGAACGTTATCATCCTGCCAAACTTTTGATACCGTATAACCTTCGTTTACCCATGTTTCATCCATGTAATATATCTTTTTGCTCGATGTACGAAATTCTCTTAGTTTTTCTAAATATTCTCTTCGCCATACTACAATTTCATCTTTTTCAACGAGCATACTTTTACGATTTCGTTTTAAAAACCAAAAATTCATGTCATGCATTGTTCTTCTAAGAACTTTGTCAGATAATTGAGGCATGTCCTCATCTTCAGCTATCGTAGCTTGAATTTTTTTATCGTCGGTATTTCATTTCGGAAGAAGAATCCATGAATTTTCCTGCGAATGGCGTATTTTACGTCATCATCGACTTCTGTTTTTTTTCCTTCCTCGTGTTTCTATTGTTTTCATCTTTGGATTTACTTCCACACTCTTTTTTATAGCACGATATACACTAGAAACTGACACTTGTGTTAACGAACTACACATATCAACAGCTTCACTAACACTTATGTTAGAGTTTCGCGCTCGCATTCCTTCGTATACGTTTTTTATTATTATCAATTATTGTCCTTTACATAGGTTATGTCGATTACTAACAGGTCTTTTACTAGAACTGGCACTTTGATCCATTTTTAACTGTTATTTGTTAAGTTCACGGTTGCAATAATTTATTTTTATAATTTAATATAACTATATAAATAACACCCCGCGAATAGCAGCAAATCCCCCAACGTACGCATATTCTAATGGCGTTTTAACCTCGGTTAAGCCATGTACTAACGCTCACGGTTTACAACACACAAGTTTCCTACTAGAATGTAGTATTTTCTCGTGGGACAAAAAATTAACGGCGATTGTAGAAAAATTAGCGCCGCTAAACAAGACATGTCTTTGTATTTCCCTGGAATTAGGTTCACTACGAACATCTTCTACTTCCTAAAAGATTCCACAAAGACACAGAGGTCATTTAAGGTCTATTGGATTAAGGATATTTTATCGATATAATGTCTAATTTAACCGTAGCAATCATATTACTTTCCCTTCTTGTTTCTTTAAATTGTTGATTTATACAGGGTGAGTCAGTCATAATGTCATTAATTTTAAGAGGTGTTAGAGAATAATGAGTATAATGCGAATACGCAATTCAAAAAAATCTAAATGCATATTTACGCCGAAATAAATATTTTTAAATCATTATTTAAACCCCCTTTTCAGACTGTCACTGACCGCTCACAGCCTTGGTCGTTTACAGCTCGCAGTTCAACTCGATGTCGATCTGATGCAATGTTGTCAAGTTGAAATATTTTTCTCGTACCTACCTACCTAGGTTTTAGACAACACAAATAAACGGTTGTACTATTTTAGAATATCATTTTTTCTTGCTCAGTTCAACTTCAGCCAATAATAATTTAAAATGTTAATATCCAATGAAATCAAATTATAATCAAATAATTCTATTAAAAATTGCAAGTAACGTGGTCCACTCAGGTTTTCCGGTAGAAAATACGGCCCAATCAAACGATACCCGTACACTCCTGCCCATACGTTGACATCAAATTGCCTCTGAAAGCTAAACCAACAAGTAGCGTGAGGATTTTTCTCTGAGCAAATGTAGCTCTTATGACTGCAACAAAACTCCAACATGTCTAATAATAAACCCAGTAATAAACTATTACGTACATTACATAAAAAACTTATACTCAATGGGTAAATTATTAAGAGAAGCTGAAAAGTGTTTCGTATTTAAATACTAAATAATAAAAAACCATCGTGTTATCGACAGAAAACTGTCCAAAACCGAAATGGCACGCCGCTAATCTAAGTTATCGAGAGTGAACCGTACCATATTATTAGGTCAATAACCTAGTTACCTAGTTTTTGTACTGTTATTTAATGACAGGGAGTAAAACTATTTTTTTTTAATCTAGATGCATGAATAAATTTTCCTTAAATATTGATTTATTTGTTAATAAAAATAAATGTAGATAATAAATAAATGTTTTCGAATGTTAGGTTATTACAGTTTAATAATTTTGATATTATGAATTTTTAGTATTACTCGCAAGTACAATTAATTAATCCGGCATTGGATGTATCCGGATTGTCGTATCGGTGCATCCTCAGAAAGTTCATAGCGCACCAGGAGCGTCGTCTTACTGATTTTTATAGGGTGATTTGTTAATTATTTTAAAGGTCGAGTAAAAAATTTTTTTTGATTTTCTGCCTTTATTAGGCCTTCCGAATACGTGGTAAAAATTAATGACTTTATGACTGACTCATCCTGTATATTCATAATACTTATACTTATAGAAAACAACGACATTGTATTGGATCACTGAAATATTAAAGATTTAATTTTTGTCAGAATAGACAGTCTAGTTATAAAAATGCAATTGTTTCTTATATACAAAAATTATTTTATTCTGGCTACTTTGCAGTGGTTTACTAATTAATCATGATACAGTAATTATACATGGCTTCAATTCAAATAAAAGCTAAGCCCCGAGCAACACAATACTTTGATTATATTCAACTTTTCTCTTAAGCTACAAAACACTGATATTGAGTTGATGACTTGTGAAAAAGTCTGGAAGTACATAAATTCTAATTGAAAATTTAAAGCGATAAGTCTTTTGTGTAGCATGTAGTTGCTTTTAAATTAAAAGTTCTAGATTTTAAATCAAGTTTCCAGCAAGAAGGCAAATTATGTTAAATATAAAGTTGTTTACATAAGAACCATATTTCATATTTTACCTGTATTTTTTTATATCAATCCATTTATTCGTTTTGTCTAAAAAATTGTTAGACATAAAACAGTTTAGGAAATTTATAACATCATTAGCTTACTACATACTGTCGTGATGTCACTATCTATGTTAATTAAATTAACATTTATCTAGCTACTTATCTAGACCTCTAAAATGATCTTAAATAAGATAATTTAAATAGGGTGAAATTTTAAAAATTATATTTTTGTCACTACTATGATTATTTCATTCTAGATAATCATGTAATCTTTAGATCATTCTAGTACTGAGTAAATAATCTGCTAACGAATTGAATTCCAAAACTTCAAATAAAATAGAAATTAGAGGAAATCTTCTGAGATGGATTGAGGCTTTTTTGACTAATCGTTTCTATTCTGTGCGAGTAGGTCAATCACATTCTACACAAATGCTGATATCTTCAGGTGTTCCTCAAGAGTCTATGCTTTGTACAATTATATTTATTATTACCTATATGGGTCTGACATGCTGTGTCATATTAACAGTGACCATTATTTGTACACTGATGATTGTAAAATTTAAGTAGGTACTGTATTACACCATGATAAAAATAACCATAGATATGAAAACACTTTATTTAGTATACCCCAACTTACAATCGAAGTGTAACATTATCTAGGTGTTTTAATATCTTCTAATTTATAAATAAAATAATAATATAAATGGTCACAAATAGTTAAAACAAATAAGCTCTAAAGATTACTGTTGTTAAAATCATTTGAATACACAAATTCAGAAACACTCAAGAAAGTGTTTAAGTCTCTAATTCGACCTCTGCTGAAATATGTCACTGAGATATGGTCAACAAACTTAGTTAAAGACATTCAACTTTTGGAAGGGGTTCAGCGAAGATGATAAATAATTTGTGTCACTTGTTCTATCACGATCGTCTAAAAGAACTTGGATTACTTACAAAATTTTGTTATTTCAGTCCTGAATTACATAATTTATTTATACATAACAGTAACACTAGATTGTGGACATGCGTTAAAACTGTCTAAAACCAATTTTAAAATAAGAGTGTGTCAAAATTTCCAGAGTATTTCAGCATAGGAATAGCCTTTTTAATAAAGTTGTCTCAGCACCATCAGGTACTAGTTAGTTTCAAAAATATATACAATTCTTATTACTCAACTGTATTCAGATCTTAGATTATGTTACTTTTGTATTTGTTATCTTTGTCAACATGTTATTTTTGTATTTTTGTTCTTAGATTCATTTCCACACTACCTTCAATACCCTGCCTCTCCAAAATGAGGTATATAATAATTTATTTATTTGTCCATCAGAAAACTGTCACTTACAGGACACAACAGTTATAAAAAAAGATGGTGTGCTAAATGAAAACAAACAATCAGTAGGTAGTAACAACAAAACAATATATTTAAAATGTTATATATAAGGAAATAATTACTTGAATAAGAAATTATTATAAAAAACAAAAACAAATTGCGATAATGAGAGAATGCAAAAAATAAATTATAATTGATTTTATTGAATGACCACTGTGGTTAATGTCACATTGACCACATATCATATTAAAATTAAGTGACAGTACGGACTGCTGATGGTTTGGCTGCTTCCGGGCTGTTAATATTTATATAAATACCGACTAGACATCATATTCTCTAGCTTCAGATCTTCTGAAGAAGAGAGCTTGTCTCTCGAAACGCCAAGAGTCTTAAACCGACGACGTGGTCAGCAGCCCGGAAGCAGCCAAACCATTACCATACATACTGGTGACTTTTTAAGAACATTGGTTGCTGGTGTTGGCAAATAAAACTATGTCAGTCTGCCTAGACCAAAATTTGATATTCTCATATTAATACGTTCCAAAAGTAAATATCAATCAATGCTGTTATTAAATAGTTTGAATAAGAATATAATACTACACATATACGCCTAGTCTTTAGTGAAGGAATGTCAAAGGTCAATAATAGTAACTCATGATTATAACCCTGTAATTTTAAAAGAAACATATTTTAAAAATTTGCGCTGAATTGATTCCAAACTAGAAGATTGATTCTCATAAATAGGACACCAAATCATTGACCCATACTCCAACTTAGCATGGGTCGATTTGGTATCCAATGAAAAATACAATGTTTTTAATGCTGCCTCATTTGTAAAGCACTTACAATTTATAATAATGAAACCAAGTACTTTACTAGCCGATTTTGAAATGTTATTTATATGTTCCGAAAAATTCAACTCACAGTCAAAGCATATTCCTAAGTTTTTAATTCCAATACAACTTTCCAGGATAACATTATTCAGTACATAATCAAACATAATCGGACTCTTCTTTCTGGAGAAACCTTACATTTACTAACATTTAATTTGAAATTTAATTTAAGTGAAAATAACCTGCACCAATTTACAATTGAATATATCTAAGAGTGCAAGTACAAACAATCCACAATGCTAATTATATTACAATAATTTTAAGGTCATCTGCATAAAGAAGTTTATGATTTCAGCACTAATATTTTTGATATGCTGCTAAAGAAGGTTAAATTTAAACAAATTTCCCCGTCGTTTTTGTGACAATTTTCTTCATTTCGCGAGAACTGGAATTGCCGTTTTCCAGTATCCGTAGAGGCGGGCACGATAATTCACTATATCATTCCCTTTTGCAGCTTGGTGAACCGTACAGGCATAAAGGCACATTTCGCACAATAATACAAATTTGTCTCCCGACTTGGCTTTATTAATCGTTGCGCTTAGAATTTCAGCGGAGAAAAAACTAATATCAGTATGCGTATAGCTACGGAGCTCAATATCCAACAATGGAGAGAAATTAATAATTAGAAAGCCTGGTTATTCAGAAGTGAAATATAAATGAGGCTCATCTAAAATCAAGCTTAGCAAAGGCGGCCATGGAGTACCATATTATTTCATTAGTCTTTATGGGTCACGTTTGTAAGCCTCCCCAGATATGATGGAATATCTGAGACAACAGTTGCATTGAAATTGTACCAACTTTAACTTATGACAATTCTGCTTCCTAAGCCAGATAGTAGATACATTGTTTTGTCTCGCAGCCTACGTATCCCTATTGTTTTCAAAACCCCTGCGCTTTCTGCTGTTGTTTCTCGATTGTAATTTAACTTATAGCGGCCTGGATTTAACAAAATATTTTGTTTATGTAGAAATTTATGACTTACCACAACTTATCGGCTTAGAGCCGTGCTGTTAATTAATGTCTTAGATAATTTACGATTTCGTTTATTGTCGTGCAAATCCCGTATTACTAGAGACTAACGGTAGTAAAGCGTAATTGCTTACATATTTCTCAACAAAAATATATTCTGTTCTATACTCTTTCAACGTATTACTTCGCTGAAAGAAAATATTTTTTTTTCTATTAATTTCAGAGAAAGAAAACGTCCAACGAAGGAATGTCTAGAATATTAACTTTTACTATTTAGAGTGAAATAAAATTATATTCTCTAACACATTTGAAGGTTGTTTCAAAAATTCTGAATTGTAGAGGAAAAGCGCCTAATTTTTGATGGATTTTTTTTAAATTCACATATTTTTAGAAAATTTCTATATTTTGTTTTTTGAGCCAAAGCTAAGGTTACAGTTTAAGGAAAAATTAAACCCATATTCTATAAACAAGACATATTGAGCTTATGATTAGTTTAAAAAATGATGCTCTATTTCGGATAGGGCACCCGAAATTGGGCATTATTTTTTTTGAGAGGTGTAACATCAAAATATCGTTAAGAGTCCTACAAAATAGTTAATTTTAGGTTTTAAACAAAAGTGTATTGGCACTGTCTTCATAGGCCCATCTAAGGCACTTAAAATATGTATAAATTTCTCAATTAACATATTCAGAAAACAAGCCATTGAGGAAGATGCATTCGGTATCATCAACATCATTCATTAGAATCCATGTCTAAGTCGTCGTCGAATTCTATCTGATACTCATCGAACTATCTTCCACTTTGATGCTAGTCTTTTTTCTGACGATATCAGAATTTAATACAGTAAATAAATTCCTACAATTCTAGATATACTATGGACGAAGCAAGCAGCAATTTTGGAAAAAAAGAGCACCAGTTATACATGTTTCAGGTCGGATATGCAAAGAACTTGTTGCATCTGTTCAATGTATTTAATACTACTACCACCTATAAACGATACTGCAGGAAACCACTACTCCGCGGACTAATGCCCCGACCGGCACTGAATTACACCTGCAGTATCTGTGTGAACAGCCAAGAACCTTTGTCAATCATCCTACCAGACATAGACCGGTTTCGGGCTTGTTAGCCCTCATAAGTACGCCATAGGTGAGATGACCGACAATTGACCTGGCTGTTCCTTCATATGTAGGTTCATATATAAATCGAGTGCAGGTGAGATATAAGTAGTATGCTATTTCCTGCTCGGCCTAAGCGGCACGACTTACCAGAAGCGACCTACATTGCAGTAGGTACTTAACAGCAGACCTCTCGCCCTGGGACAACAAGCCCGAAACCGGTCTATGTCTGGTGAGGTGGTCGACAAGGGTTCTTGGCTGTTCACACAAATACTGCAAGTGTAAATCAGTGCCGGTCGGGGCATTAGTCCGCGGAGTAGTTGTTTCCTGCAGTATTATTGATAGATTTAATGGCGCGTCTCCCAGGGCAAGAGGTCTGCGGTTAAGTACCTACTTCTTGTAAGTCGTGCCGCTTAGGCCGAGTAGGAAGTAGCAGACTACTTATATCTCACTACTACCATCTGTTGGAGGATCCCATAATTCTGATTTGTAGAGGAACTAGAGCATCAGATGAGATAATTCTTTTTTAAATAGTTCCAGGTCTCAAGCACCTTAATTCTATTAGATATATGACTAAAACGACTTAATTTTGTTTAAGAAACAACCCTTGAATTAATTATTCTACTTCACTAAAATTAATAGAAAAAAAAATATTTTCTTTCAGCGAACTAATACGTTGAAAGAGTATAGAACAGAAGAAGATAAGCAACAAATGGGTTAATTTAACAAATTTGATTTGATAAAATTTTATAAAAAAATAAACACTATATTTTACATTTTTAAAATAACATCCAACTAAATCGACATTTTGAACTAATATACCAGTTTAGTAAAAGAATATAGTAGGAAAGATCAGAAATTTGTTACCACTTTCAATGAAAAGAACAAAAAAGATTTACCATCATAACTAATGTTAACTGACTAAACTAGCTATAGGGATAATTCTTTTGTTCAGTTTAGATTATCCAATGTACATGATGGTCGGAATATGAGTGCCGTAATTTTATGGGCCTATAAATATATCTGACCAAAAGCATCAAAAACTCTTATGAAAGAAGTACTCAAAACGAATAGTTTTTCTACAAATGCATATAAAAATGCATATACAAATAAATAAAAATGCAATATGAATACAATACATAAATTATGTTACGAAATTGTAAAGTAAGGTACAATTAAGACGAAACAAAAGCACTATTAACGTAATTAGTTTGTAATTTTTGAAATTTCAATAAATTTATTTCAAACTGTAACGTGCGACAACATTGCACTTAGTCACTGGAGAAACAATGGTGCTCGTTATTATGAATCATAATGATTTGGTGTATCGCATGTACTTATGGTGAATAGTGATTTCGTTGCCATACTAAATTATTATTTTTGTAACTATCTAATGCTTGTTTGATGTTGTGTGTGCAAACAAATATTGAACAAATCATCAAAACAATCGTACAAACAATAAAGGATTGTGAGTCTTGTTGTTTGAAAACCTTAAAAATTTGAACATTTAATAATCATTTGATTTACTGCAAAGCTGGACAGAATTCTGTGGCTGAGAGACGTTTATACGGTTTCCAGCGTCTGAAAATCACAGCATATATAGGCATCCAGAAAACTTACCTATTGAGGAGCGAATATTTTATATCATTGAACAATATCCTATATGGAGCATTAGAAAAATTGCACAAGAAACAAGAGCCATAATTCTGTTACGGTTAGCCTGAGAAAAAAATTGTTAAGTCAATTATGTTTAGTTTAGTACTACTTATCATTTGGCAAAATTAAGGCACTCATATTCCAGAAACCCTCTGTAATACCTACTTTGGATTTATTTTACGTAGGTAATACAATTTAATGGCAAATACATATTTATAAAAGATGAACCTTAATTACATATTATTTTGATTGAAATCATTTTCCATCATTACTGAGGAATATTTAATTTGTTTCAATAAGAACAATTAATGTAAATGGAAACAAACCATTTCATCTTTCTTAATAACGCGTCCTCGAGACACTATTTCAGTTTCAAACTTTTTAGCACAATAAGCTTGATGATGAGGGCCAATTTCATTAGAAGTTTAAACCACTTAAAATTCTAACCATTTCTCGAATATTAAACATTATGAGACATGCAGCTTTAAACGTAGTTTCTCCTTTTGTTTCCACATTTTGGGATCAAGCCAAATTCCTGATGAAATTGACTTCGGTGAAATACTTTAAGTGGCAGAGTAATTAAAATCATTGTAGTTTATATAAGGCACTACAAATATTCGGCGAGTAATCTATTTAAATTGTAGACCTTCGAAACTTTCTGGAAGTACCTACATTTATATAATAGAAATTATTTGGTTTCACTGAGAAACAAGAATTTCAAATAAATTGATTAGACATGCCATAGGAGTTCAATTTGAATAACAACTTTTTGTGATAACGAATGTTTAATGCTTTGGAGATATACAGTATACCAAACTTTTTTTCATTGATCAAATTAAAAAAATGATAATATTCCGTGCAGAATTTAATTTAAAATACTTCGTAAATTCGTTGTATAATAATAACTTTTCGATTGGCATTTCAATATCGAAATGACAGACTTATAAGTACATGTGCGTAAAGTAAAACAAAATAACTGAATTTTAAATTATTTTTTTATTATAAACATTAATAACAATCTTTCAAATCGGATAATTGGACATGCCAACAACATGAGGTGAACATATATATTTTTCTTCATTTCGTATAGCTTCAATATTGAAAGAAGATAACATCTCGATATCCCGGTGCTGATGGTGCACTGAGTTTTTGGAATGAAACTGGTATTTCCTTTCTCCCCAAGAATTGTCCTTGCTATCACCTGCTTATTTTGTATGGAATTTTCTAGGTACCCCTCTGCCACAGAAGTCGAACGCCAACATCCGTATCTCTTGAGCATCGATATGTTGGCTCCTTCATCTGCAAGGAAGGTTGCAGAACATCGTCTATAGCAGTATACTCAGTAACATTTGGCAATCTTAGAAATTCGGCAATCTTTTTAGGAATTGAACGTATATTATTTATATCCACTGCTTATGTAGTACATTTTGAATTCCTGTACGTGATAAGAAATCGGTTGTGATAAATGGTGGATGGACGTAGACTTGCAGAATTGTGGAAAATTTCTAACAAATTGTCTCCGTCTATATCTTCCTCTGGTATTGTAAATAATCCAGGAACATTAGTTTTGGTATTGGAAACAGTCACTTTAATGAACGACTTAACATCTTCTCTATACGTAAATAAGTTAAATTTTCTCTCCTATATATACCAAGAGTCAAGACAGCTTTTTGGAATAAGTCCTTTTCATCATCTGCCTCTTTGATAAACCTTTTAATTTGTTCCTTGGAAAATATTCTGGATTTTCTGGGTCTATAATTACTTGATTACCTTTTGAGGGAAGCAATAACATTGGTATATTTACTAATATCCATATTTTTATTCAAATAAAGTCCGAAATATTACATACTTTTTTTTCGGCATACCAAATATCAAATTTTGCATAAGTGTTTTAATATAATTTCCTCGATTTCTGAGGAGTCAAGGCAGCTTCCGCCTCATTTTCTATTTCAAAAGTTTTATGAAGAATTAATACCGAGTTTAATTATTGGGGTTTAATGTTCACAAACGTTCACAGATTTATTTTTTTATGTTTATATAGTTTGCAAACATCGTACCATAGCAACTGCCAAATAGCAATAACCTTACTGGCAACTTAGTTAAAGTTAAAAATAAAATATTCTAGCGATAATATTAACAAATGCAATCAAAGATTATATCGAAACTATTTTGAATATGTATTTGATGATTTTACGAAAAATTTTGTTCGATGCATCTTGCGAAATAGGAGTTTTAGGCACTTAACGTAACTGAACTTTACGTCACGTGCCTAAAACACTATTATTTCGCAACTTGTATGGCTATTTTACTCTTGTTTAATTTTAAAAATCTTTAAGGTTTTCAAGAAAACCTCATACAGTTCACCCTGTATTACTAACTTATTTCTGATTGCGCTTCAGGTGATAACATTGGTTATTTTTTTGATACCGGGATTTAAATATGAATTTATTTATTTTTTTTTGTATTTAGACGTGAACATTTTTAACAGATAATTTCAGGAAAAGTAAGAAATTAGTTCACTCCGCATTATATTTAACACACAAATGCACTCAGGAAATGCTGCGCCTCATTCGTTAAAGTTTTCAGTGGAAAACAATACGTCTTTTTGTTATGAGCAGTAGGAGAACAAGCGAGACAGATAATCAAAAGTTGCATACACTAAAGGCTGCTGGAGAGAACATCTTCAAAGTGCATTGATGAATCGAGGTTTGAAAGTTTGAAATTCAGAAGCTTACTGCTATAGCCATGTTAGCGTGATTCCTATGGAGGAGCCTTTGTCGATATAAAGAGCCTAACCGCACTTTTATTGCCCTTTGTTATAGAAGATAATTCCTTTATGATGCAGAATTTCCGAGCAAGTTCGATCATAATAGAGTTGGGACATACAATCTCCGCCAAACTTCGAGTTCGACTTTAATTCTGCAGGAAATATTTATTTCCGAAAATGCTGGTTGAAATCTGATTTATAAATTAATGTATAGGTAAACAAAAGCCGGGTGGTCGTAAAAGCTATTAAAAAAAGAGTTATGATGAGAAGATTACAGTGGCTGACGGAAATATATCCGTAACCTGTTGGACACATTGACTTTTCGAAGTTAAAAGGTCTTAAATATAAAAGAGTCGTGGTTAACAGTGCCTTCGAAGAATATAATATATTTTGTGTTCTGCCCTTATAATTTAGAATATTGTTATAATAATAATATTGTGTGTGGGATTTGAATTATTATAATAATAATGATGTGTAATTTGGAATTTTTATATAATTTAATATTGATTTTAATTATTATTTTATATTTTTGTTTGTGTTGAAATATTATATTTTGGTTTTTGTTTCGGTTAGTTGAAATATGTGAAATCGTGCCTGTTGAGCCTGTATTTATAATTTGAACTCTTACTACTTTTTATTTATTTATTTTTTAACTTATTATGTGACTAATTAAAATCTAATTTTTGTAAAACTAATTCAAAGAAATGTATTAAATTTAGTTATTTGGGCGCCAGATATTTCATTTCTCCTAGAAAATTTGAAATTATTCATCATATTCGTTTTTTCCTTTTAAGTAAGACTTGTTTTTTTTATTATTATTGATTTATTTTCTCATAATATACAATTACTTTGCTAATCGGTAGAGCTTGAGAATTTCTTGTATAGAGGCGGTTTAGTGGGGTTTTTTTAAATTCAATTTCAAATAAAATCTCAGAATATTGAAACAGAGAAGTATGTAAATTTGAACAGATTGAAACAGATAAGTAATAAATATTTATTAACAAAATAGGAAATTTGCAAGAAATAATTAGATAATCAACGTTAATAAATTTTAATTTATTCTAATTTATTTTTAAACTACTACAACTTTTGACTTAGTTTTTGGTTAACCAAATTAAAAAACTTATTCTAATGACAAATTGTTTTTCATTTAAACAGTATTACTTTTCGGTCATTGTAAAATTTTATAATAAAATTATCTATCCTTTCACTAAAAAGTTTTCCCACTATATAGGGTGACTCAGAACTTATTTTTTTAAAAAATGAGTGAGTGTACAGGGAAGTCCTACAATTACAATTCTGTAAAGAAAGGGGCAGTTCGAAAATGATTTAAAAATACTCTTCTGCAAGGCACTGGAAACTGGTCCACTGTAAAACCTGATAAGACGGCAAAGCATGCAATCTCCGACCGGACAAAACATGGAAAGTAATGCTCAAGAACGCCGATTTTTTACAGCAAATATAACTGCCGCTATTGTTATTAATATTAGATTTAATTTGTGGTTTTTATTAATAAAATAGTTGGACATACCTGAACATTTTGGGCCTGTCTTACCCAGTTTCTACAAACTACCATAAATGTTTCTGCTCCTTGTCTGTTTTGACCTCGTAAGTTATTGGCAGTAACTATAATACGTTTGCATAAATCATCAATAGTATGTATCCACTGACATGATACGCCACACTGATACAATACGCCGTGGACGTCCTAGAACTCCGTTTCGTTCACGATTCTGTTTCAAATTTTCCTACACTTGTACTCACTGCACACCGCGGTAAAAGTAGCTGCATTTGGCACATGTTTACCAAGAAATCGTTCTGCTAATACATTTTCACATCGTCATACATCGTCATAAATTAAAACGATATCCACCAAGTTTGAATTGCTGTACTCATAAGCCATTTTTGACACTTGAAAAACTAATGTAAAGTCTCGTACAACAAAAACGTGTAATACTTAGGGTTTAATACAAATAGTAATCGGATTTCAATATTTGAAATCGCCTGGCTAGAGACTACAGCATCCCAGCGAAGTAAAGGTTAAAAATAATACAACTTCAATAATTTTACAAAAATTGTTTTTACTTTATCGACTTTATCATGACGTATGTATTCCCAAATTCCTTTTTATAATTCTGAATCACCCTGTATTGTGGAACACATATCAGTAACACTTTATCAAGTTATTGTTAACAAATTTTCTTTTATTTGTACTGATTTGTCTTCTCTCCACAAAATTTGACCTCCATCTTAAGTGCCTTGGAAAATTTCATTTTCGGGCTCATTTCACTTATATTCGATCAAATTACACTAAAATCAGTCAATCACTGTCCAACGGTCTGTTACATTTTGAAAATTTCTAGCCTATACATCTAGAGTTGGATTACAGATTGTTGAAATATTTACAATGTTGCAATTCCAACATTAAAAATTATTTATGTATGTAAATATTTCGTTTTGAAATAGGTACAATAAAAGTTCATTACATATGTATCCAAAGCTATACACACAATAAGACTACAATTATTTATTACAAATTGTATTAAAGTAGTATGTGCAGGTGGTAAACTGTGTTTCTTTGTGGGACTGTCAAGTTCAACATGTGGCCACAAGATGTAGCTATGTACTGCATCGCATCTACTTAGGTTCGCTTCTGTCAGTTGGTTGCCTCACTTATGGCATACTTAAGACGGCTAATAAGCTGGAAATCGATATATGTCTGGTGTACCGCTAATAAACGGTAAACTTCGGTAGTTTGCTATAAGTGTTTCAGGTGTTTCACATATTTATTTTATAGACATCTGTTTTTCTGTAACTCACCTTATATAAATAATAAAATGTCATACCAGAAAAGAATACAATATATATTTAAAGCAAAAATATTAATTATGTATTCCTTGATACAATGCGTTTATTCAAGATTATTTAATATTATTTCAAATATTTGCAGCAATTCTTTCAAACCACTTAAAAAATCAATTAAAGGAAACATAAGTTTACTTTGAGAATAACAATTGTCGCCTCAAGTAGTTCTTATTGTTTAAATAAAACAGAAGAATTTTTTATATAAACGGAACCTTATCTCATATTAAGTATATTAGTTTTCTTAGTTTCAAGTAATTTTTATTCTTAGAAGAAGTATATATGTTCTTATTATACAAGAATAATACGTTCTTTCAATAAAGTATTACTGTACTTGAAGAATAGTGAAATTAAGCTAGTGTTGAACTAAGTATATTAGTCTTGATACGAGTACTACAGCTTTTTTCCTTGTACCAATAGAAGAAAACTACATGGAATTATAAGAGTCGGAGAGCTTTCAGTTTCTTTCCTTCTTTGTCTTTAAAATGAAAATATCGAAATTAGAAAAACTAGCAAATTCAAATGTCAGGAATTCAGGAAATTCAGGAATTTTAATTACTATGTGTAAGTACGAACATAAAGATAAATAAAATTTCTGATAATTAGCCTTTGTGTCTATAATAATTTTTATTCATACATGCAAACGTGTACGGAGTGCAAAATATTTTAGGAAGATGGGCTAACCAGGTGTTCTAATAAAATCTTTTCACACAGTCATAAAACGAAATTCAGGTCACACTTCAGTTGCAGTGCCATTTTTCATACACAACAATTCCCATGTTTACCGCCTTACTTGGATAATACAATGAAATATTGGAGAGATGGACTTGGAGAACATTTTTGATCGCTGTAGATAGTTACTATCGAATATTAGTTGTTGATATTGACAAAAATAGTGGATTTGTACCACTGTAGAAAAAGACATGCATTAAGCATAATACATGCAATATAAAAAGCCAAGATGATGTTTATTGTACCTTTGTTAAAATCTAAATAATCAACATAGAATTGAGTCAACTTTCACAACTTTCACTGTACGTAAAAATAAATAATTTATCTGTAAATATACAGTTATATTATAATCTCGAACTAAATAAAATTACTTTATTTAAATAGGTAAACGAGTTACTTAACTGATTATTATACAGCGTGAGTCAGTCATAATGTCATTAATTTTAACCATGTATTAGAAAGGCAGAAAATCGAAAAAAAAATTACTCGACCTTTAAAAAAATAAACAAATCACCTTATAAAAATCGGTAACACGACGCTTCTAATACGCCACAAACTTTTTGATGACGCAGCCATATGACAATCGAATGTCAAAGGAAACATCGTTGCCACATCATGTCTAACACTTCTGCGTTTTATTCAAATTTACCACCATTTAGTCGCACTTTCTGCATTTCCCGCATTTCTTTCTCCCCAAATTTGGAGATCACACCAGACATTTGGACGGGATGGAGAGAATGCAAGCAGTAGTTTGTTTATTTCGGTCTCGTATATTGGTCGTAAATTCACAATGCTTAAATTTACAAATGCAGAAATGGTAGTTTTATAACCTTTGTGCAAGTACGCCTTCGCGATACGGGTTCTGTGAAACCGCATCGGGAACATGGGGGAAATGACTTAAATGTGATAGAAGCTGTTTTAAATTTAGTTGAGGAGCTATTTCTATAAAAACCATTTCAAGGCGATTGGAGGTATGCCATAACAAGGTCTGCAAAATATTACGAGAAAACTCACTGAACCCGTATCATTTTCAGAAAGTGTAAGCTTTAGAACCTGCTGATTTTCCCAGCCGTCTTGAATTTTGCAATTGGCTGACCTTAATTTTATTAATAAAGTGCTATGGACGGATGAGTGTAGTTTTACTCGAACTGGCATTTTAAACAGGTTAGTACTATACTACTTAAAAAACAATAAATTTCTAAGCTAGATGTACGTAACTACAAACTGAATAATGCATTGTACTTATGAGTAGTACTATAAATTCATATTCAATTGTAAAACGTAGTGAAAACGTAATATGAAAATTATTAAACTGTAATAACCTAACATTCGAAAACATTTATTTATTATCTAGGTACATTTGTTTTATTAACAAATAAATCTATATTTAAGGAAAATTCATTCATGTATCTAGATAAGAAAGTTAGTTTTACTCCTTGTCGTTAAATAACAGTACAAAAACTAGGTACCTAGGTTATTGATCTAATAATACGGTAGGTCAAGATTCGTTCTCGATAACTTTTATGAGCATCAGATCAGAGGCGTGCCGTTTCGGTCTTGGACAGTTTTTTATCGACAATAAGAGGGCGTACCTAACGTTGGAGTTTTGTAATTTCAATGCTAAATATTTTTTAAACTGTAACCAAGCTAATTTCTTTGCAGTTATAACAGCCACATTTGGTCGGACAAAAATCCACACGCTACTCGTCGGTTTAGCTTTCAGAGGCGATTTGTTGTCAACGTATGAGCAGGAGTGTACGGGGATCGTTTGACTGGATTGTATATCTACCGGAAAACCTGAATGGAGCACGTTACTAGCAATTTTTGATAGAATTATTTGATTTCATTGGATCTTAACATTTTAAATTATTATTGGCTGAACTGAGCAAGAAAAAATATGAAATTCTAAAATAGTCAGTACAACCGTTTATTTATGATGTCTAATACCTAGGTAGGTACTAGGAAAATATTTCAACTTGGCAACGTCGCATCAGGTAGGCATCGAGTTGAACTGTGAGCTGTAAACGACCAAGGCTGTGGCGGTCACTGACAGTCGGGAAGGGAGGTTTAAATAAAGATTTGAAAAGATTTATTCTCGGCGTAAATATGGATTTAGATTTTTTTAAATCGCGTATTCATATTATACTTACTCATTATTCCCTATTTCCTCTTAAAATTAATGACATTATGACTGACTCACCCTGTAAACTCGTATTATTAAATAGACATATGAAATCAATCACTTGCTGTTCTTGATTCGATGTAATCTGAATTTATGTGTGACAAAAAATAATAACCTATTCGGCAATCTCCTCCTTTACTCTGCTTTTCCAAGAAATGTCAGATACAATGATGAAGGTAGGTGGCCTTCTGTTACTTAAAAACTGCTGAAATTAGTTCCACAAAGTCGTGACAAAATATCGTAAGTTATTTTTGGGCTCTATTGATTCATAAAGAAAATAAATTACTTTAATATATTTTCTTTAATAGAAAAATTTGTATATTTATCATATACCGCAAGCTGCAGAGTAATATATTTGTTGCTAATGGTGCTCTGACGGAATTGCTTTCGAAACGAAATTTGTTTCCGCATATATATACATATGTATAACGTTACCACAAGTGAAAATATTAAAAACATGCACATAAATAGCCAATAAATATTGAAAATATGCAAAAAAATATACAATATATACAAAATAAACCTTCACTTAGACATAAAATATAATCGACGTGGTGATAACTATAATGATAGCACAATACAAAATGTAGAAATATATTAACTGCCTACTTGATCCTACCTCCTATAATTATAATTTACGAAACTTTTGTTTTTATTATCTGAGATAATAATAGTTTTCTTTCGTTATGATTAAACTAATGTCACTTATATCATTAAAGTGATTTGATATATCTGATAAAATCAACTGCAATCCGACTAGTGGTGGGAGAGCTGCCCAAAAGAATAAAACATTTTTACATTTGGCAGTTGATGTTTAGGATATAAGACAGTGAATATGAAATATTTGATAGTGAAAAATGATCAAAAACCTATTTTGAAGACAATGTTGACACCAGAATCAGGTTTCCAATCGTTAGGTGCATGCGTATTCCAACCAAAGCAACGCGGGCATTGAAAATACATTGCGCTTGCATCTGATGTTTTCAATTGTTCTATGCACTGGGTTAAATATCTCAGACAATAATCTCTGACTTTTTATTACCCAACCATAAAATTTATGAACCATATATTCTAAGTAGACCGATATATTCCAGAATTACTAATACTTAATAATGAAACTGCTCGCCAAACATCTATGTAATTACATTTTTTTCAATTCGATGGAGTTTATGCACAGTATGCTTTGTTTAAAGATATATGTAAATATTTTTTAAAATGCATATAACATGCGTACCTACTATGTAAAATGTGCGCTTTACATATTTGGGTTATCCCAGTTATCGCGTTATTTAGAGGTAAACCAGTATATGATTCTGTACCTGTATTGCAGCGTTAAAACTCACTTATTTAAAAAAGGTGTTACTTTTAACTGACCGTTATTGTTATTAATGAATGTTTAACTATTTTTTTTATACTGTTTTATAGGTAAATATTGTAAATAAAAATTCAAGGTTCAGCAAAATGCAAATATTTGCATATTGAAATAAGTGCAGTTACATATTTTTAACAAAAGAGAAGGGAAGAAAAGAAAGATACCATGTCGTGTTAATACTAACTGAATTAAACAATTGAAGTTGTTTAAGGATACCGTATTCTTGAAATAGTATTTTCTACAAATACAAATAATTTTAAACATTTAAGAACTGAATGATATAGAGCTTAGCAAATAACAGAAATATTATCTCACATCACCTATGAATATTCAAGATATTGGAGGTAAAACGAATATATAACGTCAGAAAGCGGTGTAACAACAAATTTATAGGTAAAGAATCTTTTAAAATACTTCATTTTTTCAATTTAACTGTAGATGTAAATATTGTTGTAACATAAGCCTATACTTACAGTGTTCACATTTGTTTATAACTATGTGAAAATAATTGTTAAAATGTGGGGTTAGAATAGCAAAATAGGTGTGTTTTACAAACGCTTTTTAAAAGTTGTTATTTTATTTGAGGGGAATTTAAATAGTAAAAGTAAGATAATTTAGAGGAATTTAAATAGTAAATAAAACATGAAGAGTTTTATTTTTGATATTACTTTTGTTCTACGAGGGACCTTAAAGTGAAAAAATAAAAATTCAGACAAGTTAAAATATTTATTGAAATTCGGATAATTTACAAAATAAGAGTTTATGAGAACCGAAACAATTTCTGTTGCAAGTAATATACCTGTATGCATACCTATATAACTCATTGATTTCTCCAATTGTCTAAGTGCTAGTTGTAGGGGAAGGTGGGGCAAGACGGGGAAGGAGGCAGGGCGAGGTGGGCCTTTTTTCGTTCCCGTCAGGTGCTGTACTCTGTTGGCAACGATCGTAACTAGCTTAAAGGGGAGGACAATACTACAAACAAAGCGGCAGCCATCTTCAGTCAAGCGTTTGTTGCCAGTGGATTAAAACGTGTTTCTGTGGACCTTTGTTATAATATTTGGCGTTTTTAAAGTTGTGACAGATATGTTGTGTTAAAATAATTTAATATGTAATTATTCGAATTCTAATTCTTCATTCTAGGAGGAATTTTAATTTTATTTAAGTTTATTCTAATACAAATTTGACAGATATGTTATTATTATTGAATTATTAATATGGACACCCAAATAAAAAGCTCAAGATCACAAAAAGATAAGAAAAAGAAGGCGATGAAGATAGTACTTCTGAGGTTGAAGAGAAAGAGAAGAGCGTGTCTCTATTGCGGATATTTTTATTCCCAATCTAGTGAAGAGGAGGACGGCGAGGCTCATCATATCTGTGAATTTTGTAAAAAAAAAATTTTGAACCAATGTCAAATTATATGTTTTAATGTGCATAAAATTACATAATTCGATTTTGAAAAACTTTTACATGTGTCTTTATTCTTTAAAATACTTTCCAACCCATCTTGCCCCACAGAATACCCCATGATACCCTATATAGTAGTAGTAGTAGTGATATTAGTATTTGCCAGTTTTATAGGAAATTTTGGAAAGAGCTATGGAGGTACAATTAAAAGAACATTTGGACTCAAATTCATTACTAACTGAAACTCAATCCATATTTCGCAAAGGTCATAGTTGCACGACAGCTCTTCTTCATATTATTGATGATATCGATAGATAACGGAAAATGACTCCAATATTATTACATTATATAGGTCTCTCAAACGATGCTATCGCATTATTGAAATCTTTTCTAACTAGTCGTTCACAAATAGTTATGATTGATGGTAAAACATCCAAAACTAGCTTAAAACTAAAGAGTGGAATTCCTCAGGGGTCAATTTTGGGTCCCTTGCTTTTTGCTGTGTATACGTCTAATCTTATTAAAACTCTTCAATATTGTAACATTCACCTTTACGCCGATGGCACCCAACTCTATTACAGTTTTGACCCCAAGGAAGTGGTAAATGCTTGTACTGTTATAAATAAAGATCTAAATAATTTTATTAAAGCGGCATCTAATCACTGTTTAAATATTAATTGTGATAAATCTAATGCCAAACTAAAAGTTTGGGTGTCATATTTGGTTCTGGTTTAAAATTGGAGAAATATATAAATCATTTGTTGAAACGGGCTTGCTGTACATTAAAAGTATTATATGGAAGTAGACACTTTTCACCTTTGCATGTAAAATCTACATTATGTGAAACATTGATTTTGTCTGTCTTTAATTATGCCGATATACTTTATGGCCTGTCTCATATATGGTATTCGTAGGAGGGAACATATTACCCATAAAATAAAAGATAATAACCGGTTAGATATGTCTAAAAGGAAGATTTTGCATGCAGCAATATTATTCCATAAAATTGTAGTTAACAACTGCATATCTGCATAGGAAAATTACCTACCGCTTAGACGTTCACAACATAAATGTAAGACATAAGGGCATCCTCTCTCCTCCATCTTTTTAGTTAAAAATTTTTAGACGAGCCTATACCTATCAAATATGCTTAAATTATAATGATATTCCTTCATCTTTCAAAAGTTACTCATTTCAAAAATTTAAGACATCCTATAGGCAAATATTATTTGAACAGCACTAGTGTTAATAAGAACTGTTAAGAGTTATGCATAGTAATGATTAAGGTTAAGTGGAAGAACAATTTATTCTAAAATAAATTGAACTTCGCCTTTTGCTTTACGTTTTTTTACTATTATGTTGATATATGTACCTGCATAACTGTATAAGCAATAAAGTCGATTATTATATATAGGGTAAGATGGGGTTTTTGTAATACTTTTTAAAAATTGCTATACTTATGATAAAAAAGTTTAACATTTTTATAGGGTTATTTTTAATCAAAGTAGATTATTTACTGTCAACTTTGGTATAAAATTTGATTTTCTAGGTTTTCTGAAAAACCTAAAAAAAAATCAAATTCCTTAAAGGCCCCATCTTATCCCACTCTCCCCTATTCTAATTGTGAATGTTGTTATTGAGACGTCCATATGTCTCTTGGCATTTTTGTAGGTTTATCTGTATCCCGGAAATTATTTTTTCACGTTCTTTGTAGGTATGAGTATCCGTACATGTTCATTTCTGTCGTTTCATAATTTTATCCTCACAGATTCTAACAAAATCTGAAATTAAACGAAAATTACTTCCTCAGAAGACCTCTAGAGACTATTTTGCACCTCGTCAAAAATGTTATATTCCCCGATGGACTCCTGAATAAATTCCTTAATTTATTTTTCTCTTTGCTGGATTTTAGCACTTGAATAAAAATAGGTATTAAGACAATTTTATTTAATGGTATAAAAAGCTAAAAGGACGGCATTATTCAGAAAGAACACAAATTATATGATCCAGGTCTATATTTACGTAATTATTCACATCATCTCATCAATATAAAAAAATTTAGACGCCGAAACTAAGTCGTGGGATAGAGTGGTGCAATATAATTTCAAATAAGTGACATAAAAATCATTAGAATATGTGGATATATGCATAATATGTTATCATAATTCTATAGATGATCTCTATTTTAGACAACTAGAAGTTTTTAAAACGGAATGTTTATTAAGAAAATATTTTATATCTCGTCATCAAATCAGTATTATTTTACCCCAATCGAATCCACTGCTCTAACATATAAACGGCGGCTGCACGCCGCTATTTGAATGCAATGTTGTAACATGATACAAAACAAGGTAACTGTTTTCTGCATATCAAGCAAATGGGTCCCTGTCTTTATAAAATTTGAAAGGTATCAAATATTTATATACCTACAACATTTCGAATTATTAGCACTTCGTAAATTCGCAATAACGTTTTTAAGAAGTCGTTTAATTTTGTAAGTCGTAAGCAACAAACTTGGCAACTATGCAGGCTCTTCTCTACCAACTCGCCATCATACGTCGTTCTTCAACACCGTAAGGAAGACAAAGACGGCAGTTAACGACGCAAGTTATACTTGACGGCCAAAAATCTAGAGAGTGACTAATCGCTAGCTTGTAGACAAGCGCGACAGACGAAGCGTGCGAGGAACAACATTTCATAGGCATACTAAATTATATAAAAAACATACAAAATTGACAAAAATAATTGCATTACATAACATCCATTATTTTTAGTAGAAACAGTGATATAACAGTTTTTGCCAATTTCGAGGCGTTAGATAATAAAAATTATAAGAATTATTTCAAAATTTAAAGTTTTTGTCCTGTATTATCAATTACCCAAGGTCGAGAATAATAGAGAGTGACTAATTCACAACACAAAGATGAATACCGAAGATACGGGTGGCATGATTACCTAAGCATCCCGCTTGAGAAGAGTTAAGGCACACAAAATTATCAAAAATAAGTTGACGTCGACTGAACCTAGCACACTAACAATTTACTTAAAATGTGCCACCTGTGCCATCCTCTCTACAAATTAGAATGCCGTTCTATTGGACGGCGATTGCCCACCACCACCCATTTACACCCATCTGATGCGCATTCCGCGGATATCACACATAAGCCTTGTCCTCATGGACGCGAAATTCATGGATTTTTGCACGAATTTTGCAACTTCTACTTTAATTATTTATGGCGGGAAAATCTGAACTTTTGACCAAATTTTCGAAGCTGTAAAATACTACAAATATTATTGCTCGTTTCATTATGTGGTGTTAATAAATTTGTTTTGAGCTTCAACAATGTACCATGGCAGTTTCATGATGAAAATGATAGAAAATATTATAGTTGACAACATTTATTACAAATAGAGATTTTCCCACTATTATAATAAGTCGCGCAAATATTTGCGAATTCCGCATTCAAAAGGATAAAAGGATTTAGAATACATACACACTATTTACTATTAGTAACTAGCACTCTCACTATAACGGTCACACATTAACACTTATTATATCATATCGTACCGCTTCCGGATACTTTCATATATAGTCAAAATCTAATATATACTTCGATCCAGGTTCTGATATTCATTTTAAATGGTTTCTTCGCCATATCACTATTTCGTCGTTTTCTATCAGAAAACTCTTTTCGATTTCATTTATACAGACAAAGTTTCATCTTGTAAGATATAGCAATAGATTTTTTTTGTCGAAAACTCATTTTAATAATACCATCTTCCTTCCGCAAGTTTCCATAACTTTCCGTTTCACAGTTGTACTTCTTTACCACTTTTTTATTGGCAATATACATACATATGTTACTCAAGTACAATTTTGTTAAGGAAATACATATTTCAATATCACTTACACTCATATTTTAACAAATTTAACATGTCATCATCCGATATTCCTCACTTGTTAAATTAGGACGATTTTGAGCATACGCTGTAGAGCTTGACTTATTCTCTATTCTTAATAACACACAATCACTAATAAAATTAATTACATTCATAATTAAATTAGCGAAAAGATATACCCGAAATTTTGCTCGCCCGAAAGATATATCCGCCCATGATAGCCCTGGAAATGGAACAGGTGGATCTATTAATTCGTCGCTGCCAATCAAAAGCTTCAGCGCATGCGTACTTACTGCAACAGAGGCTGTGTAATCAAGTATGCTCTCAGAGATATACGGCACACGATTTTATAAGAAAAATATGAGAGCTGCATGTATATTTCTTTATGTTGACTGCTATAAATTGTGAGCAGGTTTATAACATGAGTCACTCTCTAGATTTTTAGCCGTCAAGTAGATTACCTATTATTTGTTTACTTTGCTGGTAGTGCAAGACAATTCTTTTCAGTGCTAGGTGATTTCACAAACTCACGCGTGTTATAATTTTTGCTGATATGATGGTGTTTTTTAATTACTGTTATCGTTGGCTTATTATAAATTAATATTGTGAATAACTCATTAGTGTTGTAAGTACTCTGTGTTGTGTTGTTGTCTGTGAGTGTTTGTTTAAATTTATCTAGTACTTGGTGCCTCTATAGTGTTTATTTGTTTTTTTTTTGCCTTAAAAATATTGTAGTAGTAGATATTGTGTATCTAATAAGATACGAAGAGAATATTCAAGCCTTGGGTTTTTTCGGAAGAACTACAATCTGGTAGATGAGGAGGTTAGGACGGACGGCGAACAACCTCGGTTAATTAGATATAATGTATATAAAATACCGTGAAGGAGAACAGAGGGCATTAGAAAAAATGGCTTATTTAATAATGGTATTAAATAACGTCCATAGCATTTAAGAGTTTCATAAAGGATTCCAAAAATTGGTACAAAAAGTAATTTCTTAGAATTCATAAAATTGCACAGGTACGATGCTAGTTTGAAGAAATACAAGTTACTGCATTTAGTCAAGAATTTTACAAAGAAATAGATGGCTACGGCTCAGGGACATACCGTTCTTCGATTGCATTCATACTACTGCGTTTTTAATCACATGGAATTAATAAGAATCGAATTATAAAGCGTCATTCAAAGAAATAATACCTCTCCAACATTTGACAAAACAGTTATAGATGTTATAAAAAGAGAGATAAATAAAATTAGATCAGTTAATTGGAAAGTGCATCGAACATGTCATAAAAATTGAGGGAGACTATATAAAGCTGCATCAAAGGAAAGTAATTTTTAAAATTTCATCTCATCTAGATCTCATCTATTGTGGTTGAATTTTCGAGTTCCCACTGTCAAAACTGAAATTAGATATTTATAGAGTGTTTTCATTAAAGCAGGTTAGTAAATTTAGATAGATTAATTTCTTTAGATAATTATTGAATAGAGCTATGCCTGTGGAATTTTTCATTAGCATACCTAGATGTTTGGTATCAGATAACATACATATGGCTGCATTGATAGGAATTGTAGTAGATTTGATTTATATTAGCTTAAAATACCTTTCTAATACAGTAAAAAATGTTACAGAAGCTAATAATAAAGAATATATGGGTAGATATTGTGGGTGTAATTCAACGCTGGTTGGGGCTTTTGTCCTAGAGTAGTTAGTTTCACACAATATTATTAATACCTAAAAATATATAAAAAATGTCGTAATATTGCCCCTAATGATATCAAAATAGAGCCCTTATAAAATTGTTACTTAGTTGATTTATTGCTATTATATAACTATTTTAAATGTTTCCAACATGCCGTATGAAACTTCAACAACCATTAAAGTATTTTATAATGTTGTACTCATTTTGGTTGTACAGTTGCTGTATAAACATTCTTACGATGTTTTCGTGACTTATGCTGTTTTATAAGATGTGTCTTGAAAACATTTCTGCAGCTTAAATTGCTTGTTGGAGTGTGCCAGTATGTATATTCTCCTCTAATTATTATGTACGTTACTTACACTGTTGTGATTGATAACACAGGCGTCAGTATTTAAATTTTCTGTTTCCCTGCTTTGTTAGAGAAAGTAGAAAAATTGCACGTCACCGTTTATCACAGGGTAATTAAAAGCTGTGTATTTAAAATATCTGCATTTATTACTCGGTATTAACTTATTCATTCTAAGAATAAACGGGTGGCACGCAAACAAATTATTAAACATTATGAACGATTTACACACCAGAAAATATTATATCTATATTTACTCCGCTGTTCCAGGTATGCCGTGGTATTTTGTGCATACAATTAAAAATACGTGCCGTCCGTCCGTTCATTTCAGTTGTTTTGGTAGAACGCCAACTATTTTAATGATTTATATTCATAATTAATAATAATAACAATAGTAATACTATTTGTGGTTTTAAGGCTTTCACCGTTGTTATTTAATGTATTCTAGTTTTTCGAGTTATTATGTCGTGGATAATTGATCGCTGAGAGTGACAGAATTGGCGTGCAAAATCGTGCAAGGTTCTCCTGAAGTTACCACTGAAGATACTGATGGTGAAGAGCTGCAAAGCATTTCAAAGCGTGGTATGTGACCAGTTGTAGAGATTACTACGGAAATACCATTTTCGTAAAATCGTTACATAATAATGACAAAGATTGTCATTTCAGTATCGAAATGACAGTCTTTTAGACACATGTGTTTAAAACCATATTTTTACGCACATGTGCGTAAAAGTAAAAAAAGAATTTTAAATTATTTATTTATTATAAATATTAATAACACAATCTTTCAGCTCGGATAATTGGACATTAGGTGAACCTATATATCTTCTTCTTCATTTCATATAACTTCAATATTGGAAAAACATAACACCTTTATCCCGATGCTGCTGGTGTGGAGTTTTTGAAATGAAAATGTTATTTCCCCAGGAATTATTCTTGCTATTGCCTGCTTATTTTATACGAAATTTTCTGTATAACCCTCTGCCACAGAAGTGGAAAGACAACCTTCCGTGTCTTTGAGCATCGATATGTTGGTTGGTTCTAGCATCTGCAAGGAAGGTTGCAGAACATCGTCTAAAGCAGTGCCCAGTATACTCAGTAACAATGGGTAATCTAAGAAATTCGGCAAACTTTTCAGGAATTGAACCTATTTCAATTATACCCACTGCTTGTGTAGTACATTTTGAATTCCTGTACGTGATAAAAAAATAGGTGGGTCAATGGTGGATGGACGTAAACTTGCATATTTACGGAAAATTTCCAAAAAAAAATTACTCCTTTAGTCACTTTATGTTCTCTGTACGTTAATAAGTTAATTATTCTCTTCTACAGGCCTTGAATATATATCAACAATCAAGACAACTTTTTAGAATAAGTATTTTTCATCATCTCCCTCTTTGATAAACCTTTCAATCTGCTCCTTGGAAAATATTCTGGAATTTCTGGGTCTATAGCCACTTGATTTTCTTTTGAGGAAAGAAATAACATTTGTATTTTTACTAATATTCATATTTTTATACAAATAAATTGTAGGTAGCAGCATGAAATAATGACTCCATAATGTAGAATAACTTTCTCCAAAATATTATATACATTTGTTTCGGCTCATTAAATTTTGCATATTATGTTTTTCGGTAGAATTTCTTTGATTTCTGAGGAATCAATGTACATACAGCAGTTTCCAGTGCGATACATGTTGCAAAATAGGTATTTCAGTCAGGTTACTTTTTTGGTTTATGGCCCTCTGATTTTCTTTTAAGTATGGCAAATAAAGTAGCATATTTCTTATGTCTAGGTTTTTTCTCATTGATAGTTCTGTTTTTAACATGGATTAATAACTCCATAGTGAAATAGGTTTACGATCCATACTTAGTTTGTTAAAATATGCTAATAGCACTTTTTCACCACCTCAATTTCATTTTCACCATTTCTCATATCTATCAAATACTAAAGCACGCGAGACTTTTATGGGGCAAGTACTTTCTTTGATATTTGCAGGCAAATTTTCTTCAGAGAAACTAATTTTTGTAGAATTTATTTGATTCTTTTGGTAATAACTTGTAATAACAGTAGCTGTTTGTTGACTTTACAGCCGATGATGTCGGTCGGTTCTTCGACCAGCCAACTATGCTCTGAGGTCTTACGTTATGAGTCTAACCCAACAGTGACAGACATCGTAACTTATGATATTTGTCAGTGTTGCATTGGAGAATAAAATAATCACCAATTTTTTTTAGTTTTTTTACAATATAAGGCAAATATTTCGTGAAAGTTTAATTAGCTTGCTTACTTGAAGTGTAACTAGTAGGTAAAGATTCCAAAGTCAAAAATGTGTGGATTAAATTTTATGGAAGCATACAATATCGTGATTTTTTGTATAAAATACTTTCGATAAATAGAATTATATCGCGCTAGTGCTATAAACAACGTCATTATGAAATTGAAATGAGTGTCATGTTACTGTCATTATGAAATGAACGTAGATAAAGATTTTAATGGTTATTGTATTATTATGAAGGTAATAGATAAACATTATGTGAGAAACATTTTTAAAGTATGGCAGTTTTGTGATGTAACAGCAATTTTGTAGGTACTTCAATATTTATTAAATTACGGCGCTACTTGAAATAAAGCTAGGGATGAATTATTATTTATATGTAGTTTTTTTGCAGTATCTCATCTTATCATTTTTCTTATATAGCATATGTAAGGCAGGTGTGGATTTTTAATTAACCCACTTTTTAAAGGGAGATTGTTGAAATTTTCCAATGCATAATTGTCTCATGAAATTTATGGAGTGTTTTGTTTCAGATTTAAAAATCACATGGATGGATATTCTGGACCTTAACAAAATCACTGCCGTGGCTCAGAAGGCAAAAGCGAGCCAAAAGTAAGTACCTACTATGAGTTTTTCATTAAATGTATATCTTCCTCATGCTTTCCACGAAATGAAAGTAGCAGACGAATCTGTTACTTGACTGACCCAACATATGAATAAGTTACACAACGTATCACTGCAGTAAAAAAAATACTATCAATCATCTTACTATATTGAAAGACTACCCTGGAGCAATTATGGAGCCAAAGCTTTCCATTCTGAGAGAAGACAACTTATATTTTTTTTATTTATCGATTTTATTTTTAACTATTTCTATCATTAACTCCTACTTGGCATATGTTTAATTGACAGTACTTGAAGGAAAATGCGGTTATGTCAGTTCCAACTGACATTACCGACTTTGAAGTTTTTCTTTAGTTTTATTGGGTTTTTGCATAGACCTTATAAATCATGGACCGGCCCTAGAAAGAGAGGTCCGCTGCCCTGATGTGTGCAAGAGGGATGAAGCTAGTCCGGGCAAAAACAGATGTTGTATGACAGAAAAATATATAAACATAACCTGACAAAACTTTTCCTGTTACTTTGTTAATGATTTGTGTGCCTTTTGTGATTCAGCAATAGTTTCTAAAGACTCATAAACTACGGTGGAGTCGGTCTGTCACCGTAAATGTCATACATTATAAGGTCTATGGGTTTTTGCTACACTTCAGAAAAAATAAAGATAAATTAAATAAGCCCTTGCGCCAAACAGATCAGTCAATAGTTATTTTTTAAACTATGTTTGTCTAACCAAAAAATCTCACACTGAAAAAAGCAGATAAGTAAAAATTAACAAAAATCACATTACTATCGCGCACTTCCGTATTATTGACGTTTCGAAATATTCTCTGTTTTCATTCTCAAAATAGTAATAAAAATATTAAACGTATGTCAAGTTTGACAGTTTAAAATTTGTTTATCTGTTTCCATAGAGATGTTAAATGATTTTTATTTTATTGTTCTTGATACAACTGCAGCCAACAATGATCGATATTTATTGAACAGTTTGACACACCGTTCGACAAAATAATCGCGGTTTCTTTTAATTTTTTTTTTGTTGCGTTATCTTCCTTCTCTAAAATTTTTGCCGCCCATTGATTTTATACATACCGACCACCATTCGATGACACTTCCACTAACAGATCTGAGAAATTATCGTAAGACGATATAATATTGTTGATAAAAATTTAAATAATTGTCTCCTACCACAGTAAAAGAACGTGGTCTCCTGGTTTTGGTATTGGCAATTTTTATAATTAAGGCTAATTTTACACCTTCAACATTATCAATTCTTAAATTGACTAATTTACCAGAACGGCATGCAACCCTCAATATTAGGACGACCAATAATGAAGCTTTCTAAAAATGGTGTTCTTTTATTTTTAAAGCGTTTACCTTTATCATTAAATATAAATTATCAGGTGCACTATTCAAAAAACAATCAAGTTGCTCCTTTGTGAATACTTGTCATTTTTTCGGTGCATATACCTCATTTTGTCTTTTTTATAATTTATATCCAACATTAACTATTGTGACCTAAGCGTTGACGGCTTCATTTTATTTGCTAAGTTTGAGAAATACACCATCTTCTTGCACTAATCTATAAAACGTTGGTAGATACATTCGTACATTTCTAAATCTTCATTATATTCCATTTTTACAGACCAGCAAATTGCACCACATTCGCAAATGAACTCAATTAGCAATATGTCGACTAATGTTTGATAAAATATCCATGACTGCATCGGTATATCCTACTAACTTTGCTTTATTATCCAAATTTGATTTGAATAATTTCAAAGCACAATTAATTATTAAATGGGGGATTTCGGTTGCAGAAAAAATAGCATGTTTTATTTGGATTAAAATTGCCTTTTTTGTCTCACAATTTTGCATCCAAAAGTGACACTTAATCCTAATGCAACAATATATTATTATTTAAATGACATTACAAATAATTTTTTAATCATTTAGTTGTTTAATCCAATAAAAACATCAATGATCATCATTAAAATGATTTTTTCAGTAAATGCCCAAAAATCCCTTGTTCATTAGACATAAGGTTTACTATTAATTAAAATATTGAAAAGTGGGGAAACAGATGTATTTGCTTGACCACTTGATATTATAGGCAAGGATGTAAATATCAATAATTTGAAGACAAAAATAAGATAAATAACAAAAAAGACAATGTGGAGATAAGGTGTTACATTGTTTTCGTGCACATTATACCTAGATAGCAGGAGAATGGTAATAATTACGAAAAACTTAAGGATTAGTTACAGATAATTTCCCAAATTAAACGCAGAATCTAAAAATAATGTTTTTTAAATTTAAAACCCATGGCGTACTAATATTTTTTTACTAAAGCAATAGGCACCTTTGTTTTCTCCGCCACTCGTAAAGTAAAAAAAAATCTCCAAAGATTACACGTACAGTGCCAAATCATTTATACAAATTTTACATCACTTACAGAAGAATTTAAAAAATATTTTTTTTTGGAAAATTTCAACGTGCTGTATCTCAAAAAGTAAACATTTGTCGGGTATAGTTTATTTAGCAAACTAACATTATTTTTTATGATGTATTGGTTTTTGAAGTTTGATGGAAAAAAGTGGACTACTCTGCATAAATAGAATTTGGAGGAATATATATATATATATATATATATATATATATATATATATATATATATATATATATATTCCTTAGAGAACATATTTTAGCTTTGACTTCAAAAGAACTAAAATAATCACTATTTACGTTTCTTGTGATCTGTTCATAAGCATATTCTCTTACATATCTATTTTTACATGAATTGTGTCCCACAAACAAGGACATTTTCCGTAATACTCTAAAAAATCAACGATTTTTTCGGAATTCCACCTCTTACTCATTTCGTATAATATTATAAACGAACGTAAAATAAAACACTACATGGTTTAATAAACTAGTATGTAAATACTGGCGTGCATGAATAAGTTTACATTTGGCAACTTTCTTTGCACAAGCTGATGAGTCGTTACTAACGCATGGAAAAGTTGGAATGCTGTAACTTTTTTGATTTGTGCTAGCACTGTTAAGAATGGCACGCCAGTCGAGGTTTACATATGATTTTTTTTTACTGGCGCACCAGTAACCATTGGCGCCACTTAGTGGCATGGATTTAGATCCATGCATGTGTAAACCCGCTATAACATGAAACATATAAAACAGCACAACGCTGCTTCAAGTGGCCTACTTACAATCCAGCAAATCAATAATTCTTTTGAACTTGGCCATAATTCGTTAAACTAAAAATATGTTGTGTATTTTTCAGACCATTTGTCTCAATTAAAGGGACGTTGTAGTTTATATGATGTAACGAATACACCCCAGTGCTTGAGCACACTGAATAGTCGTTGATGCGGCCTAGACAATAGCATAAAACTGTATTGCACGGGTAGGTTGAAGCCGATTTTACAATTACGAAGCTCTGGAGTGGTATTAAATTCCGCTGCCGCCGAATCAATTTAAACAAAAGGCTATCGGGATGTCAGGATTTTTTGCGTTCTCCTTTCATTCTGTCTATTGTTCCATTCCAACTCTCGTATTCGATTTCAGCTGTAGTAATGAAAAAATGGCAATACCATATTGATTCATTAAGGCGTTCTTTCCGGTAATAAAAAATCAGACCTTCAATTTTAATGAGGATCCGCTGTATAAAATTGATAGTAGATAATGAAGGATGGAGATAATTGGTAACAAGACAATCAATATACAGTGAGTCGCACTTCTAGCACCCCTATATATATATATTTCTAAAATGTATAATATTGTAAATGTAAATATTTTACATATCGCCGCCTCAGAGCAACAGTAGAACATGTCAAAAAAATCGATTCTGAGGAAATTTAGATTAAAGATTTAACAGAAATTCAGTTTCTAATAATTTCGTCATTTTTCGATGAACTTTCACAAATTTTTGGTTACTTTCATAGATTTTCAAGCTTTATAAGAATATGCTTATTAATAAAAAAATATAAGAAAAATAACTAGAAAAATGTTGCTTTATCCTACTGTTGCTCCAAGGAATATTTAATTTCCATACAGTATCTTCCTGTTTTTGTTAGATATTTTAGTGCATTTCTAAACACTGTGTATTTAATATTGTATCTGTTAATCATTACTGGCAAAGTAAAATACATTTGTGTTTAGACTATTTGATTACATTTATATAAGCAAAATAAAAAAATATTTTGCTTATCTATTTAAATGATGAAATTATTTGTAATTTTTTCTCAATTTCAAAAACTAAAAACAATATACTTGAATAATTATATATAGAGAAATATAAATTTGATTTTAATAGTTATTTATGCAACAAGTACAAAAAGTAAGTGTTTATACTGAAAAATTATTTCTAACTAATCACAGTATGCGATATTTTATTTTTAGCACAAAATGATGCAGTCGCTATCTGTTGGCCACTAGTGCAAGGTGTACTTCACGCTAATATATTTTTGAACTTCTTATGTTGTTTGTGAATTAAGCTAATAATAGCAACAATATATTAACAATAATAGGCGATATTTGCATATAATACTTAATACTATTTTAAACTATAATGTCCCAATATGTTTACAGTGTTCTGCAAAAATCCTTTTTTTGATGCTTAGAATATAATATTCTAAGTGTTAACCAGTGTTCTTTGATGTTTGGAGAGTGTGCAAAATTCTAGATTAGACAACAAAATACGCTATTTACAGAATAACATTTATTTATAATAAAATGGATAAAAGAATATCATCACGCTAAAGCATTCGATGCCGTAAGCAATAAAAAAATGCTTAAATAAATTAAAAACTAAGAAGGACAACGAGTAATATTGTGAAAAATTGTTTTTTGTTAAATCGATAACAGTTATCTTCGATTCTAAATTTAATTTTGCTGCACATATAAATCATATATTGTCGAATGCCTAAAAAAATTTGGAATTTATATTTAGAAATAGTAATTTCCTAATTTTTTTAAGAATATATCTATGTTGACCACCGTTTAGTGCATTTGTCAGACCAGCTCTAGAGTATGCTAGAGTTATTTGGAATCCTCATGCTGAATATCCACGTTAATAATTTGGATCGATTACAAAGAAAATTCGTTAAATATTTAAGTTTTAAAGCTGATGGTGTCTACCCGCCACAAGGCACTCCACAGTTGAACTTATTGAACACATTCCATTTGAATGATCTAGTCTCGCGTCGTACTTACTTCTCTATTATTTTACGCAAACTATTGATAAATAAAATTGATTGCCCGAGTATTCTTAATTATTTTAATTTTATTGTTCCATCAGTTCATACTCGTTCATCTTCATTGTTTAGGTATTCTCCTATTTATACTGTATGTACTAACTATATGTGCTATGAATTGAATCTAGATATTTTTTCCCGTTCTGTTTATGACATAAGACGTCGTGTTTTAAATTCGTTTGCAATCTAGTTAATCTGTTATGATTTGGATTGCAGTATTTGAATTTGTTAACTATATGCTGGCTTGTATTTGTTTTGTGATGACAATATATTACTTGTTGCTTGTTTATTTAGTTGTTTAAGTATACATTATTGTATTTTCCCCTGCCCTATAATTGGATTTAGTCTGTTTGGGCAGTGTATCCTTAAAATAAAATAAAATAGAATAAAAAAACAGTGTCAAAATCGACGGAAGTAGTCATCCCAGGGCTGATTCTTATGCTGTTTCACAGTGAGCAATACTTTCACTTCTTCTGTTTACATGTACATACTTTTGCGATAATAATGTCACTCCTTCAAACCAGTTTTCGAATTTCTGGAAGTTCTGAGTAGAATTTCTATTGCAGAGTGAACTAAGAACTAATGTTGAAAGTGGAGAGTAGATTTCATTACGAATACGTCAACAGTTCAAAAGAAAACGCAAAAATTTAAAGCAGATCATTTAGACACAATAACACAACACTTTTACTTTAAATGTTGAAAAAAAAAAACACAAAATTTGACATTCTCACTCAGCGCCACCAACAACTTACAAAACATGGGACCTCTTGACGTTAATCTGAGCCTAAGCATCCCTAATCAGAAACAATAAGATATTTAGGAGGCATCGTATACAGAAACCTTAAATGGGACTCGCATATTAATAATAATGTAAAAAAATCAGAGGCACTTTTTCTTTATTTTTTTTTAAATATGAATCAGCTAAAAATAATATATTCTTCTATGATAGCATCGCAACTCATGGAATTATAGGGTGGGGTGAGATGTATGTTACACACTTAAATAATACACAAAACTATACTAAAAATTTTGTATGGCAAATCGTTTACTTACTCCACAGATAGTTTATTTTGAGAAGCTAATGTATGTAACATAAGGAAACTCTTCTATCTCAGCTTAACATAAACTTTGAATTACACTTATTGTACTAGAAGAAGGAAGGATAGAGTGGAAACTGGAAAATCCAAAGCGTAACAAATCTGTTGGAGAACGTGGTTGTGATTATTTAGCTCACAGACTATTTGAGAAAATACGAGGAAGGTTAATACTATTTACAGTTCAAAAAAAAAAATAAAATAAAAATAAGTGTTGGAATTTTTGATATCAAGAACAAAATTTGTATAAATTTAATCTAAATTATACTAACCTTATGTTATACATCCATAAACTTCGTAGTACTTCAATATAATTAATCACATATAAGCAATAGTTTTAAGCTATTCCAGCTATGAAACAATATTATTGTAATGTACAATTTGTTGTATTACTAGATATAAATAAACTTAATTTTAAAAACCTTTATATTTTAACTAGGTGACCCGGCAAACGTTGTTTTGCCATATGAATTATTTCTAGTGAATACTTTGGCAGTTAAATAAAAAATAACTAACTTATTGTGTGTGGAGATGTGGTATATGACTAAAAGAGGAATGGAGAACTGTGAATGATGACGGCCTATAAGAATAACAAAACACGAAACATTCATTTTTTGAATTATTTCGCGTGCCTGAAATTTTACTTGTTTCACGGCCCAAATTAGCCCCTTTACGTCTTGTTGGCATTGTTTACTGTACAAAAAAATAGCCATATAGTAAAATAATAACCGTTGTTGGCGGGAGCTCGTGACACGTGTTGCGTACTTTTGAGGTTATGTAGATCACTTAATTAACTAATAATGAGAACTACACATAAAATTAATAATTTTATTAATTATTGATCAAATAAGAAATAAATAATTATGGCCCAGCAAATTAATAATAAATTTACTTGAGAATTAAACTTAGAAGGTAAAATGATAATTGTAAACGTCACTATTACGCTCGATTCATACACAATAATAATGGTCGAAAACTGTGTAGGGAGTGAGAGAAGGCTTATTGTGAGAGAGACAGGAGACCGGCTTCGTTCTCATCCCTACTCCGTGCTGTTTACTGGGTGAGAAGTGACACCGGTAGATGCCTGGCGGGGATAACTGATCTAGTGATAATCGATCAGTTATCGACCAGGGTTAGAAATTATTAAATTACTAAAATGGTTATTAAAAAATAGAGGCTTGTGATAGAAGGATGAAAATTAAGGGTTGTATGTATTTTTTAATGCCACATCATAAAAATATAAAAATAAAAAATTTTGTCCAAAAAATAAAAAAAAATTGTTTGGGGTGGACCACCCCTATCACTTAGGGGTATTAAAAATAGATTACGACCGATTCTCAGACCTACCGAATATACATATAAAATTTCATAAAAATCGGTCAAGCCGTTTCCGAGGAGTATGACGTCTAAAACTGAGACGAGAATTTTATATATTGAATGTATCTAATAAAATTATTACGTGCTTTAAAAAATATATTACTTGGTTTTTACATGCATGAATGCATCTTAGTTAGCAAGGGAATTACTATATACATCCTGTGTAGCAATGGTATCAATTTGAAATGTCTTGAAAAGTTCATATTTACTATATCATTTTTAACTGAATTGAATATTCAATTCAATTAAACATTCTGAATATTGAATGCTTGGTTCTCACTAATACTTTGGCATTTTGTGAAAGAGTATTTAATATTTCAAAGTAATCTAGCTAATTTATTTGACATGTAGGTATTTCAAATACCGTCACTGTTGCAGAAACAAGTCCCAACTGTTACTGCATGTGCCTGGTGCACATACCTTGCATCTTTCACTTATTTGTATTTACATATAAACTAGGTTGTATGTTATTGTTTAAATTACCTACACACGCTGTAGCTATGCCAAGAATAAGCTTATATTAAACTTTAAAATTATTTGTTCACTTAAACGTAACAAGCTTGTAACACGAACTGCTGAATTAATGAACACTATAGGGAGTGGAATATTTTTTTCAAATAAACTATCATGATATTGAATTGAAGGGAAAAATATCAATGAATATCTAGTTTACTGTAACAAGACATTGTAGTACTCAGGATTTAGTTAGAAAATATAAAATATTTTTTCCACGGTCGGGAGTAGAAATCAGTTTCTATGACATCAAAATTAAAACAGAAGTAGTCGATTATTGCCAAGGGAGTATAATGCTCCCAAGGGAGTTTATATTTTGGAGAACGTTTTTCGTTTCGAGATAACATTGGAATTATTTATTGACATTTAAATTAAATGTTACATTTGTACAATTATCAAAATTAATATTTGAAGGAATATTACTTTCGCTTACATTTACAGTTTTTGTGATTGCGCTAGTAGTGGTACCTACTAAAACCTGCAAGCAATTTTGGTCTTATTTTCAATGGAGTTCTCGACATAACTCTCAGCGACTGTCGTTGATTTCCAACCAGCATCACGCTTTATTGTCGTGATATCCACACCAGCATCTGCCAGTAATGTCGCTGAAGATCTTTGTAAGCAGTGACCAGTATAACATGCAGCATCAGGTGATTTTAAATACGAAGCTACTACACTCGGAATTTTTTCCATGGTATTCTTGCCAACTGGCTGCGAACTACATTTTCCTGCTTTGTAGTACAAAAAAAGGCGCTTATGCTTGACGTGGGGAGGACGAAGGGACAGGTATTTTCGAAACAATTCAAGCATATTTCCCACATCAGTAACCAGAAAGGCTCGTGGAATCTTTGTCTTAGTGTTTGGAATTTTTACAATCAAGGAAGAGCCTACATCATCAATATCATCTACAGTTAAATTGACTAGTTCATCAGTTCGACAAGCTCCGGCAATCCCCAGAATTAATCCAACCTATAAAAAATCAAAATACTTAATAATTGAAATACCTAACAGCAAAAGTAATCTTACCTTAATCATTAAGAATTCTTTGTCATCTGCACTTGATAGAAAATGGTCGATTTCACCCTTTGTCAATATTTTCGATTTTTTCGCTTAATATCCATCACCGGTTCTTTTCAAAAAATGCGATCAGCTTGGGGAATTTGCTTATATCTATGTTGTCGTAAATTATCAAGCATGACTTAACCATAGAATATTGCGCCCATAATGTGGAAGACTTGTAATTCTTTGCATTTTCACTGAAGTATGCCAACAAAACATTCTCGCTGTATACTTGAACATTTTTCTCGGCGCACCACTTTTTGAACCGATTGTAGGCTATATCGCATAAAGATCTTGACTTCGTAGGCAGCAAATTGCTTACTGCAATACTTGCAGCCTCCACAATCTCTTTCGACTCAAAATTATTCATTGTGCACTAAACAAACTTTAAACTAAACCAAACTAGCACCTTAATTTGACAATTCTTTTTGTTTGTTTATTTTGTAGTTATGACAATAACTCAACGACTACTAAATAAATGCTCAAATCCGAATACAATAATTCTGGTGCTACTTACTTCATAATGACAAAATATGTGTTTTTAAGTTAATGAGACTGTGGAAAAAATAGTATATACCATTCGGGAGAGATGCTATTTTGTCCTCGGTGCATTGTAGCCCTCGGGCTTCAAATTGCACCTCTGCCAAAATAACGCATTTCTCTTCCTTATAGGATAATGTACTATTTAGATAGAGAGAAAATTACCTTATAAACAACTGAAATTTAGATATATTGTTATTATCGATGATAAAAACGATGTGGCAGCAGTTATGTTTAAATATAGTTTTTGATATATACTCGCGGCAAGGATTCAGACAACTGAGAGTAATAAAACTATATAGTACACTAAATGTTTGCATTATACATTGGACTAAATTGCAAAAAATGATTGTTTTTAACGGGACCAAATATCGAAAATTATGATGACAATAAAAACAATTGTGTAACGTCAGCCGTGACGAGCAAAAAAAATTGGTTTCTTAAAGTGTGTAAATCAATCCCATGTGAACCTCCAGTAGCCTTTAATAATTCTCTCACTAATAACCTTTCTAAATGGTTGATTACTTTTTTTAAAAAAAATTGTACACATACAATTAGCAATAGTTTGGATTTGGTGAATAAAATTGTTACTGCACCCTACATAGTTTTAAGTGAATATATTATAATAATCTTTTTTTTGTTTGTTATTAATATTTTGCTAATTATTATAAATTTATCACTCGCGAAAAAGTGGCATTTACTGGGAAAAACATGAGCCTAAAAACATAGTTCGTCCCGAGAGTTCGGCTCGATAGTTAGACTCGAGTGTCGTGTGCTATACTCTCGCTATTTTTCGCAATTCTTACATTAAAATTTCCTACTTTTCTTTACTTCCTCAACCTATCAATTTCCTCACCCTTATTTTATCCCAAAGAATATGTTTGTACGAAATACAGTCCACCAGAAGAAAGAAATAACACCGAGGCATAGGTAAGTGCCATTAATTGCCGTACTTTCTTATAATTTTTTCCGTACATAACATATATTTTGATGTTTTTAGGCTCGTGTTTTTCTCAGTAAGTGCCACTTTTTCACGAGTGATAAATTTATAATAATTAGTAGAATATTAATAACAAATAAAAAAAGATTATTATAATATATTCACTTAAAACTACGTAGTGGTGCAGTAACAAAAATAAATTATACTGTATTAACTAATAACAATATTTTAATTTCTTTAGATGCTTGTAATCTTTCCGTTAATCTAGCTACGAATGAAGTTATTTCTTTTATTAATGAAAAACTGACTGTACGTGATTTGTCTCTTACACAAATTTCACGTTATGAACTTATTATCGATTTGTTTAGAGCATAATCTTAATTATATACAGAAATCGTGTTTGGGAATGGGTAGTCCTTATATTAGCAGATATTTTCATGCATAAATAAGAATCTAGATTTATCTTGCAAAAACGGAATTCTAGAACAGCTACTCTGCAGGCTAATGCCCCGACCAGCATTGAATTACACCTGGAAACCCTATAGCAAACAGCTAGAGTCACTCGTTAGCAGCTCACCAGACATATATCGGTTTCTATGCTAGTCGAGGCATTTGCCCGTAGAGTAGTTGTTTCTTGGAATTCTGTATTTGAAACATATCGTTATCGCCGAATCGCGGTAGAGGTTGTTAACTTTCAATAGTTTCTACTGCGATGTAGAACGCTTCATATCTGTAGCTTACTAGTCTGGCAAGGTATAACGAATGGCAGCTAGATGTAACTTTGCTACTTCGCGTTAATTTAGCTTTACTTTATAGTCCTACGTATAGAGCCTTATATAACCTAAAAAATGGCAGTGACAAGCATACTTCTCTTAGAATAGGTGTTCACCATTTCTCTCATAACAAAATAGACAGATAGGGAAACCATGTGCGGGAGATATTGTGAAAGCCATCACCAGTATTAAGAAATGCGTCACCCAAACCCTGCTGCTTAAAAATCACACAAGTGGCTGTCTCTACTACCACAACTAATCGGTTACTAACACCAAGAACTACAACATTGTTGTTTCGAGACCACAGATACAGCCAGACGAAACAAAAATTCTAATGATGATTGTACTGTTGTTGCTAAAGTTGAAACGGCTAAAGCAAAAATGCCAGGAATTAGGAAATATGTGAAATCAAAGCTGATAAAAGATGTCGAAGAGACGAACTCTGAATCCAATTCGACGAAGAGGGCGTTGATTCTAAATAAGATTGTCATGTAGGCTGTGGAGAAATTTCTCACCAAACCAAGAAAAAAGTGAAGAGGATTACACTATGCATGAAGAAAAAATCTGAAACTGGTTTAAAAGGTGAATATTACATTCACAATTTCAGTATGCCACGTGAAATGGTAAAGTACTGAAAAAATTTTATATATTTTTAAATTTTATTAATTTCTTTTTATATAGACAATGTTGAACGAACATTTCTAACATAGTTTACGAGTTTTCTTTCGTTAAATACATTATAAATTTATATTATTAATATAAATTTTATTCACAATCTCCCTCTGATTTACTATATGTATACTATAAATCTTAAACAAATATGATCGTGGTTTAAAAAATGTGAATATATAAAATAAATAAATATAAAAATAAAAGAAAGAAAATGGAATTTGTGAATTGTATTAACGTTTTTGTGATGCAAGTCTTTTTTACATTAGTTTTTCAAGTGTCAAAAATAGTTTACGTGTATAGCAACTCGGAGTTGATGGATATCTTTTTAATTTATGGCGATGTGAACATGCTTTAGTAGAACGATTTTTCGGCAAACATGTACCAAATACAGCTACTTTTGCCGCGGTATGCAGTGAGTGCAAGTATAGACAACGCGAGGAAAATTTGAAACCGAATCGGAAAGAGATGGAAGTCCAGGACGTAGCATGTATTAGCAGCATTTCCAAGCATTCATACCAAGGCATTGGACGAGAAGGGCCGGTACCATGGACACCAAGATCTCCTGACTTTAAGAGTCCGTTCTCTTTACACTCCTCGGGTAGCGCTCCGAGGTCGGGTGCACGGGCGTTACGGCTGGAGGCGGAGATTATCGCTCTCCCACTACAATGACTTTATGGTGGACGTATTTAGAATATTTAGATTTAGTGAAGTAAAATCGGCTAGCAATTATGCCGTTTTGTTTTTAAGAATCCATCTTGTAGAAGGACATTTTTAGTATCCAAAATGGACTTGAACAACTTTTTTTAGTAGGGCCGCATTTTATAAAAATAAAATCAAATTATCGACGCTTGGGACATTATTTGACAATTATTACGTTTTTCGTTACATCGAGCTTATAAATCAACGATTTTACTTATGTTCGTCATTTTTTTACAGCTTATTTAAAAAACTACAATACTTCTCACGGTAAACACCAATTTTTAATAACTTAATACCTTTTCGAAAAAAAAAAATGTTCCAAAGTCGGCCCAGCAAATTTGTGCAATACAAACTTATATTAATTATTTACTATTGATAAGTAGTTATATCGAGCAAATGTAGTCAAAACTATAAAAAAGTTTTTTAAAAACAGTTTACGGTGTTGCACTTTTCAAGAAATTAACTTTGTGCGCCGTGTGCATACTTATGATGCAGAAGATGTTTTCAGAAATAGGACAGCGCATTCATTCGAAGAGTTAAAAATATCTATATTTTCCATAATGAGAAAAACATTTTTATTGTACATATTATGATTGTGTTTAATATATTTATGACATTGTCCTCTTTAAAATTAGAATAACAAAGATTTGAGAACAGGTAAATTTTTATATAAAACAAATATAGTGACTACATTTATTTCAGTGTTTTATGTTCTTTATTATTATAATATAGAAAATACGTATTTAATTTGCGGAGAATTTTGTTCAATTTGAAACTTACGAATTAATGACATTGTTTTAATAAGCAATGTAAAAATTGCATACCTAAGGAATTCTTGTAGAACTTCTTATATTTCCGGAACTGTTGGTCTAAACGAAAAAATGTATTCTACAAGAAAGGTTTAGACACCACCACCATCAAAAGAATCAGCATTGAACTCCATAAGATCGATTAATTCAATAGTGTATCAACTGAGAACGTATAGATTATAAGTGACTATGTATTTGTTTGAACTCCGGTCCTGCCCGCATTTACCAATCTCTAAGCCCATCCCACTGAGTGAAACACACGTGGTTGCAGCATTTAAAATATATTCGTTTCTGAAGTTGTAGACGTTCGGCATTTAGCATAGAATTTTGAGTAGTTGTTATCAATTCAATAAATTTTTGATATCGTTGCAAAGCTAAAAGACATACTTACTTCCCTCGTGTAACCAATTTTCGATTTAAGCCTTTATTTTTAAGTAAATAAATTGTAAATATGACGATTTCAAACTAATTTTGAAAAAATATTACACAGCAGCCTTAGGAAACAACTTTGTCTTTCGATTGTTTTTTTATTTGAACCGCTATGTTTATTCGTTGTCTAAATAAGTGTTATGGGCCGAGCGTAAAAAATCGGTTTATTTAAAGCGCGTGACGGACTCTTAAATAATTTGGACTTTTTGGGGATATTTAAAAAATGAAGTGTATCTATCGCACCGAAGTGCATACATGCTATTGATGATTTACGCAAACGTATCATATTTGCTGCTAATAACTCAAATGTTAGTTTACAGAAACAGGGTAAGACGGGCTCAAAGCTTTGTTGTAGCATCAGATACGTCAAACTATTTTATTAATTACAACAACAAATTAATTCTATTAATAATTAATAATAATAGCAGCAAAAGTAGGTGGGTAGGTAGGTCCATTTGTTGTCCGCTCGCCGATTGCATGCTTTGCTGCCTTATCAGGTTTAACAGTGGCCTAGTTTTCAGGTATTTTCAGAAGTGTATCTTTAAATAATTTTCGAACTGCCCTTTTTGATTTTTTTTTTACAAAATTGTATTTGTAAGAGTTCCCAGTAGTACATTCAAAAAATGTTTTTCAGTTAATTTCTGAATCACGCCATGTAAAACCGTTAGCAGTACAACCGTTCCATCGGTTTGTTATTTTACCTACGAACATAACGTTTTACTTTCAATACACTGACTGAAATTAAAAACCCAATATATAAAATTTATGTAAACGTGTTCCAATATCTTTTGGAATGTGTCGTTCAAACGTGCGCATAAAACTTTCACGTTTTAAATTCTGGCTATAGACTTCAGAAAAGTAAGCATGTGCAGGGCCGCCAACCGCTCATTATTTGAAATTAGATGACTTAATTAGTGGACACATGGGCTACACGGGTGTGATATTACACACACGGTTACGGACAAGCGACCCATGTATCCAGCGTAGTCTCGGCGGTGTCAATCACCAATGAATAATGTAATTAGAAAGCAATCAATCATCAAGCGTGAAGCACAGCTGCGCTTCTCCCATCGTGGACATGCTATTACGTTGTGATCAATTATCGAGTTACCGGTGTTAAAAATAAGCACAAAAATAACTACCAACTTATACTTTTAACACTTTAACATTATTATCTATAATGAAATCACTTAATTAGGGCAATTTGAAATTGCTTTATAATTAATTTTTACTGTAAACTACACGCCGCTACATAACACGCTTTTAGCTCCGGTTCGGCTAAGCAAGTTAGCCGATAATTTTTCACTTAACGTAATTGTGCCCGACCTAGGTGAATGAGCGCCGTAGAGTTTTTAATAGTTATCTTGTTACTTGCGCAGTTTTTGCTCGGGCTTATAATGGACCTACTTTAAATTAATAATCTTAATTTATTTTGGAAACCGACTAGTTTAGACTACATACTGCATCTTAATTAACGGGTTAAGTGACAATTCAATTCAATTTGTAAAGCGAAAGAGAAAGTTAACGTTCAACTCCATTATACTCGTATATGGTGTTCTGCATAAGAACCGACACAGGGCAGGTGCATTTAGGGGCCCTAAAATATTGCAATTAAATCAAACATATCTATACAGGGTGATTGGGGCGGAACCCCCAATATTCGAAAGAAGTGTTCAGGGGGCAAAAATGAATAAAAAAGCCTAATAAACAGATGGTCAACTGTCATGGTTATTGAGATAGTAATGAAAATATTTTTATACGAGTTAATTATTGTAATGCATCAGTAGAGAAAAGTGTTTATTCTGGTAGGTATTATAAATCATAACATTGACTACAGATCTAATAAACCGAAATAAATTAATTAAATTTTCAAATATACTACCGACCGCCTCTATGCATGCATCATCAGATTTGTGGATTGCACGGGTAGCTTGTTGAAGTTCACGGTGATTTTCTCTTATGAGTGCTGCACAATTGACAATCCGATTGAATAGTGCCTCTCTTGTGTTCACTTTTGTAGCATATACTAATGATTTAAACCATCCCCAAAGGTGTAATCAAGGGGATTTAAATCTGATGACTTTGGTGGTCAATTTTGGAAACCACCTCGGCCAATCCAGCGTTAAAAGAGACTGTTAAGATGATTGATCACAACACGACTAAAATGGGCAGGGGCACCATCATGATGAAAGCACATGTTTTGCCTAATATCCAATGGAATATCGTCCAGTAGATCTGTCAAATTATTTTCTAGATTATTTTTGTGTATATTTTTTACTTTTATGTTATAGCGTTACATTAACATTATCGCGTTTGTGACTATTTTCTCTGAACATCTTAATATTTATATTAGGAGGCCGAGTACAATTCTCATAAAACCTCCATATCCCAGGCTTATAGTTATTGTATAGACATGTTCTAAAAATTTCACATTCTTTTAGCTAATACTTAAGGTTCTTGTACAATCAGGTTTCTACTGAGTCAAACCCCTTCTCAATCTATAGCAATGATGCATATATTTAGAGAATTATCATTCAATATAACATTGCTGCATTCAATTCATTTCTGTACAAGCTTCTTTCTTCGTCTTTACCATCATGCCTTTCTTTTCATTCCCATATACCACTTTCCACAATGTCGTCTTTCAGTGTATCATTTGCTCTATACTAATCGCATTTCTTGTCAATACTTAAATTAAATCACTGGAGGTATGCTGTAAACTGTTCAACTGATGTTATTTGCATGCTCATATTTTACATCAGGTATTAAACGTTTCCATTCCGTTCAGAGTGGTTTGAAATATGATTAGGGCATATAAAGTCGTTTTCTGAAAACAGTGTATCCTTTTCTAACTAGATTTTTTGCCTCTACTTCCCCTATCAGTATTTTATGCATTATTCGTTCTGCTAGTTCCTATATCATACATATCAACCATTGCGATTTCCTTTGACCTTATTATAGTTCAATCGACACTGTCAAATATCATTTTATAAAGCAACATATTTTTAATTTAAAGAATATTATAAATGTAAATTACTAATAACTAACTAATGCACCAACCCTTCACAACATATGATTGGGTATATTAATTTAATTAATAACAAAATTGTTGTTTTGTTATAATATCAACCTTAAGTTGCCATATATTTAATCAAATATTTGCTTTCAATATAGAATAAGGTTTACTTTTCCACCTATATCAAAATTGATTAAATATATCCCGTAACTAATACAACAATATATCTAATTCATTACAGCGACGCACTATCATTGTTTCAATTGTATGTGGAAACAATATGGTTTCAGTTTGTTTTATCTAATTACACATGGGAAGTAATTGTACCTTTTGATATTGAAGTACTCAACTGTGCTTTTTGTGGTTTGAATTGATCGATTATAAATACTGGATGTTGTTTGTATTTCTTGAAAAATGGATGAATGAAATGAAATTGATATGCTTTTAATGAATTACTGTTTTTACAGAACTGTGCTGTTACACGCTTTCATACACAATAATATATTTATTTTGTTTGTTGATATGAATACATGAAACAAAATACAATAAGATCTGAGCAATTATAATATCAATTGTTATTAGCCTAAGCGCTACTATAGCCGTAGTTTCAGCATATTGATGTACATTAGTTATTATAGAGAGTCACGCAAAGAAAAATAAATATGCATCCTCACAGTTCATTTCCACATCTATTACATCATGTGACACGTTCTCTAGAAAGTTATGTTGATATCTAGTGTTTCTAGAAAATACTGTTGTCTAGCATATGTTATGAATGACTAAAAATCTTCTTCAGATTTATTATGGTAAAAATATTCTTTCCATTTTGTTCTATCTTGCACTACTTATTAAAATTTTCATATCATATAGCAGTTTCTCAGTTCTATTTTTTCTTGATTTGTCTTATATGGCTTTCACTTCTTTTATTCCGCAATTTTTCTTATTGATGACAATTCTAGCATTCTATTATTTAATTTTCCTTTGTTATGTGTTTTATTGGTTCTCTTTTTAGATTCTCCCCATTTTCTTCTCTTATATAACTACTGATAACAATTATTTGTAGTATTACACGGTGTTAGTTGTTTAGTGCTGCCTAGGTCAATAGTATGAAATAATACACCAGAATGTAATGATACAATGTAATTACTGGGAATTGCTATTGAAGTACTGTTACCAATACTATGTAAATTCATATGTAACTTTCCATTTGTTTTGTATTTTTGGGTTCTACTAACTAACTTTATACTATGTAATTTTTATGAAAGATATAATGTATTACTAACCCGTAGTCCTTCTCAATCTGCTTTATAACTGTGAATGTGAAATTAATACCTATCAATAACAAGCTTATTTATTTATATTACTAACAAAAATAATAGTCTAAATGTAAGATAACCTCTAATGTTTACACTTTTCATTAACGGCATTGTTTCAGATTTAAATGTGCGTTATTTGTTGTACGCTAATGACCTGAAGATATTTTGTTTGGTAAATAATGAACTGTGTGAACTTTGTAGCAAAATTTGGATTTAGTAAAATCTTGGTGCACTGTTAATAGACTAACTCTGAACGCCTCGAAGTGTAATTTGATTTTAGTCGGCAGATGAATAAAATTTTGTATGACTATGTACTTGATGGGTTTGTCCTTCATCGGCCTGATCTAGTTAAAGGCTTGGGAGTATGTTTTGATCCCAAGCTCTCCTTTGCTAAACATACTGAAAACGTACTGAAAGTCGCTTATAAAATGGGTTTTATTGTTCGCAAAATGATGATTTCTAATATTCTGATATACTGATCTTATTATTTAATACATTTAATACAAGCTTGAGTATGCATCCTTGGTTTGGGCACCGCTCTATGCAAATAGTATAATGTCAATTGAGAAAGTACAACGTCGATTATTTAAATCAGCTGCATTTGTGCTGCATGGCCATTACCCGCCGAAAGGTGTTCCCCTAGTGGCATTTTATGAAAGATTTAATATGGGCAGTCTATTGAACAGGCGCAAAATGGCATCTGTGGTATTTTTATATAAAATTTTGAGCAATATAGTAAAATGCAAGGACTTATTAGGAATGATAAGTTTCCATATCCCTATAGTAAGTACGCGGCAACAACACCTCTTACATATGAAAAATTATCGCACTAATCTATATAGAGCCTCCCCACTTTTTCAAATGGTTACACCGAAATTGAGTCACGGTTGGATCTTCTCTCTTCTTTCTTATGTATAATTTACCTACTTGTTTTTTATCTGTTGCTTTTATTGTTTTAATATACTCATCATTTTAACATACTATTTTGATACATTGGTTATTTTTATGCGCCTTTTGTTTCTGTAATTGCTTTATTTTTTGTACTATTTTGTTTCTTCTCTTATCCTGTAACTGGGTAACTTGCTCGTTGGATATTGTACTGATAAATAAATAAAATAAATAAATAAATAACCTTCTACTATACTATATTACTAAGACGACTGTAGTAATTTCCGCGTGGAATTTTATTGCAAACATTATAGCATTTCTAGCGTTACTGCTACCTCATTTGGAAATTTTAAATCCAACATAAAATAAAGGCAAGCAATACGTCTGTCTCTCTGAGACATTATTACATGCTACGACATTGGTTTTTCCTGTGTATGTCTTTGAGAGTAACATATACGCAAATGTAACTCCTCACCTCACTCTATCGTTACAATGTAATATGGTGCAAACAATTTTATTGAACGTTATTACATCTTGTTTGTAAATTCACAATACATTATGTAATTTACAAACGATACACTTGTGAATATGAGCTTTCTCGGAGTATACACGCGTTTTAATGCGCATGAAAGGCAATTTTACAACATCGCTACGTATTTTTAATAAAATTATGTCAGGTTTCGGCATAAAAGATGTAAAGTCTACTAGATTGTATGTATTTAGTATTTTTTTACAGTAACATATGGTGTGAACAACGTGTTAATTTACTATCATTTCTGTCAATGTACTTCTACAGGGTTAACTATAACTATGTACAACAATTTCAACCACGTGCTCAGGGAGACCTAAAAGACAATAAAAAATTTATTTCGAAATACTACTACTACTCTGTTTAATGGGGCAAAACCCTCTTTCCCGCGGAAAATTGGCGCCTATGACAATCATCGTCCGAGATGGCTTAGAAATGTCAACTACCTACCTGTCGTTTTTTACAGCATTGTCAAATGTAGAAAAGACAAAAATAAACATTTTTATCAATAACAATTTTTATTAATAATAGTACCTGATAAATAGCAGTTAATCCAGTTAGCTGAAGTATTTTGCATTCGTTTTTCGTTTCATCGTTGCACACTGTCAAAACTTTTCACTCATTACACGTCCACTAACAGATACTTGTGGCGTATACTTAACCTCGAGGCTGACAGAAGGCCAGAGTCGATGATAAATAAGGATTTAATATAGTTTAGAATTTTTTTTCTCGTTTTATAAATAAGTTTGAAATATTCTGTTGGTTGATTCCGTTAATTCTTATATTTCTCTATCCCCTCTGAAAATATTTGTACTTAGTCATAGTTAACCTTGTATATATGTTACACAAAATACGCGAATTCGGATAATATTATAAAAAAAATTCTGAGCTGAGAAAAATTCCCTTACTCGAAATTTTACGTTTAAACGACTTTTGACTAATGCAAAATATGGAATTCTGGGTATTATAAATTGTTTTTAAATGACCATTTTCCGAGATTCTATTAGCCACTTAACAACTGTATAGTGTATAAGGTTTTTCGCACAATCGCATTTATCAAATAAAATAATGAAAAAAATTATATTGATTGCTGAAATGGCGTGACCTATCTAGCGTGTGAATTTATTTTGTTGGAAACCAAAAAACAATTTGAAGTTTGAACAATTTTTTGTTTTGTTGTCAAAACTGTGTTTATAATGGCTGATAAAGACGATTCAGAGGTAGATTCGGACATTGAAGAATCGTATAAAATAGATTGTGAGTCATTAATTCCCACATAATCAAGGGTTAGGTATGAAAAAGTCTATGATGCCTTCAGGAAATGGTTCAATGAGAAGAAAGCAGAGATATCTGAAAAAACTTTGCTGGCTTATTTTGTTCAGAGAAATTTAAGATTGAAGTCTTCGGGAAGCTTATGGGCAGGGTACTCTATGCTTAAAAGTACGATCAACTTAAAGTAAGTTAGTAGCATTTCTAAAGAAGACAAATATTGAACATCATGCGAACAAATCAAAGGTATTTACAACAGAAGAGATGAACAAATTACCAATCATTGGCCTTGTCACAATCACTGACAAGGCCAATGAAAAAGTACCTTTTTTGAAAATTTTACGAAAATATACAGGCTTAAGACCTAAGGAGACTAACTCTCGTCGATTTTTCTACTCAGTTTGTCAGGGAAACTGTGTAAATCAACTTGTGGGCATAAATACATTGGGACAAATACCACAAAAAATTCCCGAATATTTAAAACTGCAGGATCCTATACTGGACATGCTTGTAGAAAGACGTCGGCGACTAGTGATAACATTAATGTATTATTTGACCAACAGAAAATGTAATTTTAGGACTTCTGGTGTCGCTGAAGGATATATTGCAGAGTCTTTAATAAAGAAAATAGAGTTTGCTGATAAGATTTTACATACCAACAGCGGCAGTGACAATGAATTTAACTCCATTCCAGTGTTTGAAGACAGAACTACTGAAGTTTATTTTAATCCTAACATATCTAACTCAATAAGTAATACAGAAAATTAAATTACTGTAAAAGCAATAGATAAAAAAAAACGAGGGAAAAACTATTACGTTTAAGAATTGTACAAATTGTACCTTTAATTTTTACAATAAATGAGCCCAGCATTTGTTGGTAAAAAGAATGGCTGATTTTTACTTACCACACTAATGCTGTTATGAATTCAAACAACACTATTATTTTTTTATTTCTGTGGAAACAAGCCACAGTGTTGCATATTCATCTTACAGAATGTGTCAACAATAACACTAAGTGCATATTTCAGAACAATTATGCGAAAAAGTATGCAACTAGTTGCGATTTCAGAAAATGTGATGACAATAAGGCATAACGCTACTTTTAATTTGTTCATTGATGCAACTTTCAAGAAAATGTATAGAATTAATTCTGGTCATTTCAAAATGCGCTTAAAAATTTCCATGAATTTACTGCAACACTATTTACATACCGAATTATCATTGCAGAAGCCCAGCGTGAGTTATAATAACTCACTATAAAAACTCACGCTATTTCTTTATTGATACTATTAATTGCTCAAAAGCAGGTGAATAATTAATATATAAATTAATAAGAGTAGATAATATATATTTTCTAAATCATGCGACAATTTGTATGACATTTGTTGCACTCGACAATTCGAAACCCAGAACTGCTCTGTATTTTGTAATAGGCAGTAACCATTTAAATGTGTAATTTTGGGTATGGAAATTTGTTGAAGGTCAGAACTAGTTTTGCATACTTTTTTCGTACATTGTCCGAGTTCCAGTATTGTGTGCAACATATACATGTTTGCAAACGAACCATTAAGCTTTAAAAAGTTCAAATTGCACAAAAGGGGGGTATCTGAAGTTATTTCATGACACGACCTCTACAAAATCTAAAACTTTGAAATTATCTCAATGTTTGTTTTGCTGAACACTCTGCATGTAAATTGGAATCACGCTTGTTTGAAGTTGTGGTGTTATTTTTAATTTAGCGCTGAGTTTTTTATTAATAGAAAGGACGCCATCTGTCGGGTCGCATATTTTCCGGGTTGTAATAGTCAATTTCCGCGCTAATCGCTGCGTCCGGAGTAATCCGTTTAGAGGACCGCGTATAGGGTTATTGTATAAATTTGGACGCGTGCTTGTGAGAGCAATCATGTTCGCCGAATTGATGTTGACTACAGCGAAACAATTCTCCACTTTTCATCAAATACGCGAACAACTTTTTGCTTTTCGCTCGTAATGGCGGCGCTGTGCAATAAAGCCCGTGCAAGCATGTAATAACCTAGACTAGAATGTCTCTTAACGTGGTAATGTGAAGATGGATTAAAGCATGTGTTGCTAAAATATATAGCGCAGCGTAAAAGTAATGCCACTATCGTCATTTGAAAAAGGTAATGGTGTGTTTCATAAAAATTTCGATATGCTCGATACTATCCAACTATAGGTAGTTGTATTCACGCAATGTGTTTGTTCTATTTTTTAATTAGAATAAAAAAATATAATTCTAAGGCCATAGAAATGCGTACTAACTATTAAAGGATTAACAGTTAGTGTACATTTACTTCCTACTCTTTTAATTTGAACATAACCAATGGTTGAATCCCCATAACTCTTTCTGGCAGAACTAAAATGTAATTCTTGAAGTAAATAAAAGATGCAAATAAAGCAGCCTAATGTTATAAATAAAAAAATACCTAGCCTAACGATGTGAGAGTTACACAATAACATTGTTATTATAGACAAACTTGAAAATAATAAAATAGGCAATACTAATATAATTTACTTTTTAGTATAATTTAGATAAATAAACATTAATTTTTTATTAACTCAACCATGTCATATTAGTGTTATTTACTACCTTGCACAGAGAAATTTTTGGAAACGGCACAAATGTATGTGATATAAGGCATTCATTTTTCTGTTCCCTTTAAAATTATAAGAAAAACGAATCTTTTTTTGAGGATCAATTATTATATTTCAAAGAAAATTAGTTAACTGCTCAGTCGAGAAAAGTGATTATTCTACAGGTATTATAAATTATAACATTGATTAAAGATCTAATAAACCGGTGATTTTCTCTTATGAGTGGTGCATTGACAATCCGATCGAATAGCGCCTCTTTTGTGTTCAATTTTGTTGCGTATACTAAATTTAAACCATCCATAAAGGTAGTAATCAAGTTGATTCAAATCTGGTGACCTCAGTGGTCAATTTTGGAAACCACCTCGGCCAATCCTTCGTTGTGGAAAGCGATTGTTAAGATGATTGATCACAACCCGACTAAAATGGACAGAGGCACCATTATGCTGAAAGCACATGTTTTGCCTAATATCCAATGAAACATCGTCTAGTTGATCTGTCAAATTATTTTCTAAAAATTCTACATGTCTAGCTCCAGCAAGACGACCATCTAGCACAACTGGGCCAAGTAATTGATTATTAATCATACTACACCACATGTTCATGATGAAGCGATGCTTAAAGTTACTTTTCACCATGGCATGCGGATTTTCATCTGACCAACGATGTTCATTGTGACAGTATAGTTTGCGTTTGTCCAACTGCAAAAATGCAACCGCAAATCATTATCACCAACCTGAAGATTCTGGACGAGCTAAATGTGGAAAGGTTTTAAACCATTTTTGTGAATGACTTCCCATGCCGTAGTTTCATTAATATATATACCGGGTGTTCCCTCTAAGACTTTCAGTGCGAATATCTCAGAAACCATCATAGCCAGTGCGACGAAATTTGGTATACAGACACTAGATGGCGCGTAGAATCTGATGATAAATCGATTTAATTTTGATTTTTTGGTTGTCAGCCCTGCTAAAACTTATGTTTAAATTGAAATATACTTAATTATGAACACATTCGGATAAATAAACATTCAAAAATTTCAAAATTTAACATAAAAACGCCTCCAAAAAGTACCCAAATTTCATTGTTTTGTCATGTAAAATGTGTATAGCCTTGAGCCAGACTTACACAGAAGAAACTAACATCGGTGAACGTCAAAACTTTGAATTGTCAAATATTAATGGCATGAAGTATTTTATTTTACATAAATAACGCTAAATAATGGATTTAATGCAATTTACGTATGCACAATGGTGTTATTGAGACTTGTCGATACCAAATTTCGTCGCACTGGCTATGATGGTTTCTGAGATATTCGCACTGAAAGTCTTAGAGGGAACACCCGGTATATCTGTTGAATATCCGTTTTACTGTGGAATTTAGAAATTTCTTAGAAAATATATTCCGAAATAATAATCAGTATTTTTTGGAGTGAAGAGAAATGTCCCAACAAACATTTAAAGTTAAAATTACGTTAACTTGACCTCTGAATTGGTCAAAAACTTTTCATGACCAATTCCACATAAGGAAAGTTTGCCTATATTCGTTGGCCTTTTTCCTTATGTGGGGAAAAAAACTAAAGTAATATGGAAGTTAATAATTGGTCGGCAAGGATTTTATTCCAATAAGATAATTGGACCTAAAAGAAATACGGACCAATTTTATGTTAAAATTTCAGCACATTATTACCAAAATATACCCTAATTATGCCCTTTATATGACCTAATCTTGCTAGAGAGAGACAACATTATATGTTTGCATTTTAATAGCGAACAGGGATAGGAAGAGAAAGAAAGAATATAAGTCAGGCTACAGCTATAAGTAGTTTAGGAGTTAGTATATGAGTATTTATATATATTTAGATTTTAATATAATATAAAGTCTGTATTTTTGGTTTCTGTTCAACAAATTGTACAACCCAGGAAATTTTTTCGTATAATGTGATGACCAAACTTTCATAAAAATAACGCGCCTTATAAATATACATTTTTACTATTACTTCTTAATAATATTATTATCCTGAAAAATAACCTAAAACAAAAACTGGATGTATCTCGTGATAAAATGTGTTTAATAAGTTTTCGTCATAAATATATTAAATAATATTATTTGTATTAACGTAATTTTAATGAGTAATCAATTAGAAATAATAAACAAAACATCTAGCATTTGTTACAACATGGCCGCTCAAATAAAATCAACTTTGAAGTCAATTTGTCAGAAGTTTAACCTATAGGGCAGATTGCCTATACCAATGTTGACGTCACAGCAAAATATTAACTTTGTGGTTGAAATTTCCTCCAACTAAAGACATTTTATGGTAATTTATTACCAACTAAATTATTACTAGATACCTACATATAAAATTCTACTCTTGGATTTATTTGTGATTGAAAATTCAAATTAAAGCCAATAATATTATGCGTGTGTAATAACAAAAACAAAATAAATATTTCGGAACGAAATTCAATTCAAATTTCAATTCACATGCACTACTGAATTCGTTTGACACGATAATAGTGTTATCATATGGAATACTTACGATGTGTTTATCGATATATTACCATTAGCTTGATTTATATAGTCTGCAGCATTGGCTTCGATTTTGGTAGGCGAAATATGAACCCAATAATTATTTTTTACAACTCTGAAATTTTGTGTGGTAAGCCGCCTGTTGGGCTTTATCTTTTAATTTACTCGTACGACAGAAGTAGGTTTTTATTGCAGATCATCAAAAAACAAAACAACTTCAACACCCTATTGCATGAAAATATCTATCTGAATACATATAACAAGAAGCTTGCTCCCTAAAAGATCCTTTTAAGAAACATTTACGTCGAAGTATTATTAATAAGTAAATTTATACCATAATATAGAACAATATTTCTATTAGGTTAATTGAAATGATCAAATATTTCTTAGAAGTTATCAACAAAGTTGAATATATTTTATATTGTAATAAAAATAGAACTTATTAAATTGAAGGATTTAATATGGCAAAAATAACTAGTTATTACCTTATTCTTAACCACTATAGTTGAAGACAAAATAAGTTTTACAATTTTGTAATAAATATGTAAATATTTGCCTATTATAATTACTTAAAAAATCCCTGGAGATTGAAGACAGATTTCAAGGCGAAATTAAGTAAATTATAACTTCGTTTTACACGTTATTGGAATGTTAGCATTTGAAAACACAGAAAAGGTAAACAATATGTAATTTCGAACTGTATAAATTGACATATATTTCATTTTACTTGGAAGTCATTATATTACTCTTAATTAACAAATTTCTGACTAAAATTTTGGTATTATAAGATTTTGTAACATTGAAGACAATTTTTATGGCGAAATGTAGTAAATCTCGATCAATTTAGGTTCATTTTTCTTGTGCAGTAGTCTATTATGCTTAAATGTTAGTTGGGGTTATTAAACGACGTAATAAATGTATTGATGTACATAGTAAACATTTCGAGTATCTGCTTAAAAATGAATTTCTAATTATTTACTAAATTAATTAACTAAATCAAATATGGCTAATATCTTAACACCTTTTTCATAGCTTATCTTAATAATTATTACATCCTACTAGACTCTAACTGAAAATGCGATTTTCTCGTAAAAGGTTGACTTTACAGTCATAAATGAGATAGTCATTATGGCTTTTTTAATGATAATACTGCTGGGATTACAACGAGTCCGTTATTCGCACATCTTGATCCACAAAAATATTTGGAATGATTATTGACATGAAAAACCGCACACAGTACCTTCTAGAAGAGAACCCAATTTTGAAGCGAATATCTCGAAAACAGAAATATTTCCTACTAAAAGACAAAATTTTGACACCCTGTAAGTCAGCAAACTTGAACTTTTGGACTGAGGTAAGTTGGGTTGGACCGCTATATTTTGAGACTAAGAATGCAAACCTGAAATTAGAACCATTCTTTACTGGACATCCTGTATAATAATATAGAGTGAACATTCAGTGAATTGCAGTAATTAACACCTGTTATATTTTCTGATTTTTATTAAGAAAATATGTATTTGTAGATACAGAATATACTTTAATGTTAACACTAGATTAGACATCTTGACTGTCTCTGTTCTTAAAGAAGACACTCTACTTGTCTAGACTGGCGCACGCTATCACTCACTGCACAGGGGTGCGCAAAATCGTCCAAACGACACCTGAAGGCGTTAAAGTGACATTTATCGTTCGAAATATGTTACTATAAAATGTAATTTAATGTATGTATTATACATTTTTTTCTTAAATTATAAACCTTTTTTAAATTGTACTGAAATTATATATAGTAATGATTTTCTTTGAATTAAAATATGGAGAAGGTACGTAAGTTAAGAATATATTGTCTTTTTGACTCAAGTATCCCCATAAATATAAATGGAGTTAAGATAAGGAGATCCTTGTGGCCACCATATAGGACATAATAAGTCAGTCAAAGACTGGCTAAATAGGCATTTTAATAATAAATAATCATGTTTTCATAAATTTTATTCAGAAATGACAAAAGTGACCTTTACCCTCAATCAAGCTATTTTCAAATAATGGGCTAGATAACATAAAAAACCGTGAATTGTACCTTATCACTGTGTTCCAAATACCGTGAAAAATACTTAGTAATGTACATCAATTCAAGTGTCACTAGCTTTTTTAAAATAGTTCTGCGAGATGTGATAATGTTTATAATATCGTAAACAATTTTCTCAAATTCGGATTTTATGTTAAAAACATAACAGGTAAAAATGATACTTCTCTTTCTTATTTTAAATGACTTGTTGGCCTGGAAACTATTATACAGCCTCGAGAAAACTTGTATAATTGACACAGAGATTTTCTTTCTATTTACTCAGATTTCTTTTAGACTGTTTCAACAAAGAATTATGAAATTCATTGAAAATTTACGTATAAAAAGGGCGCCCTTAATACTTTTTTTATTTAATGTTGTCAAGGATTTCAATAAATTTGAACTCTCGAACTATTACTATTAAGAATGTTTTCTTAAAAATGGACATTCAAATATTAAATTAAATTGAGTGTCGTCAAAAAATAGATATAAAATAAAAATGTATTTATTATGTGTAAGTATAGCTTAAAATTATACCTACGAATTCTTACCTTCTACCTCTTAATGACAAGGTAATATTTCTTATGCTAGGAATGTGTTTTTTCCTCGTAAAATAGACATTAGATTCAATCAACAAATGATTCATATCCATTACTGTAATGGAACTCATGACACTTAGGACCCTTGACCTTATTTTTTATATATCATTATATGTCTAAAAGGAGACTAAGTCATTTGTAAGACGTTCCTACCCAATTACTTGAATTACTTGCTTTTTTTATTTGGGATGAATACACTGCTCTTCTTACCTCACCGTCTGCGAACTAGAGGAGCTTGTTTTAAAATTCACTTATAAGACATTTGTCAGGGAGGATTATCCGCGAAATCCTCAAAGTACAATAGATGGTGCGGTTTATTTTGAAAATAAGAGAAATAAAGTTACACGTTGCACGGGAAAGTTTAAGAAGGAAAATAAAGTTTGATTCCGATGGTTTTGTAGACTTTGCAGTATTACAGTTAAATCTAATTCATTTATACTGCGAATATATTTAAACAAGTTCATTCCATTGAATTAGCAGTGCTTTTGAACAAAAACTAAATTTTGTTCATTTCTCATGCCTAATTATATACTGTTGATGTAACGAATTAGATATGTTAATATAAAATATAGCAAGAAGATATTCGATAAAGTTTCCCTTCTGCCAATGCACTTCTTCCTATCTATCAATTCATTATCGATGGTTACTGTCGATCCTTTGCATTAGTTTGAGTGTCGTACACATGTCTATTGATTTCTTATATTCCATTTCTACAAAAGCAATAGACAGACATGAACTTCCGATCATTATAGTTATTAATTAAATTAGTCCAGTTGTACGTAATTTTATTAATATGCCATGCCATGCTGAGATACTCAATAAATAAATTATTTTCAACGTTATCATGCTTCTATTCGCAAATAATTTTTATTTCTCAGCATATAGCAGGCACGAAGGTTTGTACAAACAGAATTTATAAAAATGACAAACAGTTAAAGTCTTTCACAGCTTGGACTTTTATTTGGATTACTATGGTTATGCGGGATATACAGGGTGTAACATTGACCCCCCCCCCCGTTTTGGAGGGGGGGGGGGTAGTCCGTGTTCCCTAGATTGCTAATCTGAAATTAGTTTTTTTTTAATCAAATAAATAGCCGAGTTATAATTAATTTTTTAAACTGCACCCAAATTGCTATACACGCCGCCCCTGTACAGCGTCCGAGTTTCACTGCAGAACCATGTCTACGGAGTACGGTGCTGCCAGTTAGTTGTTACCAGTCTAGACGTCGGAACTTGTCCCGTCATTTCAGGGTCGTATTGCAAGCAGCGCGGCGCGACCGAAGCTGATATTTTATAATGAATTCAGTACATACGTAGCTTTGACGGTCTGCACTACGTGTTATTTATTTACATTACGTTCACGAGTACAAGTTAACGGATACCGTGCAGAAAAATGGATTGACAATTTGCCAGTTAGTATTTAATGGAACAATGTACTCTATGTAATATTTTACTTGACTGCAAACGAAAATCAATCGTAAAAGCCAGTATTCGCCAGTATTTATGGTTAAGTGTTGACAAAACAACTACTGCTTGGTGCCACGTTATAACAGGTGCATTGGTAGAAAATTTTGCCACAAGATCTCGTCTGTTCGCATCAAAAGTACTAGAACACGCAAATGCAGAAGCTATAACAAAAATAGTGACATAGTTTGACATAATTGTGAGGCCGTGAAATGTGAAAGCGAGGATTTTTTTAGTGAGGTAATGTGAATGCAGAAGACAATAGTCTGGATATGCAAAACTACAGCTCCAATTTATTGTGATGAGATATCGGCGATGCGAGTCACTAGAAATAACAACACCAATTCAATGTAAATAGGTACCTATGTTTAACATATTTTTGCATGTATACACCTCGGTCTGATGTTAAGTAACGAAGATACAAAAAACAAAAAAGCAAAAACTGCATGAATTATCTTTTAAATATGCTTTTTTATAACATTGCGACTCATCAGTCACTATACTTTTCTGTCAGTCCTAAAACCATTTTCGAGTGTTGTAAAAGTACGTAAAAAATACAATTTTTTACTGATCTATTAACTAATTATTATTATTAAATGATAATATTGGTAGGTGGATTTTAATACGTTACCTACTAATTATTGCCAGTAAAACTTAATGTTTTAAAATAATTGTTGCTGTTTTATAAAATGTACGTAATTAAAAATTAGCAAATTATTAGTTTGATAGCTTTAAAATGTAGGATTTGATATTATTTTTAAGGGTTTTATCAATGTCCCTTCAATAACCGTGACATTGACCTAGTTTAGGTATAAAATAAAAATATCGCATAAAAGCTGCACACAATACATGAAACCAGACTATAGGTCGTTTTATATAAAAAATATACAGATATGAGAGAAAGTAAGTTATCTGCGTGATTTTTTTACTGAAAGCGAATTAGAATTTGTTTAATGCAGGGTTGTATTTTGCCAAGTTTAATTTCGTAATAATTTAAAGTGGTATTTTTTGTGGAATGTGTTATTCTGTGCAAGTCTATAATAACCTTATAAAGATCAGTTTCATTACCAAGTGTGTGTGGTATTATGAAAAAAATATGTATACAAATTAAGAAAGAGCTAATATGAGAGCTTAATATGTCTAAAGCTTCGTTTTTTTTTATAAAAATTAGACAGCGGCTGCAAGAAAACGATATACGTACCGCATAAGAAAATGTCTGTAAGATTAGTTCAACATTTAAAAGATTATGGGAGTTATGAACGCCAATACTCTAATGTTGAGCAAAAACAAACTCGGAAAGTAATAATCTTGAACCAAATATTTTAAATGCCGTAGAAGAAGACTTTAAGTAGTAAAAAGTATTAAGTATTATTTATTTATTATTGAGTTTTCTGTTAGTTGACTGGTTTCTGTTTTATGGTGTGTTATCTGTAAAAGAATACACTTTTTATTTTTTGTTTATATGGAATAATAAAGTGAACACCCACTACAAACAAATGTGTCAAAAAGTAGTGCCTCATGAGTGGCGTGGGCCTTTTGCTTTCTAAAAGAACTTTTTTTCCATCTTCCACTTCAATAATTAAATATGGCAACAATGCTGGTGACGCTCTAACTAGATATGCTCAACGCTTGTCTGTCCAGTGGCGTACTATGAAAATTGCGAAAAAAGGCAACAAAAAAAAATTGTTTTTGTGACAGAATTTAAGAAAACAAACTTATGATGTGCTTGTAAAGGTCACGGGTACCCCCCCTCCAAACCGGACCCCCTTCAAAGTTACACCCTGTATCTTGGTCACTGCCAGTAGAAAGATTAAGGTGCACATCCCTAGTCATAACTAGTATTCATTGACCTGCCCTTGTTGTCCTCAAGCTAGTCATGTAGCAAAACCACCGTTACTCGAGGAACTATTCCGACTGTAACAGCTGTAGTACCAACAATAGGAATTAAAATCAGTATATGGACAGGCTCAGGAGTACTGTAGGATCCCCCATAGAGCCTATGATATTCTGGCAGCAGCCAGTTATCCAAGTCATGACAAAAACGATAAAAAATCATATTAAATTATGTAATCAAATAATAATAATTAATAATTTCACATAACTGGTATTTCACTAAATGCTCCTTAAGATCTTCCCATTCAACATATATAGTTGTTTATAGTTTTTAATTTTGTTTTTAAGCTGAAACAGTATATCCATACCACATTTACATACATCACAATTGACACAACATAAACACATCACTTTGTGTAGACATTTCGAAAAAGTATTGTTATTAGATATACATATAGAAACAAGCTCATATAACCAACGCCATTGTTTTCATAATAAAAAATGCAGATATGTACATGTCACATGTAATTTAGAAAATCACCAAATGTATTTTGACAAGGAAAACAGAAGATGTTTTAAACTGATTTAATGTGTTTGTCTTGTGTCATCCGTATTTTATATCAACCCATTTGAAATGTGTTTTCTCAGTTTTTGGCTCGGAGAGTAACATATGTAATGTTCCGAATTATAACAACGAAATTTCGGGAATTCATAATGAAATAAAAAATAATAGCAATTTGCTACAAAAATTGCAAAACTCCACCGTTTCTGGAACATATTTGAATATTTTTTAAGCAAATGAAAAAACAAAGTGAAACAATTTAGAGTCAACACAAACCAGTAGCGTATGTGTGAGGTATGCTAACTGGTTCTATTCAAATATACAGGATGATCCAGTCATACTGTTATTAATTTTAAACACGTATTCGAAAGGCCTAATAAAGACAAAAAAATCGAAAAAAAAATTAATCGACATTTCAAAAGATAAATAAATCACCCCATACAAATTTTCTAATGAAGCTATACAGGGTGTCCCAGTGTGAGCGTACAAAAATGTACCAGGGAGTAGGCCAGACGAAAATAAGTATAAAATTCTTATAAAAAAAGTTCTCTGATGCACGCCTAACGAGTTAAGGGTGTTATTTTGAAAAAAAAAACAACCGTTGACTTACAAATGATTTACAACTCCTTGGTAAAACGGTGCCCAGCATACATTGAAGTAAATGGACAGCATTTCGAACATTTATTGAAATAATTATTGTTAATCTTGTTATTTTGCTAACATAATTTCATTTCATGTTAAGTAAATTATTTTAATTTTATCTTTAGTTCATTTTACTTACTCTTAGATGACAACAAATAAAATCTTTGTATTTTTCTGCATAAATTAATACAGTCGGTACTTTGGACTCAATTTACTTCAAAATGGTTGATTTTAAAGCTGTGTAACAAGAACACCTTTTTTGTTCAGAATTAGTCACTGATTAAGGAGAACTTAGTCAATTCACGTAAAAGTAGGATATGCAAGAGTTATGAAGACAAAATCATAAGGAATAGTAGGTCTAGGCCACCACTAGTGTCAGATAACAAACACCATGTAATTTTATTGACTTTTAATTGATATACACGTCACCCAAAAATTATCTAAATCTGCAAAACGGTTTTAAAGTTATTGCGGAAAATTGTTTTTTTTTTCAAAATAACACCCTGTAACTCTCTAGAAGTGCATCAGATAAATTTTTTTATAAGAATTTTATCCTTATTTTGGTCTGGTCCCTTGGTAAATTTTTGTACGCTCACACTGGAACATCCTGTATAGAAGTCCAGCAGTGTTGCCACTCAGGACCACATACAAATAATAAGAGCATGTTTGGTACTGAAATTATAGATTTATTTACTAATGCCAAACTTCTTGCTTGCTAAAATGTATGCATTTTGTATATTCTTTGAGGTACCTTTAAAAATTGTTCCATTTTTAAGGTATTCAGCGTTTATGTTATGACGTAAGATTCATTCATAATGCCCTTGTACTGCAAGTTCAAAAGTTTTTCGTTATGTTCTTGAATACAGAATTAATTTGAGTTCGTACGTTGATATTCCCAAATGATGCAAATCGCATTTGATTATGAATATGAATTATAATCAAATCCATTACTCATGACCAATAGGTACCGAATAACCAAGACGCATACAGAAAGCACAGAAGCAAATGTCTATTAAAATGTCTTATACATTTTTCCACGGCTTTGTTCAGTAGAAGACAACCGCGGTCTTTCACTACTTCAGTTTGAATTGCATTTTTATTTAGGCAAATATTAAATTTTATTAATAGTATATATTATTTTATTAATAATATATATAACTACACTGGTGACACAAACACACGAAATTCACGAACCTCTACCAACCGAAAATAATGATAGATAAAGACGGGAGAGAAGTTGGGCCGCGTGCATCTGTTACAGATGCAGTCGACGGCGGGCTCGGCTCCATAGGACAACGGACCCGAACGATGTTCGACTTATTCCGCCGGTAACGTATTAAACGGAAATTTAGCAGTGCCGAGTGTGTCAATTGCTCCATCTGATGTCGGTGCTGATTACTGCGGTTGGCATTTATTATAAAATGCTCATGATTTCCTATTGATTACACCGGGTATTTATAAAAATGCAAATTTAATTATTGTTTCTTTCTGTTATTATTTAGCGGTTCTGCGGTTCTATAGCTCTGTAGTGCTTGTCATTGAGTAGACATTAAAAACAATGTTGCTGACCTAAATATGGTAGGTCAAGACTCGGATTGCCGGATTGTTTTTGCTGACAGTACGAGGGTTTTCTATTACTATCTGTAGTTAAATACTAAAAACGTTTCAGCCTCTCTTAATAATTTAACTAAATTAGTATTAGATTTTTCACTATTTATGTAATGAAATATGAATGTTTTATTTCGATCCGTTGGAGTTTTGTAATTTCAGTATTAAATATTTTTTATGTTGAAACATAATATGTTAATTACTTACTGTTAAAAAATGATTTATAGAAGTAACTAGGTGACCCGGCAAACGTTGTTTTGCCATATGAATTATATCTAATGAATATTTTGGTAGTCGGCTTCGTTCTTCGTGATGTTTACTGGTTGAGAAGTGACACCGACAGACGCCTGGCCAGGATAACTGATCTAGTGATAATCAATCAGTGATCGACCAGAGTTAAAATGGCTATTAAAAAATAGGGGTTTGTGATATAAGGGTGAAAATTAAGGATTGTACGTATTTTTGAATGCCACATCATAAAATAATAAAAATAAAAATTTTTGTCCAAAACATGTAAAAAATGTTTGGGGTGGACTACCCTTTCATAAAAATCGGTTAAGCCGTTTCCGTGGAGTATGGCGTCTAACACTATGACACGAGAATTTTATATACAGTGTGTCTACGAATGGAGTTAACAAGAGGGGAAAGTCTTTTGTTTTTTACTTTATCGAAAAATGTCACTCTTTATAAAAAGTTCTGCTTCTCGAAGAAATGAGACTGCCATAGAAACGTCTTAGATCATATATACAAGGTGATCATAAATTAAAAAAAAAACACGAAAATTCTCTAGAGAGAAGTATCATTATTTATTATTTTACGCAAAATGTTGATAAAACAAATCTGTTTATAACTTCAAATAGTCATAATACAAATTTTAAAATTAAAATTTTAATTTTAACTTTTACTCTACATAGCTACCTCCCACCTCAACACATTTTTCCACTAACTTAATAAATTTTTCGTACATTTTACGAACAGTTTGCGGCTCACTCAGCTCATTTATTGCTTCCTGTACGCGCTCTTTAAATACTTCTCTATCATGTGGTACATTATTTGAATAAATCTGTTTTAGGACACACCAAAGGAAAAAGTCAAGGGGTGTGTAAAATGTGCAAATAGACATGTTGATTTAATTTTTTTTCTATAAAATAAGGTCCAATTATACGATCAAAAAAAATTTCACGCCATACAACTTTTTTGTAGTGTTGACTTTTTACAAGTGTAAAGTTCTTTTTTTCAAGATAGCTGATTTATTAAACGTCAATAATGTTTCAGCGACGTCTTAGAACTGTTAGTATTTTGATTTTGTGGTGGTATTCTAAAAAATGTTAACTAAAGAAGAACGTGTTTATTTAGTAAAATGCTACGGAATAGGAAATGTATCTTATCAATTTGCAATTGAACTTTTCCATGAAAAATTTCCCAATCCGGTTGTCTCTAAGGAAGGATTGCGAAAATTAATTAAAAAATTCACTGAAACTGGCTCAATAATTAACGTGAAGAATAAGAAAAAAGCATATGCTGAAAATGATACAGCAACATTATTAGCAGTCGCGTCAGTTGTAGATGATCCTAAATTATCTTTGAGAAAGCGAGCACAGAGACTGCATGTAAGCAAAAGTTTATTACTAAAACTTTTTAAAGATATAAAACTTTATGCATTCAAGCCAATGCTGCTGCATACACTTGAACCTGGAGATGAAAAAAGACGTCGCAAATTACCTTGAAAACAAAACATTTCACAGATTTATTTTTTTTACCAACGAATCTACATTTTGCACAAATGGGTACGTCTCTAGCCAAAACAGTCGTCACTGGGCTTTCGATAACTCTGACTATGTAATTAAACGAAGAAGTCAACGCTACAAGAAAGTTAATGTATGGTGTGGAATTTTTTTGATCGTATAGTTGGACCTTATTTTATAGCCGAGAATTTAAATAAACATGTGTATTGGAAACATTTTGGAAACATTTGTTTTACCATTTTTAAATACATTAAAGCCAGAAGTACGTAATAACCTGTTTTGGCAACAGGATGGATGTCCTGCTCATTCTACAGCCTTGCTCAGACAATGGTTAGCAGATCATTTTGGTGAAAGGTGGATAGGAAGATCACCTGACCTTACACCTTTATATGTTTTTCTTTGGGGTGCCGTAAAGCAAAAGGTTTATTCTAATGATCTTCCACATGATAGAGAAGTATTAAAAGAGCGCATACGGGAAGCAATAAATGAGTTGAATGAGCCACAAACTATTCATAAAGTGTACGAAAAAAAATTAGCGGAAAAATGTGTTGAAGTGGGAGGTAGTTATGTAGAATTGAAATTTTGATTTTAGAATTTGTAATAGAACTGTATTTGAGGTTATAAACAGATTTGTTTTATAGAAATTTTGTGTAAAATAATAAATAATGGTATCTCTCTTTTGAATTTTTCGTGTTTTTTTTTTAATTTATGAGTAAGACGTTTCTATGGGTATCTCATTATTTTGAGGAGCAGAACTTTTTATAAAGAGTGGCATTTTTCGATAAAGTCAAAAACAAAAGACTCCGTGGACACACTGTATATAGAAGATTACATATTACAATAAGTAGGCAGGTATTAAAGTAAAATATTTAAATTTGGCAACATCGCGTCAGGCCGACACCGAGTTAAATTACCGCCAGCGGTGAGTGACAGTCTGAAAAGGGGGTTTAAATAATGGTTTGATAATATTTATTTTCGGTGCAAATATGCATTTAATTTTTTTTTAAATCGCGTATTCGTATTATATTTATTTTTCCTTATCTTCTCTTAAAATTAATGACATTATAACTGAATCATCCTATATAATAAAATGTATTTTCAATTTCCAAATTTGATATTTCCATTATTTCAGTTACGTGCTTTACAATAGTTGTATGTTTAGCTCTATTGCTGTGATTTCAGATAATTATTGATTTTAAATTAAATATTAATGTATTCATGTAAATAAAAGATGAAAAATATAAAATTATGGCAAAATAATGAAATTTATTATATTATTTATCATTATATTATGGTGCATCTAAACTAAAACTCATATTTTCCTGGAGAAAATGAACCATTCTGTCAGTACAGACATAAATCTTACATATGTATTGATGATTTGGAAAAAAAAGTATTAATTTAAAGCATTTCAGTGGTGTCGCAAAGTCAAACCATGGAAATTGATGAGCGGTTTTCTCACAGAGGAATTCTTTCGGGTTATATGCTTAGCAGGCGACAGGCTTCAGCTTCCATGATTGATTTCGCCGTAAGCTAAACTTGTCACCAGTTGGAGGATAACTGAAACTAAATACCAATAAGAATTACCAAGTTCGATAAATTTAGATATTTATAAAAAGTGTAGGGGATTCATATAACAGCTTGTCTTTCTTTAAGCTTTTCAACAGTCGCATATTATTTTGTTCCAAACGAAATACTTAATAATAACTACTACTACCTTAAGGTGAACATGAAACATACACGATGCTAAATCCAAATTACAACTAATTAATACATTCTACAATACAGTATGCGCCAAAAGTATGAAATAAATTCAATAAAAACGAAACAATTATTTTTTGGGAAAAATCCTCGAACAGGTCGATTTTTAGTTTAAAAAATACATATTTTAGCGTAAAATGCGATTTTCAAATGTCATTTGTTTTCGAGTAATGACGTCATCGATTTTTTTTTAAATGGCAACACCATATTTTTTCCTTGATTCTGAAAGATCGTTTAATTCTCTATCAGACAGTACTAAAATTTTGCCCTGTTACATTGGAAAGTTTTCGAGTAAATGACGATTGAATGTTAGAAAACCTAAATTTTATCCATAAAAAAGTAACAATTCTGAGGTATGTAAAATAAAATACAATTGATTAAATTTTATACTTAAATTAAATGTTCGAATTGCCATCCACCAACTTCTTGACAATGCGCAAGTCTGTGAAGAAATTCTTCTTGCACAGTATGAATGATTTCTGGGGTAACTCTGCGTATTTCGTCCCGAATGCGATTTTGAAGTTCTTCTAAATTATGTGGTTTATTAATGTACACTTTTGACTTCAAGTGTCCTCATAAAAAATAGTCAAGATGTGTAAGATCTGGCGATCTTGCAGGCCATTCTATCGATCCGCGTCTGCCGATCCACCTCCCAGGAAAACAGTTGTCCAAAAAATCTCGTACAGGGCGCGCATAGTGCGGAGGTGCACCGTCTTGCTGAAACCATATGGTATCGTCAGGAATGTCAGGGTCATTATCGTTAAGAAAAATTACTGCAAGGACTGGAACAAGGTCATTTTCTAGAAACTATAAATATCTTTGTCCTGTAAGGGTTCCTTCAAAGAAGAAAGGCCCTACTATTCTGTCTCAACTATTCGAGCCCACACATTTAATTTCTGAGGGTGTTGGGTATGTGCCTCTGCCATCCAATGAGGATTTTCCCGACTCCAATATCTGCAAGTTTGAAGGTTTACTGTACCATTCAGACAAAATGTGGCCTCATCTGAAAAAAGTATTTGTCGGTGTAAATTTCTATTTCCTTGACATAAATCCATTAGAATTTCGCAAAAGTGTAAGCGGCGATCGGGATCATCTTCATCGAGTTCCTGCACAAGTTGAATTTTGTAGGGATGATATTTTTCCTTCGTAGATACGTAGGCACTGTGCTCTGATTAGTGTCATTGTTTAATGCAACCAATCGTGAAGAATTATGAGGATTATCCACCATATTTATCAAAATGTTCTGTTTCTGATTTTCATTAATGCTTGGACGTCCAGGTTTTGGAATATTTACAACATTGCCAGTTTCTCTAAATGTAGACTCTACCTTGCTGACTGTTGATTGGCTGATAGGGCGATCTGGATATTTTTCATTAAATAAATCGCAAACTTCCTGCTGAGTTCTAGTCATATTCCCGCATCCGATAAGAATTAAAATTTCAATTCTTTGAGTAACAGTTAAATGTGCCATAATACTTTAAATTGAATAATAATTTCTATGTCGCTTACAATACTTATTAGAAAGTCGGTGTGACAATGACAGTTTGCAAAGATTTTCACCTATGTGATCCATAAAAGAACTATGGAATTCGAAAAACTAAACTTGATAACGTTTTTGCTTTATTTTAATTGATTTACGTTTTCTAACATTTAATCGTCATTTACTCGAAAACTTTCCTATGTAAGAGGGCAAAATTTTAGTACTATCTGATAGAGAATTAAACGATCTTTCAGAATCAAGGAAAAAGTATGGTGTTGCCATTTAAAAAAAATCGATGACGTCATTACTCGAAAACAAATGACATTTGAAAATCGCATTTTACGCTAAAATATGTATTTTTTAAATTAAAAATCGACCTGTTCGAGGATTTTTCCCAAAAAATAATTGTTTCGTTTTTAATGAATTTATTCCATACTTTTGGCGCATACTGTATATCTAGTAATGAAATTCTTTTTGTCGCATATAACCTAGATTTCATAGTTTCTTGCACTATTAATATAAGTATGCCTCAAATGATACCTGATTGGATAAAATTGTTGTTGTTTAGATTCTTTACTTCCCAAACAACTTCTAATGCTGCAATTTTAAGCAGTATTGTAATCTTCTCTAAAAAATGCAATTTTATGGCACTTATTAATATTAAGCAAATATCTCTGATAATTACAATAGTCATATAAACTAGTAAAATTTTATTTGAATTTTGCATTAAGACATCTAAAGATCGAACATATTTTGATAGTCATCAGCAGATAAATTATAATTCAAACAGGAAGCAATGTCATGTATAGTGATACAAAAATGGGTGGTTCCCATATGGGAATACTTTGAGGTATTTCAGAGGTTCCACTTTGACTTATATCAGTAATATAAGACTCTTGGAGTAGCGAAGCAATTCAGAATGGATATAAAAATCATCAAATTTTGTTACAAGTGTCTGGTGATATCCTCTGTTCTGAAAAAGTTTGTGTTTATTATCAGTTGTCATATACTTAATTATAAAGAAGATTATTGAGTAAAGTAAGTAAGTAAGTAAGTAAGTAAAGTAATGGGATGATATATAATCGATAAGTTCATCAACTTTTAAAGCCTGGAACTGCTCGTCTCTAAATAATTTGTTAGGAAAGCAACTAAAAATCAAAGATTTATTGAAGGTAATAAATCATAGCAAGGCTAAAATCACTATTGGTAGGTAACGTACATTTGCTCTAGCAAACAACTTGTATACAATAGAGGACAGATAAATAATTCTATTGCAGAATACTTATCATAATATGCCAAGATTACACATTTTATTAGTTATATTTTCTTTGAAAACTAGGCGGCATTTTTTTCTGACAACATGAATCTACTAAGTACATTATAGTTCAGAATCCAGAAATGTCTTTCAACATTTGTTTTGCATACCTATTTATACAAATCGCAAGATAAAGGTGTATATAATAATTGTATAATAGTTTATTTTAAAACAAAAATATAAAAACAACACTTTAAATGTAGAATGAACAACGAGTTGTGACATTAACAAATTTAAAATATGTTTTACACAACTTAACTCGTGAATATTTTGAATCATTTGACAAATTTCACGTAACGACACTGATTAAAACTTTCAGTTCTTACTGCGTTGTAAAGCAAACTCATTTATGACTAATAATTAGGATGAATCTCGGGATGAATATTAGTTATACCGTCAAATACATTTTATTATTATTATTATCAGAGACAAGGTCTATTATGCAAATATGTTGGTAAAAAATAGCTCAATTGCTAATGTTAAAACAAAACAGGCAAATAAATCAAATAAAAGGTCGGTCGATTTATACGGTTCTACTGGTATAGACAGAGAATCCATAAATAATTAAAAATCACGGCAAAGTGGTTGACAATACACTGAACAGTTAAATAATAAAAAAGAAATCCAAACAGGCCATACCCACACACGGAATAACAAACAAATTCCCTCATATAAGCGCTTAGAGTTGAATTCCACTGAAGTAATTATAACATTTGGTATTCCATAGTTATTAGGATATTTACGAATACAGTTAACTGCAAAATAATTACTAATGATTTGCCGGAAGTGAATTTTAAAATTCAATAAAATATTTTACTGACCACAAGTCATATCCTATCAGTAGTATACATGTGTAGAAAAGCAACATAGTTTACTTGGAGAGTTCTTCTCAGTGTAGAGAAGGTTACAGAATTTTATAAACATAGAAGAATGTCATCTGGACCAGCACTTTTATTAATATCAAGACGATCAAATTCTTGTTTCAACAAGTATACCTTTGTACTAAAAATATATATGTATCAATTATAATCATTACAGAAATGCCATAATATTGAATTATAAGATATTCGTTATTATACACACAAGTTAATCAAATAATTTTATATATGTTACTCTTTTCACTGTTGCTCATCCTTTTGTGGCCATAATACATGAAATTACATTTAAAAATACCTTAAATTGTGCGTATAAAATATTCGCTGGATGAAATACAGGTAGCCAATTAAGCAGTCTATTAATTGTTACCCCTGGCGAAAGGTGTGCTTATGATTCACTGGTTTCAGAGCGTGCCAAAACACTGCTAAGGTAAACCCACACACAAACACACACGGGCATGAGTAACCCGAACCTAATTCAGACGAGTTGTAGGTCATATTTTATTTAAAATTAGATGGAGGGCGATACAACAATTATTTTCGGCCAGTTTGAATTAAAAATAAATTATATGAAAATTAACAACGTTCTAGCGATATTATTAGTTTGGGAGCTGCTTAAAATTCCATGCCACGATTTTCTGGCTGATTCCGGAAGATTAGTTGTGTCACGTTTAACGCAGGTAAATATTATTTTTGGAAATATGCGTGGAATTGGGTCGTGATGGATAAAGAAACAATGTTAGACATTTTGGCCGATGCAGTTAAACTTAACAATGATAGCGGTGCTAAAAAATTTTATTGGCAAAATGGTCATGCTATAAATTAATATTGTTCACTACACTGATAAAAATTTGTCTGTAGTTTCACATAACTTTACGTTGGCAATTTGTGACCAACGTGAAGTTATTTAAAATTACATAATAATTTTGTAAATGAAATAAGTACACTGTAATATTACAGAAATAAACATGGAAAAAATTCTATATTATGTAATGTGATTTTACACCTATTATGCTAAATTTCATCGTAAATTTGCGTTACTATAATTTGTATTGACTTATACATTGTAATTTTGGTTGGAAATGTAAAATATAAATATGCAATTTTACTGAATAAATAGTTTCTTATATTTTACAAACACTTTTATAACTGACATTAAAAAATATGCATAGAGAATACTTTTTCAATAACTAATATTACTTCACATATATTACTGAATATTAATGTTTAAAAAAAATTAACAATATGTACATGTTAAAAAAATGTATATAGCAGAGTTCATCAATCAGTTCAAATATTTATATTTTGTTAAACTTGAATAGTGTAACAGAAACATATTTAAAAACGTATATTATTTTTTTAGCCATTAAGTTGAAAAGAGGGAAAAGTATTTTACTTTAAATGTCATGGAAAAAAGTCTGTTCTTGTTAAAATATACAAAAGTATAGCTTTAAGCTAGTCAATATAATATACAGGATATGTCTTACTAACAAATTGTTAGAAATACAGTAGATTTTAATATTAGAATTCAATAAATACACTATGCGAGTCACATTTTTATTTCTAAATAGTTAAGAAAGCCTTGTCAGTAGCAGAAATAACTTCTGTGAAGGAGGACTTTTTTAGTGGAATTCGTTTATCCGTCCTCTGAATATGAATTATCTATTCATCTCTGTAAAAGTATATTGTTGACCCATCATTTAAAAATGTATTGCAATGTAAGAATTTCATTCGCATTAGAAAATATGTTGCATATTGCTGAAGAGGTATATTTGCTGAAAATACTACATAATTCTTGAAACATCAGTATATATTTCTTGATATTTGCAAATATTTGTAAATATACGTATATCTATGTGAAAATAAATATTTTTAGCTCGATTTTTTTTTTAGTTACAGTAAATTTATATTTAACTTAACTACAACTAATGTTAATATCTGTTGTAAGCAATTACTATTTTTACTGCCATATATCATATATATTGTTTGAAATAAATGTTGTAATGGTGAGACATAATATGTCTCATGTAATGGCGTAATTTTGATGCAAACATCTAAACAACGTACCATTTTACACAGAGCAAGAGTAAATTCCTTACATCAAAATAATGCGATTAAGCCAAACTTACCTTGGTCCATTTGTGGTTAATAAAAATGTTACAGGCCGTTAAAGTTCAAATTTTGAATTCGAAATTCTTAAAATTCTTAGAAAATTTTTAAATAATTCTTTTGAAAATTTGGATTAGGGAGTTTCCTGGGAAGAGAAAAGCGAATCGCTACTTAATTTTGCTATAGATGCTAGAGGGCGTTACGAAATGTACTCTAGGTTGTTAAAAACTGATTATAACTTTTTATCAGTGTGTGTATGAAACTTTTAATAGAAAAATATTGTTCTCCTATCTATTTTTCACAAATAATGTATACTTATTTTATGTCGATAAATTTAACCGTTCTCGATTTATTTCTTGTTTTTCTGTTGGATTCGTTCACACACTAATAAAAAAGTTAAAACCAGTTTTTATCAACCAAGAGTACATTTCGTAGCGCCCTATGGCGTCTACAGCAAAATTAATTACGGATTCGTTTTTCTCATCCCAGGAAATTTTCAAAAGAATTCTTTGAAAACTTTCTAAGAATTTTAAGAATTTCGAATTAAAAATTTGAACTTTAACGCCCTGTAACTTTTTTATTAGCCACAAATGGATCAAGGTAAGTTTGGCTTAATCGCATTATTTTGATGTAAGGAATCTACCCTTGCTCTGTGTCCCATTAATTGCGGGACACCCTATATAATGTAAAAAGAGCATAACAAAACATGGAAATTTCCACCCATTTTTATCAGTGGATCCTTATGTGGTTATATTTTTTAAACAGGACGAAAGTTATTGACTATGTGCATGATTACAAATTTCAGTGTGTTAAAAGTCTAATAAAAATGTATTTTATTATTATCATTTTGATTTCGTCACCTACTGAACTCAAAGTTTTAAATCCGTGACTCACGTTACCCAAAGCCAAACTGTAAGGGATTTTCTAAACAGATACAATTTTTCTAAAATAATGCAACCTTTTCAGTGATGCTAGTTCAACAAAAACACGATAACTGTAAATATTTTGACCGCTAAAAGAGGATGGTAACCAGAGAAAAGTATTTACCACCCATTTGATTTTGATTACATACTATGGCTTTTTTATACGTTTTACACAAAATGTCTTAAAATTACTAAATAAGATACTGAAATTGTGTAATATTTACCAATAATGTGTTGAAGGTACACCTTTCGTGTAAACGTAACACATCTTTCTATATACAGGGTGATTCAGTCATAGCGTCATTAATTTTAAGAGAAGACAAGGAAAAATGAGTATAATACGAATACGCGATTTAAAAAAAATAAATGCATATTTATGATGAAAAACATATTTTCAAAGCATTATTTAAACCCTCTTTTCAGACTGTAATAATAATAAAAACACTATAAAAATTATAATTTCGAAAGCAACAGGAACATTATTAACAAACTAATAAGTTAGGTGAACTTCCAGATCAATATTATACAGTAAAATTAACAAGTTAATGTGTAAAAGCTACACCTTTAATGATACAAATAACACTGAAATGTGTAAAAGTTGCACATAAAACTTAACTCTTTATCAGATTGCTACATAAAAACGAATGTGTAAAAATATATACAATCCTGGGTAAACCTCGATTAACACAATAGTGTGTTCTTTTATGTTGAAATGTGTAATTATTTTTTTACAGCTTGTACTGCTACATGTCTACTGACTGCCTTAGTGTAAAATTTTTCACCAACAAATTTCTTCTTCTACCGCTCTTACCTTTAACTGTATGGAGAATATGATTTGTGGCATTGATGGATATTAATATCGACATTAATTTTGTGCATCTAATTTAATAAAGTAGTATCGTAAAGTCTACATTAGCTATTTTAATTTATATATTAAAGTGCATTAAATTGATATATTCTTATGAATCTATTCTATTAATATTTCTCTTTTGACTAAACCCATTTGGGAATAGTAACTTTGTGATATTCAATGGTAACACGAAACATTAAAGCTAATAGGCTTTACTAAATAATATGGAATCAGTCAGAATTCGATATCTGATTAGTCCTCGATAATACAGTGACGTTCTGAAATTATATGTTTACAGTGGTTTCGATTTGTATAAAATTCATTGAAAAAATAACCATTGTGGGACAGTAGTGAACAGGCATATACAGAGTGGTCACGTAAAAATAACCTCATCCTTTTCCCCCGTTATTATTTGAGATACACAAAAGAGGTTTAAGAATGAAAAATTGTAGGAATTTCTAAATATTTTGTAAAGCATATATCCCGAAAACAACTTTCTGTTTTACTTTTAATTGAACACTGAATATTTTATTGTATACATGATGATTCAGTCATAATAGTCATAGTCATAGTCTTACTATCCCTCTAAAGAAGAGGTCGTTTGTCATTTTCGTCGTCTACATATTTAATTAATAATCAATGATTCCTTAATAAACCTAGCAAACTTGATTGGTTAAGTGTGATTGAAACATGTGGATGCATGTTTCTTTCCGCAATAAAAACTGTTTATTTATTGTGCTACTGAGTTTTTGCAACAGTGTTGGTGTTTCTTGTTTTTTGCCGCTAGTGGCGGCCTATACTACTATACTCTCGTTGCTCTAAATGTAAGATAGAAAAATCAGACGTTCTTATTGGTTGTGAAGGACCTTGTGAAAAATGGTTTCGCTACTCATGTATTGGCTTCTCTTATCTTGAATTTGGTATGTTGACAAAAAATAAGAATTTATTCTACCAGTGTGATGCATGTCTGAGAAAATGTGATATAAGACCGAAGGAATATGTAGCCAATGTTAAATCAATCAAAGACGGTATATCTAAACTGTACGAATCGATAAAAATGTGATTCACAAGAGTGAGGTAATCGAATCTACATTAACCAATTTTAAAAGTGAAATGGTTGAATTGATTAAAAATGACTTTGAAAATAAGATCAAAGAAAATATGAATGAATTAAAACCGGCAATCGATCTTATAAAATCTCGCCTGTCTGATGTGAATGAACCGAAGTGCTCTTATTCTGCTTTCACAAAGAAATAGGCATCTTTCGTAATTAAGCCAAAGCTAAAGCAAGATGTTTCAACCACTAAAATGGTCTGATACGTAACATTAACCCAGTGGACTCTAACATCAATATTTCTAGAATTAAGGATATATGGGATGGTGGTGTAATTATCAGTTGCGATGACGCTGATGAGTGTAGTTAGTTCAAGGAATTAGCAATAGAAAAGTTAAATAAGGACTATACCATTAAGGAAGTTCCGCCCCTTAATCCACGTTTTAAGATTGTTGGTATATCTGAAAACCTTAGTGAAGAAGTTTTAATTAACTATGTTAGATCTCAAAATAAAAATGCTGTTGTGATCGCATCTGCTCTTAAACTAATATCATTTTCTCCTATAAAGAGAAGTAATAAATTGTATCAAGCTGTACTTCAAGCAGATGTAACTACTTATAACAAAGCAATTGAACAAGGCAAGTTGTTTGTAGGCTATGATTACTATAGTGTATTTGATGCAATCGAGTTGCTTCGCTGTTTTAAATGTTGTGGTTATCATCATATTTTAAAGCAATGTAAGTCTAAAATATTTGTTTGTCCCGTATATGCCCATAATCATAAACTTGAAGATTGTCCTAAAACAGGTATATTTCTTTGTAGAAATTGTCATAACATAACTACAACAAGCATAACAAAGAAACAGTCAGTGTTAATCAGGCAGCTTGGGGACAGAGACTGTCACGTAAATAGACTTTATTTTGAAAAATTCAGATCCAGTATTATTTCCTCTCAATAGCAACCACTGTGCTGATGTTGCACCAAGCCATTCTGATAATCTTACATGTTACTATCAAAATGTGAGGGCTTACGTACATAAACCTGTAACTTGCTTGTTGGCTCCTTTACGAAAACATGATTTAAAAAAAAATAAATGAATATTTACGCTGGAAAAAATATTATCAAATCATTATTTAAACCCCCTTTTCAGAGTGTCACTGTTTGCTGGCGGCAATTCAACTCGGTGTCGGCCTGACGCGACGTTGCCAAATTTAAATATTTTTCTATAATGTAGTTAATGCTATGAATTATTTTTTAAAAGTATGCAATTAACATATTAAGTTTTAACATAAAAAATGTTTAATATTGAAATTACAAAGCACTAATGGATCCAAATAAATCATTACATAATAAGTGAAATAAAATCCAATACTGACTAGGTGAAGAGAGGCTGAAATGTTTTTTATATGTAAGGGTCAACGGAATGATCACCCTCAAGTCAACTCGACCGTTCCGTTAAGCGCATTGCAACCGTCCAACTTCCCTTACATCTTCTGCGTATTTGCCTGCCTCGTATTTCATCGCCTGATACTATTTGAACTTAAGCGGCTCCTTTAGCACTTTCTTAGTTTTAAATTTACAAAGTTATTATCAGTTGTTCTCAGAAACAAGATGTGTATATATTAGTAAAATAAATCGCCGCTTTTAGAATGCTCATTTATTTTGTTTTTTTTTTGCGTTTTAAATCTTAGTGTACTCGTGTTAAAAATATGATTTAGGGCATTCAAGAAACTGGATTTTTTTCTAAGAAAACTGCTGCAAGCCGCATCAAAATTGGATCATTATTGCTGGAGTTATTTTGAAACTAGTTTTAAGATACCTAAAGAGGTTCTTAAATACAGACAGTAATAAAAAACCCTCGTGCTTTCAATAAAACACTGTCCGAGACATACCTATTCAGTGACCAACAACTCCGCAATCCGAGTCTTGACCTACCGTATTTAGGTCAATAACCTTGTCTTTAATGTCTACTCAATAACAAGCTCTGCCGAGCTGCAGAAAGGCTAAATACTAACAAAAGCAAACAATAATTAAGTTTGCATTTTTATAAACACCCAGTGTAATCAATAGGAAATTATAAGCATTTTATATCTAATAAATGCCAACCGCAGTAATCAGCGCCGACATCAGATAGGCTGCATACTTGGCACAGCTAAAAAGTTGGTAGTTCAAATTCCCGTTTAATAAGTTACCGGCGGAATAAGTCGAACATCGTTCGGGTCCTATACAGGCGAGACCACAATCGACTGCACCAGGAACAGATGCACACAGCCCGACTTTTCTTTCTTCTTCATCCACATTCCACATCCATCAGTTATATTTTCACGATTTCGCGTGGTAGAGGTTGGTGAATTTCCTGTCGCCAGTGTTGTTTATAATTATTAATAAAATTTTCTATTTACCTAAATAGAAATGCAGCTGAAGTTGATTAAAGTGAAGTAGTGAAAGACCGCGGTTGTTCTCTGTACAGAGCCGTGGAAAAAATTATAAAAGACATTTTAATAGACATGTGCATCTGTGTTTTCCGTATGTGTCTCTGTTATTAGGTATCTACTGATCATAAGCAATGTATTTAATTCTGATTCATATTTATAATTAAATGCGATTTGAATTATTTGGGAATATTAACGTACGAGCTCAATTTGATTCTGCTTTCAAAAACATAACGAAAAGGTGACACAAAATAGGTATGTCTTTAATGTTTCATCCAAAATTATTTACTGTATTGGTCGGTGGTCACGCGGTTAAAAGCGTCAGTACTTGAAGCGAAGTGACTAGATCGCAGTGGGTTCGACCCTCGATAAGCTATATTCATGGATTGACATCCTCACTGTGGGTATAATATGGTGAAAGAATGTTGGCTTCGGTTAATGTGAGAGATTGATACCGGTTGACGTTTGACTACCCTTCTAATTAATGAGGTTTTCCAGGTTTCCCTCATTTATGCACTGAATGGCGGTTAGGATTTACCAACGTAAGTCGTTCCTGGGCGCAAATGCGGCCTGCTTAATAATATGCCTCACAAGTCTTGAAGGAATGAGTGGTAGAGATGTTATTATTATAACATTTTGCGGAGCTTTTAAAGTTGTACTACGAGGGTATTATGAATGAAATTTACGTCAGAATTTGACAAAACGCTTAACAAATACCTTAAAAATGCATGTGGTTCTGGCAACACTGCTGGACATCTATTAGCTTCAATACTTGTACGCGTCATCAGAAAATTTGTAGCGTACCAGAAGCGATTACTGATTGTTATAGAGTGATTTCTAGATTTGCTTATCTTTTGAAAGGTCGAGTAAATTTTTTTTCAATTTTCTATCTTTATTAAGCCTTCCGAATACGTGTTTAAAATTAAAAACAAAAAAGTTGACAGGGGTCAACATATAGTCAACCACTCTGTACGTATGGTAAATTATTTTATAGTAAATTATGGAATGTTTAATTATACGACTAATGATGTGAGATACACTAGGAATATTGTTATTATACAAATTAATTAAATTTTCAAATTTTTTTGCCCGAATTGTTCTTTATAATGATATTGACTTCAGCAGTATTTTTACTTTAATGTCGTTTTATCTTCTATCAGGTAGTTGATTATTAAAAAGTAGTTTATTACATCTTCAAAGCGTATTTATAATCTAATGCACGATACCTATTTGGTCTCAGCGGTTGCTTCTTATATTTTTTAATATTTCACATTTTCTCTCCATAATGACAAAATTTACTAAATGGTTAAAAAATAGACAAATAGATAAATACATACTATGTTCTAAAGGTTTAAATCGATTTAAATTACGACGATAATAGGCACATGCCTAAAACAAGATATTTGTTGTGTTTCGCTTGAATAACATAATAATAATTCCAGTTTATATCTGGCTATCCGTCCAGTTGAAATGTATTTCCTTTGTACGATTTATCATACTTGCAATTGAATTAAACACAAACAAGTTTTTATATAAGAGAATTTAATTATATAAATACGGCATATGAAATACTTTATACTTGGCTGCATTAGATATTAAATAATATCGTGATTTTCCGCTTCTGTAATTCTACCCTTACACAGCTACAAAAATAATAGCCTGAGAGAAAAAAAACTACAGCAGGAACCAGGGGCTGGATATTAAATCCTGGAAAATACAGACATCAATAACAGACATTAAATCAAATTATCGTATATAAAACGTTCAAAGAGATATTTCTAAATCCACTTGTAAAAATAATATTTCCTAAATGGAAATTTTACTATACAGCCGCAATTACATGGACGAAATTATGCGGATTTGGGATAACATGGAGTTGATTTCACCCATTTTTTATGTTTTTGTTGTAATAAACGAATCGTTTTCAGACTAAAGAGACTTAGAGACAAGAAATTTATAATTTAAAATTACGTCCTATGTACATCAAAAGCAATAAAGAGTAGTTATAGAATTCTATCGTGATGGTTTTATTAAATTTTACCCAATAAGTATCGAGAGCAAATAAATAATTATTTGTTTTCATCTCGATTTTCATCTTAAATAGATACCTCGTTGAAAATTGTAAGCAAAAAGCAGATCCAATACAAAGTAATATTTGAAATTTGCTGACATTATTATTTGTTAGTTTTTGTTTAATTTCCAGTGGACGATATAACACATTCACAATTTTTTTCTCTACCTATCATGTAATACTGAAATCTACCACTAGTTGCGCAAGAGATATAGGTATTACGTAGAATAGTCACATATTGAGTCACAGTATAGTTAACTATGACTAAGCACAAATATTTTAAGAGAAGATAATACAAATTAACAGAATCGCTTATAAAAAATTTCCTAACTTATGTATAAAGTGATTTTTATTCAATACCAGAAACCCCAATTTATCGGCGACTCTAGCCCACATACATAAAGATATATACTGCTCTTTGACGACTGCGCATCGGTACGGAGCATGCAATAAAAGGGGATGGAAAATGACCACCATTTTGATATACTCTCTTCTTCTTCCCATGTTTATGTTAACGTTTGTTGGTTTGTGTGGTTAGGTTTGGGATTTATTTGCTTTACAAAAATATTAATTTAATACAATATTTTATTATTTTGTGTATGAAGAACATGTGCTTTATTAGAAATTGTAAAAATGTTAGAAGTCTAGAAGAAATGTTTTGTGGATGCCTCAAAATTCCGAAGTGACTTTTTCATAGACTTACAAGGAGATTTACTAATATATCTATGGACTTTTTATAGGTATGTTTTAAATGCTTGTTTTGTTTTTGTTTGTTTATTTTAAAAGATATATTTTATAGTAAAAACAGTACAACCTAGGAGTTCATCCCGTTCATCCGATATATTTTTGACACCTTCGTCTTCGATGTTATCTCTTTCCGAAAAGAAAAAACAAAAAATACAAAGGATGGCAATTCAATTACAATGGGAGTGAAACAGATTAGGTTTCATCAAGAAGAGACTCGAGTATAGCTAGTCGAAAAAAACTTTAAAAAGCTGAGCACAAATATTTGTAAGAATCCTGCATGTTTTAGATATAAAAATGTAAGTATACTTATTAATCCACATTTGTTATTTTAGAGTAAGTCTTCGATCTGCCAAAAGAAGAAGTTTGAAAAATTAAGAAACAAATATATCGAAGGAAGAAGGCCAGACAGTGTATAAAAATATTAGAGTTGTCATTAAAAGATGTGGTGAAGCATCTTCCATATCATGGCTTTGATCGCAGATATTATTGCTGTATTAAGAAAATTATTTGCATCACTTGACAATTTACACAAAAGACACCTAGATCAGCTTTTTAAATTTATTGAAGATTACCATAAACTGTTATAAAATTATGCAATATATGATATCATATACACAGTGTTCCATAATCAGTGGATCATAGAGAAGCTGAAGATAGTAAACGTCTAAATATATTGTATGCAAAATATAATGTTTAAAGATATAGAGTGTTAAAAGTGAAAATATGTTGTAAAGGTTTGAATTAGTGTATGTAATTTAGTAAGGTTGGCAATAAATAACTATGCAACTATCATTGGTTTTATTAGTTTGGCTATCAGATATGTCAAAGTAAGGTTTCACTTTTTGACGACAAATTTTAAGCCGGACAAACTTACGAGGCCATCTAAATCCAGAAAAGCATTGTAATCAACCCTCAGATCTAACAAATTGAGCATTTATTACCTTTATCATTCAATTGAAATAGTATAAGTAACAAATTACCTGTTTTTCTGACCAGGACTTGAGATCTGGCGATGCCGAACGTAATGCTTGACATTTCTGACGGTCTGCAAATAGTTTTAGGCAGTATCAACAATTAGAAGGACCCTTCTTGTTCCTATATATGTAATGGTAACTGTATAAAGCAGAAATGATAATTAAAGACTCTTTTTCATACTAGCCAGTCGCTTATTTATTATAAAAAAATTTGAATTTTATATTCCTCATATAGCTTATTTGGATGTAAACCTTTCAAGTTTTCTATGACTCCCTGTATATTATAATTTACTATTTTGACTGTTATGTTTTATATGTAAATAAAACTCTTACCTTACCAATAAATTATCGTAAAGCATTAATTATTAACAGTATAAAATAAATACTTCTACTTCCTTTTTATAATGTAATCAAAATAAAACTGTTTTCAGGTTTGGTTTCTTGATTCTGTAGTCCTAATTTGTTCATCATCTGGTTTTAGTGTTTTAATCCTTACCCTAATAGCACAAGGACGTCCTATGAACATCCAAAGGATGTCCAAAGTAGGAAGTCCGGACATCCAATGGACGTCCATTGGAAGTCCCACGGACGCACAAATGTCACAACTTCGTACAACCCAGGGACGTCCACTACTGTACCACTTTCGGACCCACAGATGTCCGCCTCTGTACCAAATTTGTGCTATCCATGGATGTTCTGTTTTGGACATTTAATGGAGATCTGCATTGAAATTATAGAAATACTTTTTGATGATTTTATTGTTTTTCTAATTATTACATGAATAACAAATACACATATGTACTATCAAAATATGTCCCATAAGGGATATCCATCGGATATCCAGTATATGTACCATCAAAATATGTCCCATAAAGGACATCCATCGGAAGTCCATTGTATGTTCTATCAAAATATGTCCAGGAATGGACATCCATTGAATGTCCATTTATGGTCCATGGACGTCTGTACATTAAATGAACGTCCACTGCACGTCGTGTGCTGTTAGGGTATCTATTACATTTTTATAACAGACTATAATTTCTTATAAAAGATGTTTAAATTTAGAAGCTGACATTATATTTACCGCCCACAAAATATTTGGGATTTGTAGTGTTTTCACTAAACAAATCTTGAGTTGGCAATGAAGGTACATCAAAATGGCGCCACCCTTGTTGCACTTGTCGGTCGTCGCACTGATGCAGTATATATCTTTATGTATGTACTCTAGCCGCCCATCAGCCGCGAGGTTATATTTCGCATAAGTCAAAGGTAGATAATCACATTGCCACGTGTATCGATTTATGTTGTTTTTAAAGAAACACGATATGGTATAACAGGAAGGAGTCACCGGGAGGTAGCATCTACCTTACTGATATTTATTTTCAGGATTGATATTTGAGAAATTTCAAGAATCATATTTTGTTTTCTTAATTATTTACATTGATTTGTTGTTGCGAAGACTTTTCTACTTGCTGGGAACCTCCCCTTCTCTCAATGTTAATAATAATCGACAATGTTTCCATAAAATAATTAGTACCTACTATTTTAAACTGTAACGCAATACGTTTACAACTCTTTTTTGACCAGTTTTCTTTGACAAAGAGGTATTTGATGTTTAACGAGTACTATAACCAGCAATGCAAAATTCGTTGTCATAATTGAAGATCTATGTGTTTACATTATGATTTTGTGTTTTCCTTCAGTTTCTAGTGACAAATTTTTAAATTTAATTAAATTTAAACGTTTTATAGTAATTAAATAAAGAAATCTCTTTTGGGTACAGATATTTTCTTATAATATGATGCGCCCTATGCTATTTGCTAATTAGATCAAATTTTACTATATTTGAAATATATTCATAATATTAAAATAACTTGAATGAAATTAACAATGAATTAATACAAACAGGTGGAGAAGATTTATTAAAAATAATTTATAACTTAATTACTAGAACCTGAGTAGAAGAAAAAATGTCATTGGACTGGGAAAATGGGCAGATAACACCTATATACAAAAATGGAAACACAACAAATTGTAACAACTATGCTGCTAAATACTGCATACAAGTTAATGATGTCGATAATAAGAAATAGACTAACTAAATACACAGAAACAAGTTTAGGAGAATACCAACAAGGATTCAGAAAAGGGAAATCTACAATTGATGCAATACATACACTAACACTAACATTGAAAAATGTTACGAATATGACATTACGCTGCATGTACTTTGCATAGATTTCCAGCAAGCTTTCAGCAGCATAAATAGATGCCAGCTCATAAAAGAAATGGATAAATTAAATATACCAAAAAAGCTTATCAGGCTGTCAAAAATGACTATGGAGAGATCAAAAGCGAAAGTTAACACAGGAGATGAAAACACGGTAAATATTAATATAAAAGTCGTTCTGCGACAAAGAGATAGTCTATCGACGGTACTCTTCGATATTGTGTTGAAAGGATTATTAGGAATGCAGGCCTAAAACGAATTATTATGCAAAATTCTATACAGGTCATAGAATATGCAGATAATCTAACACTCATAGCAAGGGATAAACGAAGCATGGGAGAAGCAATTTGACAAGAGAAAATAAAATATATGCTATGTTCAAGAAGACAGGAGAGTCCGGGAGAATTAAAAATAGGATAATATTACTTCCAAAAAGTGAAATACTTAGGTGTAATAATACGTGGAAGAAAAGATAGAAGTATAAGAATAAACGAAAGAATTAAAGCAGGAAATATAGTGTATTGGAAGTATCACAAACTGTTAAGAGATAGAAATCTTAGTAAGACAACAAAAATCAAAATATATAAAGGAGAAATTAGACCTGTAGTATCATATGCAGTGGAAACAATGTGCTTAATAGGTAAAGATAAAGAAAAGCTAAAAATACTAGAAAAAAAGATACTAAGAAGAATATTATGGCCAAAAGAAATACAGAGACAGTTCAGAACACTTATGAATCATGAAATAAGGAATATGATTGGTGGGGAAGACATTATGAGATTCGTGAAAGCGCAACGATTGAAATGGTTTGGACACATACATAGAAAAGGGTGCGATGAACTTATACGTAAAGTAACAAACCAAAAATTAGATGGCAAGATCAGATCATGGAGGACATACATAATATGGAAATTACAAACTGGAGGGAGAACATTAAGGATAGGAAGAAGTGGAAGGAAATTACAGATAGGGCAAAAACGCACTACAATCTATAAGTGAAACAGAGAATTATGCGGACTGATCCACCGCGCTAATCGGATCAAAAGACCGCATGAAAAATGGATGGTTCATGCTCCGTCAGGAGCGATAGCCCTATATCAAAATATCTCATTAAACAAATACTAAATTAGCCAATAAACAAATAACAAGCATGCGAAGATACTCAGTGATAACTCACCTAATAATCAACACAAACAGTTTACTAACACTCCGATTGTCTAGTCCACTTCACAATAACTTAATTTAATACACAGGCACATGTACAACATTCGAGCTTTCTTCTACAAATAAAGTCATTCACCACTGTAAAAAAAATAGGGTCTGACCGAGAACTTAAGACAGCCCCCTCTTTCACTATTTTCAATGTTTATGTTAACGTCACACCTACTTCACTTACTGAAAATATACTCCTAACAATTATATTATTTTATAGTTCACATAATGATTGATATGAATCAATGATAAATATTTATATAGGTAGGTACTTACCTCAGGCAATAAAGTAATTATTATTTTTCTCTATTTTTCTTTTGGCATAATAAAACTACAGTTTGGTTCCCGTTGTTGTATAAACATGTAACCTAATAATACAGTTTTTAGTTATTATGCATAAGGAACTCATAAACAGACAAAACAACAATAATAGGCTAATATTGTTAGCTCAGCAAATTAGGTATGTAAGTTTTTAGCAATCAAGCTGCATGTGGATATATATAATTATGGTTGTAGATACGATCGAACTTCATTGAATATGTGCAACCAAATTGAAATTTATGTTAAAATTACCATGTGAATGAATATTCAATTTAATTTACGAATAAGTTATGCACAATTTAATCTTAATAAAATAGTTGCTGAATTAATTGATAAATTCATACAGATATAAAGGTTTAGCTACCTTAAGTAAATATATGTATTTTATAGACACTATTAATGTTAACATTTTAATTATTTATTAAAAAAAATCTCTCTTTTCATTAAATGCCAGATTAAGATGACAGGAATAATGATGAAGAAAAACAATAACAATATTGATAATTGAATATATAGTATTGAAATAAAGACAGTTAAAGAACCTCTGCATTTAATGATTTAAAATACTAGAGATAAAGGCTGTTGTTTATATTTGTCATTCTTATTCTTCATTTTACATTGTTTATTATAGATTCACGAGTGTCCATGAAGTTTGTTGTTGCTAAGGTAATAAAAATTCAATCGTTTGTTGACAAGTAATATCAAATCTGGTTACATACAAAGCGATCAAGAAAATGAATTTCTCCCGGCGAAAATGGAGGCAATGCCCAGTAAGTCAAAGCAACAGTACGATACGTTAGTGGCAAGTTCAGTGTAAAAGTGCTTTTGGCATATTTTGAAGAATAATTCAAAATACGCAAATCGTCACTTTGGCTAAATTACTCCATGCTGAAATAAAGAATCAGGAGATAAGCAAATATTATAAGGTTATTGCTTCTTGAAGCGAAAGACAGGGAAGAAAAATCGACAAATGTCTCGCAGAAGCGCAGGATGAAACATATTTCATATAGAAAGTTGCCGTAATTTTCGGTATATTTGGAGTCTGACGCCGCGAACTGTGCAACTTGACAATCAATATTATCAAAGATTTGAGAATTTCACTAGTTATGCGAATACCAAGCACAAAATTGAATGTCGAACAAACTTGCGTTATTACTGGTATATTATATTTGAACTATTATAAAAAGTGCATAGCTCTTCGTCCAACGAACAGTCAGGAGTTCATTCAGGAATTTATATTAAGAATAAATGTGTCACAGCTCCAGTTGGAATCAGCACATTTGGTAAGATGCCTGTTATTTTTGTTGAATTTCAAAATTTGCTTGATTCTCGCCTTTATACCTAGATATTGCTTCCGACGATTTGCTAGTTTATTGGCGAACTCTGGTTCTATTTTTACTACAATTAAGAGAAACCGTAGGTAGTGAACGGTTATATAGAGGACTCGTTACAAAACAAGAAGAACATCGAGGGCCAAATTTTGTTTAAAACAAGTTTCACAGAAATAATTACTACTGCAGCTACTAATGAGATTGGCCATGGAGTTATTTTCTAAATTACTTTTAACATCAGTGCCTTAAAATGACATTTAAAAAACTGATACTACACGTTAAAATTATACTTTGACCTGTGTAGAAAAAAAATTATTTATTTGTCTCAAGGTACGATAAGTCAAGAAAAATTCAGTGCAGTATTTTCAGAACGTACATACCTACTTTATCATTAGGGTTTTTAGTTTATATTGGGCAATAAAAAAAATATTTTATATACATAAACTTTTTTTATACGCTTGCCATAAGCTTCTAATTTAATGACGTGCTTCATCGTAATGAAATTCTAACATGCACTTATTTTCAGGCTGGGTGCGATATTGGTTAATTAGTTAGTATTAAATATAAAACATTTGCTTCGTGACCAACCACAGGTTCATAATTCATAAATCACAAACAAATAGTTGCAAGGCACTTTACATGAAACATACTTATAACCTAAGTTAAACGTAAATATACAACTTTCATATATGATACAATTTCTTGAATTAATGTTGATGCCATACATAGATTTAGTAGTAAAGGGAGATAGTATTGTCACAGCATAGGTAGACCAGCAGCTTCACTCCATTGTCGGCACTTTGAACTGCTTTCAGTTTCTGCGGTGACCTCGAAATGTGAGTGCGATAGCACATCCGATAGAATTGACAGAATCGGTGATCAGGACCGGAATAAGAAATTTTTATTTACGCGTGAAAGTGTAGTTATTCCACATGAAAGTTTACGTTATATCTATCCACATTATGTAATAATTTATACAGTTATAAATGGGTAATTCAACATGTACTAAACATCATTTACTGCTACTAACATACAGTGTGAAAATTTGATTTACTTATTTGGACTCTTTAAAAAAAAAGAGTTTGAAATATATATTATTGCACTACAAAACATTTTTATTTATTTACTTACTTTTTTTGTTATTAGTGATAATTACATTTTTTTTGGGATTTTTTTAAATTTGAAATTTGACGTTTGAAGTTTAGCGGACAAATAATTTATTATGAATTTTTTTCGTCTTAAATGATCTACGTAAACCAGAAGACAAGTATTTTTCAGAACAGAAAAATTATGTTTACTTAACTTTGAAAATTGTTAAATTGGAGATAAAAGTGCAGTAAAATGTAAATTTGGAAAAAAATTATTTTTTATTATTTTGTTTTGAGACTTACTCTCATTATAGCGACTACAAGAAATATGATCATCTACATAATTTGAAGATGAGCCGTCTTGTGCAGAAAACGTTGGAACGGCCTCTTTGCGTAATCTATTGCGCGAATCGTTAGAAAACATATTATTTTAAAAATGTATTTCACATAGTTTGTATGAACTATTACTAATCCTGAGCAACTTTTCTAATAAATCTTCTCTATTAGAAGCCTCTGCACAGAACTTTGCTCTAAAATAAAAATTTGTATTTGTGAAAAATATAAATATGTATATTTTAAACACACACTTTCATGAGAAGTATTTATATTTCAATGTTATACTTTAGAAATAAGTTAATATGTAAGGCAATAGCAGTAAAATATCATTTATGGTTTGTACAGTATATTATAGATTACTTATTACTTATTTATGTCTTTAGAAAATTTAAAGAAACTTAAATTACTATTTATAGATGTTATATATAAACATCTAACTGCTGCGCAGCGACTTGTTTCTCGATCGTATAACCGTATAACCGATGTTCGCACTCCCAGAGTTGGATGTAAACTGAGGTCTCTGCAGCTTGAAATGGATGCGCGAGCTGCTATGCGCGACTTACTATTTCGGCCCGAGTGTTTTTACTGGTCTCCCTATACTGTGGTATTGTTTACACATTGAAGCAAACAGAGAACATCATTCTACCATGACAATTTCATACGTAGATTGGATCAGCATTTGCCATATTTTCAATTATATCGCAATTTGCAGATTTACATTAGTGTTTGGACGGGTGTGAAAACAGCAACGATTTGTCAGCAACGGTATTTCAAAGTATGATATTTATTTAATCCGCACAACCCGCTAAATTATCAACGTCCATATATCGAAATGGTCTAATAAACATATTAATATACGGCACATTCAAAATCATTTTTCATGTCTATTTTTCTTTCCGGGGCGGCTGCCGCCCTTAGTACGGGCCGGAGATGTGGGGTAGTGTATAGATAGTTATAAGTAGGGCTTAAGAAATATAATCACGGTGAAAAATTTAACAGACACCTTCAAATTGGTTCTTTATGTCAATTTTTCGTTCTGGGGCGGCTGCTGCCCTTAGTACGGGCCGGAAATATGTGGTGGTGTATAGATAGTAATATGTAGGGCTTAATAAATATAATCACGGTGAAAAATTTAACAGACACCATCAAAATCATTCTTCATGTCTATAATTCGTTCTGGGGCAGCTGCTGCCCTTAATACGGGCCGGAGATATGTGGTGGCGTATATGTTGTATTAAGTAGTACCTAATAAATATAATCACTCTGAAAAATTTAACAGACATCATCAAATCATTTTAATTTAGATATATATCATTTTGATAGGGCGGCTGCCGCCCTTTATTTTTGTCTACATATATATGAAAGAGTATATTAATATGTTTATTAGACCATTTCGATATATGGACGTTGATAATTTAGCGGGTTGTGCGGATTAAATAAATATCATACTTTGAAAAACCGTTGCTGACAAATCGTTGCTGTTTTCACACCCGTAGTGTTTGGCATAAATTAATTAATGAATTCAAGTATGAATACCATATGGTAATATAGGGTAAACTACCACTAAATACAAAAATTTTAGCCACGTACTCAAGGAGGCCTAAATGATTTAGAAATTTTAGCTCAATATTTAAAAAATTGAGCAAAACTCTTTTTTCCTCCGGAAAATCGGAGGATAACCATCGTTCGAGATGGCTTAGATCTATCAACTGCCATGCGGTCTTTTTTTACATCGTGTTCAGAACGACGAATGTTATGATTTTAATGAATAATAATACTTGAATGGTCTCAGTTAATATGGTTAGCTGCAGTAATTTGTATTTGTTTTATATTATTTAGTTTCAAACTGCAAAAGCTACATTTTCACTCATTACAAGTCCCACTAACAACAAAACACACTTCGCGTACGGTTAAATGAAATGCGCATTTATTTTAAGAAAATCGAACGAAAGAGGTACTAATAGATAATAGAAAACTTTGAATGCCCCCGTTATCTTGTCCGATAACCTAGAAAAACAAATATGCGAACTATATTGCAGAAAAATATACAGGGTGTTTCAGAATAATAGTCAAATATTTTACCAGTGTATTCCACAAGCCATTTCAGGGGGGATCTTCATATGAAAGTTTTCAATTTGGGTCCTTCTTTAGATTTACTTCTATCAGAACGTTTTCCTGCAATGGTCGATTTTAGCAAAACCTTTTTTAAATACAACATCTAATTATACTACTTTTTTCCCTCTTGTAATTTTTTTATACAACCAACAGTTTTCGCGGAAAAAATAATAATAGTTTTCCTTATTCTAAACATCTTTTCGTCACCGGTTACTGATAACCGCAGCAGGTGGTTGCTATGTTGATGTTTCTATGTTGTCTTGTCAAACAAATCAGTCCTGACAGTTTTTGCAAAACAACTGACTCTTCCGTACAAATATTAGCTAATAAATTGACGGAATATGCATACGGCCAATCCTGATTGGCAACAGTTATAGGAATACCTTTGTTAAGAAATATTTGCATATACTGCCAATAGGCAATTTACATGAAATTTTTAAATGCTTAAAATTATTGTTACTTTATTATATATTAAGTACTTAACAAGAATATCTTGCTAATTCTGTAAAATTGATCTTATATTTTTCATAATTAATTATTTTATGTATCAATTTATTCAAATATAGTCACGGGTTCAGAAACAACATTTTGATTGGTTCATGTCACAGTATATGGAAACGTCCATGATGACCCATGTCAAATTGTCAAATCGAAGTAGGTTTAGTTAAGTCGGTTAGCGAACTCGTTCCGTAATTTGTAATCTGTGGTTAGCGTCAAACTTTGTGGTCTTTGTTTGGTGTCCAGCATTATAACATAAGTTTTGGATTGCCGAAGGGGATGGAACCGAAAAACACAAATTTTATAAGTATTGAGTGGTATCAAAGTGCAAAAACACTACGGTAACCACCCCGGAAAAAATATTCTTCTCGGTTCCAAAAAATGAGAAATGCTTAAGAAATGGTGCATTTCAATGAATAGAGACGAAAAATAGAATGCAACATTATCAAACACAACGGCGTTATATTGTTACGAGGATCATTTCAGTAAGTCATTTCTCACTTTATTCAGAGATTATAATGATGTGTGTTTTAAAATTAATAGTTGGAAGAAGATATGACTATAACTAAAAAAGGTGTAATACGCCATAATTTTAACTGTGAAACTGTAAAACGCAGACGTCTTGAAATTATTCACTATAAAATTTGGACTTTCTCCCAGAAACGAAAACATTGACAATGAGTTAATTTTGGGCAGGTTATCTGATTGTCCTTTAACAAACCACTCTCTGCTGCCATTATTTACTATAATTATATGGATATTATACACAATGCACACCAACGAAACAAATCATAATTTGATTTTGACATTCATGTTACGGCATAAAACAACATGACGTGTTCATATACTGTGATGTCACATAATCGCCATTTGTATTTCTCGCGTTTTTGTGGTTGGGAAAGACGTAATAAATCTATTAATCTATTACCGCTTAATTTTTTCAGAGAATGACAGAAAACTAACACAGTACACACAAAATGAACCGCATAATACTTTGGTAATAAAATAAAAAAATATGCAAATTGCCTATTATAGACCTAATGGTGATTTGTTTGACAAGACAACAGAGAAACATCAACATAGCAACCGCCTACTGTGGTTATCAGTAACCGGTGACGAAAAGATGTTTAGAGTAAGAAAAACTATTTTTATTTTTTTCCACGGAAACTGTGGATTGGATGAAAAAAAATGCAGGAAAAGTAGTAAAATTAGATGTAGTGTTTTTAAAAAAAGTTTTGTTATTGCAGGAAAAAGTTCTGAACCAAATAAATCTAGGGGTTTCTTATTCCCGCCCTCCAGAAACATGAGCCAAGGAATAAACACCACCACAAAATAGCTTTTGACTGGCTAATAATGTGTACCAAAATTGAAATTTCTAAGTGTAACCATTTTTAAGGAAAAATAAAAAAAAACTATTTTTTCCACCATTTTGAAACCCGAATATCTCAACAGGAAGGACCAAAATTGAAAATTTTATATTGGAAATTCACAGTTATTAATAAAAATTGCAGTAATATCTAGAACAATTTGCTTCTAAGCGTAACAATAAGTAATAATTTACTTCTGTAAACATCTGTATCTTGGTCCATTTGTGGTTAATAAAAAAGTTACAGGACGTCAAAATTCAAATTTTGAATTCGAAAATCTTAAAATTCTTAGAAAGATGTCGTAAATTTAACCGTTTTCAATTTATTTCTTGTTTTTCTATTGGATGCAATAAAATAAAATAAAAGAAAATAAAGGTTTGTAGTAGTTACTTACGTAAAAAACTAAAGATTATTTTAATAATAATTTAATTACATTCAGGTGGCTACATTAAACTCAATATCCCCCGTTTACATTAGTACACAATCTTACTCGTTTGATAAATGATTGTCTAACATTAAATAGTTTCTTTATTTCTTAATAAATTACTAGCATTTCAAATCGCTTGCCACAGCTCATCCCGCGTATTAATAGGGTCACTGTTAACATTTGATTTCAAAGTACCCCAAATACTGAAATCCTTGGGGTTTAAATCTGGGCTTCGTGCGGGCCCTGAAAACGTGCTGCCGCGACCTATCCACCGTTGGGGAAATTGTGCGTTATGACAGTTTCGCACCTGTACTGAAAAATGGGCAGGGGCACCGTCTTACATAAAAAACATATTTTGTCTCACATTTAATAGTAAATCATCAATAAGTTCCTCAAAATCATGTTCTAAGAAATGTAAGTAAGAACGGCCATTCAGATTATATGGTAATTCAACAGGGCCCAACACATGATTTCCAACAATACCACACCAAATTCATGTTCGAAATGACGTTCTCTTAATACATGCGGGTTTTCATTATTCCAAACATGTTTATTTCTGAAGTTGAACACGCCTGGACAAGTAAATGTGGTTTCGTCTGTAAACAGCACTTTGCTTAAAAAGTGTGGATCATCATTGTACTGGTCTAAGAATCGAAGACAAAATTGTTCTCTATCTGGAAAATCTGCAGGTAGTAAATTCTGCACTGGACTAAAGTGATACGGATACAGTTTTTCATTATGAAATAATTTATGAATAGATGTTTTAGGTACCACTACAGCCGCAGACATTCGTCGTAAACTTATTTCAGAGTTTTCTGTTACACGAAGCAACATATCCTTCTCTTGTTCTGAAATTACAGTTGTTAGACGGCCAGCATCTCGTCATTTAGAACGAAACGATCTAGTATCTCGTAATCGGTCATAAAGATTTAAAAAAAAAATTGTGATTTGGTTGTAATCTATTTGGGTAACTTTCTAAATACCTGCGACGTGCACGACCATCCATTAAAATTTTCTTTTGCATAAAAACATATCATATTTCGCATTTCTTTATTAGAAAATAAATTATGGCGAGGTATATTTCATGTGATATAATTAATTGTAAACAAAAACTTAAAGGAATATACTATTAAACATAAGTTACTTGCCAATAAGCTAATTGTCAATAGTACAATTTGTGTTCAAACAACCAAAGTTTACTATGACAGTTTTACGTAACTGACTACAAACTTTTATTTTATTTTATTTTATTGCATCCAATAGAAAAACAAGAAATAAATCGAAAACTGTTAAATTTATCAACATAAAACAAGTATACCTTATTTGTGAAAAATAGATAGGAGAATAATATTTTCCATTAAAACTTTCGTACATACACTGATAAAAAAGTAACCAATTTATATCAATCAAGAGTACATTTCGTAGTTCCCTCTAATGTCTACAGCAAAATTAAGTACGGATTCGTTTTTCTCGTTCAAAAAAAAACCCCTAATTCAAATTTTCAAAAGTATCCTTTGAAAACTTTCTAAGAATTTTAAGAGTTTCGAATTCAAAATAAGAACTTTAACGCCCTGTACCTTTTCTATTGGCCACAAATGTACCAAAGTAAATTTGGCTTAATCGCATTATTTTGATGTAAGGAATCTGCTCTTGCTCTGTGTCCCATTAATTTCGGGACACCCTGTACAAACATATGATAACAACATTACTTGTCATGTTTTTATTATGTTACAAATTAGTAATTTTGTATAAAATATATATAAAAAACTAGTAGCTAGTTAAACTGTTAACATGGAAATTTTATACATCCTAAATTACACAACAATTTTTTTGCAATAAAGTTGTCGCATACTATGTGCCTGTTAGACATTAAAATTATACCACTATGTATATTACAAATGCCTGTTCTCTGATAGAGACGACGTGGTGGCATTTGCTGCCAGCTCAATCTGATAATTTCGGTTTGCCTAGGGGCAATTAACACCCTCTAAAAGCGCTATATGGCAGCTCTGAATTCTGTACCCTGCCTGTTCATGAATCTTGAGGTGCCAGAAATAGCTAGATCTCCGCAGATAAGGAGGGTATACATGTATACGTTTGCATACGGAAAAGAACAGTAAGTTATGAGGAGCGATAACTGTGGTATAGATAAAAGATATGGAACGATAAGGCAAAGGTGAATTCAATTTTCTGGTAAATAATATAAAGGAGTTGACTCATTCATCGATCGGTTTGGACTATTCAAGATGAAATGTTCATTAGTACGCTTTAGTGCGATAATTTGGAAAGTATCATTAATTCTGTACTCATTAGTAGACATATATTAGGTACAATTAATTAAATGATTTATTTACTAATGCTTCAACGTAACTTTTTCACTAAAATATATATATACTTTTTATGAAATGGTAATTATTTAGTCTCTTACAAGTTTGTCTTCGAATTTCATGCCATAAATTTTATATCTAGATTTTTTCTTATTCGATCGATGATATCAACGAAGAAAAGAAAATATATTTTATTTGTCCTTTTCTAGTCAGTAATAATATTTAGCAAGTTTAATTTGGGTTCCGTATTAATTTTTATCCACAAAGGTTCTAAGTATTCACCAAGATCAGGTTTTTTGGTCAGATTTTTCTAGACAAACATTTTACAACTTTTAATGATACCTGCATTATATGACTTTAAAAGATCGAGCACATTATGCCTGCACAGACCTGCACAGCACGGACTGGCAAAGCCTGTTGTTGAAGGATCCCATGATATTTAATGGAGCATCGCATACTAGACCTGCACCAGCATGTAGGGTAAAGTTATATTGAACCAATTTTTGAAAAAATCGCTGTTAACATGAGAAAAATTGATGAACGGTTCCATGCGACCCAGGCAAAATATGTGTTTGACATTGGGAAGCCTTTACAGAACTTCTCGTCCAAAGGGCGATTTTTTTTTGGTAGTATGTAAATGATTCAATTTGGGAAACCAGTTGCTCAAATTGAATCTGCGGTATCCTAAATTGAACCCATGCCTTATGACGGGTCAAAATGTAGTTTTGAAATGAGAAAACTGTTATTGTACTATTTTTAATAAAACGTATAAAATTTGTAAAAAAAAAGAATAAAATTCTGTGAATAACTAAAAGAAAATCTTAATATGAGCACAAAAGCAAAAAATACTGCACAATATTTTACTCAACACAAGATGCACAAAAAAATTCTGGCGTGCATCTACACCCATACACTTGCAATGCATCCACACCTTACACCGCAGGCATTGGATCATGTCACTTTGTTCTTCCACTCCGCATTCCTTACAGTACCAACTATTTGTTTCTGGATTGGTGGCGATGGTAGTGGATTTTCCTTTTCCTCCACATTTCGATTTTTGATTACACAACAGACTATTGTGGTATTTATACCGCGTTCTCCACTAGCCACAGATCCAACAACTTTGCAACTCTTTGTAGTGACAACCCTCTGATACTTTTTGGCCACAATTGAGAATCCAGATTCGTCCATGTTGAAAATAGTAGTTGCGTCACACAAATCTTCAAGTAGTGTAAAAAACTATTCGACGTTTTCTCTGTTAAATCCTTTTATCCTATTAAGCGAGATAAATTCAGTCTGACGCAATGACAAGTTTTCGTGTCTTCTCATGAATTTGTAATACCATTTCTTTCCAGCTATTTTCTTCTCTTTGTTGAACTGATGCTAGATATTATTTTCTTCTGTCAAGTCGTAGGCAAGTTTTCTAATATCGCGTATTATTAAGCCAAACATGCACTCTGAAAATTGCACTATACGCTGCGAAAGTAATGTTTCTAGCTCATGATTAAATTTAGGATTTCTTCCTAATAACTTTCTTGTGCCTGTGGCTATTTTATTTGTGTTTCGAATATGTCGAAGAAGGGTTGATTTCGAAATATTGTAATCACGGCTACATTGATTTAACCCCTTTTCACCACTGTTGTTCGCTGTTAAAGCCATTTCCATATCCTCCGTCGACCGTAATTTTCCCTTTTTGCCATCTGAATAAAACATAAGACTATCTCCGAAATTGAACCTCTGTTGCCTAAATTGAACCCCAGTTTTAGAGGTTCAATTTGGGCAACAGACAGTAAATTCACATTATAACCTTTCAACTAAAAATCTAAAAACTTATGAAGTATTGCTCCTAGCGTAATAAATAGTGCAAACATTGTACTTTTTAATGGCAACATCAAACTTATCATACCTTGCTTAATAGCTGTTGAATTCCTTAGCTAAACACACACAAATATTATAGTCGTATAGATCTGTCAAAACTGTGCACGGCAAACAGAATTTGGGAATCGGCATTGTGCAGTGTACTACCGAATTTAGGATTGGTTTAAAATTTTTAGAAATTTTCGACCAGTTAAATTGTGAATGCATTGCTGAACTATCAGGCACACTCGCTTATCAGCAACTTTTATTTACTTACTGCAAGTCTTCATTAGATGATATTGCTCTGCGAAATCTTGTGTTTTGATGCTGTACACGAGGACGATTCAAGAGCTCGATAAATTTATTTTGCGACATTCGGAAAAACTGAGAAGAAAATTTCGCTGATCTCTCTCCAGTTCAGAAATAAATGATGAAATTCTTTCTCTTTTTATTGAAAGCGTGAAGAACTTAAAAAGTTTGCGCTGTGCTGGTTCGTGCTGGTATGTGCAGGCATAATGTGCGCGAATATTTAGACAGTGTGTTTCATGACGAATAACAGTAGAATAAATACAGAAATCAGCACGTTTATACAGATTTCCAATATTAATGTAGAAAAGTAATGTCTTTTGTATTATTCGTCAATAACATACAAATAATAAGTTGTAAATACATTCTTATTGTTAGGCCCTCAAATGTAGGACGTTTCAAAGTTATCTATCATTTGTTCAATTACGCACACGTACTCTATTAACTCTGTGCAGAATAAGTAAATAATTATTAATTTTTTCTACAGATTGTATTCGAAAATAATCCAAATCTAATTTTTACTTATTTGCATTCTTGTTTAGAATTGTTTATGTACTAAACTAAGCAAGTGGATATGCTATACAAAGACATGCATAATTTGTATTGTTTTGTATATACTCTAGTAACATTATGCAATACGTATCTTGGAAAATTGTGTAGTTTTATTATAAGAAAAGTCAGAATAAATCGATTTGTATTTTTGTAATTGTATATTATATACAACTTGCATATAGTGACAATTTGAAAACAGAATGAATATAAGAGGAACAAATTAAGATACCAAAAATCCCTCGAAAACAAATGATGTATTAACTAACCCGTTCGCACAAACCTCCCCCCCATCTAAATAATCTTAAATGGGAACTCCCTCCTTGTGATACCTTATCCAATAGTTCTTAAAAAGTACTTTTCAGTGGTACCTAACAAAATTTTAAAATGTTTCATTTGACATTTTGCTCTACCTCTTAAAGTAAAAAGTAGGACAAGGGTGGATTCATATTGCAAAAAAAGTTCGTTAACTCTCGACTACGTTAAGCGATTTTAGCACTTGATCTTGTTTTACATCTGATTTATAATCTGTAAGAATATCATGTTTTTGTTTAAACCTGAACCACCAGATGGTCGTATTTGATATCTTTAGAAATTTACTCAATTTGAGAATGGAATTTTATCACCAAAATTATTGGCTTATTGAAATTATTTTGGGTTTCGTATACAATTCGATAATAGTTACCCTAAAGCTCCTTTCGTCTCCGGTACATACAATATTTTATTTCATACTACATTCAAAGCATTCAAATAGTTTAATTAATTATAAATATTTATGACTTTCTATTTAAATAGTCAAATTGTCATGTCACACATGGGTTATCATAGAATTTTTTTTAGTCCTAGCACTTTAATTTTCCATTTCTTCTTTTGTTCAATAATGATCCAAAAAATGCACATTATTAAACAACATAGCATATGTAGAAATTATGTAGATATGTAGATGATGGTGTAGTGTAGATTTTTCAATAAACTTTAAATATATCTCATATGTGGTCGCTACATACAAGTTAATTAGAAGGCAGTTTCGCAAATTTAGTACGTGGGTGCTTACTTTTGTTAAGTCTCCATAAATTATTGGCAACGTCAAACAAATTATACGACAGAAAGGTCTGATTATACAAACAGTGGTCAACTAAAGTTAACTCGTTAATTAAAACTGGAAACGTTAGCCACCGCCAATATTTTTCAAATTAATTAGGATATGATTAATGTGAGATCCTATCTAAAATTAATCATATCTACCTACCCATCCTCAATTAAACTTTGTTATATGGTGGTTTTGCAGTACATTCCGATAGTACGGGGAAGGAGGACAATTCCTCAGGTTGTTTCGGAAAAAGTTCCTATAAAGTGTCCTGGTAGATGTTCGTAAAGTAATATTACATTAACCTAAACATCTCGAGTTTGAAATGTTCTCCGTACCTTTTTAGCTAAGCGCAACTTGTGGTGTTTACCGGAAATAATGGTAAACAACATAAGTTAAAAAAGTTATACATTTCTTCAGGACAAAAAAATCAGGCAGAGAGAAAAATTATAAGCTTGAAACATTTTAAAATTATAAAAACTTTAAACCACTGAAAATCCATACGTTACAATTTAGAAAACAGACAAACACATTAAAATAATAAATCAGTTAACTAAGTGAATACATAAAAAACACTACAATAACAAATATACAGGTAAATAGCAAACTTTATATCTAGCGAGACAACATGCTCAGAACGGCCTGTTCATTTCAATAACATTATTTTTATCCAAGGAAACTATAGCTGTGGCAAGAATTTAGACGACTTACTTCACGATTGACGTTATGCTATTATTTTTATTGTTAATATATTTTTCATTAGTTTCTCGCGTTAAAAACAATATATTTTTTTTTGTAATTTAGAGTAATAAATAGTGAAAATAATTAGTATAGCATATAGTTTTATTATTCTTAGTTGCGGTTTCCTAAATATTTTGTTGAAAATATAATGAATTATTCATTTGTTCGTATGACGTAAGTCGTCTGAATTCTGATTGGAACTATAGCTTTAAAGTATGGCTCACGCTGTATATACGTATTGTTATGGAAGCTCATCTACCCTTTTATCTTGTTAATTATGTTTCTGTTTGCGTTAGAATATAATTTTTGAAGTAATAAATTAATCTAGTGTACCTTGTGTATAAACCCAACAATTATTTTTGTACCTAAAGCTGCTAACCCATGTATATTATTGTATATGCACAAAAAAATTGCCAATCAACTCAGTTTATTTAAACATAATTTATTCTCAGGAAACAAATCTTTTTTGCTGTAATGATCACTTGTCAAAAATAAATAGATTTATTTAGTAAGAAAATTACATTTTTTTGACGAGTATTTATTTTAATAAACCATATAGTTATTCAATTTGCATAGCTTATGAGAACTTAATTTAAAAACATAATTTTCAAATAAATATATATATTATTCCATTTCCCTAAACAAATTGTTCAAATCTGTATAAAAATAACGTTTTGAAATTTTAAAAAAATGTTTTCTGATTGAATTGAATGTGCATTTAGAATCAAATAATGCGTTTATTTAATACAAAAGCGCATTGTTTTTAATTGAATTATGTGGAAAAGAAAATATGTGATATTTTAATTCTTTTTGTAAAGTTTTTAAATTAAGTTTTATTAGGTTATATAATCTTTTGAAAAATTATAAATTAAATAAACTTACATTACGATTTCGAATTTTTTTCTAGAAACAGAAAATTATTGTCAATAGGTGGACGCTAGATGTAACTGTGCTATATTTCGCGTACTCAGGTTTTTTAGTGAGTTAATTATGAGAGCAAGTAAGACCCCAGACCATTTAAGAGTTTGGCATAAAATTCCATTTTATTTAGAAATCAATAAATCATTCAGAGGCTCCAATTGTCTTATTTGTTCTAACAAATTAACAGAAGAGTAAGGTCCACTCCAGTATATTATTAGGTATTGCAAAAATTCATAGTATCTATAAATATAGTTAAGTCAGTTCTGTAAAATATTCACCTAAAACAAATAAAATGACATATATCATTCACGCTAAAATTATCGTTAGCTTTCTAAATATTTGTTTCCCAAATTGGATTAATATATTAATGATATCATAATATTGTAATATTATGTGTACATTAATGATATTAAATATTTTATCTATATAAATAGTATTCTATTGTAATATAATTATTACATGTACGTGATATCTGATTGAAATATTGGATTGAGCTATAAATTTCAATAATATATTTGACACTGTTCTGAAGTGATTATTGACAATTTTTGTTAATATTCTAATAGACGAACCATTTTTGGCAGCTTCGACGGCACAGATAAGATCCTCTTGCTTCCATGAACCTCGAGAGACGGGGTTTTTGATCTCTCAAAAATTAAGATGGCCGTCTCATCCGATTTGCCAAGCTGAGATCGCCATCTCGTCAATTTGTAGAAAAAGTGCGTAAACGAGTCTATTTTAAGGTTAAACAAAATTGCAAATTGTTTTACATACATTGTAATTATAATTCCAGCCAAACATCTGATGCGAGAAACCTAAATATGGATTGATCATGTAGCATCTCAAAACTATTTCACTTACCTTGATTTGCTTTTCGGCACTAAAAAACAATATAATTCTTTTTTGCGTTATTACAGCACAGTATGGATGTATAACGGGCCATTATGGTATAAGCACCAACAATTAAGCCGGGGGCACATTGCACAGCTCACATTTCACATTGCCACGCCACGTTATGTGATACGTCAGAAGGATCTGACACCGTGTATTCTTATGTATTTTTATGTGTTTCGTGTCGCAAATACCCTCTTGTTAGATTTACATCACGTCAGGTCGTGTAACGTGGTGTCACGTGGTAGCACTGTGCACCTGAATTTCATGTCAAACACATAACATGACAGAGATGGCTAGATATGTTAACTGTGCGGTCTCTTTTTCCAGTGTTGTCAAATGTAGAAACGATGAAAATAAACAATTTTATTAATAATAATAATGCCTAAATACCTGATAGATAACAGTTAATCCGATTAGCTGCAGTATTTTGTATTCGTTATTCGTTCTTTCGCTGCACACTGGCAAAACTACATTTTCACTAATTGCAGATTAATCATAATTATCCACTAACATATCCGTCATAAAATACTTTATTTAATTACTAAAACACGTTAAAAATTAGTCGCTTAACTGTTTTAAAATTACATTACATAACCTAGAACACTGCATTGCTAGTTGCATAGTTTCCAAACTTTAAAGAACATGCGAAACTAGTTATATTCTAACAGTCTAAGAAACATTTTACAGAACACTGTAAACATCTTGGAATGTTATGGTTTAAAATATGCAAACATCGTCAATTACTGTTAATATTGTTGCTATTATTAGTATTAACAGAATTTAATTCCCCAACAACCCAAGAAGTTTAAAAATGTATCGCCGTGAAGTGTACCTTGCATTAGTGGCCTACAGATGGCGTCTGCATCAGTCCAGGTGTCAAAAAATATTGCATACGGTACTCTGACCACTTTGAAATAATTTTTCAGTACTTGCTTCTCGCAAATTTAATTTTTCGCATATTTCTTGTGTATTTACAAATATATCGTATCCAAATGCCTAAATGACGGATAAGGTGCTGATTTATGGGAGTGTGACAAATGCATATTATCGTGTGGCAGCGAAATACCAAAGACGTTTTCCGAGTACACATAATGTTATGCTTATAACTGCTATAATGCCTTGGCGGTAAACGTGTGGCAGGGTTTTTATGTATTTGTGTACATGTGCGTGTATTTTTTGGTTATTCTTTGTTGTTGTTTTTCCCGACGTAAGTAATCGACCTGGTCATGACCGTAGAATCAAGTAGGTCCCTCGACTTAAACAAAATGGATGGTCGATGAAAGGAGAGGTCCCCAGTAAGTACAAAAATCTTTGCAATGGCAGGTTTTTATTTAAACAAGCAAGAAAACATAAAATGATACAACATACTTAAAATGTCTCCAAATATCAATCCTAGAAATAAATATTAGTAAGGTAGGTGCTGCTTCCCTCTGTTACCATATCGTGTTTCTCATTAAATCATTAAATAATAATCTACATTTTGTAAACATTTTTTTTGCGTAAACTGATACACGTGTGACACCTTTGACTTTGGCAGAATATACCTAACCTCGCGGCTGACAAAAGGCCAGTGACGATGATAAATAAGGATTTAATATAGTTTTGAAAAAAAAAATTCGCTTTATAAATATGTTTGGAAATTTTTTGATAGATAATTCCGATAATTCTTATTTTTCCCTATCACCTCTTAAAATATTTGTACTAAGTCATATTTAACCCTGTATTTAAAACTAAAAAAGTTATGTATGATACAAGAAAATGATCACCCTGTAATATATATTACATTTTGATACGGCTGGCATAAGTAAAGTTTCTTCTCAAAAAGTGGTAAGATGTATTTTTGGTCTTTATATCCACACTTTATACTTTGCAAAGCGAAGGGCAATATGGGGGTTAAGAGGATAAACCTCTTTATACATTTTGAAGGGGGAGAATAAACCAAGTATTAAGAAGATTAGCTTTCTGGAAAGCATACTTATACTCTTTAAATTAAGTACTAGAAGCAAATGGGATTTTTTAGTAGGACACTGTAAAGTGGAAAGAGCTGGGGAATATTGTCTACTTTTTATTACAATACTGCTGAATTCATCGTAGGTAGAGGGAATGAATTTAAATTATCTTCCAAACCGGAAGCACTGCAACGTAGAAAACTGATAGTGGCCTTGCAGGGGCACAAAGAGCCATAAATTGAGATTTTATGGTTCGATGGTGTAATAAGGACTTGTGAGAATTTATTAAATTTTTTAAGTTAATAATGAGCGCGGAGTTAATGATAGTTCTCGGTTGAATACGATAGTATTACTCGCTTAATAATTGCATGTAAATTTATATACATTTAAGGTAGTAAGGATAGCTTAATAATTGCATGTCTACACAAGCCTAAATCTCCAATTACAATGCATAATTGAGATTCTCTAGTGGCGAAATTAGGGCCTTATATTATTTAGGCTTAGATCGTCTTTACCCAGAGATAAAAGTAAAAACTAAAATCTGTGTGTGTGGATAGGAGCTGGGTATGGTTAAAAAAATTGTCCATGATTTCTTGGATTCTGATTATTCATGTTATATGTATACAGGGTGTTTATTAATTGAATGCCAATAATTAAGGGTGTGAATTCTTCGGTCATTTTAAGAATAAAACTTAATATCAACATATGTCCTAAACCTGTTAATTTTTGAGCTACAGGGTGTTAAAGTTTTTAAAAAAAAATTACTTTTTTATTATAAATTTCTTATCACTCCAGATATTTTTATGAAATTTTGTACACACCTATTAATCGTTAAGGAGCATTGTTTGATGTAAAAAATGTTTTAAAATTTTTGCCAATGACGTCTGTACGAGGTTTGACTAAACATTTTTGACAGCCTTCTTTAAAAACTAAAATTATTTTTAAAATCTCCATTTATTTTACAGCAAATTCGGTCTCTAGACTTACTCTCGTATGACGCACCATTTTCATGTAACAAAAATTAAAACCAAAAAAGTTTTTTCCCCTAGTCATTGGCAAAGATTGTAAAACATTTTTTTACATCAAGCAATGCTCCTTAATAATTAATAGGTGTGTACTAAATTTCATAAAAATATCTAATAATAATTATAATAAAAAAGTATATTTTTTCTTAAAACTGTAACACTGTAGCTCAAAAATTAAGAGGTTTAGGACATATGTTGATATTAAATTTTCTTCTTAAAATGATCGAAGGATTCACACTCACACCTATATTCATAATATATACATATATTTATATACAATACTAAATATTTGCAATGTATAAATATTAATGTTTTAATCTAATTATAGTTATGTATGTATCTAGGGTGAAAATTGAAACTTTAAATTAAAACTCTTCTCGTCCTTAGTGCAAACAATATTTTATTTCATACTGTTGCGTTTTGAGCTGTCAAAATTACTTTTCATTCAGAAAATTTTGAAAATGAAATTTGTATGTCATCTTTCTGACATGTCAAAAATGCCCAATAATACGTGGGTATCTAGAAGTCCTAGTACGTTAATAGTATATTAAAGTAAAGTGGATATTAAGGTCTTTAAAACCCGCGCAATTTTTTGAAATACAGCAAGTGCAAGTAAAGACTAATAATGTAAAATGGTTCGTGTTCCTTTTGTTGTCATGAAAATGAGAAAAACACAAGTTAATTTGTAATCTGTCACATAAGATTAATTCTTGTAACGACAGTTGCTACTGTTTAAAAATTATTTCTAATATTGATTACTTAAATAGTAAAGCAGAATCGTAATTAATGGCGTAAACATCGGAAAATGCTTATAAAAAAGAATACTTGTCATATTCTTCATTAAATGGATGGAAGAGCAGAAGGTAACAGATACAGATGAACGAGTTGTGCTTGGTTACCTTCAGAAAAGGGGTTATTTTAAAATCATTTGTGAAAGTGCATGCAATCATGAAGGAAATTAGTAAGAATAAAACGATAGAACAGGTTAAAATAATGTTCATTTGTGATATAAAGTTATTTCCTAAAACGCATCGTTTCCGAGAAAGAGGGCGTTGAAGTAGGAATTTTTTTCTCGGTTTTCCCTCATAACTTTTGAACCACTTATCTGATTTAAGTCAAATTCTGAACACAAACACTCCTTATGATCTTACATAAGCTTCTTAAGTTTGAACTACCTAGCCCTCTTAGAAGTATTTTGTATGCTACCCCCCTCTTACTTTATTTCAAAACTACAAAAAAAAAGTAATTAATTTCAATAAAACATCTACGCATCACTTTTACCTGATTAATTTTGAAACTTTTTCGTCTCCTGTTTTTTTTCGACGTTTGGTCTTGTTTTTGAGATATTCAAAGAAATTGGTGAGAGTGTAGGTGCAGGACGTAGAGCACAGTATTTGCGGTATATCTTCATTTGGTCTGGACTTGAAATCACAAAACATCTCGGAGTATGAGTTTTGGAATGGGGAATTCTTATAATAAAACTAAATCTTTGTTTTCTTTATCATCGATCGTTATCTTTAGAAACCCATATCTTCTCAAAGTTCTACAAACATCAGATATTAAAATGACCTGAAAAGTAGTCCAAAATTCGTTAAATCGATCAATTTATATTAATTTAAATTACATTTTCTAGCAGAATATTATTACGTGCATCTTATAAAAATCTCTTAATTTCCTCTTTCGTTCGAATTCTGGACTTTTTTTAGACATTATCCAACTGAAACTTTTTAACATGAAATATACTGACCATAACGTCGAAGGTTTAATTTTATGTCCGAAATATGCTTCGGTCACTTTTTGAAATTTCTTCGAACTACACCACCCTTTGAATTTGTTGTAGACAATCTCGAACTGTCTCGACGATTTTTTGAAGATTAATTGTGAAACAGCACTTTGCGCCGCTTCCAATACTTCCCTTGGTAAATGCTCGTCTTCACATTCCGAGCTCATTTTGAATTAAATACTTATGAATTGCAGTATATAATTCAGACACTACTTGTTCAAACAACTACTTTTTATTATTTATTAGATTATTATCGTTATGATAGTCAGCACACCTAAACCGCCTTGATTCAAACATGGTTCAAACGATGTCAAATATAAATTAAATTATACACAACACAATTGTCTTATTTTGTTGCAGTTTACGAAAAAATATTGTTTGTATCGCGAACGTGAAATGCTTTTGCATTCTTGAAAGCAAAAGTACCATTTTGCGTTCTAGATAAAAACATAACTATTCACAGAAGTACACATTTCTTCATATAAAAAATGACATAATTTTTACGAAAAAATATGCTTGCGCACATTCGTTGTAATTTGTATTTAGTTAATCGTTTTATTTGTCTGTCATGAATCTGTAGATAATTCAACATGGAACTTTAGAACACCTTGTAGGTACGGGGTTCCCGGTGGGATTGAGTACAAAAGAGAATAAACAAAAACGGTTGCTAGTCCTATATTAAATTGGCAACAAATGCTCTTATTAAATTGACCGCAGGAGAACAAAGTGGAACAATTTATAAAATTTTAAATATATATGAAAGGGCCTTTCACATCTATTCCCAGCGTTTGTGTGTGCCATTTAACATGAGAGTTGGTGCCGGCCTACGTGCAATGACAGCTAAATTGTTTCCACTGAAATTTATTGCAGTACAAATTAATTGTTAATAAAATTGTCATATGAGAAGTATCAACTGAAGTATTTGGAAAAACATAATTATGTGCAAAATTACTAATACGTACTTAATTATTATAATGACAAAAGAGCTTCATATGGTACAATCACGACAAGAAATAAAACAAAAAGTAACCCTATGATTTTCTGTTAAAAAACTTCACAATGTGAGGACTATAATAACTAACTTAAAATTGTTAGGTGTCTGTTTTGTTTCATTTATATAATTACTACTTCATATAATTTGTTAGGGGCGTTTCTACTTATATAGGGCGTGAACCATTGGATGTAACTGATTGTGATTTGTTGCCTTGTAACTAATACTATATAACTATGTATAAACAATAACTAAAACACTTACTGAGCTTAGGTCAGGATAGAATTGCCGTCGGAATCGCCCACTGGCATGCAGCTCTTGCAACAAGCTCAGAACCTTTCAACAAATAAGAGAGAAACACATGAGTACCCAAGCATACCTTCACATTCTCTAAACATCAACATGTACTACTTAGATCAACTAGTAAATATATATTCTCCCTCAGATTGCAGCTGGATATCAACAATACAACAATGTACATGAACCAGACCACGTCTGCAGAGATATTTCATAGCAAGACTAGGTCTTAAACCAGAACCAGACCGCGTCACCGCAGCTAGCGGCCCCTGAGATATCCCTCGCTCACCGCAGCTAACGGACGGACTGTATCACCGCAGCTAACAGCCCTACGATACCCCATATCTCAAAATACCGTGTCACATGCAGCTAACGGCCAATAAATATAAAACAATAATAGGCCGGCCTCGTCAGTAATACACTATCATTCATAATCTCAAATTTTAATTAATCAACTACTAACTTAGCTAATAAACATATTATGTTAAGCATGCCAAGTAGGTACTCAGTGATGTAACTCACCTAATAATCCAACACAACACAGGTCACTAAAACAATTGTCTAGTCCACTATTTAATACCTTAATTTATGCACGCACACATTCACCCTCAAACTGTCTTAAAGAAATAAAGCGACTTTAAAAATCATTTAGGGTCCAACTAAACACTTCCTATACATTTTTATCAATGTTTATTTTAACATGATCCCTGCTCAAGTTAGGTAGTCGTCCCATCGGTCAAATTGTCTCGCTTCGTAACTATATACTCCTAACAAAATTATAATTTTTTCAATGTTATTAAACGTAACTATGAAGAAACAGCAACAAGGGCAAGCTAATCTTTAATGATATTATACAGGCGTGTTGTATATGAACAATTTAGATAATCTTCTTGGAAATTTTAAAGGAGAGTTTTTTATATACAGAGTGTCGCAATATGAGTGTGTTAAATTCGCTGTATGATAATTTGTTCTAAACTAAACACAATTCTTAACATTTTTTTTTTCTCTGACCATTGGTAACAGAATTATGATAGCAAACAAACGTCTAACATGTGACAACATCGCATTCCTGTCTGTCAAGCGTTTTTATTTGCTCATTTTTCATATGCAATTTGTCTAATGCGTTATGTGGGATATTTCTCAGTGATATTTAATATTTCGAATCGGATTGGTCGGTGGTCGAGCGGTTTAAGGCGTAAGTACTTGAATTGTGTTTGCCACAAATCGCAAGTTCGAATCCTGCGACCGGTAGACCGTAGATCAGTTACATTTGTGGAAAGAATTGGCACCCTCTTTGCGGATATGGTAGGAAGAACGTTGGCTTGGATTAATGTGAGAGATTGATACCGATTGGACTTTGACCATCCTCCTAATTAATAACTTTTTCCATGTTTCCCTCATTCCAGAACTGAATGGTGGCTAAGGCCTACCAACGTAAGTCGTTGTTCCTGGGCATAAGTGCGGCCTGCTTAATAGTAATATGCCACCTCCTTTCTCGCACAACTCTCCCGACTCCGTTTTTATTTACATACACATCAAACATGCACTATACAGTTAAAAAAATAATAGGATAAATTACTATTCACAGTACAAATACATGCGATGCATCAAGCATATCTAATTTTTTTAAATTTTTCTCAAAAATAGATAAATAAATGAATTTTAATACTTAACTGTTTTACTGGTATATTTCCCGTTTTCCTGGTTTGTTAGAAGGTGGTAAAATAAACCACCCTCTCCAGATTTTCTTATACTTTTAAATTTCTCAATCGAGGTGAAATTCTAAGGTACATTCGTTTATTTAATTTTTTTTATCTTAGCAGTCTACTAAGAATAAATAACACAAAAACGAAGTTGATAATATCGTATTTTGCATAGGTTTTTTTCTCAAAACTTTTTCTCGGAGGCTTTTGTAACAAACTTTTTTTTAATTATTAATTTAATAAAAAGGAATTAAACATGAAAAGAAGCTTTTTAAATTAAATCTAAAAAGTATCTAACTGAAATTCAAAAAATACTAAGGATTTTTTTTTTACAAATTGTGAATATTTTTTTATTATGATTCTTTATTTTAAAAGCATTGCCTAATTCAAGTTAATTCAAAAAGCATTCTTAAAACTCTTATAAATGGAATATTTTCTTTGCTACCTGATAATCAAAGACTATCTAAAATAAAAGACAATAATGTATTCATTTGATGAGAAGTTAAAGAAATTTTTTAAGTAATTTGCTTCAGCTTTAATTTAAATAAAAAAAATTAATTAAATAACTAAATAATCTTACGTATATGCATCTACAGTAATTCGAGTAATTAAGCTTTTTATTTTATAAACAATTGTAGCAAACTTACTTTGTTCAGAAGTTGATAGTACCGAATTACATTTAATAGTACCCTGAGTTCGCCACATCACCACTAATTATTATGGCATTACCTTCACAGTATTTACACTATATATCAATGATCCACAAATGTCACAAAAACGCAAAAATACAAGAAACAAACGTCTGTTTACATCACCAACACCGTAAAATGCACCTGTATTCACGGAAATAAACCGCGTTGAACGGCGTGTAACGTCACACCAATGATATTGCGTTTTCGGTCGCGTGGTTTTGTTTACGTTCTATGGCAATTTAATAATGTTAATATTTTAATTATTATGTGATAATTACCGTCGTGTTCTGAACTTTCAACATGTTGGAAAGATTACCCTGTAATACATTTGAATCAATATCAAATTCATGCAACTTTCCCATTCCTAGCGACATTAACAAGGTGTACCTTTTTAATGTAAAAGTGATGGTAAAATAAACGTTATTAAAAAATAAGAGACAGTGTGTAGCAAGAAATTTGTGAACTATAAAATTTCAAACAGTGGCGTCCTCTACAATGTATACCAGAATTAAGAGGAAATTTTAATTTCTCATGTCAAAAACCCCGGATACTAAATTTCGTTTTAATACCTCATTACTTCGAAGATTATTTAAAAAAATTCATAATACAATTTAAATTTTGACACTATAACTTGGCCACTATCAACATTTGCACTAAGGTAAGTTTAGCTAAATGGGGCACATTATTATAGTTTACATAGACTTTTTAAATCAAAAAGCAAACGGACATTTTAGTTTTTAACACCAATTCTTTTTTCAAAAACGACATTTTCAATCTTTGCAAGAAGTAAAAATTTAACGAACCTATCCGTCGTACGCAGCTCATAACATAAGTAGGATAGATGTGTTATAGCATTTTTATACAAAACTGTGTTATTAAATTTCAATATTTCGACAATTCCGAGTGCGGAACATTAGTAAAATATGGCGATAATAAAATTTACGTGCCGCTTTCCTCGCACATAAATCAAATCGAAATCTATATTGCTTTTTACTCACTTTATCGTTTCCCTTAAAGATTTCTCCGAAACCAATATACCGTCTGTTAACACGCACTAAGTTATAAAATAGGAGTTGTAACATGGAATACTGCTTAAATGCAAATTTTTCTAGTAATAAACGATATATCACTGCCTAAGTCCAATATGTCATGTGTGCTGGTACAGTTTCACAGATGTTCGTGTTTTAAGAAAAATTCATATTACGGAGCTCTGGAATATGTTACTTCTTTAACGTATGGCTAAGATTATTCTAGTTTTACAATGAATTACTTCTTAGAAATCACTTTTAAATATATTCAGCAGAAACCACATTTTTCTGAGCAAATAAAACCGAAGGTCGTACTCGTATCAAATAATAGTTATTTATTATATAAACCAAAAAAGTATTAGATGTTAGCGCGAGCTCGAGAGTTAAAATCTAATATTTTTACCCATGTATAATACATTATTTCTTCTGTGACGGGAAAAAACCCACATGCCAATGTTATTGCCACTTTTCACAAATGGAATGGTGATATTTTCACTTATTCATTTTTTAATGAATTGTAGCGGTATCCATTGCCAAAACATTTTGACATTGACATTTTTATCAACAACTTGTTCAAATATTAAACACTAACAATGAGTCGATTCGATGAGTCTACGAACAATAAATTAGTAAAATTGCACAGCCCCACAAAAAAAAAGTTCATACACAAGAGAGTGACATATGTATTCCCATGTATTTTTCGACGCTGAATCCGATCCCGAGCTCAGAATTGGGCCTACACGTCTGGAATTGGCCCCAGGAGCCGAAAATGGCCTGAAATGCGGTTGCCGGGATAAGGCGAAGTCGACGCTGAATTTTGGAGCTAAAGCCGGATTTGTGCTCGAAAAGTGTATGGCCAACTGAAATTCCGGATTTGGGTCCGGGAAAATGACCCCTTGGGGCGGGAAATCCTGTTTTGGACGTCCCGGTCGCGATTGTGATATTTTCGTGGGTTTTTCAATTTTGGACCTGAGACTGGGTGTGAAAAGTTTTTGGTCAGCTGAAATTCCCAGTTTGGGTCCGGGAAAATGGCCCATTGGGGCCGGAAAATCATATTTCGGACGTATCAGTCGCAAAAGTCGGATTTTCATGTATTTTTCAATCTTGTTCCTTAAAGTATGCCCAAAAAGTTTTTGGAGAGATGAAATTCCGGATTTGGGTCCGGGAAAATGACCCCTTGGGGCAGGAAAATCCTTTTTTGGACGTCCCGGTCGCAACTGTGGTATTTTCGTGTGTTTTTCAATTCTGGACCTGACACTGGGTGTGAAAAGTTTTTGGTCAGCTGAAATTCCCAGTTTGGGTCCGGGAAAATGGCCCATTGGGGCCGGAAAATCATATTTCGGACGTATCAGTCCCAAAAGTGGGATTTTCATGTGTTTTTCAATCCTGGTCCTTAGAGTATACCCAAAAAGTTTTTGGACAGCTGGGGTCCGGGAAAATGGCCCATTGGGGTCGGAAAATCATATTTCGGATATACCAGTCACAACAGTGGTATTTATGGTTTCGAAAGTAGTCAGTGGTATTTTTGTTTGTATATGATTTCCTTCTATTTTATTGCACGATATTCTTTTGTTTCGTTTTTGTATTTGATTTTGTCCTATTTTGTTGTATGAACATATTTTTTCTTGTTCTTGATTGTTCTTGGTTACGCCTTGTTAATCCCTTTTTTGTTACAATGTACACTTTTTTAAATGCAAGTTTTGTTACTGTTTATTTTCTTATCGCATGTATTTTTTGCAAGTTTTCTTATTTTTTTTACATATTTCGTTATTGTTTTTTTGTTGCATATGTTGCTATTGTTTTATATATATATATATATAAGTAAATGAGAGATTCCAACCGACCAAAGGCATTCCAAACACGGTATGAGTTCCGGAATTTAAAAGTACTGAAAATACGAATGTCCCAACTGAGACGTACAAAACACGATTTTCCGGCCCCTAAGGGTCATTTTCCCGGTCCCGAACAGGGAATTTCACATGGCCATAAACCTGTCAAGCACAGTCTAAGCTACAGGAATTAGTACATAAAAATCCCACTGTTGCGATTGGTACGTCCGAAATATGATTTTCCGGCCCCAATGGGCCATTTTCCCGGACCCAAACTGGGAATTTCAGCTGTCCAAAAACTTTTTGAGCATACTCTATGGACCAGGATTGAAAAATACATGAAAATCCCACTTTTGCGACTGGTACGTCCAAAATATGATTTTCCGGCCCCAATGGGCCATTTTCCCGCACCTAAACTGGGAATTTCAGCTGACCAAAAACTTTTCACACCCTGTCTCAGGTCCAGAATTGAAAAACACACGAAAATATCACAGTCGCGACCGGGACGTCCAAAACAGGATTTCCCGCCCCAAGGGGTCATTTTCCCGGACCCAAATCCGGAATTTCAGTTGGCCATAAACTTTTCGAGCACAAATCCGGCTTTAGCTCCAAAATTCAGCGTCGACTTCGCCTTATCCCGGGAACCGCATTTCAGGCCATTTTCGGCCTCTGGGGCCAATTCCAAACGTGTAGGCCCAATTCTGAGCTCGGGATAGGATTCAGCGTCGAAAAATACATGGGAATACATATGTCACTCTCTTGTGTATGAACTTTTTTTTTGTGGGGCTGTGTTGTTAATACCTGTGTGCCTGCTAATACAGTTGTGACTCAATCATCAATCTAGCGACAATTTTCTACTTTTTACGTTGTGAAAGGCTATAAATTTGAGCTAGAGAGATTGAATGTAATATTGCAAGATTGGGCTTTTAGTATGCGAAAATGAGACGGAATAAACTACAAAGAAGCGGTAGTTAAAACAATTTCGAACATCATCGCTAAAATGCTACAAAGTAAATATTATAAAGAATTCAATATTGTATATACTCGCGTCAATAATTCAGACGTCTTACGTCACGGCTGACGTTACACATTTGTTTTTGTTGTCAACGTAATTTTCGATATTTGGTCGCGTTAAAAACAATCATTTTATGCAATTTAGTGCAATACATAATGCAAACCTTTAGTATACTATATAGTTTTATTATTATCAGTTGCAGTTTGATGAAAATATAATGAAATATTCATTTGTTCGTATGATGTAAGTCGTCTGAAGTCTTGTCGCGAGTATATAACCCTTTCACCGACGTAGAGTTTGATCCATCACGAGCTGCATGTAATGCTAAACGTAAAATACTACAAGCACAACCCGAAAAGAGAAAAGTCAGTGCATTAGCTCTTAATAAATGTAAAATATTTGCAATGGCCAGATTATGGCGAAAATGAACCGGAAAGATTTCGAAAAAAATTATATCACATTTTGGCGACTGAATTAACTTGACGCGGGGAGAAGCAACTTACTGCAAAACCACTTATTTCGTATCTGAAATTGAAAATAATGGAAAAGAAACTGGAGGTAGGGGAGAGTCCTCCAGTACCGTCGTCTTAAGATTTATCAACAATAACATCGAACTAACTTAGGTTACATGTTTAATACCTCCTGGTATAATAAACTACCGTCATGTTTAGAAATAATCAACTTTATTATACTAGGAAAGACTAGGAAAAATCAGTTTCTAAAAAAATGTCCTTCAGTACCGGCCAGCAAATATATGACCATTTATACCATACAATAATCGGAAATATACTGATTTGATAGCTCTGATATATTCGCACAAGCTTCGTGGACCCAAGCCTTACAGTTTCCACATTATTGTATCCAATTTTCTTCATGAGAATCAAGACATAAAGGACATATTGTCGCTTCCTCAATCGGTCTGCAGGGAGGAGTCAGGTTTTCGTTTTATACTTCTTGGCTTTCTTGCTGACATCTCTTCCTGAAACCAAAGTTTTACCTTTATTGTCAACATTTTTTCCTGAAAGTAAACTCTTTATTCGCTTAGCCGATTCAAGAGTTCTTTTCTCTTCTAGCATCTTTCTGTATGGAGAACTTGTTATTATTTCACTTCTTTCAGCTTTACGGCGTCGTGTAGTAGCTCTCCTCTCCGAAGCATCAGGAATCGGTGAGAGTTCTGTCATTACGGCTTTTAAATTGTCAACGGATTCATCAATGACAACTTCTGCTTGAGATATAACGTTGGTTATATCTGACCCAATGAAAATGGCACTAACTCTGTCATTCAAGGTAGTTCGTGGCACCTGATAGCGATCTGCGGCTTGGCGTGCACTCATTTCATTATTAAAGACTTTTCCTACGGCTTTACGCATGTTCGCAGGATCCCAGGTACCTTTCTTCTTCCTTTTCCTACCATCATATTCAACATCTGACATCATTGTGTACCTGTAACCAAAGTAAACTATTCAAAAATGAACTTAATCAATGGACGGTACTGGAGGACAATGTTGTGGCCGGTACTGTAGGAAACAGAATAACATATTATGTTCGACTACAGACACGAACTTATGATCAAAGATTGATTTTAAACATATTTTATAATAGCCATATAAATAGCGAATACATACCAGGTTTGACTTGTTTCAAACTAGTTCGTTAAACCCGAAAAATCACCCACAGAACTTTGGTTGCGTAGCGTACGTCTACCACGCTTTTCACAAATCGTTGCATTGACAATAAACTGATCGCGACAGGTTGCCGCCGCGTGGTGCATATACTTAGTAGAGTGTATGACACTAATAGCGGTACGAGTATCAGCGCTACTCGTTATAGAATACTAGAACTAACAACTGGCCGGCACTGGATGCCGGCCAGTACTGGACGGCTTTCCCCCATCAAGTGTAATCCTCTATTTTCGAAAAGGAGACAAGGCAGTGACAATAAATTATGTGACAGCAAATGGATTACGCCTAATACTTTAGAGGAAGATATTCATGCGATTGCATGAGCTTGTCAAATTTTTGAAATTAGCCAGGTAACATTAGATGATATTGAATATTCGGGAACGTTTTTAATTGTGAAACAAAGAATGATGTAAACAGGAGACTTATAGTTACTGATAAATATATTAAACTTTACAAAATGTACCTACATAGCCGTTCATCCAGCAGCAGCAAAAGATCACCGCTTATTTTATGCATATCGCAATGGAAAATGTATTAATCAAGTTGTTGGTAAAAATCAAATTTATAAAATAAATGAAACAGTAGCCAATTTTCTTCTACCTGAAAGTTAAGTCATATACATGTCATGCATTTCTAAGATCGTCTACAACACTTTTAGTTGAATTTAGAGGACACTTGATGACAGTAAAAAAATATAGTGATTGAAAGTCACCAACGGTTGCTGAAGGGTATGGTGATAAATCGGTGGCGTATAGGACAGAAATGTCTAATAAAGTGTTTACTTGAAACAAGATTCGATTTGCAGCCAGGACTATCAACGGCAGTTGTGTCCATGGCAGAAAATATGATTTCAACTCAAGAAAATTCCACTGTAGCAGATATTTTCAATGGTTCGAGAAAATTTAAGTTTTGTCTAATAAAATATTCTAAAATTAAATATATCCGTGTTCTTATATGTACATATTCGGGAAAAAAGTATGAATTTTTTCCCGGAGAAAAAGTAATTTCATAAAATGTGACATTTTGTTACCTGTCAATAGAGTTAAAGTGTAAAACTTTTTTCTCGCCACAGAAAAAAAAAATATTATGTTGGTGTGATCTTAACCCACCACAAAATTTTCTATAAAAGTAAATTTCTCTGAAGATTTGATATATTAAATATATAGAATGCGCTAATGTGCAGTCACGATATTATTAGGAAAAAGTACATTCTTACTCGAATTAACACCTGAAGTATGATTGTACCATTGTGACATTGTATTATAAAATGATTGTGTCATATTTCCAATATATGAAATGTAACAAAAAAAAAAAATCCGTAAAACTGTAAATAAGTTTTTGAGGAGAACACATATATACAGGGTTAACTACCGTTAAGTACAATATTTTGACCATGTGCTCATGGAGGCCTAAAAGGAGATCAAAAAAATATTTTTAAATTCTATTTCGATATTTCAAAAATGGAGCAGAGCCCCCTAATGAGATGGTTTAGATCTGTCAACTACCATGCGGTCGTTTTTATAGCGTTTTCATATGTAGAAACAATGAATATTAACATTTTTATTAATAATAATATGTGATAGGTAACAGTTAATAGGGTTAGCTGCACTATTTTTCATTCGTTTTTCGTTCTTTCGCTGTCAAAACTACATTTTCATTCATTGCAACCACTACACTTTACCAGCAAACAGGCTTTGGAGACAGTTAAATAAAATGTTCATTTATTCTAAGAAAATCGAAGGAAAGGAATACTAATAAATAATACAAAACTTTGAATGCACCCACGGCAGTTCGATAACTTAGAAAAACAAACCGGCCAGCTATATTATAGGAAAATATCTGTACTTGACACAAATTTATAAGTATATAAGACGCTTAAATTTAAATATATATATATATACTAAAAACTGAAGTAAAACACACAAAATCATAACGTAAACACAGGATTTTAATTATAACAACGAACTTTACCGTTTAGTAGTGTTGCTGGTTACCTATTCTCTAAACGCCAAACGTGCGGCGGATGGGCTACATAACCGGCGATAAATAAGGGTTTAATACATTTAAAAAATTATTCGCTTTATAAATAAGTTTGGAACTTTTTTGAAGGGCCTTTCGTTAATATTTATTTTTCTATATGCCCTCTTAAAATATTTGTACTTAAATCATAGTTCACCCTATGTATAACTCCAGGGATGTAATATGCATTTCCTTATTACTGTAATTTGGATAAAATGTTTATTTTTTAATTTTTAGGTAAGTATTTTAAGTTTTGTTTATTTAGTATAAAACACACGTTGATCATTTTTATCTACCCCACTACTAAATCTGTTTCGAAACTACGAGTAAAAGAGATATAGAGATAAACTACGAAAAAGTTGAAGGAGGGATTAAAAATTCGAATCGTTCATGAAATATACTTAAAAACTTTTGATTTATTTTAATTAACACTAATAAAATCTTGTTTTAATTAATGCATTTTTTTTCTTGAAAGTAAAAGTTTTTTAAAATTTAACAAGAGTAATAACTTATCCATCCACAAATCTTCTCCACGCTTGTCTGTTTCTTGTTAGTGCTTCCGCTCCTCCCCACGCGTTTCTTTAATATTTCTCTAACTACCTGGTTTTATTTTCTTCTAGGTCGTTCACTTTCTCTTTTCATTTTTGTCCTTACTTGCCATATTTTCTTGACCGATCTTGCACTATCCATGTTCTATAAATGTCCCTACCAACTTAACTGCTTCTTCTCAATAAATTCTAATGTGCACTTTATTTTTAAATACTGTCTAATATTAACTTTTATTCTTTCTTCTTTTTTTATCCATTTTATTCTTCGTAGGTATTTCATTTCTATTGCCTGTATTTTACCTTTTTGTTTTCTGTGAAATTTCTTTTTTCATATAAATTTATTACTCATTGCGTAGTATAATTGCATTGTTTTGTATATTCGTCTATTTATTTCCGAATATTACCAAATTGACATTGCTATATATTATGTATTGCTCTTATTGTCTTTTTGTTTACTGCTCTTCTATTTAAACTTTCCCATACTTTTTCTCGTGGTCGAAAGCCTTATCTAAATCAATAAATGATAAATATATTGTATTATGCATGAACAATTATTTTCTCTATTATTTGTCATAGGAAATATGTGATCTTGTGTACTTCTTTCTTTTCTAAATCGACTTTGTGATTCATCTAATGTCCTTTCTATTATAGGTTTGTTTTTTCTACCATTGATTTTCTCATAAGTTTTCATATCTGTACTCAACAATATTATCCATCTATAATTACTACATTCTTTAATATATCCACTTTTATGTACATTTAGAGCTATTTGCAAATCCTTTGGGGTCTGCTCTCCTCTCCATGCTTTATTGTATATTTTAAGTAGTAACATATTTAGTCCCTTTTCTCCTAAATGTTTCATTATTTCTGTAGTTATTTTATTTATTTTATCTTCTCCTGGTGCTTTACCATTTTTTATTACTTCTTCAATTCTTAGTTCAGTTTCTTCATATATCTCCATATTCTCTGCAGCATTTAGTAATTAATGAAAGTACTCTTTCCATCTTGTCATTCCTTTTTCTTCTAATGTATCTCCTTTCTTATTTTTAATATGTAATGTACAATACGTTTTTGTCGATCTTAATGGCTTTAAGCACTGAATAAAGCAGTTTTTGATTATTTTTGCTATTTATCTCCATTTTTACAAGAGTAAGAACGTGTTTTAAATTAAATTCAGGATATTATCATTATTTTTAAATTTGATGAATGGGAAAGAGTTGGTATAATTTTAGAGGTAACTCACCTTCAATAAACACCTTGTAGTATTTCAATTTACTTGAACTCATAGTCAAAGAAGGCCAATAAACCTAAATCATGTATAAAATTTGGTTATTCCAAGTTAAAGTAATTGAGAGATATTTATTTATTTCAAAATATTTGGCCCTACGGCATGCACCTGCTGCCAGTGTCGGTTCTTATCCTGTATAACGTTAAATTTTATCACGTCTTATTTCGCTCAACACCTGTCCTAGAATGCTGAAAAATGATCGCAAGAATTCGTAGTTAATAAATTTTCAAAGACAAAGTATTAAACCGCAATAAAAGCTCCTCCAGCATAAGCATTTAATTGAAGGCCCGGCCCGTAGTAATGGCGGGTAAGGGAGTGCTAAGATCGTATAAGAATCCCGATATTTTAAAGTCAAATGCTTTACCCACGGTTTCATTATACGCGTGGCTTTGAGAAATATCGCACTTTAGCCAGTTTCCTTCTTCGCTGCGAAACCTAATTTTCCCAGTCTGAGACAAACCCCATATTTCCAGCTACATTCCTTGATTGAATGATATGAAAGCAGCGCTAGCAGGTAGTGGGGAATGCCAGTGGTGTATGTCTGGATACGCAAATAGGTATATACCCCAAAGGAGACAGATTTGGGTTATGGGGATTTCGCCGGATTTGTCCAATTACTGCAAGGTATTTGATACGTACGTGATTTATGCCATTTTAATACCGCATTTTCAGGCCCGCTTACGTATTGGGATGGATTATTTTACCCCAGTTCAACCTAGCCAGGAAGATAGATATATATTTCCTAGATGAATAGAAATTGCAATATTTAATCGCAGAAGCGAGGTCCTGATTGCAGTGCACTTAACTAAAAATAGATTATAAAGTCGAAAATATAATGCCTCGTTTAATATACTTTTTTGATGAATTCTAGAGTAATATCGATACTATCGCAAAGTAGGTTAGGTTAGGTTTTTTTCTAGATTTACGTTCAGCAATGATCTGATTATAATCACCAAAGCAATTTAAATAATTACTGTTATATAATATCAAAAGAATTTTTTAGACGCAAAACATTTGTTAAAACGAGAACTTTTAAGACAGATATTTCTATGTATACAAGGTGTAACTTTGATTAGGAATCAGGATTTATTTATTTCGTATTTTATAACAGCTACAAAAGGTAGCCATTAAAGCTGAGGCAAAATATCGAGCACTCTTCTCTACCGCGGTTTATATAGTATTTTTTCCACTACTAGCTGCTACACCTTAAATCGAGTTTCAGTAATTGACATGCAGATTCACGAAATTTGATTAAAAACGCTGATATCATGTACAAGAATCAAGTGAGTACTCTTTTGTTTGAAATCAACATTTGAATTTGTGTGACATTTTACACAAATAAATTTGCATTTAATTTGACATTTGCACAAAGAAATTTGCAATTGATTTAATTTAAAGCTATACTTAAATCATGGAAAGTGAAAGTGAAATTGTCTGCATACTTCTTAAAGTGAAGAAAATGGCAGTTAATGTTTATAACCAATTCCTGCCAGACAAATCCAACCATCTTTACAGTATATACAGTTTTTAAAGATTGGTGTCTTACAAAAAATATCGTCAATACCTCAGAAAATGTCTTAATAGCATACTTTAAAGAGCACGAGGATAATAAAAAGGCAAAATTAGAAAAAAGTATTTTAATCGCCGCTAAAATTTTGCCTGTTGGAAATAATTAAAAAATAGTTATATAATAGCAACAAATCAACTAAACAACAATTTTATTATACCTCTTTTTTGGTATCTTTAGTAGCAACAATACATAAAAAGCTTAAAATCCATCAACAAAAGTAAATTATTTACTTTATTAACTGTATCGTAAAGGCATTAGATGGTATAAAGTAACGTGCATCTCTGTTTAATCACAACGTCTAGAATATTATGTGGTGTACTACTCAATATTATTTTACGTGCTTTATTGCACTTTGTGAGCAATTTTTGTTGCGGAGAAACATTTTATTATGATTTGTATAGCTCATATCTAGTGAATTTTACATACGCCGCCTGTTAAGTGATTATTTACAATGTTATCATAATTTGAAACAAGGTTTTTTTTTTAATTTCATAGTTTTTTCCGTTAAAACTAGCCCCAGTGTTAAATGGCAAGTAATTTAATTGTGCAATTTCTATAAAACTTTGGAAATTATTATTCTATAGAGAGTTAATATTAACATTTGTTTTAAATAACATTTCTTTAGTTGTAAATTAACCACTTGTTTTGAATATTTTGCACTGATTTAAACCTAACATGTTTACTCCTACACAGTGACTATGAAAGTTAAAGCAAGAGGTAAAATCAGACTTTTATAAAACAAGGTTCAGTCATTTTGCTGTTTCAAATTTGTTTTGTAGAATTGTGTGTCAATTAAATTTTGCAGCAAAATAAACCTTTGTCTGTTGTAATCGTTATATTAGTATTTTTTTCTAATTTTGACATATAAAGTGACACTTTTTAAAACTGATTGACATTATGAAACGTCTTACTTTTTGTAACTAGTTGCATAAAGTAAAATTTTATGCAATTGGTGACGAAAAATGTATTTCAAAATTAGTGACAAAAAGAATTATTCTATTTATTAAACTGTTATAATACAAGTTAAAAACATAAATTATAAATTAATTAATTATTATAAATATTGATAACACAATTATTGCAATTATTCAAATTAATTCCCGACGACATATTTTTTTCATTGCTCGAACTTGCTGTTATTTGGGAAGCGGCGCACATTGCATTAGATGTTTCACCAAATATTTCTTGCGCTATAAGTTTTCTATTATTCATGGAATTTTCAACATATCCCTCCGCAACAGAGCTAGATTTCCAACCTCAGTGCCTCTTTAATTTTAAAATATCAGCGCCACTGTCTGCTAGGAAAGTGGCAGAGCTTCTTCTGAAGCAGTGGCCAGTATATAGAACAGGATTTGAAAGACCAAGAAATTGTGCAATAACTTTTGGCAGACTGCTAAATGTGTTAATTCCCACAGGATTTCTGGTACATTTTCCATTCGCATATTTTACAAAAAATCTGTTGTGTTTAATAACCTGGGGACGTAACTTAATATATTCTCTTAATATTTCAACAAGATTCGTATTTTCAATGTCTCCAGTGGTAATTGCAAACTGCCGTATAACTTTTGTTTTTGAAGGTGTGATATCAACACGAAAATGGCTTCCTTCGTCTACAACATTTTCAAATGGAAGAAATGTTAATTCTGCTTTTCTGCATGCTCCTACCATTCCAATTATCATTGCAACCTTAGCCATTAAGTATTCTTTGTCATCAGCTTCCACTAAAAATTTGGCAAAATCTTCTTTAATAAAAACTTTTGACTTTTTAGCACTGTACCCGTCCGCTTGCCTTTTAATATATGCTACCAAATTTGTATATTTTCAGATTTAGTTCAGACCTTAACATTGAGTTTCCATAATGTGGAAACTTTTAGATCTTTCTTCTCAAAATATGCAAGTAAAACTTTCTCATTAACATGTTTAATTTTGTTCTCATCATACCACGTAACAAATTTTTCGTATGCCAAATCATAAACTGCCTTTGACTTTTTGGGAATTACTGATAATAGAGCATTACCTGATGCCTTTTCAATATCGCTTGGTAGCTCTTCAGAACTTGAATCACTCATTTTTTAAAAATAAAACTAAAAATATATCAATCTCGCTAAAAACCTTCCGTCTAGACTTTTTTACAAAATGTCAAACTGACAACTAACATGAAGTAACAGCAACAAACTAAATTTATGTTTTCCAAATTTTTGTCAATTATATTAAATTTTATTTTTTTATTACTTTCTTCAAAATTAGAAAAAATCTTGTATGCAATACGTTACGAAATGAAATTTTGTGTAACTTGTGAGTTTTTGCGAAACTCACTTCGTTCGTTCCGCAAAAATCTCACGCGTTACACAAAATTAGGCATTTCGTAACTGATAGCATAAATAGCTATTGTTTTACAACTGATTATATCATTATATAATAACTATATTATAGAAAATACAGCTATTTGCTCTTAGAAGTAAAATTGCTTCCAAGTATCTTTTAATATAATAGTTTTATAGGTTGATAACCTACATCTAAGAAACAATTATAAAATTTTTTATAGCGCAGTTAAAAATACTTACATTACTAAAAAAATATTATAAAACACTTTAGTTTTGTTAGCTAAAATGTTTTATAAGCTTGTCACAGAAATGTTTATAAAATAGTTATATATTTGCCGAATAAGCTGTTTTATTATTTAGCTGCCAAAACGTTCTTGTGAAAAATTTATATAATTTTTCAGTTACTAACAACAAAATAATGGTACTTGCCGCTAAAACACAACAAATTCGCCCCCTGTACTGATTGAGGGCGAAGCGAAGTTTGGACATTAATATTAACCAAATGTTTTCAATAAAAGTTTAACCTGATTAGATCTGACATATTCAGATGAAATTTGATTATACCAAATGACGTATTGTCGTAATACTCCATGTTTTATTGTAATGATTGTCTTATTTCTTCGTTTGGCTTATTTTTAGAAGAACAATAGTATATTAGAATTTGTTGCATTTTTTCACCACATATGCAAACAGCTACATAGTGATATGAAAACAAAAGTTTCTTAAATAATGTTCTAAAAGTGGTTGAAAAGGAGTGTCGTCCGCAAGATAAACATGGCACGTACTAAATAATTAAAAACGCCTTTAGCTTAATGGATGTGTATACTTTACTTTGTCCTCAACGAAATTTAACACCAAATGCAATTAAATTTGAAACCGATGGAAATTGCTCTAATATATAAAAAATTGTTTTACAAGTCAGTTGGGTACGTGGCAGACAGAAACCTATTTATCTTGTTTATTGTCTGCTTTGAATAGTAATGAAATTGGATAATACGCAATAAACAATGTCTCGGTGTAATTCAAGAATTAAAATAGCCGGCTTGTCTGAATAAAAGGAGTTTTTCCATCATTTTTATAGTGTTGTTGATGCAGTATATACTTTAATGTGAGGACAAATTCATTGTTCGACATTATTTGAATATTTGTGTAATAAAGGATAGATAGATATACTAAAGGAATTTGTATATCTGACCAAAAGTAACAAAACACTCTTATGAGAAAAATGTTTAAAACGAATAGTTTTTCTACAAATAGGTACATTTCAAAAATAAAAATTGAACTGCAAAAACTGTATTTTGAAATTACAAACTAACGTAGGTACAACTAAGGTGAAGTAAAATCTCCTGTAACATAATTTGTTTTTTGTATCAATATTAATGAAGTAAACAATTGAAGTTTTCCAAAAAATCGTTAAAATTCTAACGTACTACAACATTGTAATCTATCACCGGCTGCTGTTAACCTAAAAATATTATTAGGCAATCCCACGACCTGTTAAATTTTAAAACCAATATGGCATTGAGTGCAAACAAACAAGAGACATTTTGGTTAGTGGTATTCGTTTTGTAAAGCCTCCTATTTTTTAAATCGATTTTTGCGGTATATATTATATTTTAATTTTGTTGTATCCTTTCCGCAGTAATTATTAGTTATAGTTTAAGATAATGCCTTTAACTTCCATTATCATCGGTTGTAGAAGTAAAAGTCGAGAGGTCCACACCAAAGAAGGAATTCTGCAATTAAAAGAGATGATTTCACATCCTTCATACTAAGAAACCAAAGAATTTGTAATAGGCATTGCTTAAGTGGCAAGAAAATATTTTATCTTTTGAAGAAATTAAGTATGGAGTAGTTAGATATTGAATAAGAAACTGAGTAGTATATTCGTCTGGTAACCTATACAGGATGATTCAGAACTTATCTAAAAAAAATCTGAGTGTGCATAGGACTCTTACAAATACAATTTTGTAAAGAAAAAATTAAAAAGGGCGGTTCGAAAATGATTTAAAAATACAGTTATGCACGGCACTGAAAACTGGTCCACTGTAAAACCTGATAAGGTGGCAATCTGCGACCGGACAAAAATTGGAAAGGAATGCTCAAGAAAAGAAATAAATAACATTTTATAACGCAGATTTTATACAGCAAATTTAACTGTTTTGGTCGCTATTGTCATTAATTATTAATAGATTTAATTTATGGTTTTAATTAATAAACATATGGGACCCGTCTTATCCAGTTTCTACAAACTAACACAAATGTTTCTGCTTCTTGTCCGTTTTGAACTCGTAAGTTATTGGCGGCAACTATGATACGTTTCCGTAAATCATCAATAGTAGGTATCCACGTCGGTGCGACACACTTCATTTTCTATATATCCCCACAAAAAAAGTCCAAATGATTTAGGATTTAGTCAGTACATACGAATATAATTTAGCCTCGTATATGATACGTCACAGTGCTGCAATAGGCCATGGAAGTCCTAGATCTCCATCTCTACGATTTGGTTTCAATTTTTCCCCGCGTTGCATTGCACTTGCACTCACTGCACACTGCGATAAAAGTAGTTGCATTTGGTACATGTTTACCGGGAAATCGTTCTGCTAAAGCATTTTCACAGCGTAATAAGTTAAAACGATATCCATCAACTCCGAGTTGCTACTATACACGTAAGCCATTTTTGAAAATTGAAAATCTAATGTAAACACTGGCGTCACAAAAACTTTAGTGTCTACAAAAAGTAATCGGATTTCAATATTTAGAATCTACAGCGGCCCAGCGATGTAATTGTTGGAAATACTACAACTTCATTAATGTTTTACTAGGAAACTAAAAGGATTTTATAAAATATAGTATAATGTAAACACTGGCGTCACAAAAACTTTAGTGTCTACAAAAAGTAATCGGATTTCAATATTTAGAATCTACAGCGGCCCAGCGATGTAATTGTTGGAAATACTACAACTTCATTAATGTTTTACTAGGAAACTAAAAGGATTTTATAAAAAAATTATTTTACTATATGTTCGATCATTACTTTAAATTTTATGCTTTCCGCGGTACTACTAAGTCCACGGGAATGCGCATGCCCGAGTGCGAGAGAAATACAAGTAAAGTGAAGGCCGGCCGGCATAGTGTGTCTACCATAAAAGTTAAAGGGTAAGTCGTTTTTTTCTTTGTGGCGATTAATTAATGCAATAAACAATCATTATTTCTATTTTTTTCAATACAGTCCATTTTTTTCTCTTCAATTTATTGAGTTATCGAACACTATATGTACTTTATTTTTTATGACGCATCTATTCCCAAATTATTTTAGATAAGTCCTGAATCACACTGCATAATTACATGAAACTGCACTAAAACTGTTTTAAAATAATCTTATTTTTTGTAATTTTAAATCTACCTCTCCCCAACATCAGGGTACTCTATAGTTTGTTTGGAAATGAAAGAGAGGAATAAAACCCCGCTATAAGAACCGGCCATGGGCGTGGTAATATTTCGTTTCGGGTAATTATCAGGTAACACTAATGCTAACAGGTAATGGGTGTACATTAGTATATTTTACTGGATACATCATAGGGCAGGAGCCAGTGTATTGTGACAGATCAATCCAGTCTTAGAGCTGAATATACGAAGACGTGCTAGTGCAGTAGAGTAAAATTGTACCAAATCAATAGGCATAAAAATAAACCATTCACAGTAAATATCTTTAGGTGCATTTGTAATTATTATGTAGAAACCCCTGGCAATCCTAAGCGGTATGTGAGCGACGTTGCTACATATTCTATACTTGTTTGTTGATAATACCACAAATCGTGTAGATTTATTTGAGATTACTCCATCCAATTTGATTGAAATTTCCACAAAAATCTGCAATTTTCTCAAACCGTTTACAATTATTTGTTAATCAGACAATTTTATTTGGGGGAACACAAACATTAAATAATAATTGGGTTGGTCGTTAGTGGAATGCAATTTTTACCACATCAAACAGTTTAAAACCGTTTCCAACTGCGGCGAGAACAAACCTTATCTGTGTATGACTAAGAATTTGTAATTTCTTTTAAAAATTAGAAGACTGAATAAACATCCTTGTCGTTATACGGTTCACTTTCATCAATATTTATCAAAAAAGCATGAAGAAAAGTTCCAAGAGAAGAAATAATAAAAGTAGTAGCAGCGACGATATCAATTTCTAAGAAAACTTAATTTATTGCAAAACGGATTTAAAAAGAAAAATTAATCATTGGAATTTTGGATTTCCACAGCATTTACACTAATTAATAGTTTTTGAATGAAATAATATAGTTATAACATAAATATTAAAATTTAATAATGAATTAAATAAAAAAAATACTGGAAATATTAAAAAAATACAAAAAAATAGTAGGAAATTTATAGTTTAAAACAAACACTAGTAATCTTACAAATAGGTAGGTATTAATAATGTAAATGTAAATACTACAGGCCATCTTACATAACACTCTGTAACATAATATATATAAAATAGAACTTTGTTTAAACAAAAGATCTAGCTAATTGTTAAAACCAATTGGAGTCTCTAGGTTGACATCTTCCTTACTAAGAAATCAAATGGTGGCAAAAAGTATTAATTTTTAATCTTTAGATTAAAAGTGTTTCAGCAAATTGAACCACAAACAATTACAAATAAACCCGATTAGCGATATGGAGTAATGTTTGACAAAGTATCCATGACTACGATAGATCATAGGATCGTAGGAAATATATCATATTTTGATAATAAAGCAAAGTAGGTAAGTAGTTACCTACTTTGCTTTATTATATGATTTGGTAAAGTAAAGATAAAACTTGCACAAGACAGACGGCACTTGTAAAATTAACTAATAAAATAATAAAAATAATCTTTTTAAAGTTATAAATAGTATCTTTATACTATCAGGTAGTCTACTAAAGATTCTTGAACCAAAGCAATTCGAAGATCTTACAGCAACATTACATCTATTAAAAGGTATATTAAAATAGTCAGCCTGCCGTGAATTAACATAATGTATCTGATTTCTACAGGCATACTGACTCTTGTTAGTAAAGATATAGATGTACACCTCATAAAAGAACACCGAAGGCAATGTTAAAACATTATAACGGACAAAAACTTTTCTAGAAGACTCCCTGGTTGACCATTCAAACATACACCTAATTACACGTTTTTATGCAATAAAACCATTATCTGAATGGCAGGATGGACCCCGTACCGCAAGCGAGACTCAACCTGAGCATTCTACATTTTTATGAGTAGGTCAATATTCAGTACCTGTCTGATATTCTTAAATAGAAATCCGATAGAATTTAGTCTCATTACCAAATCACCACACTGACTCCAAGTTAGACAATCATCGAGGGTAAGACCTAGAAATTTTACGACACTTGCATTATTGTTTACATATACATTGATCCTACTACAATATTTTTTATATGTTATGGAATCTAATAACCTTAGTCTTGTCCGTGTTAAGAAACAATAAATTTTGACTAAGCCAATTGCTCATATTAGAGATTATAGTACTACAAGCCTCGGACAGACGTTTATCCGAACTGTCTAAGATCACCACCCATGTATCATCTGCATAAAAGATAAAATATGTCGATCCAGATAACCTATCTAGATCGTTAATGTATAATAGAAACAGAATAGAGCTAACACTGATCCCTGGGGTACTCCAATATTCTTCTGCGTTGTCTAGGAAGTCACATTGTCAATAGCAACATATTGGTCACAATTTCGTGTAAAAGTTTCTATCCACCTTAGGGGGATAGAAACCAGGCCAGGAATACCATATTTCTCCAATTTATTAACCAAGATGTCGTAATTTACGGCGTCTAATGCTTTGCTGAGGTCACAGAGCATTCTCCCGCCTCTATAGACTTTATAATATGAGAACATCGCAGTGGCAATAGACTTACTGCTTAAGAAACCAATTATTGGATACAAAATTATTCCTATCAATGAAAGAACAGACTGGACCATTTTACTACACAAACTAGTTAATTTTGGACTCGGTAAAGAACTTATTGAATTTCTTAAATCATATTTAAGTAACAGATCACAAAATGTATTATACTGTGGACATAATTTTGTTGCGGTTAAACCTACGTCAGGTGTTCCCCAGGGTTCAAACTTGGGCCCGTTACTGTTTAATATTTTCATTAATGACATAGTAAATGATCTCACCGTAAGTTGCCTTTTATATGCTCATGGTCTGAAAATATTCTCAACAATATCACATCTATCAGATTGTATAATTTTACAACGTAATTTGGATATTATCAACAATTGGTGTATAGAAAATAAATTAAATTTAAATATAGCAAAATACAACGTATTATCAATATCCACAAAACGTGACTTACTATCCTATAATTATAAACTCAAAGATTCTGTTCTATCTAGGCCGGATCTTGTGATTTGGGCGTTTACTTTATCCTTCATACCTCATATTAATTACATAATATCTAGAGCATATAAAAATCTTGGATTTATAATACGAAATTCAAAGAACTTGATGAATTATGATGCAATGAAGTTACTATATTTTGCTTTTGTCCGTTCTAGTTTAGAATATGCTTCCATCATTTGGTGCCCGCACTATAGAATCCATATTGATAGTCTTGAATGGATTCAACGTCGTTTTCTGAAATTCGTTGCTTATAAAACAGATGGTGCTTATCCTGCTATTGGTTTCCCTCATAGTGAACTCCTTTCACGATTTTCAATTAACTCTTTAAATGATCGTCGCAAAGTTTCCTACCTTGTTTTTCTTCACAAGCTAGTGCATAACACAGTTGGCTGTAGTCAGATTTTGCAATTGCTCAATTTTCATGCAAATAGACCGGTATCACGTCAGTCAAAGCTGTTTTACCTTGCCACACCTAGAACAAATATTAGACTGTTCTCTCCACTTTACAATATGTGTAACTGGTACAATGAAACTCATAATTTGGACATTTTCAGCTGCAATATTAATGATATTAAAAATACTACTTATAGTTAATTTTTGCCCTCGATATATATTCTAATATATTTATGTTAGATTAAGATTTAACATAATTTTTTATATTTATGTTTTTGGTTTTTAGTGTATTTTAGTAATTGTGAATATTCGGTTATAAGGTTTGTGTTGTATTCCTATTCTGTAACTGGGTTCTTCCTGTAGAATAGTGTAATAAAGAAAAAAAAATATAGTCTATGCAGAAAATGCGTGTTCAAAAATCTTGGACAATGCCGAGGAAATAGTAATAGGTCTGTAATTTTCCAAATAAGCACGACCATTTTTCTTAAAGATCGGGCTAATTTTTCCTATCTTCAGCCTTTCAGAGACATGGCCTATAGTAAAAGATAAATTAACTAAATGCATAAATGGATACACCAAGACATGTAGGCATCATTTCAACATAAAATCAAAACTCAAAGAAAATTACAATTTAATTTTTTAGAAGGTAACTCAAATAATTCGGTCACCGTAAATGGATTTAAAAAGAACAACATACCCTCTACCTCTATGTCATCAATGTACAGTAGAGTGTCACTATTTACTGGTTGAATCCGTTCAACTACATCAATATCAACATTGTGAAAATAGTCAGTAAACAAAGTTACAATTTGTTTAGGATCAGTTATGGACATATCATTATGTTTAATAACCAAGTTAGTAGATTTTGAGGAGGGTTTATTCGACTACTCAGATACTCCAAGCTGTCTTTGATGGATTTTTTGAAGTATTTATTTTTCTGTGATAGTAACATTTTTTAGTTGCTTGCACCAATTGAATATGCTGAATGATTTTTTTGTCTCGACCTACGATCTTGACCTACTATCTCGACCAAACATTTACATTCTTACGCGCCATTAGAGAAACACAGATTTTGCGCATTTAATATAAAAATAATTATTTGTAGTACCTATTAACTTTTAGCAAGTGTAAAATCCTTAAATGCGCACGATAATGATTTCGTAAAAGTCTTTGCCCTATGCGCCTAAATTAAGAGTAATTTGAATTTATCCTCTTCAGTAAGTTTGAGTTAAAGGTAAAAAGCGGCGAGCTCCCTCCAAAATATCTCCCGTATGACGCACTAACAGCTTATTGGGCCATTTCATCGCGCGCTAAGCGGTCCAATTTTCCCATTCAATCGACTCTAAGCTCGACTACAATTTAGGTTTAGGTGCTAAGAAGATAAAACTGCTGTTTAAGCCTCAGCTTGCGTACGTATGCATAGGGTAGCTTGTCGATTTCACCCCGTGCGGAACTTAATTTAAAATATGTGTTTGAAAACCTACTAAAATAGACTTCCCGTAATATCTATTTTCTTTTGAACAATAATTTTGAATTAAAGTCCTACCGCTGAAAAAATGTAAATTTTCTGGCGACAAAAACTGCAGATTCAAAAGCCAACCTAAAAGGGTACTTCCCCTAAGCTAGCGTTTTTTAACATTAGGAATATTTAAGTTATAGATAGTATAACGTAAAATATGTAGAATTTAACAGGGACGTTATATATATCCTACCCAAAATGAGTGAGGAGTCTCTCAATGATATTGCCATAGAGAATTTGCTATGACGGGGGCCACTGTCTACTTCGGAAGGTAACGGGTTGGTTGCCTAAATACACATTTAGTTAATAACTTTATTTATTCAAAATAATGGTATATACATGCACAAATGACCTAAAATTATAATTCTACAACGTACACCTAGTGTTAAAATAGTTTATGATATCTAACTGGATCACCTGCGGCTAGCGACAACTAATGGTGGACGCTTGGGGTCCTGTCACTTATATTAATAAAAACCTTAACTATGCTATTATTCTACTTCCACGTACTAAATGATAAAACACTTATCTATACTCTAAGAGGACGTCTGTGGAGTCTCATCTTTCCCTGTAGGCCTTCCGAGAGACAGCATGTGGGTTCCTTCGATAGAGCTTCCAACTTGGCTCGGCCCGAGGGTGGTGGTAATACCCAAATGGTGGTTATACTTGAGGATCGACGTATGTATGGGGTTCTAAGAATTCAGCTGAGCCTCACGACTGGGGCAGTGTGTCAGGCTCTCAAGGTTTGCCCTCATATATGATAGCAACAATACGCAATAAAAAGCCTACAATTTTTAAGAACGTTGTGTTCAGTTAAATACGTGGCACGTGGCTTTCAAATTTACTATAAAGACAACTCACCTTTTTATCCAAAACACTTTTAAACGTAGTGTTAAATCCAGCACAGGCTTATTGCAAAAGATTTTGCTACTGAACAAACTATAACGAATCCACACTTTCTGCATTAACTTTCACTATTAATTACATATACAGCATGTTCTACTACGTGCTTACTTATTGTTTTATATCAAAATGAAAGAGAGTGACTTTTAATCGCCTTGACACTTTTATAACTATATCGTGCATGGTACCAACATCTTAACAGCATTGAACTTAAGATTGAGAATGTCACAGAACACTATTCGGTACGCATGGCTCAACCATTGTGTATAGAAAGGAGTGGATAAGAACTCTTAATACTATGATTGCTCCCTCTATAGATTAAGAACTCATGTACAGTTACAGATTTTACGCCTACTATTTACCTATTAGATTTCTAGGCAAATTTAAACTCGTGACACAACTTATAGGAAAGTGAAAAAATGATTCATATGCCGCTATACCAGACATATGCCGCTTTCGAGCTTATTAGCTCTCCTCAGTATGCCATAGGTAAGGCAACCGACGACTTATCCGGCAGAAGCAAACATGAGTAAACGTGATGCAGCACATACCTAACGGTCCCAAATAGTTTTTTATTTTTGGACACACTATTTTAATACAATTTGTATTAAATAATACTACAACTGTGTCTCTATAATTTTGGCAATGACTACCATCACGAGTGTTGTATTAATGCCATCTATAAACATCATTATTTTGCGCTATAACAGCATTTTAAATTTTGCATCATTAGCTATTCTATATTTAATAATATTTTATTCATATTTTAACTATATTCTATTCTTTAAGGAAATCTTAAATTTTGTTTGTAAGAAAAAACGTGTTGAATTAAATATAGATTATATAAATATGAATTTCAAATAATATACTATTACTGAGTTAATTCATATAAACTTGACGGAAGTTTAAAATTTTAAGTATTAAATATCAACGTTAACTTAAATTTTTTGTATTATATAATAATAATAATATATCTAAGAAAAATATAAAAATAATAAAGAAAAAACAAATAATAGGAAATAATAATAATACATAGTAAACTAATAGCTTGCAAGCATAAGTATTTGTTCTAACATTATGGCAATAAAATAAATCATTACTTTAAGAACCAGAACGAGGAACTCGAATAGCGAACAAACTTAAAAAAACAGGGAAGTCAACATTGCGATGAAATAATTTATGTAGAAATGATAAACTTGCTAGTACTCTTCTAGTGCTAAGTGATTGAATGTTAAATGTTTGCAAAAGTAAATTATAATAGTCTCCCCTAATCGGATAAAAATGTTCAATTCGAAAAGACAAGAATTTTAAAAATCGGCGTTGAATTTTTTCTACCTCTCGGATACCAAATAATACTACAATATTCAAGCTAAGAGCATACTAACGAGAAGTAAAGACACTTAAGGCTTAAGGGAGTTTATATCATCAAACGATTTTGTGTTTCTAATGAGAAAACCTAGTGCTTTATATGCGCTATTAACTACCTGAATAATATGCTCATAAAAAGATAGTTTGTTGTCAAAAAGTATAGCCAAGTCTTTGACAGTATTACAACGTGCTAACGGTTCTGAATTAACTGTATATTCAAATATAAACGGCTGTAATTTAAGAGTAAAGGAACATACCTTACATTTACTTATAGTTAAAAGAAGTTTATTGTACACACACCACTCCTCCACAACATTCAGAAGTCCCTGAAGTATAGTACAATCTTCAATACATGAAATGCTGTGAAACACCTTCAAGTCGTCAGCAAAAAAAAATATGGCAGGATTTCAGACTCAAAGATAGATTATAAAACAAACAGAAGCGATCCTAAATTTGACTCTTGTGGAACTCCGAAAGTTGATAAAAATGTATTTGAGTTAAAGCCGTTATAAGATACATATAAATTACGTTGATGTAAATAATGTTTCATACGACAAAGCAAATTACGACTAAAACCATAGTACCTACGTTTTTGGAGAATTAAATTATGATTAATCTTATCGAAGATCTTTGAGAAGTCGGTATATATCGTATCAGCTTGATATTTATTATCCAGGCTATTTGAAACAGTTGATAATTCAACCAATCTAATTGTACATAGTAACGACAGGAAAATCATTTAGTGGTGACTTATTTGACATAAATGTTTACTGACATTGCTATAGACGCAGACACAATAGTCATCCTAGAAAGATAGCCAGCAGCCTCTATATAAAATTTTGCTATGATGAAACAGCTACTGTAATAAGAATACGGAATTTCAGCAAAAAAATAAAACTTGAAAAAAAAAACAGATACAACTAATAAAATAAACAGCTAACTATTAGCTAATCATTTTTACTTGTCTCAAAATTATGGCAACATGCCCACGTACAGGAGAATAAGCGAGTAGACAATGTCACGAATAAATAATTCCTCACAACCCAATAAATCAATCTAGGTATCCTGAACAGTCATCTATAAATGCCCACAGAAAGTGAGCATATTGCAATGAGCAATAATTTAATTAGGGGAGGAATTATAATACAGTGTTGATTTATGTACCGAAATATATGGAATCCATGTAATAGACAAGGGGTCTCTGTACCATTTGACACTACAATATAACGCTAATTAAGGGTAATACTAATTGATTTCTGTATTCAGCCGAGAGGAGCTATGTTTGATACCCCGACGGTATTGCAATTGACACCACGTACTAAGCTCAGGCAATAAATATGCAGCTGTATGTAGCCTATTACTGCATTATAATGAACAAACTTAAACACTACAGAAGTTCAATACGAAGTTGAAAGTGGTCTCGAACTTTACCGCTACATTATTCTCGTGCAGAAGTGCATTTATTTCCTGACATATTTCTGAATTTAAATGGGTTTTAACAATTTATTTGGAAAACGTTGGAAGAATAGTGAAATTACCTTGCACAATGTTAAGTGATGAAATTTAATTGAAAATTATAGCAGCCATAAAAAAATATAAATGGACCTTAGAATATAAAATGCAAATTACTTAAATATTAAATTAATTAAGTGATAGTATGGGACATTAGAATGCTTTACAATCGTGGTTGTCGGTATTTGATGGTACATTTAGAAATTCTTCTTTCCAGTGCCTTTTCTCAAATTTGTCTTATAAATGTAAATTTTGAAGTGTTCTAATAATAATAATAATAATAATAGTCATTCAGTCAGTTTAAATATGCGATAAAGATAAAGACAAACTATGTCATATGAAGTAGCTATAGCACAAGATGCCCCGTCTTGTAAGATGTGCAATAGTTGTTGTTCTGATACTAAGTATAAGGTGTTATACAAGGTGAAAGTGGGGTAGTAATTTTAGTATATACCTACTTATTTGAAGAACAAGTGATATGTAAAAATAGCCCAATAAAATGATAATATAGAAAATCATAAATAACTTACCTATTTTCGCATTTTTAAATAATGTAAGCCAGTCCCGTACATGGTGGTTCAAATTGGTCTGTTTTCAAGGGTGTTTGCAAATCTGTTATAGATAGAGTAAATTTGAGAGACGAGTTCAGAGCTCTCTTATCGAGACAATAACAATCGCGCAAGCTGCATGTCTATATGATACCGTTTGCGAGCTTCAAGGCGTTTCTGGATTTTTGGCTAAACTGACTGGTTTCTACGAAGCCCTAGAAGGGCCATATCTACAATTATTTTTTAAGTTTAGACTAATCTCTAAATTCAGACTTCATCTCTCTTCTATCTTCTAGCTCTCATCAGTATGCCAAGGGTGAGGCCAGCGACGAACAACCCTGACTGTTCATGTTCTGTTATTACCATAGACCTTATAAATCATGGACGCGCCCGAAACCGTTTTCTGCCTATACAAATAGGCAGAAAACGCTAGTCCGTGCAAAAACCCACAGATCATTGGCCGAAAAAAAAACAAAAACCGTAAATGACAGACGTGTGATATTTACGGTGACAGACCGACTCCACCATAGTTTATGAGTCTTTAAAAACTATTGCTAATAAACGCACTAAACACAACTAAATCACAAAAGACACACAAATCATTAACAATATTAACAGGTTTCGTCAGGTTATGTAACTCCTACCTCGGCTGATATCGTTAGATGTCGTGTCTGCTTGGAAATGAAGGGAGGGCACTTCTGTAACTTTGTTTTTTGTTTGTTAAAAGCTTCCTTTGTCGGTTTATTCCTAATAAAATAAAATGTTTGAAAAACGAATAGTGGTCCATATCTCCGCAACCGTTAGTTTACGGATCCATATTTATTAAGACTTTTCTGCTTATTTTGGTTCATACTTTTACACTCTTTTTTTAACACCCTGTATATCTTTGCAATGATATATATTCCTATAGACAAGTAAACCGCATAGATATACATTAGGGTGACCGGATCTCATAGAGGTAGAAAAAAATGTCGAAATCTTGTTCGTCTGGACCCCAGAAAACGATTCCCCTTTCCAGATATTGAGATAGCCGAAATTTGAGCTCGATTAAACGATGTTAACCCGTGCCGCTCGTCGTTCAAAGTTTGAAAAAATCCAAATTTTTGGCCAAAAAGCTGACATATGGTGCCATAACTCCATAACAGTAAATACTAGAAACACGCTTAATATCTCAAAAGAAAGCTAATGTTGTTCTTCAAAATTTATATTCTATACATAATTGTTGTTATTTTAAATTAAACCGAGTTACAACAGCCTTTCGCCCCAAAAACGTGACCTGGTACCACTAGGAGCGTACTTCGTATATTTTGTTATTAAGTGATAAATATTGCTTTTTTTGGTATATTTTTGAGTTTAAAGTAGAAATATAATAAAAAAAAAACAAGTAATACTGATAAGTCTAATGACATTTTTTATTTTAAAATATAACAATCAGGTATAATACATACAAAACAGACAGTTGATAATTTTACATAGTTATCTAATCTATTCTAGAGGTTTTGTTAAAGTAGTTTTTGAAACGTCAGGATATAATGCTCGGCATTTGCTTACAACTTGCAGGACATATTGCTTTTGGTCTTCATCTTTTGTCAGAAGGTCGTTAAAGTCGGTTATTAATTTAACACCACGCTCAGCCATATCATTAACTACTTTTAATGTTTTGACAATTTTCAATCCTTCTTGGAAGTCATTATTTTGAGGCCAGGTGTTTGGATGTTGTCTTAGGAAATCTGTTTTTATATTAAATCGGTCAAAGAATGTAAACGTTTCTTTGGTAAGTAAATTTACCAATCCTCCATCAACTACCTCTTTTAATTTTTCTTTCCTAACTTTTGGGTTTACAACCCTAGCGTGCTCTGATGGTTCATCTGTGCTACTGAGCAATTTATTAGCCATTAACAACTTTTCATCGTCTGTAATGGTGGGATCAAAAAACGATAATCCCACCAACTTTGCATTTAAATACCACAAATGGTTCGAAAATTTTGTCAGGGCTATTTCTGCAATGTCGTTGTCACATTCTTTATAGTCTAACAGACTATGCAAAATACATAAATCTTGCTTTGGTGCAAGATGAGCTTTTGGAGCATTGAACCAAGCTTTACAATAAATTTTAACAAGGAAAACAGAAATGGCACGCACAGAATTTTCTTCTTCTTTAGACATCTTAAATTGACGACGGAAAATGAACATTTTTAAGCAGTAAATAGCCTTTGCCATCCACCTAGCATGATGAATGGCTCCTGGAGTTCTAAAACCCACAGCATTGCCGTTTAGTGATCCAACAAATACAAGAACCAACTGCAATAGCTCCTTGTAGTCATCTCTGGGGTGGCTCTCAGTTAATTTGGCCTCGAATTCAGCAGTAACATTTGCAATTACTTCTGGAGTTAGCTGCTTTTGTATTAGATTCTCACTGATACCTGTGTCGTATTTTCCTTTGTCTATCTTGGGCCACGCAGTGAGGAATCTCTTGAAAATGTCTGGATGAGGTCCAGTGGTTGATCCCATTTTTGTGTCGAATACGCCTCTTAACAGAATTTCCAAGATATGGTGACGGCAAGCTAGGTATAACAATTCTCTTCCTAACATTTGCTCCAATATGACGCATGCTCCTTTGAGTCTTCCCGTGTTGGATGCTGTAGTGTCGAAGCACATCGCCTTGACAGTGTTGGGAAGACCCCATTCATGTAGGCATTCATATACGGCTACGGCTTGCTCCTCTCCAGAGCTGTTTGCTGTTACAGGAACTCCCAGCAGCTGTTCCTTTTCGCCATATGAAATAGCAATAGCTATTCGCTCACATTGTTCATTTTTTAAAACACCCGGTAAAAGTTTACCGTCCCAATGGACAACCACCGGCTCTTGTTCAGGAATATTTAATTTATCTAAAATTTGTTTAGTATATTGTTCTCTGAACATTTGCCTTCTATAATGTAATAAAGTTTTAGAGACTTTGTACTCAAGAGGGTCAAGGTTTAGTGCTTCTAGAGTAGCTATTAAAATTCTCGTGGCATTTCTGTCGGATACCTTACATCGATCTAACAAAATGGACAATTTCATGTTTAAAATCTCTTTAACGCCCCTTGCAAATGAAAGTTTCATCCTCTTGCTCTCAGATGGTCCTGGATCTTCTGCAGCTTCTTCAGGGATGTCCATTTCCTCCAAGCTCCCAAGTTCCTGGTAGATACTGTTCTCTTCAGTGTCTTCTTCTTCTTCTCCTTCTTCGAACTTGTCTTCATCATCCGTCTCTAAGAAAGAGAAAATAAGACTATAAAATAAAAAATAAATAATAAAAAAAACTCACCCATATCAAAAGTTTCTTCTTGGATTTGTCGCTTCATTTTTGCAAGTTCCTTTTGCGCCTTGATTTCTTCAGCTCGAGAAAACTTGAGATCCACTCCAGTCATGGAACCTGGGCGGCCCTTCTGCCTCTGGTTCACGAGAAACGCCTTATCTTCTTCCGATTTCATCAGAGCCAAGGCATCTTGTTGAGCAATATCAAAGAGATCATTAAACTTTTCAACAAACTGTTTAAATTTGTTCTTGACCGTTTCCGATGTTTTCTTCCGGTCTTTTTGAAGAGTTCTCCACTCGGCGTAAAGTTTTTCCAGCTTAGTAATTGCATCTTGCTCATGTTTAGTCGGGATTCGAGCTTTCTCCCAAAAAATGAACACTTCTCGTATGGTAAGTTTTGCTGATTCTCTTACAGTTAATTTCACAGTACGTAAATTATAAAATAAAGCACACAAAACTTGACGATTTGAGGGTAGTTTACAACCGGTGATCTGGTGAATGGGATAGCCCACAAGAAATATTTTATCCTTGGTCCGGCTTTGTACACCTGATGTGGATGCCATTTCAGAGTCCAATAGGTAAATAACAGTTAACTTGAAAAAGGAAACAAAATATATTACAAACTTTAATGTCAATAATATGTTTTCAAATGTCTTTTAACATAATACTTACTATAATAGTTATAAAAACAATAACACACACACTTGGAAAATTAAAAAAAAAACGTTAAAATATCTTCACTAGATAATTGTTCGATCTAGCCAGCTCAAAAGCACTTTAAAAACTAAACTGAATAAATAAAAGATCGGTTGTACGCTGAAGTAAAATCACCATCCATACCTGTCAAACGGGTATTTTTTTGGTAAACTAGTCAGGTAATCCCCATATAATAAAAAATTAAATTTGAACAAAAGGCTCTTTATGTTTGTAAATTGAGTTCCAAAATACTTTTTAACAAAAAAATGTAAATTTCGAGACACATTATGTAAAAACCCGTAAAATTTTTAGAATACTCCCAAACTGGCTCCTACTGGCTACTAGGTCACGTTTTTGGGGTCAAAGGCTGTTGTAACTCTGTTTTACTTAAAATAACAACAATTATGTATAGAATATAAATTTTGAAGAACAACATTAGCTTTCTTTTGAGATATTAAGCGTGTTTCTATTATTTACCGTTCTGGAGTTATGGCTCCATATGTCAGCTTTTTGGCCAAAAATTTGGATTTTTTCAAACTTTGAGCGACGAGCGGCACGGGTTAACGTCGTTTAATCGAGCTCAAATTTCGGCTATCTCAATATCTGGAAAGGGGAATCGTTTTGTGGGGTCCAGACGAACAAAATTCCGACATCGATTTTTTGCGGTCACCCTAATATACATATATAGTATAGCGTTAATGCGTAGCGTTCTATGCATTTTAATCACAAGCGATATTTTTGTAATATATCAGATATATATTATAGCTCACCGTCCGTTACCGGCTTAAAGCATTACTTTGTAAAAATGTGATAAATGTTCAATTTTTTAGACCTGGTCACTAAATTAAATATAATATATGTGTATTAATTATAATTAATCTACGGCATCGTATTTCACATTACGTGTCTATAAAATTTACAAGGTCAAATCAGGATTTTCGGGACTGAAAATTAGCAGATTAACGACCCTAGTCCGAACTAGTCCTTGGATTCTAAAATTAACCAAAACTTTGGCAGTTGTCAATATGTTTCTATTACATTTATGCCGTTTCTGCTTACCACATTATTTTAAAACCCGCTTGTATAATAATTTAGGACATAATCTGATAAAATATAATTTAGTTCATTATTTTAAAAAATATGGAGATGAATTATTAATGCTTCTATGTTAACATATGCAGACATTTTTTCTTGTTGTAAAACAAACCCTTACAGAAAACGGTAACATGTTCTTTGGTGGTGTTTAAGAGGCATGTCGTTATACGCTTCTCCCATTCAGATACAGCATTTGTCCCTTGTGTAATCTAGATGGAGATTTTACGAACTTTTGTTACCGGCTGCTTCCTCAGTCCATAAAATGATACAATTTGTGGTGCATTTTGCATCTCACCGCCTATTTTACAGCACAAAGTAACGGTTGGGTTACGGTTAGTAATGTGACTTAAGAAGTTTTTTAAACCTTTCTGTTTCTATATTTTAAATTAAATGCACCCGATGATGTAGATACATAATTAAATTATTTGTAGGATTTCTTTTTTCTCCAGCATGCATTATAGATTTTGTACGTGACTTGTTGAGAAACGCAATTCTTGAAGTTGAGACTAATATGTAAAATAAAAATTCAAAGTGAAAATGTATTAATATTATTTTAGCATTATTACAAAGTAGTTCAGAAGTTACTGCTAAAATTTATTTTAGCAGAAAAAATAATTGTAGGAAAATAAATTATTTCCTGAATCTACTAAGAAATTATAATATCTTTAGACAGGGTGATTATAAATAATATCCTATATCCTTTAGTTGTAAATACTTTTCCCTGAATTGTTCTACTAGCAGTGTCGAATTATATAAGAACGCAAATATAACTTTTGACAGAAATTTAACTTTCGTCGAATACATCAGTATAATGTAATAGTAAATACACTTTAACTCCATATAACGTAACGATAATTTTAAATTATGTTTTACTCAGTCGTCAGCTCTAAATTAGACTATGATCATATGGTTTTAGATATATGACTGAATATCAATGTGTAAAAAATTGAACCATATGCACATGCTAAAAAAATGTGTATATCAAAGAGTTCATCTATCAGTTCAAATATTTTCATTTTATTTAAGCTGAATAATATAACTGAAGCCAATTTAAAAATGTATTATTTTTGTAGCCATATGAAGAGTGTATCGACAGATAAAATTGAAAAGAGGGAGAAGTTTTTACTCTTAATGTCATAGAAAAAAGTCTGCTTGTTAAAATGTACAGGTTTAATGGCCGGTTTCTCAAGTAGTAGATATCTGTTAAATAAACTTATCGATTCCATAAACTGGAGATATCCCATGAATTCGGTTTCTGAACCATTCGATAATGCTTATCTATTGTATAAGTTATCGAACAGATATCCAAAGAAAAATGGCAAGATATCTGTCCAATAAACATTAACGCACGCGCGCAGCGATTTAGCTGTTGCTTGTTTACATCTTTATTGTAAGGCTTAACCCAACTTTTTTTGATATTTTCGTGACGATTACTTTGTGTAATGGAAAATTCTGATTCGTCTGCCTCTTCACATGAAGAATATTTAAATATAGTCAGATATCTTGAACGGCCAAGACGTTATCGTGAAAGAGAAAACCAGTATGAAAAATACAGCGACAGAATTTCGAGAGAGGTTTACGGGCGCCGTATTCTTGAAATAGTGTTTTCTGCAAATACAAGTAATTTTAGACATTTAAGAACTGAATAATATAGAGTTTAGCAAATAACAACAATGTTATCTCATGCCACCAGCGAATATTTAAAGGTACCGAAATAAAATCAATGTATTACATCAGAAAGCGATTTATCCAGCAAATTTTTAGGTACTGAAAACTTTCAAAATACGTATTTTTTTAAATTCAGCTATAGATGTAAACATTGTTATAACATAAACTTACATATTTCTGCATATAACATTGTTCACTTTTGTTTATAAGTATGTGAAAATAATTGTTAAAATGTGGGGTTAGAATAGCGAAATAATGTATGTCATACAAATGCATTTTAAAAGTTATTATATTATTTGAAAAGAGTTTAAATAGTAAAAGTGGATAAACAAAACATCAGTAATTTTATTTTTGATATTACTTTCGTTCTAAGCGTTTTATTTTTCAAAATTTCAGTACCTAAAAAACCACAAATGACCATTTTACGGTGAGAAATACGGCGACCTTAACGAAAGAAACTGTAAATTTACTGATAGATTTAATAGGAGATAGTATTCAAGTCTCTAGTACTAGAGCAAATTAGCTATCACTATTAGAAAAGGTTATATTTTTATTTAGTTAATGTGGTGTGATATCATTAGGTAGCCGATAGTGGCGCCATCTACAATTATTTCTTGAAAGTGTCTTACTTCCATAAATGGCATCTGCAAACAGTTGTCCATTTGCTAGCTTCCTCTATGATTATTGCAGATATTAAGATGGAAGGCATTCGTTCAGAAACCAATATAAGTTATCGGTCTGATAAATTTATGTACTCGATAGTTATCGAATGGATTGCGCCAAATGTTGAGAAACCGGCCATATGCTAGTCAAAAGTCTTGGACTCCACCTAATACTTGTTAAAGAAATCTTTTTTTCTGAAAAACTAAATACATTTATAAAATGTATTGTTTTCTGAATATTTTTTTTGTGAAAAAAATATATTCGATAAACTGAGGACACTTAAATTAAAAACCAGCAAATGTGTGACATTTTTGACAAAATTAATTAAATCGAAAAGAATTAACAAAGCAAGTTCTCTACTTGACTAATAATAATTATAATAATCTTTATTATCTTTTATGACAATACATAAAATATTGTAAAAGACTAGTCAATAAAAAAAAACAAACAAAACACGTACAATAAATTTAAATATAAACAATATAATATTACATGTTAAAAATTATAGTCATACAAAATATTCATCAAGCCTCCAAAAACATTTGTCAATGAGATATTCTTTCAGCTTTTCGGTACCCCCTTCATACGGAGCATCTTCACGTGGAAAATTAAGTCACTGTTGACGACTTGGTTCTCTCCAGACTCTTTGTCGATTGTCATCAGTAACCAGTCCAATTCTGGTTTCGGCTGTAATAATAAGACCCACCGCCACTAGCGTAAATGCTCTCGCTCCCACTGGAGACGGGCAGCACTTGGAAGTAGAGTGGGAACCCGTAATAGTCTTCTAGCACGTCAGTTTGCGTTGTGGAGTCGTCTTCGAATAGTAGGTGTCGATATAACGCGGCGAAACTTACCTTGAAAGTGGGCCCTGAGAGCTGAAGCTGAATATGTGAGAGGCCTACGGGCATATTTTTTTAGATACTCGTGGACGTCCACTACTTGGTCTGTTTTCCATTGTATCAGATTCTTCATATCTGTGTACTATTCGTATAACAGATGATCTAGGAATGCCCAACATGTTCGATATCTGATGATTAAAATGGCATGCATCATGTAAAGCAGTCATTCTTGCTTGGGTAAACGTAGAAATTTCACGTCATGGCATTATAATGTACAAAAATTCAAAGGAACACTTGGCTGAATACACTGCCAAACTGACCAGATTTGTAAAAACATTGGTAATAAAGTAAAGGTTCATGCTCTGCAATTTTTTTTGGTCCTTCTTATTCCTTAAGTGCATGTAATTTTTTACCACATTAAGAAAAACCACTAGGTTTAATCGAATCATTTTATATACAGGAGGTCCAAGATTTTTGATAATATGCAGGATATCTCTTGCTAACAAATTATTAAAAATATAGCAGATTTTATTATCAGAATTAAATAATAAATATATTATACGAGGTACACTTTTTTTTTAAATACGTAAAAACGCCTTGTCAGGAGCAGAAATAACTTTTGTATAAAAATATTTTTTTTAGAAGAATTCGTCCATCCATCCTCTAAATCTGAATTATCCATCCTTCTCTGTAAAAGTGTATTTCGCATTACATGTTGAATATTTTCGCTGAAAATGCTACATAATTATTCTTGAAACATCAGTATATATTCCTTGGTTTTTGCAAATATTTGTAGATATGCGTATATCTGAGTAAAAATTAATATTTTTAGCTCGAATTTTTATTACAGTAAACTTATTAACGTAATTACAACTAATGTTGTAAGCAATAACTATTTTTGTTGTATGGTATAGAGGCCTATGTATGTAATGGCGTAATTTTGATTCAAACATCTATACGTACCGTTTCAGTTTCTATGATACTTACGAATTGTATAATATTTATATTGGCACAGGCTACAAGTGCACACGTAACAAAATATAATCTTATAGGTACTTACTATTTTACGAATATCCTACAACCTACAAAAATTCCTTATACTTAGGTCTACCACACGATAAGAACAGAACTAAAACGTATTAGGTTAGAGGTTAGGTTGATGTTCCTCTACGCATCTGCAACACAAATCACATGAAAACGTAAAATTTCATAATAAATTGAGTAAAAGTAAATACTTTCATTGTAGTACATTGTATTTCCACACTATTTCTGAAATGTCCTAATTTTACTACTACTACTGAATTACTTAAAAATACTTGACTATTTCTTAATATTGTATAATGAAAATTAGAATTTTACGGTAAATATTATGTAACAAGGGCATAACAAAACATGGAAATTTCCATCCGTTTTTATCAGTGTAGTACTTCAATTTTCATTACAAAAAAAATTAAGTATACGCATTGCATAAAAATGTTTTAATTCATGATAATTTAATAATATTACAGTTATATAAAAACTGAAAAAGTAAACGCAAAAGTCAATTTACACCTTTTACGTTGCAGTAAAAGTTGGGAAACTCAGCACAAATTCAAATTTTATTGAGTGATATATAAAGAAGTTATATGCTCCTGCAGCTCCGCAGAGGCTGATAATCATTTTATATTATACTCTCTCGCAGACACGCTCATTGAGAATTCATGATTACTATTACTTCTTTCATGAAGATAAGTAAAACATATTATTGCGGCCTTTTTATTACCGGATATTTTTAAGTTCGAAAGCGTTTATCTGCACTACATAAAACCAAAAAAAATATCCTGCTTTTATAACATTTTTATCTCAACTGTGAGAAATAATCAAATTTAAAAACAGCTGTCAAAATCATACATACAGCATGCGCCAAAAGTATGGAATAAATTCAATAAAAACGAAACAATTATTTTTTGGGAAAAATCCTCGAACAGGTCGATTTTTAATTTAAAAAAAAAAACATATTTTAGCGTAAAATGCGATTTTCTAATGTCATTTGTTTTCGAGTGATGATGTCATCGATTTTTTTTTAAATGGCAACACCATATCTTTTTCCTTGATTCTGAAAGATCGTTTAATTCTCAGACAGTGCTAAAATTTTGCCGTCTTACATAGGAAAGTTTTCGAGTAAATGACGATTGAATGTTAGAAATGGTACATTTTATCCATAAAAAAGTAACAATTCTGAGGTATGTAAAATAAAATACAATTGATTAAATTTTATACTTAAATTAAATGTTCGAATTGCCATCCACCAACTTCTTGACAATGCGCAAGTCTGTGAAGAAATTCTTCTTGCACATTATGAATAATTTCTGGGGTAACTCTGCGTATTTCGTCCCGAATGCGATTTTGGAGTTCTTCTAAATTACGTGGTTTATTAATGTACACTTTTGACGTCAAGTATCCCCATAAAAAATAGTCAAGAGGTGTAAGATCTGGCGATCTTGCAGGTCATTCTATCGGTCCGCGTCTGCCGATCCACCTCCCAGGAAAACAGTTGTCCAAAAAATCTCGTACAGGGCGCGCATAGTGCGGAGGTGCACCGTCTTGCTGAAACCATATGGTATCGTCAGGAATGTCAGGGTCATTATCGTTAGGAAAAATTACTGCAAGGGCTGGAACAAGGTCATTTTCTAGAAAGTCTAAATATCTTTGTCCTGTAAGGGTTCCTTCAAAGAAGAAAGGCCCTACTATTCTGTCGTCAACTATTCCAGCCCACACATTTAATTTCTGAGGGTGTTGGGTATGTGCTTCTGACATCCAATGAGGATTTTCGCGGCTCCAATGTCTGCAAGTTTGACGGTTTACTGTACCATTCAGACAAAATGTGGCCTCATCTGAAAAAAGTATTTGCCGGTGTAAATTTCTATTTCCTTGACATAAATCCATTAGCATTTCGCAAAAGTGTAAGCGGCGATCAGGATCATCTTCATTGAGTTCCTGCACAAGTTGAATTTTGTAGGGATGATATTTTTCCTTCCTCAAAGTACGTAGCACTGTGCTCTGACTAGTGTCACTGTTTAATGCAACCAATCGTGAAGAATTATGAGGATTATCCACCATACTTATCAAAATGTTCTGTTTCTGATTTTCATTAATGCTTGGACGTCCAGGTTTTGGAATATTTACAACATTGCCAGTTTCTCTAAATTTAGACTCTACCTTACTGACTGTTGATTGGCTGATAGGGCGATCTGGATATTTTTCATTAAATAAATCGCATACTTCCTGCTAAGTTCTAGTCATATTCCCGCATCCGATAAAAATTAAAATTTCAATTCTTTGAGTAACAGTTAAATATGCCATAATACTTTAAATTGAATAATAATTTCTATGTCGCTTACAATACTTATTAGAAAGTCGGTGTGACAATGATACTTTGCAAAGATTTTCACCTACGTGATCCATAAAAGAACTATGGAATTCGAAAAACTAAACTTGATAACGTTTTTGCTTTATTTTAATTGATTTACGTTTTCTAACATTCAATCGTCATTTACTCGAAAACTTTCCTATGTAAGAGGGCAAAATTTTAGTACTGTCTGATAGAGAATTAAACGATCTTTCAGAATCAAGGAAAAAAATATGGTGTTGCCATTTAAAAAAAATGATGACGTCATTACTCGAAAACAAATGACATTTGAAAATCGCATTTTACGCTAAAATATGTATTTTTTAAATTAAAAATCGACCTGTTCGAGAATTTTTCCCAAAAAATAATTGTTTCGTTTTTATTGAATTTATTCCATACTTTTGGCGCATACTGTATACACACTGGCCAAAGTAAATAGTGGCCAAATTAAACTTTTTAATACTAAATCTGAACAGATTCCTACGTCACTCTAATTTTATTGTATGTTTTGAAAACATGACAAATTTTATTTGAAAATATTAATACTAAGTAATAATGAAATTAAAAATGTGCCTTAGTCTCAAACACTTTGAATGAAGAAACAATACGATTCCTCTAAAATTATTTTCATTTTGACACAAAACATACAGGGTGTCTCAAACTCGAAAATATGGGTGTACTGTGAGGGTACAAAAATAATAAATAAAATTTGGGATACGTGATATTAACTGAGATGAGGTAAGCTAAGCTCCATTTTCAATCGAAAATAGTATCTTTGGGATTTGACAGAAACAACTAATGACGTCATCAATTATATTTTTTCTAGAAGCGTGTTCTGTTAAAAAGCTTATTTTTCTAATAAACTTTTATTAGAGATATTTTTCTGTATTACTTTCCGTTTAAAAGTTATAAACAATATCGTCCTAAAGAGTCTCAAAATACCACCTAAAAATCACAGTGGTGGAAGGATCAAGTAATCGTTGGAAAAAATTAAATGTTCGTTGCTTAAAGTGTCATTAAGAATAAATAAAAGGATTAAACTTGATAATTCTTTAATACAGTTAAAACAAAGGGTGACGATGATAATAATAATTAAACTTAAAAAATGGGGCAAACGCCATCATACTACATACATATTACAATCTATTTTCTATATGACTTCCTCTCATCCAACCATATCCAATCTTCGTCTGACTTCTTTGTGGGCTGCGTTTATTAACATTTCGCCGTTTATCTCATTATAAGCGTTTGTGATTTTTTCTTTTAAATGATTAATACCTCGCGAAGGTGTTTTATAAACCTAATTTTTTAAAACTCCCATAAAAAATCAAGGGGTATTAGATCTAGACGTGCCAAAAAAGATTCTGAACAACAGTTTCTACATTTACTACATTGAGATATAAAATTAAGTTTGTTTTCAATGCGACGCGCAGGCAAATACTCCACATTGTGAATTTTGTAGTCATGATACCCATTGTAAAATTCGTTGAACGGTTGATTTATCCAAATTTAATTCCCGGCTAACCTGCTGTATATAATTTCATGGATTTTGTTCGAAATATTGTAACAGTCTAGCTGTATTAACATTGTTTCCTACCGTTTAGTCAATTATTTGATTCTTCCGAACACATCCGATGCATCTTCATTTCGTCGCAAGTTTGCCTCTAATCTTGTAAAGATTCTATAATCATGAATGAGGCGCTCAGGATACCTTTCTCGATATACTCACTTTAAAAACATAATATCGCCAGATCAGCATGGCTTCATGGTCAACTAACACTAATTTGATTTGTATGACACAATTTTTGTCAAATGTATTACATGTGTAAGGCCAAGTAAACGTTGTATACACAGATTTTTCAAAGGTTTTTGATCGCATAGACCATAAAATATTTCTGTACAAATTATCTGCTTACGGGTTCACTGCTAATGCGGTACAGTTATTAAAATCTTATTTATCTAATCGTTAGAATTATGTTACCTACAACGGCTTCAAATCTGGGGTTTATCCCATTACGTCACGTGTCTCCCAAGGGTCTAATCTTGGACCATTACTATTTTCATTATTTGTCAATGATCTCTGTTACTTGCAATAAGTTGACTTTTGCTGATGACCTAAACATTTATTCGTCTATTAATAGTTTACATGATTGTATGGCTCTTCAGAATGAGTTAAACAAGATTTCACAGTGGTGCAATTCTAACAAGTTATAATTAAATATTTCGAAATGTAAAGTACTATCATACACACGTAAAACAAATCCTATTCTTTTTCATTACAATGTAGATACTGAAGTTTTATTACGTACTGACACGACTAGAGATTTGGGTGTATGCTTCGACAATAAATTGAGTTTCTCTGAACACATTCAGCAAACAGTTTCTGCTTCTTTAAAGCGTTTGGGATTCGTAGTAAGACAAGGTCGTGTATTTGAAGATAACGAAGTTCTAATAAAACTGTTCTTCACTTTCGTTCGATCGAAACTTGAATATTGTTGTCTTATTTGGAATCCGTACTACAATTATTACATCAAATTTGTTGAATCCGTTCAGAATTTTTTTTTTAATTTCTAGAACAGAGGATGTGATTATAAGGAATTAATTACTCGTTTCAATTTTAATTCTTTAGAGTTTAGGAGGAACTTTTACAGTTTAAAGTTTTTACATTCACTTCTGAGCAATAATGTCGATTGTCCTCAAATCCTAAATTCCGTATACTTTTTAACAAATAGAGTAGCTAGTCGTACACCACGAACTTTTTACTGCCCGATTGCTAACACTAATGTTTTATTGAAGTCTCCTGTGTATTCAATGACATGCAATTATAATAAAATATGCACCTCATGAGACATTTTTCACTGTAATTTGAAAGAATTATATACCACCTTTAGTTATATCAGTAATAAATAATTTTGTTTGTACCTTGCACCTAATTATACCTTTGACGTTCGTATTGAGTAATGACAAGTATTTTGTGACATTTATGCAGTTTAAACAACAATTTAATTATTTTTATTTATATATATATATATATATATATATATATATATATATATATATATATATATATATATATATATATATATATATATATACATTTTTTTTAGTAGTAGCCGTTAGAAGATAATTAAATTGTTTTTTTTACTGTTTTAGAAAGGTATTTTAAGCTAATATAAATCAAATCTCCTACAATTCCTATCAATGAAGTCATATGTATGTTCTCTGATACCAAACATCTAGGTATGCTAATGAACAATTCCACAGACAAAGCTCTATTCAATAATTATCTAAAGAAAATAATCTAATTTACTCACTCTATAAATATCTAATTTCACTTTTTTGGCAGTGGGAACACGACAAATTCAACCACAATAGATGAGATCTGACCTACTTCTGCATTTTTAGGATTGCTTCTTCAGGTGGTCTCCTTTAAGTTGAATCAAATATCTAACTATAAAAATTATTATAAAAATTAAAATTATTTGAAGTTAAACATCGACAATGACAAAAAGTGACATCCTGTCAATGAATTAAATATGACAATACCTACTTGAAAAATGTTCACCTTTTATGTAAAAGTTTTATATATATATATATATATATATATATATATATATATATATATTTTTTTTTTTTTTTTTTAGATATTAATAATATTGTGTGAAACTAACTACTCAGTGGACAAAAGCCCCAACCTGCGTTGAATTACACCCACAATATCTACCCATATATTCCTTATTATTAGCTGCCAAAAAAGTGAAGTTAGATATTTATAGAGTGAGTAAATTAGATTATTTCCTTTAGATAATTATTGAATAGAGCTTTGTCTGTGGAATTGTTCATTAGCATACCTAGATGTTTGGTATCAGAGAACATACATATGACTTCATTGATAGGGATTGTAGGAGATTTGATTTATATTAGCTTAAAATACCTTTCTAAAACAGTAAAAAAAAAAAACAATTTAATTATCTTCTAACGGCTACTTGTCTTTCCACCGCTAATGTGTTAATTAGGTGGTATTTCTTCTGAGACTCTTTTAGGGACGGTGTTAGTTATAACTTTTAAATGGAAAGTAAGTAAGAACAGAAAAATTTCTCTAAGAAAAGTTTATTAGAAAAAAGGGATCTTTTTAACAGGAAAAAAATTTGGGTGTTTCTGGAAAAAATATTATTGATGACGTCATTAGTCGTAACTGTCAAATCCCAAAGATAATATTTTCGACTGAAAATGGAGCCTACCTCAGTCCATTTAATACCACGTGCAGTGTTGCCAACACAGCAGATTTTTCTGCATTCAACAGATTTTTAAAGGTCGTTGCAGAGTTGCAGAATAATTCCGTAAATTGCAGATTTTTGTTAAATAAAAAACGCAATAGTCACATAACACACATACAAAACAATTTGACAAACATTTTAAATATTGTGAAATTGTCTTCATGTGGAAACTGGTTTGACGGTCTAGTGCAAATTTGGCTTTTTGGTATGATCATAGATATTTTCACTAGTCGTGCTAATCTCGCGTCAAGAATTCAGAAGTCTTACGTCACGGCTGACGTTACATATTTGTTTTTATTGTCAACGTAATTTTTGATATTTGGTCGCGTTAAAAACAATCATTTTTTGAAATTTAGTGCAATATATAATGCAAACTGTTAGTGTAGTATATAGTTTTATTACTATCAGTTGCAGTTTCTTAAATATTTTGATGAAAATATAATGAAATGAAGTATTCATTTGTTCGTGTGACGTAAGTCGTCTGAATTCTTGTCGTTGTAACTGACATGAAGACAAAAAAAACGGAACCGTCTTGATGTAAATGTCATGTGTGTGCTACGATGAAAATTACGGAATGATAGTACAAAATGTTATAATTATGTAGTAAATAAGTCTCATTTGCAGTTATTGAAAACTTAGAATTTTATATTCATTTAAACGAAATATGTATTATTAAATATAACGTCTTAAAAATACTAATTTTGCTTATTTTTAGATAATTTTTTTCCCTATTATTTGGTTTTTTTATGGTCATAATTTAAAAAAAATGTAGATTTCAACAGAATTTGGCTACGACAATAGTTGCATAATTCTGCAGAATTTTTGAATTCTTTGCTCAGAGTATTGTTTGACGGAGGTTGTCAACACTGACCACGTGTCCCAAATTTTATTTAAATTTGTATCCTCAAAGTAGGTACTATCTAGTTTGAGACACCCTGTACATGGACATATCTGAATTCAATGCAGGCAACCGTTCGATGCACAAACAACTTTTTATTTTCAAAATTCAATCCACTTTTACTGTTAACGTTGTTTATTAAACGTCTTTTCAATTTCAATATTTTATCTTCTTTAGCGAGGGGACCTCAATTTCATATTTTATATATGTTTACCCTACAATTTATGATAAAAATGAAACAGTAAATTTTTACGTAAATATAGCTGCATAAATTCGTTTATTATTGAAACGGAGATAATTCGGTTTAAAGGATAAATATACTTGTATATATGTATATCCCTGAAATACGTGTTTTTGACGACTCTGATTGGTGCATTTTTTTCATAATCTGATAACTATATTTTGATTTTAAATGTTAATGCCAAAAATTTATTTTATGTATATAAATACTCATTTACTGCTCCAGTTTTACCTATAGTTTTACCAATGTAATGATTTTGTGGTAAAATGAAAAATATGTTTAATTATTATTTGTTAAGTTAGGTTACTTTACTTTCCAATAAAATGGAAAAGAAGTTTCATTATTGTTGGGCATACGTTTGACGTTAACCATTTAAAACATATGGTTTACAAGTCTCATTCTTAAATTTTTTTTATATATATATATAATTTTAAATATGTTTCTCTGACTACAGAGTGACCTTGTTATTAAAAAATAAAATGTAGAAATAATTAAAAGGTGTTATAAAATTAGTAAGGCAAGCCGATAACTACATACTCTTTGGACCAAAATAATGGAACATTTTTAAGGCACTTCTCATTTTGGAGCCCATTTTCAAAATACAGTGTCAAAATAACAATTTTAAAACTGATTTGTATTGATAGCTCCGGCGGTTTTAGAGATATTTATTTGAAATTTGGCACATATTTTTATTTTAAGTCGACACACTTGTATAATTTTGGTCTATAATATTAAAGCATGAACGGAGAAAAGAGAGGTTGTAGTACCCACGGACCCCTCAATTACTTTTGAGTACGTCTATGGTTACAGAATATATATATTTTTTTAAACAGTGCGTGTTTTTATTTCATTTTTTTCACTCTTAAGATTTTAATTTAAGACTTGATTTACAAGATATTGCAACTTTTCTGCGTGTACTAGGTATGGCTAAGTATCAAATGGTGTTTTCAGTAAATTGAAATAAATGAACGACACAAGTGATAGCAAAGAGTAAAAAAAAATAACTAAATTAAACTAAATGTTCAATATGAGTACCACCTCCACCTTCACCAGGTGGATGAACGTAGTACCCATACTCAACATTTAGTTTAACATTTTTAGTTTAAATTTTTGTTTTTATTTACTGTTTGCTATTAGTTGTGGCGTATTTCAATTTGGTGAAAAAAATGGAAATGACTATTATATACTTAGCAATGTTTACTTTATGCCACGCTTAGAACATGCAAGAAAGTTGCAATATCTCACCGTAGGTACCACAGTCCCTTTCACTGTTCATGCTTTGATATTTTATACCAAAATTATACTTACGATAAATCACTATCACTAAAATCACAGGAACTATCAATAAAAACCATTTTTAAAATTTTAATTTTGACCTCGTATTTTGCAAATGAAGCTCTAGAATGAGAAGTGGCATAAGAAAAGTCGCATTACTTTGATCCAAGGAATATGTAGTTAACGGCTTGACCTTCTAATTTGCAACAACCTGTATAATAAATTGCCAGCGACTATAAATAGTCAACATTTGAGTAAATTTATAGTTTTAATTAAGAACCAAAACTTTTAAACAGTTTTTATATAGTTTGTTAGAACATTTAACAAGTGTCCTACATACCAAAAATCATAATTATGTGTTAACTCGTTTTGGAAATATTTTGAAACATATGGTCTCTTGAGGCCCATTTCAGGGGGGCACACCTCTCTTAGGAAGCATTTTCCGATCCCTATTTATAGAAAATAAAATTTTATTTTTAATTGTAGAATCTAATGCTAAATTATTGCACAATAATTATGTTACACACTGTATAAGTTGTAATTGTAATACCTACCTTTATATTTGGTGTTTATTTTTTAATACAAGAGTAATTTTCTTAAGTAGCTATAGGTGCATTCTTTATTTCAAACCGACTATCAAACTCGTAAAAGAGAAACATAAAATGTAGTTTTATTTCAGTTACCAAATAAATAATTAAGAACAATTTAGTTTATGATCGGTTCTAATTACGCCTCATAAACAATTTATTACGTTATAGGGTGTCCACGAACAACCCCTAAAAATACAGGAAATGATTCTACAAAAGAAAATGTGAAAATTTTTCATATGAACGTAGATCCGGAAATGCATCGTTGCAGAGATACAGGATGTTGAAATAGAAATTTTGTTTTCGATTTTTTTAAACAACTTTTGCAAAACAACATTTTCACACAAAATTGGATAACGGGGAGTTTTTGGGGTGAGAAATAATAATTTGGTAATAGTTTTTTAACAGTACACTTCTGAGAAGATTTTTTTGAATAAATCTTATTCCTACACCTTTTCTGCAGAAAAGATACTTTTGTTAAACATCACCAAAACCAACTTTTTCAAGAAAAGGCGTTTTGCGTTTTTTGAAAATAGTTACTTGTTTGTTATTTTTTATATTTCTTTATTTTAATCATTAAATTGAATTTTTAATTAAACTACTATGCATCTATTATTAATAAAAAAAATAATGAATTTTTTTTTTTTTTTTATAATAAACTAAGATATTATGTTATCTTATGTAGAATCACCCCCTGCATTTTTTAGGGGTTGAACACTATTATATAAAACTCTAAAGAAGTTGTAACAAATTAAGACGAAAATTTGGAACTATTTACACATAAAAATCAAGGATTAGAACATCACACAAATAATATCTAGGTTCAGAGTTATTTTCAAAGAGCAATATGTCTGTCTAAATGTCAAAAAGCCTAAACCGACGAAATGACAATCTGCCCAGAAATTATATAACAATTGACAACTACCACGGAATTATACTAATCGACTATGGTACTAACTATATAAAATACATTTTAATTATGAACAAAATATACGTACCACCAAAAATTCTATCCTTCATAATTCTTCTCATATTGCTACAAATGAACTGATGAAACCCATTATTGAGGTATTCGCATAAATCAAAAATGTGTTTTGAGTTATAAACACTCTATTCCAGACCACCTTTGAAGTGTCTAATGAATAATAAACAAGCGTATTACAGTTGTTTATGGCTTCGACTAAATCTTAAAACTATAATTGAGTTGCGGAAAAAAAATAAAATTGAATTATTCAGTAAAAGTACAGAATTAACTGATTCATAATAAATTTAAGAGTTATGAAAACTTATTACCTCTACGTTAAAGGAATTACTTTTATAATTAGGTTTTCCTTGAAACTTTGGTTATAATTATTGGCTCATCATTTCTAATACGATAAAATCGTTAATTACCAAAAAATTATATTAATGAAATATTCTTTTAAATCCGGTTCTAAAATCTACATTTACGGTTTGTTGAGGTTCTCATACTTTAATTGAGGTTGTGTCTTTTTTACTATTATTCATAGAAAGGGTTTTATAAATGAAATGAAATAAAGAATGTGGTATTGTATAACAAATATAGAACATGTGGTATTGTATAACAAAAAATATTCAAATAATTTATAAAATTGACATAAATTTATAACTGCTTAACAATCAGTAGCAGTGTTCATTGGACATACTGCAACAAATCTTTTGTGTTGATTTGAAATTTTCTTTAGTTGAGCCTACTTTTACTCTGTAAGCAATCATATGAGTATTACTCAGGCAACTGAATATTCCTATATTGGTATCTTTTAAGATGCACAGCATTATAAAATTATCACTTCGTATTAAGGATTGCGCCCATTATACCTTGAAGTTTTTAACTAGTAATTGAGTGTGCAACATAGAAATGAGTAGTTCAGAGGGAGAAATTTTTATTTTGCCTAGATTGTGTGAAGAGTAGGAATAGAAAAACTATAAAAAGGAGAAAGTTTTGGAATTTCGAAGAAATTCATCTGACTAAAAACTTGCGGCTTGTTTAAGGTAAACAAATAGTGGTTGTTGATAAGCAAGGAGCAAAATTGTATAAAGGACATCATATACGGAACTTTGCCGGCTCGCAGGTAGGACTATACAAATTGCAGGTCATATTCGCAATTATACTTCGACCGGCACGACTTGCTTTTACGATCATTGTAGGTGACAGTACGTGCTGATGCTGGTCTAGTGTGCGATGCTCCATTAAATAACATCTTTATGAGCTGGTTTTTCTGGTCCATACCATGTTGGTCAGTGCAGGTGTAATGTGCGCGATCTCCTAAGGTCACCTCACTTTCGTTTTTAGTTTCCTTTAACACTTAAAAAAACATGTTTTTAATAAAAAAAAAAACGATTCGACATAAAATTTATTTGTGATCTAAAATTGGAATAAGCGAAATATAATTATTATTGAAATGCTTAGGCTACCCTTTATTAAAGGATTGGAAGAAAATATTTCCATTAATTTTATAAATTCAGCTGCTAGGCACATTCTACCTGAGCTTTTAATCTCTAAAATGTACTTGAAACATGTGAGTTTGTAATAAAATTTACATATAAATTGATTTACTTGTTCAAATTCAAATACAGGTGGGTATTTATACAATGTTAGGACATGGTTTTGAAGTAAAAGGAGATATCTCTTAAACAGCTATGATGTTCCCCAAATTTTCAAATGTTTCAACTGTAAACCTTTTAGTAATCAGCATTCAAAAAAATTATTATACATTTCTATAGTTAGTACGAGAATTCCACGTCCTCTCTAACAAGTTTCCATTTACTATTAAGAACGTAAAACTACTTACCTGGTAATATTGAAATTGTGTATGGAATGTCGGCAGAATGTACAACTCAACTTAGTTTTATTTCTTGTGTTATAAATCTGGCAAACACTTAAGAGAATGATGTTTCAGGTAGCTGAAGATATGACACAATGCGGGTACTTCGCTTCTGAAACTGTAGTTAAACTGCAATAATACTTTCCAAAAAGAGCATCGTTTGAAACCAAATGGAAGTTATGATTTATTTTCACACTTTCCCTTTATTATTGTGAAACTCATATTTATATAGGGTATATCATTTTTAAATATAGAACATTACTAAACAGAATTGACGAAAAATAATCATGCTTTGACGTATCAATTTTTTCCGTTGAGCGCATAACTTTTAAGGTAGAGGGAAGTTGAAAAATCTTCATTATACATGTAATTTGAGCATGCTAGTTTTCAATTTTAAATATTGTTGGATATTTTTCTTTTAAAAGACACTAAATTTTATAAAAAGCTGTGTTAAATATAAAAATGTAAGTATGGGGGATAAGGAACCCACATTTTTAAATTTACGCCAACGGCAACGTCGTGTTAATTTTATAAATTACCGTAATGTGTTTTTTTTAATCATTATAATTCTTTGAGACAATACGAAGTACAATTCAAAGGACTGATTGTTTATAAACTATAGTCCGTATCATTTCGCTCCAAACATTTTTGATATCGTGGAAAATTTTACTATACTATGCTTATCACTATCGTCATTGGTGTTTTGTTTCCATTTTTCTACTACCTCTCTTGCATCACATCATTATTTTCGGTTCGTTTTACGGTTAGACAACTAATAATCCGGTGAGTTGCAGTTTTATGAATTCGTTCCTCTATTCTTCATTACACACTGCTAAAACTACATTTTCACTTATTACAGGTCCGTCAGAATTATCCACACACAGCCCGCGCTCAGTTAAATAAAATATCCATTTATTCTAACAAAAGCGAAATTTAATGGAAGAAATACCTACTATTAATATTAGAAATGTCGGAATGTATCCGCGGCAGTCTTTAATTATTAAATCTTATACTATTGCCGTAGCTCTGTTACCTTCGACTATAGAAAAACAAATAGCATAGAGCGAATCATGTTAGAGAAATATCTGTACCTGACATAAATTCCTTTATATAATTACTATAAAGCGTTTGAAACAAAAAATGAGCCTCTAAAACTGAACCACCAACGTTGTAAAATAATTATGATGAATTTTGCATTGCTAATTGGATACTTTCTAAACATCAAACGTCTTGTTGTCAAAGAAAGGACACTGTAAACGTTTTGGGATGTTATAGTCTAAAATAGTACTAATTATTTTATGCAAACATCGTCGATTATTGTTGCTATTATTAGTATTAACAGAATTTAATTCTTCAACAGCACAAGAAGTTTAAAAATTTATCGGCGTGAAGTACACTATGCACTAGTGGGCTACAGATGGTGACAGAATCAGATTCTGCCAAAAACAAAATATAGCAGATGGTGTTTAGTTTGATATAATTTGGCAGTGTTTTTATGTATTTGTGTACATTTGAGTATATGTTTTTATCCCTTGTGGGTATTATTTAAATCTACAGCTAAATTTAGAAAAATGCATATTTTCAAGGATTTCTATACCTAAAAATTTGTTGGTTAGAACGGTTTCTGTCGTTATATATTCGTTTTACTTCGGTAACTTTGAATAATCCCAGATGACATAAGATAACAGTCCCGTTATTTGCTAAGCTCTCTATTATTCAGTTTTTAAATGTCTAAAATTATTTGTATTTGTAAAGAACATGTATTTCAAGAATAAGGCGCCCTTAATCTAAAAAATAGAGCTTTAAATAAACTCGTATTCCAGTTAACCTTCAATAATTTACATACTTTCTCAGACTTCAAATAACTGAAAATTAACGAAGAGAGGACAAATAAAATAGAATAATCTCAGCAATTTCTCTTGCGGAAGGTGCTGGAATTCGATTTACTGATAGTGTTATTGTTTAATGACAAGCTGCATTAACATACTCGCATTAGAAGACTTTAATATTGCAAATACCACCGTACACGGTCATAATCAATTGTGCCGTCACAATCACTGTACGCCATAATTCACGGCAATTCATTACCAACGCCCTATCCAAGTCGGGGAATTAGCACATTTCTACTGCCTGCAGCATTAGCAACAATGACTGAGCCAAACTCGTTGCGTCAAGTTTCACGGCTGCAGTTGCACGGCGAGCAAATCAGGCTACAATGAGCGCAAATAGGTTTCAATTTTGGGAATGCATATGTATCAAATATGCACTAGGCACGATTTATTTTGAACAATGCGCCTAATTTTTTAGGTAGAATAGCGCTGGCTCTCGCCACTAACAAACGAATACCGCATGCGTACGTGGAGGATATTTCAGACGTGATGAATATGAATTAGCTTAATTCTGAAATGTTCTGATAGTCCATTGAAATGTTACATTATTTTGGCCTTAGCTGCATTTTTTAGAGGACGCAATTTTATTGTTTAGATGTGAGGGGGGGGGGGATCAAAAAAAGCTTAACTTGAACTTTGTGTGGTCACAACCCTCGAGGTTTGGCCGCCATCTTGGAAAAAGGGGTTAAATTAATGTTAGCATTTATCAGATAAACTATTGGTCATACAAAATTTTTTTCAAAACTTTTTTTATTGCAAATTGAATCCTCTACAATTTTAGTCCAGTAACATTTTGTTGTAAAATCAAAAATAACAAAGAAAAACAATCAAAATTTTTGAACAAATTTTCTTTTGGACGCCATAATTTATTTATTCTTTTATTAAAAAAAAAAATGAGATCAAACATCAACATTTTTGTAGAGTGGTTTTCAATGAAGAATTTGTATTATATACTTTTTTTTATTAAATTCATTAGTTTGGGTTTTACAGCGCTGTGAAGAAAACACTAATTTTCCCTATAGTCTATTGAAAAGTTACATTTGGGGTTGCATTTTTTAAAGGACGCAATTTTATTGTTTAGATGTGAGGGGGGGGGGGGGTCAAAAAAAAGCTTAACTTGAAGTTTGTGGGGTCGCAACCCTCCAAAAATTTGTCCAAAAATGTTGATGGTTTTTCTTTAATATCTTTGTTATTTTTGATTTTACAACAAAAAGTTGCTGGACTAAAATTGTAGAGGATTCAATTTGCAATAAAAAATGTCTTTAAAAAATTTTTGTATGACTAATAATTTACTTGATAAATGCTAAAAACAATTTAACCCCCTTTTCCAAGATGGCGGTCAAACCTCGAGGGTTGTGACCCCACAAACTTCAAGTTAAGCTTTCTTTGACCCCCCCCCCCTCAAATCTAAACAATAAAATTTCATGCTCTAAAAAATGCAACCCCAAATGTAACTTTTCAATGGACTATGAAAGTAGTTGCTAGTTAATGCAGTGGTAAAGGACTGTGAAATATATGTGTCCATAATGGCATGTACATATTCTATTTAGTTTCGACCTGTCACTGACAAAGTTACGTTGCATGTACAAAATATGTGGTGATACAAGAAAGCCATGTAAATTGATATCCTATTTAATTTGCAGTAAGTCATTCAGTTTACGGTTTTGTATTTCAAAAGTTTTCGAAGTAAACTTGGCGAAAAGCGCTGTGTGTCTGTACGCAATTATTTATTTATTTCAAACAGGTATTGAAGCCCAATTGCAAGGAACAATCTTATTACAAGTAATCATGGTAAGGTACACATAAAATACTTATACATACATGCCTTCACACATACACATACAGCGTGTTTCTTAAGTAGAGGTCAAAAATCCAGGAACGTATTCTGTTGCTAAACATAAAGGTTTTTTGTTATATGTGAGGTCTTAAGGCAGCTATTATCCCGCTACAGCGAGTCAAAAATTAAAAAAAAAACAGTTTTAAATTTTCAATTTCTAAAGTCGTTTCTAATCCCAAATATAGTACTTTATATAAAAAATGGAGCTTACCTCATCCTATTTAACCACGTATCCCAAATTTTATTTAATTTTTTTGTATCCTCACAGGAAGCCCATACTGTCGACTTTGAGACACCCTGTACAGCAATTGTAACGATGATTTTTGTATCAAATGAAAAATCAGAAAAAAATGTGGAAACAAAACATTTAACAACTAAATTATCAACGCAAAAACTGAAGTACCTTTAATTTTTATATTGAATTTGTTTAAGCTTTCTGTGCTTAAATATATTTCAAACGCTTAACAGAGGGATCAAGTTGTCTCAAAAACAAATTAAAAATTTTACAAACTTCTAATCTAATATTACAGTACAAACACAATATGGAATTATGGAAAGTTATTAATTACCATTTATTTGAAAAGTTTACTTGTACTTTAGAATTTCATTGAGGAAAAAATTGAGAGCCTAATACTTGGTCTTTAGGGGTCAGAAGAGGAGAGCGTCTTTTCAAGTTTAACATATTTTATTTAAAAAACTTCTTAGGTAGCGTTGGAAATAATGTGATTTTTATCATTTTTAAATGACAAATATATAACGATTTTTATGAAATTTAATGAATGCCATTATGTCGCATTTACAAAAAAAAATAAATAAAATAAACTTACACTATTTTCAGTTATGCTGGGTAAGATTTATAAAACTGTAAGAAAATTTGAAATAAAATTGGCGGTATTAACACTAACCTATTATTAATATATTCTGGATAATCCAAAAATAGTTAAAATTATAGATACATTATTATATATCTACAGGGTGTTCGGAATATGAGTGCCGTAATTTTAAGGGCTTATATATCTGACCTAAAACAATAAAAAAATTAAGATGAAAAAAATATCTAAAACGAATAGTTTGTCTACAAATACATTTCAAAAATAAAAATACAACTGCAATAATATGCAAAACTTTGTTACAAAATTACAAACTAAGGTACAATTAAGGTTAAGTAAACGCTCCTGTAACATAATTTGTTCGTAATTTGATTTTTAGACTAGTATTAATGAAGTAAACAATTGAAGTTTCCGAGAAACTCGTTAAAACTGTAACGTACTGTAACATTCGACAAAGTAGCAGTGTCACTGCTGTTGATAACCTAAAAGTAATATTAGTTATAGTGGTACGTATAGGTAGTACGTTTCATTTTTCTCTAGTTTTTCTTTGATGTTTGTGAGGGTACATACACATAAATTCAACAATTTATCCATAACCAGCTGCATGTTAATTTACCTCTAATCTAAACAAAAATCTATAGCTTCGAGACGTTTGCATGATAAGCGCTTCTTCCAAGGAACAAAACTCATTTTAAACACTAAATATTATTCTGTGTTCTGAAAATAGCTCTAAGAAAATCATTCACAGTCAGTACCTATGTTTAGGTGTACCTATTTGTAATTATTATGTATAAATACATAACAATCTTAAGGTAGTATGTGAGCGACGTTATCACATATTCACTATCTGTTTACTGTTATAATTCTGTGTTACCGTTGGTCAGAGAAAAGAAATTCTTAAGTCAAATATGTTTTGTTTAGTACAACTTATTGTTTGGCAAAATTGAGGTACTCATATTCCGGACACCCTGTATATTGCAACGTATGTTTTGTTTAATTATTGAAAATATAAACCAAAATAAACTAATGAACAGGGTTAACAGTGTTCAACATAATCCACAAATTGTGTATCACATTTTGTTAAAAATCTGCTAAATTTGCCTCTTAAAAATAGTTTAATATATTAACAAAAAATATTTTAAGTAAGTTTATGGAAAACTACATTCCTCTAGAAATACAGAATTCCAGGAGACAGCTACTCTGCGGATTAACGCTTCGGCATTGAATTACACCTGGAAAACTTATAGCAAACAGTTAAAGACACTCGTCAGCAGCCCACCAGACATATACCAGTTTCAAGCTTATTAGCTCTAATCAGTATGTCATGGGTGAGGTAACCAAATAACATTAACTGTTTTAAATCTGTCTAACCCGACAGTAGAGACCATGAGTAACGCGGAGTAGTACAGCTACCTCTAGCGACCATTCGTTATTCTATGCCAAATTTACAAACTGAAGACACGAAGCGTTCTACATTGCAGTAGAAAATTATTGCAAGCTAGCGACCTCTATTGCCATTCGGCAATAACGATATGTTACACACACGGAACGCCTCGACCAGTATTGAATTATACCTGGAAAACCTATAACAAATAGCTGTAGCAACATACCGTTACCATTCTATGTTTTGAAGGAAATCACGGCTACTTATTTGAAAATACTACAAATTTCACTGTGTAACACTGGGTGAATATCAACTAAAGAAGTCTGACATTCTGCTCAAGGAAGCTGGAAAAAGTATAATAAATTATACAGTCCCATCTCCCATTTAAACTTCCTTAAACAGGAGCAATATTTACGGTTTTACGTTAATAGCGAATTACGTAATTCCGATGCCAGGCGTAGAAGTTGAATGCGTCAGAATGCATGTAAGTAATTAAAGGGTGAAACCCAGAATTACGTTACTCTGGGCACGGGATACACACCACCTGCATCCGAATTGGTTGTTTTTCCTGGCAGCAAATAAACGCGCAACGAAACTAATATCTGAGTTAATATCTCTTTGCATTTGCAGCTGTTGACGCAAACTTCTTTAATTATAATGACTAAATGAGTTAATTTACACTCTATTTAAACTCATTTTATTCTGAATTATTTCCTGGGGCAGAAATTCTCACAGGCTCAGCAAAAAATCAAATAACTTATTAAATATAAACTCCCGAAAAGCTGCTTAAATTAAGTAATATAATAATAATAACAAAGAAAATTTCTAACCTCTAAATTGAATTAACAAAATTTAAAGCATTTAATAGTTTTTAAGAAGCTATTTTGTCTTTTTAAGGGAACATGATTTATCATCCTATTGTTTGTGAAACTTGTTATATAAATATAAGTCGTTGAACAAGTGTAGACTTAAGGTTATACTTAAGTTATCCGTTTGAACATGTAAATTTATAATAAGGATTCATTAATATTTATATTCCAGTACTTTCCACATGCTAATAGAAATTATAGAGTATGAACATTTTATGAAACAAGTCCGGCTGAATATTTACGTACTTAATAGAACAAGAAGAACATAAAGTTTAGTAATAAACTTTGTCTGATTGTAGATAAACACTGATAAGCGTCAGGCACACATTACTTGTAAGGTAACTACTTATACAGGGTGATTTAGAACTTATCTAAAATTTGGGAATAGATGCGTCATGAAAAATGGAGAAAATATTGTAAAACTTTTTTTTGTAAAATCCTAAAATCCTTATAGTTTCCGAGCAAAAAATTATTGAAGTTGTAGTCTCTAGCCAGGGGATTCCGAATATTGAAATCCGATTTCTTTTTGTAAGTATTAAACGTTTTTGTGATACGAGACTTTACATTAGTTTTTCAAGTGTCAAAAAATGGCTTACGTGTATAGTAGTAGCAACTCGGGGTTGATGGATATCGTTTTAATTTATGACGGTGTGAAAATCCTTTAGCAGAGCGATTTCCCGATAGACATGTGCCAAATGCAGCTACTTTTACCGCAGTGAAAGTGTAGTGCAACACGAGGATAATTTAAAACCTAATCGTGGAAGAGATAGTGGTCCAGGACGTCCACGGCGTATGGCAGCAGTATGGCGTATCATACACGATGCTCAATTATATTAGTACTATGTACAGCGTGTCAAAGAATTAATACTAAGGGATTGGACGAGAAGGACCGGTACAATGACCGCCACGATCTCCTGACTTTAAATCATTTGGATATCTTTTTGTAGAGATATTTAAATAGTGCACCAAAGTGGATACGTGCTATTGATGATTTCCGCAACGTTGCTAACAATAACTTACACAAGTTCAACACGGACAACAAGGAGAAACATTTGTGTTAATTTGGAGAAACTTGGTAAGACAGGACCAAAATATTATTGTAACATCAGGCATGTCAACCTATTTTATTAATTGAAACGATAAATTAAATCTATTAATATTTAATAACCATAGCGGCAAAAGCAGTTGAATTTACTATATAAAGTCGGCGTTATAAGCTGTTATTTATTTCTTTCCTTGAGAATTTCTTTCCATTTTTAGTCTGGTCGCAGATTGCATGCTTTACCGCCTTATCAGGTTTTACAGTGGACCAGTTTCCAGTGCCGTGCAGAAGTGTATTTTTAAATCATTTTCGAATTGCCCTTTTTGATTTCTTTTTTACAAAATTTTAAAAGAAACAGGTGTATTTTCTATGAACAGGAAAAATATCTGCTATTAAGTTTACGGATGAAGTTTTCTTGTTGTTTTTCGCATGGCTACTGTCAAACCAATCCATGAACATAAAAAGCGCTTTTCAAAATGAGTGATTCTGATGGAAATTTATCCTCTGATATAGAAGCAGCGGCAAACGGAGCGATCTCAGGTCCAGTTCCGACAAAATCCAAGCTACGGTATGAGTTGGAGTACCAAAAGTTTGAAGATTGATGCAAAACTAATAAGGATGTCTTATTTTTCCGGAATGCAACGCTCCCAGAAACCATCTACACTATGAACTCAGTGCTCAATGTTGAGAACTATGATTTCGTTAAGAAAAATCATGTAAGGAGATTTTCTCAACATTGCCTTTTGGAAATGCTAATAATAGTCGGCATTTGTGAGGTATATCGTCGCAAAGAATTAACTAAGTTAAGTAATGTTGAATCATATTCAATACAATGACCTTTATATAAAAGTTGTGATTCCATGCACGAAAACAAAACTTGTATGAGAATTTTTATAACAGAAGGAAATGTGGCAGGTATCAACTGTTTAAATATTTTTCGAAATTATGCTGAACTTCTGTCGGAGTTAACAACTTTGAAAGCATTTCAAAAATGATTGCAACATAGTTTGGATTGAAGAATTCTGAAGAATACACTGTTCATTGGTTTAGAAGGTTCTCAGTCGGCATACTGTCAACATCTTCTGCTACGGCAATACCACAGCATAGGTAGACCAGCAGTTTCACTCCGTTGTGGGCACTTTGAACTGCTTTCAGTTTTCTGCGGTGACTTCGAAATGTGAGTGCGATAGCGCATTCGATAGAATTTACAGAATCGGTGATCAGGACCGGAATAAGAATTTTTTATTTGCGCATGAAAGCGTAGTTATTCAACATGAAAGTTTATGTTATATCTATCCACATTATGTAATAATTCATTATACAGTTATAAATGGATAATTCAACATATATTATATACTATAATTTACTGCTAGTAACATACAGTGTGAAAATTCGATTTACTTCTTTGGAATCTTAAAAAAAGAGTTTAAAATACATATTATTGCACTACAAAACATTTTTATTTATTTACTTACTTTTTTTGTTATTAGTGATAATTACATTTGTTTGGGATTTTTTTAAATTTAAAATTTGACGTTTGAAGTTTAGTGGACAAATAATTTATTATGATTTTTTTTTGTCTTAAATGATCTACGTAAACCAGAAGACAAGTATTTTTCAGAACAGAAAAAATATGTTTACTTGACTTTGAAAATTTTTAAATTGGAGATAAAAGTGCAGTAAAATGTAAATTTAGAAAAATTTTTTTTTTATTATTTTGTTTTGAGACTTTCTCTCATTATAGTGACTACAATAAATATGATTATCTACATAATTTGAAGATGATCCGTCTTGTGCAGGAAACGTTGGAACGGCCTCTTTGCGTAATCTATTGCGCGAATCGTTAGAAAACATATTATTTTAAAAATGTATTTGACATAATTTGTATGAACTATTACTAATCCTGAGCAGCTTTTCTAATAAATCTTCTCTATTAGAAGCCTCTGCACAGAAGTTTGCTCTAAAATAAAAATTTATATTTGTGAAAAATATAAATATGTATATTTTAAACTTCACTTTCATGAGAAGTATTTATATTCCAATGTTTATACTTAACAAATGAGTTAATAGGTAAGGCAATAGCAGTAAAATTTCAATTATGGTTTGTACAGTATATTATAGATTACTTATTACTTATTTATGTCTTTAGGAAATTTAAAGAAACTTAAATTACTATTTATAGATGATACATTTAAACATCTAACCGCTGCGAAGCGACTCGTTCCTCGATCAAACTCAAAATATTGCTTTAATACGGCTCTGTACAACTGATGTTCGCACTCCGAGTTGGAGTGAACTGAGGTCTCTGCAGCTTGAAATGGATGCGCGAGCTGCTATGCGCGACTTATCATTTAGGCCCGAATGTTTCTACTGGTCTCCCTATACTGTGGCAATAGGCTATGCTGACAATTCTTTAAAGGATAAGAAACACATAGCAAAGAAGATCACGGGGTCAAACACAGATTTAATGTTTGAAAATGCAAACTTAAATATCTACTTCTGGTATACCAATTTTTTATATTAAAAAGTGCATTATTAATGTTTATAATGAACCTTAAGTTTTATAATATTTTTTTTAAAAACAATCATTCTTCTAAAAAGCGGGGTTTTATTTAACAGAAAAGTGTTGATAAAAATGTTTTTTTATTTCCAGTACAACATTAATGCTGTAATGAAGCTGATGTCCTTACGAAACTATATGGAATTTTAAAATTCATATTACTAAATGGAAATCGATAAAGCATTTCATTACATTTATTAACTTTAAGTAATATTTCAGTTAAAAGATCCTGTTATCGAAAAGTAAATGTTTTATAATCTATATATAAACCTTATATACGTTGTAAGAAATTTAACCATTTTTTATGGCATCCCAAGATAAGCAAAAATTTTTGTTTAGAATGACAAATCGCCAATAAAATGTAAGGGTTTGATATATTCGGGAACACTGTAATATTTTGTTGAAGTGTTAAACTGCTGTAATTTATTTTTAAACGGTCCTATATTTGTCATCGCTCCACGTAGATGATAACAAATGCAGATGCAAGCCAACAAAATATCCCGTATGGTAATAAACCGTCCCGTGTACATAAAATAAAATAATTATTATGCAAAAATAAAATACTGTTCTGTTACAAACAATAGCTCACATCACAGCTGATACGTGCTGGCTGTAATAGGTTCCCTGCAATATTGCAATTATTACGAAATAAAAATGCCAAATTCAGTTCCATGTTCGCCATTTTGATTGCATTTTCGTTACAGTTTTGTCATTCATTTTAACAACGTGCATTCTGTATTAATGACAATGGCTATGGTACTTTTTAGCACGTGCAAATTGTTAAATGAATATTTATGAAATTTTTAACTTGTGTGCAACTCGTTGGGTAATTAATTATATAATAGTTATTTATATGTATTTTCGTATGAAATTCGTATAATTGATTTATTAATTTAGATTTTTTAACATTTACTGAAATTCTAAAAAATTTAAATTGGTTTATAATTTTATGAAACTGTTTATAAATAAAAAAATATTAATTGTGTGACGTTCAAATATGACCTCCAAATGAATATAAGTAAATACATAAATTAGTTCTGCTATTTCTTGCTGCATACTTTATTTTTTCTAAAAATAAATGCCTGAAATTTGAATTTATTTAACTGTAGATACTTAAAAATTTTATATACTTGTTTTCTGAACTTAAGATATATATATATATATATATATATATATATATATATATATATATATATATTTTAATTTGCAATATTTTAAATTCATAATGATATGTATCTACACTAAATGGGTTTATGGAATATCGTTTTTATTCACCTAATCCATTAACAAAATTTGAAGTAAATTTTTGCACTGTTACAATTTATTTAAAATATATGCATATTGTCAATAAATATATTTATTAGTTCAGTTTTATATAATTAATTACCATTGCATTGCTTGTTTGTATTTACTTTATTAGGTGCTGTTTATTCAATGAAAATTATAAGGTTTTGTTTTGTAATATTTTATTAATTTGTGAGTTTATTTCATTTTGAATAACTGAATGGAACTATATTTAGTCAAAATTAGGTAATATTATTTTAGTTTTATTGGAGTATGACATAATTAGTATTATTTTCTAGCGAAAAATATCTCTATAACAGTTACAGTTTTGTCATTCATTTTAACAACGTGCATTCTGTATTAATGACAATGGCTATGGTACTTTTTAGCACGTGCAAATTGTTAAATGAATATTTACGTTATTTATGAAATTTTTAACTTGTGTGCAACTCGTTGGGTAATTAATTATATAATAGTTATTTATATGTATTTTCGTATAAAACTCGTATAATTGATTTATATATTTAGATTTTTTAACATTTACTGAAATTCTAAAAAATTTAAATTGGTTTATAATTTTATGAAACTGTTTATAAATAAAAAAATATTAATTGTGTGACGTTCAAATATGGCCTCCAAATGAATATAAGTAAATACATAAATTAGTTCTGCTATTTCTTGCTGCATACTTTATTTTTTCTAAAAATAAATACCTGAGATTTGAATTTATTTAACTATAGATACTTAAAAATTTTATATACTTGTTTTCTGAACTTAAGATATATATATATATATATATATATATATACATATATATATATAATATATATATATATATATATATATATATATATATATATATATATTTAATTTGCAATATTTTAAATTCATAATGATATGTATCTACACTAAATGGGTTTATGGAATATCGTTTTTATTCACCTAATGCATTAACAAAATTTGAAGTAAATTTTTGCACTGTTACAGTTTATTTAAAATATATGCATATTGTCAATAAATATATTTATTACTTCAGTTTTATATAATTAATTACCATTGCATTGCTTGTTTGTATTTACTTTATTAGGTGCTGTTTGTTCAATGAAAATTATAAGGTTTTGTTTTGTAATATTTTATTAATTTGTGAATTTATATCATTTTGAATAACTGAATGGAACTATATTTAGTCAAAATTGGGTAATATTATTTTAGTTTTATTGGAGTATGACATAATTAGTATTATTTTCTAGCGAAAAATATCTCTATAACAGTTACAGTTTTGTCATTCATTTTAACAACGTGCATTCTGTATTAATGACAATGGCTATGGTACTTTTTAGCACGTGCAAATTGTTAAATGAATATTTATGAAATTTTTAACTTGTGTGCAACTCGTTGGGTAATTAATTGTATAATAGTTATTTATATGTATTTTCGTATGAAATTCGTATAATTGATTTATTAATTTAGATTTTTTAACATTTACTGAAATTCTAAAAAATTTAATTTGGTTTATAATTTTATGAAACTGTTTATAAATAAAAAAATATTAATTGTGTGACGTTCAAATATGACCTCCAAATGAATATAAGTAAATACATAAATTAGTTCTGCTATTTCCTGCTGCATACTTTATTTTTTCTAAAAATAAATACCTGAGATTTGAATTTATTTAACTATAGATACTTAAAAATTTTATATACTTGTTTTCTGAACTTAATATATATATATTTTTTAATTTGCAATATTTTAAATTCATAATGATATGTATCTACACTAAATGGGTTTATGGAATATCGTTTTTATTCACCTAATCCATTAACAAAATTTGAAGTAAATTTTTGCACTTTTACAGTTTATTTAAAATATATGCATATTGTCAATAAATATATTTATTAGTTCAGTTTTATATAATTAATTACCATTGCATTGCTTGTTTGTATTTACTTTATTAGGTGCTGTTTATTCAATGAAAATTATAAGGTTTTGTTTTGTAATATTTTATTAATTTGTGAATTTATTTCATTTTTAATAACTGAATGAAACTCTATTTAGTCAAAATTGGGTAATAGTATTTTAGTTTTATTGGAGTATGACATAATTAGTATTATTTTCTAGCGAAAAATATCTCTATATTCGTAACAAAATTTCATATTGCGTCATACTACAATGTGAAAGTCCCTTTTCTAGATTGTCAACTACATTCATGTCAGATTCAATTTTTTCAATAAAATGTTACTAACATCTACTCGATTTTTATATGTATTAACTTATTCAGGTTCAAATAAAGTGATGGTTCTGCTATAATTCCTTGTGATAAATTTTCCTGAAAAAAAAATCCATACAGCTGCAGCAAAGTTAAATCGAGTGGTTGCATCTCTAACTTTGATTAAAAATATAACATCTATATTTTTGAAAGAAATAAATACAATTTTATAACAGCTATTTTATCTCAGCAAATTCAACTCCTTTTGCCACTATTGTTGCTATTTTTTTAATAAAATTAATTTGTAATTTTAATTAATAAAATAATTTGACATGCCCGATGTTACAACTGTTCAAAATTGTTTGTCCACCGAGGTGTAAAGACTTAAATACATTTAGGCCCGTCTTAAGCAGTTTCTACGCACTAATACAAATATCTTGTCCATTTTGAACTCGTAAGTTATTAGCATAATTGAGCCTCGTGTATGATACGTCGCATCGTTGATTGGGACATTCCTTGTACTTGTTGAGTCTGATAGGTGCTTATTCGGGGATTTTCTTCAACAATCTCTAAAATGTGTTCCTTAGCTGCTGCAACGCTATGGACGCCCTCCACCTCCATTTCTTCCACGATTCGGTTGCAAAGTTCCTGTATCACGCCCGCGTTGCACTCGGTAAAAGTAGTTGCATTTGGTACATGTCTACCGGGAAATCGTTCTGCCTACAGGCGAGAAGCTTCTAAAACATTTTGTCTTACTTCACCATAAATTAAAATGACATCCATCAACTCCGAATTGCTATACACGTAAGCCATTTTTGACACTTGAAAAACTAATGTAAACACTATTATAAAAACGTTAAAGTTAAGCACATACTTCTAAAATCACACGGAACGGATTTTATTTGGCAACATCGCAAATCGAAGGGACGTCATATGCGGAATTGTATACGATGTTGCCAAATAAAGCTCGTTCCATCCGTTCCGAGCGATGTTAGTAGTATGCGCTTGGTTTAACGTTAGATTTTAGTATTCCGAATAGTCTGCAATCCAATGACGCTAGAGACTACAGTAGCCCAGCGATGTAAAGGTTCAAAATACTACAACTTTAATATTTTTTCTCATAAACTGTAAGAATTTTATAAATATTCTTTACGATACGACTCCATTTTTCATGACGCATCTATTCCCAAATTGTTTTAGATAAGTTGTGAATCACCTGATATAAATGATGAACGCTTTTAAATAATATTAAATCAATCAATGAGTAAAGAAGTGTTAAAAATGTAAAATGAAGTTTAAATTCAACTAATTTAACATTCACTGTATCTTAATTATTGCGTAGCATTTTATAGACTGCTTGTTAATTACCAAGTACCAATTCTCTCCATCTTGAACAATTTGCACTATTCAGCCCACTTACAAACTTTTAAACTCCTACATTTTAATTAAATAACACAGTATCTTGTACAGAGCTCTTCTGGTGCTTTTTATTCGGACCTACATAGTACATCATTACCTTTATATAATTTGTATAAAGCATCTAACAAAAGAATTTTAGTACCTGCCTCACTATAATTAATTTTTATTTACAGTTTATAAAAGCAAGGCATTAATTAGCTTCTGCCTTCTTTTCAGGCAGTCCGCCAAAATGAAGATGAGCAAAGTAGGAAACCAAACAAATTCGCAGGACCCTCAAGCAGTGAACTCACGGGTTTTCGTTGGAAATCTAAACACATTCCAGTGCTCTAAAACGGATGTTGAAAGAATGTTCCAGCGGTACGGGAGGCTAGCCGGTGAGTCCCTTAAAATTATTATTTTTCCAGGTCTTTCTGTTATTTTTCCCGCTGTTTTTGTTAAATCTTGATTAATTATTATGGAAGTCACTTGTTGCTATTTCGTTTTTAAATATCAAAGTTTCTCCATAATGTAGTAAAGTGTCGTTCATTTAAGTGTACTACCAGGTAATCTCAAGCTCGTGGTAACTACAGGGTATCTTAGAAATTAGAAGAGATAGAAGGACGTGGTTTTCACAACACTGCAATACTTTTTTGAGAAACTTAAGATGCCGCAATAAAAACTTTCATAGACCTCTTTAATTTTGAGATACAGGGCAAAATTTCAAAAAAAAAACTGCTTTTAAGGGATTCTTCATATCTCAGAGAATAGCTGAGATATCGAAATTGTCTAAATTGCATCTGAGTTTTTTACGTAGAGTTTGGTGGAGTATTTGTAATTTCTTTACAGGGTGTTTCTTTTAAAATATGGCCCAAACATAAGTTTTTTTAACGGAACATCTTGTGTATTTTATGATATTCAATTGCATTATTTTTTCCTTTATAATGATATATAATAATTGCTTTTTTATATTTTGGATATTGTTAAAAAACGTTAAATTGATCAAACTAATGTTGCATGGTGCTCAGTTGACTATGAATTTTTATATAAAATGGGTTCATGAATTAATTCACTCTCATAATTTTCTTTAATAACTTAAAAAATAATTTTAATAAGATAATTTATTAAGAAATTTATAAATATATTTAACTGAATAACATTTGAAAATAAATAAAAACAAACAAAAAAATGATGAAGAAGGAAATTAATCGTCAATGTCATTTAAAAAAGTGTTGAGAATTATTTGATATTGAAAAAATATTTAAAAACTGTTTTCCCTCTGGTGAATATTTTAAATAATAGTCATGACAACATATTATAAAAGAAGTAGGTATTTTGGGTTTTTATTATTTTCAATATTAATGAATATTGTTCTTAGCACAAATCGTATTATTAGTTGCGATGCTAAAGGTCTGCTAGCATAAAATACTATTTATTGTATAACTTGATTTTTTAAACTGTTTATTTTGTATATATTTTTACTTTAAGTAACTAGAGTTCATGAACCAATTTTGTATACCTAATTATGTAAAAATTCTCGGCCAACTATGCAGGTAATATCAGTTTCATCAATGTTTTTTGGCAATTTAAAATAAAAAAAAAGTATGAATAAAAATATACAATGTATGTATGTTTTATGTATACAAATATGTATGTTTGGATAATATTTTAAAAGAGACAATCTGTAAAAGAATTACAAGTATGCCACTGAACTCTGCGTAAAAACATAATTAATTTTCACCATTACGACATCTCAGCTATTCTCCGAGATACAAAGATTCCCTTAAAAGTTGTTTTTTTTTTTCATTTCGCCTTGTATCTCCAAAAGATACAAGTCTATGAAAGTTATGATTGCGGCATTTTAAGTTTCTTGAAGAAGTAGTAGCTGCATTTCAATGAAATTAGAAAACCCTATACAGTCAAATGAATTTCTAAATAATTTTCCGTATCTTATTGTAGCGATAAAAATGTAAATTTAAATTCCTATACCCGCACATTCACTACAATTTTACAAACTAAAGGATCGCGCACATCATGGACTTGCAAAGCCTGTTCATGAAGGTTCGCATGTTATTTAAAGGAGCATCGTACACTAGACCAGCACCAGCATGTGCCGTCACCTGCAAAAACCGCCACTGCAGGTCGTGTGGCCTCCAATTTCGATGTCAGACCGCGCTAGTCTGACGTAAGTTCTATTTCCACAAAAGTCAGGGATTAGTTTCAAACTATAAGAAATATTCGACCAGTTAAGTTGTGAATCTGTTGTTGAGTTGTCGGGTACTCTCGCTTATTAACAACCTCTATTTACTTACCTTAAATAAACTGCAAATCTTTCGTCAGTTTTGGTGCTGTAGACCTCAAAAAAGAATTATTTTCTTTTACGTTCAGAAAAACTGAAAAAATTTTCATTAATCTTATGATGATCATGAATGTTATATATCCTATTTCGCGTAAAAATACCTTTATCTGTAACTGACACGTCAGCTTTAAATCTAGGATTTTGAGCATTTTGTTGCAGTAAGCATTCACAAAATCTAACTTGTACTTATTCAGGAATTCTCTTCACTACAACGGTAAAAGTAGCTGCATTTGGCACATTTTTACCGGGAAATCGTTCTGCATATAGACAAGCTTCTGAAGCATTTGGTCTTACTTCACCATATATTAACACGATATCCGTCACCTCAGAGTTGTATCGTAAAAACGTTAATACTGCAAATTAATTTCAGTATTCGGAATCGCCTGCATTCCGATGATACTAGAGGCAGATGACAGAGACATATGACAGAGACATATGACAGAGACAGATGACAGAGACCCAGCGAAGTAAAAGTTGAAAATACTAACGTCAATAATTTTTTAATTATTTTTAATTTTTTTCTCGGAAACTATAGGTATAAAGATTTTACAGAAGAAGTTGTACTGTATTGATTACATTTTTCATGACGCATTTATTCTCATTTTTTTTTTTGGTAAGTTGTAAATAGGTAATAACTTGATTAGTTACCTGAACAAAAAATTAATATAGATATACAACTTTTTGTAACGACTATGTGAATTTGAAAAACAATAAAATTTATAGAATTTCCATAAACGGTTTCATAGAGTAAAGCTTTTATAGTTTTATGTAATCATAGTTTTTTTTTGCTTAAGACTTATCTCAAGAAATCTGAATCATATTTAAAATAAAATCGACCTAAAATAAATTTGTGACGCACGTGTGACGCATTTGTCCATCGTTGACCGTTGAAGGTAATTAGCAATCATCAGAGTCTAAATCTAAAAGCAACTTATAAGTATTTATATATACATAAATACTATATATACGACTAACTAGTAATAAAATATTTGTAAACCAACTAGGCATAATCAATTTTGAAAGTATTTTTTTAAAAAATACATTAATTCGTATTTTAGATATTCACAGAAAAATGCATTACTGGTATATCCAGTTAGTTCGTAATGCCAATACAATTTCTAGAAAGAGCTCTATATCTTTAGAAGCGGATTTCTGATACCATTCGATTCGGACTGTTCAAAGAACATAAAAGTAGTTTCCATTAAATATTTATTCTTAAATAAATTATAGATCCAGGATTTGTCCGGTTTACAGAGCACCAAGTAATATTATTACCATTACAAGCCCTTTCTATTTTAAGTGTAGTTGACTTTATAAAATATTTAGCCGGACTTTTATTGAAATTAATTGCGATACCGTGTTATGTATACCCTGGAAGAAATAAAATGTGCGTGTTTTTGTAGCTCTTGTTTCCCGTTCCAGAAGCTAATAAAAATTTGTTGGCTTTATTACCGTTCGCCTTCCCTTTTTCGATAATAAATGTCCATCTTCAAACTAACTGTAACATATCACATGAAATGGTCTTTAATTATCCTTATATTTTTTAATGTATCCTTACAGTGGATGTAGAATTCCTATTAGCCGAAGGGAAAACAGCATGGCTGTGAGACAGTATATTTATGATATTGAAACGACGAAAAAAATTTAATAATTTTATAAAATTCTCGGAACAAATCTTATACAACAGCATAAGCCACAAAAACATTGTAAGAATGGTTATACAACAACTATACAACCAAAGCCACAAAAACATTGTAAGAATGGTTATGCAACAGCTATACAACCAAAATTGCCACCATATTATCAAGCACTTTAGTCGTCGTTTAGATTTTATAAAGCCTGTTGGAAACAATTTTAAAATAGTTATATAACAGCAACAAATCAACTAAATAACAATTTTATAAGGGCTCCATTTTGGTATCTTTAGTGGTCATAATATTATTTTACCCGTTTTACTGCATTTTGTGAAAGCAATTTTTATAGCGGAGAAAATTTTATGGCCCATATCTAGTGAAGTTTACATGCTAGTGCTTTTACATTACTTAAGTGATTATTTACAATATTATCATGAATAAAAAAAGGTTTTTTTGAAATTACATGGTTTTCAACTTTTCATAATTGTCTTCGTTTTGACTATTTAATTGTAGAAAACTGGTTAAATTTGTGATATTTTTATAGCCACAATGATTTTCAACGTTGTGTCAAAATGGCTGCCTCTTATAAAATACTTTGGTTATAAAAAAAACAGCGTTAAATTGATAAGTAAGCTAATTGGGCAATTTCTATAGAACTCTGAAAATTATCTAATATATAAAATTCTTGTGTCACAGTTTTAGACGCCATACTCCTCGGAAACGGCTTGACCGATTTTTATGAAATTTCATATGTATATTAGGTAGGTCTGAGAATCGGTCGTAATCTATTTTTCATACCCCTAAGTGATAGGGGTGGTTAAACCCAAACAATTTTTTTTATTTTTTGGACAAAATTTTTTATTTTTATTTTTTTATGATGTGGCATTAAAAAATATATACAACCCTTAATTTTCATCCTTCTATCACAAGCCCCTATTTTTTAATAACCATTTTAGTAATTTAATCATTTTTAACCCTGGTCGATAACTCATCGATCGATTATCACTAGATCAGTTATCCCCGCCAGGCATCTATCGGTGTCACTTTTCACCCAGTAAACAGCACGGAGTAGAGATGAGAACGAAGCCGGGTTCCTGTCTCTCTCACAATAAGCCTTATCTCACTCCCTACACAGTTTTCGACCATTATTATTGTGTATGAATCGAGCGTAATAGTGACGTTTATAATTATCATTTTACCTTCTAAGTGTAATTTTCAAGTAAATTTATTATTAATTTGCTGGGCCATAATTATTTATTTCCTATTTTATCAATAATTAATAAAATTATTAATTTTAAGTGTAGTTCTCATTATTAGTTAATTAAGTGATCTACATAACCTCAAAAGTATGCAACACGTGTCACGAGCTTCCGCCAACAATGACTATTATTTTACTATATGGCTATTTTTTTGTACAGTGAACAATGCCAACAAGACGTAAAGGGCCTAATTTGGGCCGTCAAACAAGTAAAATTGCAGGCACGCGAAATAATTTATAAAATGAATGTTTCGTGTTTTGTTATTCTTATAGGCCGTCATCGTTCACAGTGCTCCATTCCTCTTTTAGTCATATACCACATCTCCACACACTTACAATAAGTTAGTTATTTTTTATTATAACTGCCAAAGTATTCACTAGAAATAATTCATATGGCAAAACAACGTTTGCCGGGTCACCTAGTGATTCTATAAAGAATTCATCATAACAGGTCCGTATCGTAATGGTAAGTATATGTATACGAAGGCATTTCAAAACATGGATTTTTAATATTTCCAAAATATTTCAAAGAAACGGGCTAGATAAAAGTACGAATTCTTTTAATGTCAAGATAAAAATCATGTTTTTTTTGCTTTGATAACATTCTAAGTGCACCACTTTTTTTGCATTTTATCCACTGGCTTACCTATGACTTGAATGTTTTTCTATTGTAATTGTTATATTACCATTTTTGTTTTATGGATAGTGATATAATTACATAATAACTATATTATAAATGTATAATATAGCTATTTGGTCGTAGAAGTAAAATTATCTCCAAGTGTCTTTTAATAGGTTGCCAACCCACAGACAATTATATTTTTTTATAGGGCAGTTAGAAATACTACGGAAAAACACTAAAAATAACACTTTAGTTTTGTTAGCTAATATATTTTATAAGTTTATCATAGAAATGTTTATAAAATAGTTATATATTTGACGCACAAGCTGTTTTATTATTTAGAAACCAAAACGTTCTTGCGAAAAAATTATAAAATATTTCAGTTCCTGACAACAAAATAATGGTAGGTACTTACCGCTACAATAAAACAAACATGTACTTCTAAAGCAATAATAATACAACAATCTGAAAATTATAAAACTGTTTTGCTGGTTGCTTGGCGATCCTTCTGTTCTAAATTTTAAAATGTTTCTAAATATTTGGATAAAATTATATCATCATCATTCCCTAGGTCGTATCCTGGCCCAGCATTGAGTGGTCCGTGGCCATCAGATAGAAACGTTCTAAGTTTCGTGAACTCATGTCATTCTGTCAGTTATGCAGATCGTGACCAACCAGAGTAGCTCGTCGGTTGGCTCTTCTATGGCATACTAATAAAATCTAAGAACTTCAAAACCGACATAAGTCTAGTAGCACCACTAACGACTAACCGTAGCGGTTTGGTATAGGTTTTCTGATGTAATTTAATATTGATCAGGGCATTACCCCGCAGATTGGTTGTTTCCTGAAATTCTGATTTTTTTATTATCTATCAGAGGTAGTTTTGCTCAATAGTTCGTACTATTAGCCAGTCAAAGCTATGTTTAGCTGTTGCTGTAAATAAACCCGGAATTCCAGGAAACAACTACTCTGCGCTCTAATGTCCCGACCAGCATTGAATTACACCTGGAAAACCTGCCGCAGATAGCTAAAGCTTAGGTTTCCTGCTTATTAGCTCTCATCAGTAACTCATAGATAAGGTAAACGACGAATAACCTTAGCTCTTTTAATTATGTTGATTCCGACAGTAGGGACCATGAGTATCGCGATGTAGCAAAGCTTCATCTAGCGGCCATTCGCTATTTCATGCCGGACTAACCGGCCACAGATACGAAGCTTTCTACATCGCAGTAGATAGAAACCATTGAAAGTTAGCGACTTCTATCGCGAGTTTGCGGTAATAATATGTTGCAAATACAGAATTTCAGGAAACAACTACTATGCGGGCTAATGTCTCGACCAGCATTAAATTACACCTGGAAGCTCGAAGCCAGTATATGTCTGGTGGGCTGCTGACGAATGACCTTAGTTGTGTGCTACAGATTTTGTTCATTACCTTTCAACTATATTTTTAATTTGTAGGTCACTGTAAATTTGTTACAATCTGTATTGTTGGAGTGTCCAATGTTTACGGAGAGATTTATTGAACGCTCTCAATTAACAATCCCAGTGTCGATATTCCCTAGGGGCAGAATACACCTATATATTTCTCTGCAAGTCTGAAAGATAATATAATATTTCAACGAGCATCGAACCGAATCAAAAAGTAATAAAAGAATGTATTGTGTTTTTACAGTCGGTTGTAACGCGATTTCTGTTAGGGATCCAATGAAGTGTCTTATCATCGTTGTTCAGTGCTCGCAGAGGCCGGGTAATTTCATATCACTAACCCAATTCCCTTGATTAGATTCTGGATGGGTGGCCAATAAATTGACTGGAGACTTCATCCATTTCTCATCGCTAACTTGATTGCTGTCTCGGGGACCTCGATAGGATTTCATACTAAAGTGGTTAGCTTTGTTTCTGGATCATTTCTTCGATTTAAGGTCCTTATTAGTTTAATAACTGAATTATAACTTTGTGTTGTCGATCTAACGCTTGCTTGGTAAATCATTTAGACTAAGTTGTGGTTCTCCATCAACTTTTATTTTTATCCAGGAAATTAAATTTTCACGAACCCAGACTCCTCGGATGAAATCTAGATTGTGAATTTAAATCAGACCAATCAATTCTTGTATAGTGAATATTGAAATTACTATTCATTTTCTTATATCGCGTTCTGTTCTTTAATTGAAATTTAATAGAAATAGGCAATAGAAAGAAAATTTACTTTATTATCAATTAAAATGACATCTTTATTATGATTAGTTTAAATAGATTTAGAAAATTGAGTATAGATTTTATAATTGCTATATAGGGCGACTCAGAACTTATCCATTAAAAAAATATTTTTGAATATACAGGGGATTCTTACAAATACAATTTTATAAAAAGTAAAACTAAAACAAAAGCAGTTCGATTTAAAAATACACTTCTTCACGGTACTGGAAACTAATCCGCTGTAAAACCTGACAAGGCAAAGCATGCAGTCGGCGATCGGACAAAACACTGAAAGAAATTCCCAAGGAAAGAAGTAAATAACGTTTTATACAGCAAATTAAAACAGTATTGTTATTAATTGTTAATAGAATTAGAAGTTATAGATAGCAACTATGATCGGTTTGCGTAAATCATCAATAGTGTCTACTTCGAAGCGATACACTTCATTTTTTAAATATCCTCTCAAAGAGAAATCCAAATGATTTAAAGACAGGAAATCGTGGCGGTCACGGTACCGATCCTCCTCGTCCAATCCCTTAGTACTAAATGGTTGGACACGCTGTACATAATACGCATAGGGGAGACCGGGTACGAAAGTAACACGGGATAGTTGTAAGAGTAAGCCTATTGTCTTTCTAAAGAGGTTTGTCTATGATATTTCGTCATAGAGTCGGCATTGAAATTTACATTAACTTATTTGAACAACAATATCCGTGGTGTGTTTTAGTTCGAGTTAAGACCTGCAGGGTGCAAAATGATATGTAAAGTAAGTTTTCATTCTTTATCTTAATCTATTATGATCCTAGAACTGAACGTTATTCTGAATTATTTTATTGGCTTGTTCAGTTCATACCAATATTGGCTATAACCTAAGCATGGTGTTTTAATTAAAAATAATCGTTAAAAAAAGTTTTAAGTTAGTATCCTGTCAATCACGTGAAAAATGCGTAATGGGACAATTGTAACAATGCCATAGGGGGACGATTGCAACATGTTACAACCGTCCCTCATATTTAATACCTATGATCATATTTGTCATATTTAAAATGATAATTCTGTAGATATCCAGATAATTACTACTACTTTGTTATACTGTGTGGTAATATACAAATTCATTCTCTTTATTTAGGATGTCTAACAAAAGACAACGAACAACAGATCGCGGGAAAGATTGCTATGGATTGGGAAAAACTTCGTCCATCCCAAATATGGAATATATGGACGAGTCTGGCGTAACAACCGTGCAAAATCCAGATAGGGATAGGATTCTTTGTTATTACCAAAAAAAAAATTATTATACTCGCGTCAAGAATTCAGACGTCTTACGTCACGGCTGACGTTACACATTTGTTTTTATTGTCAAAGTAATTTTCGATATTTGGTCGCGTTAAAAACAATCATATTTTGCAATTTAGTGCAATATATAATACTAACTTTTAGTGTAGTATATAGTTTTATTACTATCAGTTGCAGTTTCTTAAATATTTTGATGAAAATATAATGAATTATTCATTTGTTCGTATGACGTAAGTCGTCTGAATTCTTGTCGCGAGTATATTTTATATTTTTGTTTCATTATTATATTTTTTTATTTATTTATTTTTTTCAACTAAAAAAATATATTATGTACCTGCACTACAACTTACTTTTATATAGGTATAATCAATAAACAAATACCTTGTAAATACTAACTTTCTATACCTAGTTATTACCTATTATTCATATGTTACAAACGTCCCCATGTTCTGTTACTTTTGACCCATACCATTGGGTAGGATGTAACGACGTACACTTTCTATTTTTTTATTAATTGTACATCAATATGAACTTTAATTACTTCAATATTATTTTTCTTCTATATATAAAATGCCAAGGAAACGACTTATAGTAAGTAAATTTATATAACTTTGTTAATTTTTTATTTATTCGGCTTTACAAAAATATGTTACTTTCGTACCTGGTCTCCTCTATAATTGAGTCTTGTGTATGATACGCCACACTGCTGCAATACGCCGTGGTCGCTCTGAACCTCCATCGCTTCCACGATTCGGTTTAAAATTGCGTATTACAATTGGTTGCGTATATTTGCACTCACTGCACACCCCGATAAAAGTAGGTGCATTTGGCACATGTTTACCGAGAAACCGTTCTGCTAAAGCATTTTCACTTCACCATAAATTAAAAATATTTATCAACTCCGAGTTGCTATACACAAAAGTCATTTTTGACATTTAAAAAACTTATATAAACACTCGCACCACAAAAATGTTAATACCTAGCCCAACGATGTAAAGGTTGAAAGTACTGCAACTTCAATATATTTTTATTCGGAAATTATAAGGTTTTTACAGAAAAATTTTATACCATATTTACTTCATTTTTGATCATTCGTCTAGTCCCCATTGTTGTTAGGTAAGTTCTGAATCACCCTGTATTCCAAACATGAGAGTTTTAAAGAAAATATTTTGATCTTTCTGCTACTTTTGGATATACCAGAAATTTATATATTTTTATTTCTCTTTATTATGTTTATGAATTTTATGTTGAACTTTAAAGAGTTTTATCTTTTTTTTCGCATTTTCGTTAGTGTAATGTGACAATAATAATTTTGTTTTTAAGAGGAGATGTAGATACATATAGTAAATTTTCTCAAAAACGGTACAGAAAAGAATTATTACTTGTTTTTAGCTGTTCCTTCAGAAGAACGCAATAATATGCAAAGCATTCAACGGGTATATGTTTTACATAAAGGTTGATTTTAAAAAATGTAATTTAAAAATTTTATTTTTTCATGTAAACATATTTTTTAATTTATCTGCCAAATTATCTGATGTGTCAATTGTTACAGAAGCAGATAGTAATGATTGTATGCATCATTACTTAACAGTGTCAATTTTGTGCAAAAAATAAAACCATCGTTATTTATGATAAAAGATTTGTTTTATTTAATATTTTAATTGTCAATATCTGACAATACATTGTAACCTCGAAATTGACTTTGCGTGGGAACACGTCATGTATATAAACTGTCAAGGCTTTACTTTGACGTTTGTCACTCGCGTTTGGCTGCTCAATAGAAACTGACTATGACGGCGGAATTGATCCGCTTATATAGATGTTTAGAGTTCTCGAAGTTTCTGCGTTCTCGAGAACATGTCGAGAAACAAATAGAATATAGTCTGGAATATTCCGGAAAACGTCATGTTATTTTATTTTATTAACATTTCATTTAAATTAGAATCACTAACACTATTATCATTGCTAAAACTATTTTTAGTAATTTTTAATATAAGTAGGTACTCATCATAAATGCTTTTAGCAAAAATTGCGAAAAGACACCTTACAAATTATGAAATTAAAACTAAATGTTGATTTTGTTCCTCTATTCATGAATCGCTACTGTCTAGCAAATCGTTAAAAGGTGGTAACACGAATGTATGGTGCATTCAGCATTTTTAAAATTCATATTTGCACCTCACACACAAAGCACAATAGAAGAACTGCAAAATGCCGGACAGCGAACACAAGCTGAAATGAAAGAAAATGTAAATGTTTAACTTAAATACACCGAAACGTCATAAAATTTGCTAGGGAATGTTGGCTAATATTTGTCGCCAAACATATGTTTGGGATAGATCCACATAACTTATCCATAAAGAATTTTACAACAGTTTTAGAAATATTAAATTTTATATTACAAATCCATTTAACTTATTCCCACGTGTTTTATAATAATTTCTTAAGATGGTCGTACATTGTAGGTAACACAAACTGACGTAAGCCTGATCTAAATATATAGTAATGACACAATGAGGCTTATTCTGTTACACCTTGGATGTTGGTTATTTAAAGATATTGAAAAATAACCAATCAATTGTTGCAATACATATTCTCGGGTGGATTAAATATTTTCCAATATTAGTTATTTATTAACTTATAATATTCTGATCAACCTAATTTACTCCAGATATCTAATAGAAATTGAAATTCTTTAAGTGTAGCTGGTAGAACACTTACCAACATACATATTGGAAATTTGTTTTACTATAGGTACTCACCTACTGATCTAACACTTATTTTAAATATGGCAGATTTTAATCTTATTCGTTAATAAACAAAATTAATAATTGGTGCTCTGAAAATAATACCCCTCAATGTGTCATGCATTTTCATTTTATAGTAAACATAATCCCATTTTATTTGAGTATCAACTTGATGGTTGCACACTGGAAAGACCTGAAACTATCAAAGATCTCGGTGTTACTTTTGACAGGCAACTAAATTTTAATATTCATGTAGACACTACTGTCGTGTCACCTTATAAATCTCTAGATTTTGTAATAAGACATAGTAAAGGTTTTACAGATATAAATGCTTTATTATTACTGTATAATTCATTTGTTAGATCTAAGCTCGAATATTGTTCTTTAGTATGGTCACCTGATTATAATACATATATAAAACGTTTGGAGCGCATACAGCGCCGATTTGTTAAATATTTATATTTTTGGTTGATGGCGTTTATCCTTAAATAGGTTTTCCGCAAAATGTTATGTTAAACAGATTTAATATAACTAGCTTAGAAGATCGGAGAATTCTTCACGCTTTAATATTTCTGTATACAATTATTAACAATATTTTTAGCTGTCCTCTTATTTTGGATAACCTCTTGTTTCATGTACCTAGATCAGAGTCTCGAATGAATCTCACATCGCCCAGACGAACTTAGTTAAATTTTCGCCGTTTCATTTTATGTGTACAGCTTATAACCGTAAGCAAAATGTACTAGATATATTTCATTGTAATGTACGTTCTATTAAATCTACATGTATTTCTTAGCTAAAGTTGTTAGTTTTTTGTTTTTGTCTTTAGTGTAATAATTTATGATTGTTATATTCATCTTGTTGTTGTATCTAATTTATAATTTGTAATTTTCCTACCCTGTAATTGGTTTCCGTTGGGTGGATGTATCTTAAATAAATAAATACGGGCGATAATTAATGATGAAGAAAGGTAGTAGATTTACTAATTGTGTATACAAATTGAATGACCAATTTTATTATAGCAGGCAGCATCGAATCCATAAAAGACAATTTAGAGATGCATCCAATCCACTAACTGTTCCAGAAATAATATTTAACGTACATACAGGGTGTTTTTAAATGAAGTAGCAAAAAGGAGACCACAGAATCCTTAGGTGAAAATAAATGTATTTAACCTAACATACCTATATCTCAAGTCGCATAATAAAAAAGATACACGGTATCAAAGTTAACATTTTATTTTCGATACTTGTAAATAACTTCTTAAGAAATTCAAATATTTACATAAAATTTGTAATTCGGGGATTTTTGCGGGCGAGAAATTAAAATTTGTTTCTAATTTTGACGTCACTAGTAGAGGGCGCCACTTGTGGCACGCCATGTTTCTTTTAAATAGCAGAACTTTTTTGCAGCTTAGTGTCTTCTTCTGACTATCGAAACAATCGATTCTCCTACCTGTTCTATTTGGAAAAGGTAGGACCTTGCTAAAGTCGGTAGGAGTGACCATTTTTGAAATTTTCAGTGCACCGAATGAAAACTGTTTTGGTTTCAGGTAAAGTACCTTTTCTGCTGAAAATACATCATGTTACTTGAAAAAGTTGTTCAGAATGGTAAATTATCGAAACGTGCAAAATTTCAAGCAGATCGGCGTGGCTTGATGAAACCATTTTTCAACAAAGCACACGACAACGACAAGGTATACCTATTTGAGATGTAACAGAAAGGAGAATCGATTGTTTCACTAGTCAGATACACTAAGCAGCAAAAAAGTTCTACCATTTAAAAGAAACATGATGTGCCATAAGTGGCGCCCTCTACTAGTGACGTTAAAATTAGAAACAAATTTGAATATCTCGGCCACAAAAACTCCTGATTTACAAATTTTATGTAAATATTTGGATTTTTTAAGAAGTTATGTGCAAATATCGAAAATAAAATTTTAACTTTGACATTCTGTATCTTTTTTATTACGCGATTTAGGATATAGGTATGTTAGGTTATATCGATTTATTTTCACCTAAGAAATCTGAGGTCTCATTTTTGCTACTTCATTTAAAAACACCCTGTAGATTTACAAGCTCATTATTTAATTGAGAAAGTCAATCTATTTATACCTGAAATAACAAGCCAAAATGTATCTCTACCTAAATATTTAATAATTATGACTGCATTTCATTTTTACGCACAAGGAAGTTATGAAAACTGTCATGAAATCTTCAAATCCCCCAAATTTTAGGTACTTATTTTAATGGTTTGTATCATTCGATCCTGATATTCGCAACCAATATTGGAAAATTTTCAAGTTTAAAGAAACACTGATCAATGTGGCCATCAGAATACACCATTCATCAGTTACTGATATAAATTAATATCCAATGTTATATATTTTCCAATATTGAGAAATAACTAATGTGCATGAGAATAAGGCTCATTATTGGATTTGAATTGTGCTGCCAAGAGAGTTTTATTCCTAGCTTTTAACCTAAAATTCAAAGATGAATGTAACTCATGTGATCATGTCTTTCTAGACAACACGTACCACACCATATTCGTGACAATTTTATAAAAAGAGGAAAATGCAAGTACAAACAGGACCGGCTATAACCTGCTATTAGCAGTTGTTCAATTTGTATCATATTTTACGATCAGATGCGGCTAGTTTATGGGTGATACAGTGTTGTGACTGTTGTACTTTGTTGATTTTCTTTATAATTTAAAGCCGTTCACCATATGCCTTTAATTTTTTTTTTAAGTCATCACGACATGGTAGAGGATAGGTAGAGGGAAGGTGGGTCACCCCAGACATGAGGTATCCCCGGAGTTTTAGTTTTCAGGGAGTCCGGAAATAATGCGTCAATATTCTGGGGTGTGAGTCTACACGACAAATTAATGTCACAAAGCCGAAATGAAAACTAATTAGCGGAATTGCAGTGCGTCAAAAATGTTATAAATTATTTCTAATAACTTTTTTGTGAGTGACCTATTTTTATTTTGTTCTAATTTTATACGCTAGTGTTTCTTTAAGTTTATTCCAACAACAGTAAGATTCAATTCAGTAAGTTCAATTATTAATGCCTTCAGTACCAGTGCCAGAAAAATCCGCCAACCTCGCTATCACTCTGGTGCCACTGGTGACGGAATTTTCCGTCGCTTCTCTGGTGTCATTTATAGCTGGGTTATTTACCTACGTCGGCACTACACTTGACCAACGGTGATTTACATAGGCACTATGAAAAGGTTTTATGACATAATTTTTTGCGTAGGATTTATGATTTTTGCTTAGTAAAATGATCAGTTTATAATATTAATTAGTAAAGATATCATATTTCAAAAAACTAAATGCGGACAAGCTGATTTTTTCAGAGTGAATGAAAGGCTGTCTCCAACCAAAAAATCACTTACGTTTTATTTCTGCCAGAAATAGTTATGGAGACTGAGTCATTGGTTATGTTCTGGTTAAAAGAGTAGAAAGTAAGCGTACAGTACGCCAGCTGGTGGTTCGTTCCGCGTTGTGACGTCAATCTATTTGCAGGTACCATTTACTAGCCTAGTTGGTTTCGCTGTTATTATTTTTAGTTTATTTTTTGACAAAAAAATATTTTAGATATAGTTAGTACGTATTTATATAGTCTTACTGTTATTTTTTATTCTAATTAAAAAATAGTGAACAACCGTATTAACTACAAAGTATTTGAATTTTAGTTGACGAATTTCAAGGTTGGCATCAATGAAATTGATCGATAAATAGTTCTATACATTGAGCAGTCTTCAATAAATTTAGTGGTCCAAGTTAAATTAGTAGTTTATGTGATAAAATTATATAGCAAAATTGCGAAAGTTGCAGTAAATTGTTAGCAAAATGTGACATATTTGTATAAGCAATGTGTAAATATAAACCTTTTTGAGATGGTGGTTGAGATGAAAGATGTTATATCCTTAACTTTGTTCATTACCCAAGTCATTAAATTTAGTATATACCAGCACTGAAATCCTATTTCACGTAGATAATGCGCTTACCTAGCCATGCAACAGGTAATTTACTCAAATACGGTTACGCGAGAAGAGAACAAAGCCGGAGAAAAATATTAAATGCTAGGGAAATATGAAATTCTTAATACAGCCTCAAAGGCATATATGACATTATAAACAATTTTGTATTTCTGCGTACGAAAGCATAAAAGTGATGCTGGTGTCGCACACTGAACTGTTCCTGTTAAGCGCATAGTTCGTGTTACGGTTCGGGAACGCCAAATCTTCCTTAAGTATCCCGGATACCCTGTGTGACTAGTATGAGCTGCCTTGATTTATGAACAACGTAAAAAATCTGCGTGGAAACGCAGAGAAACGGCTAATGTTTCGCTGTTACATCGTAAAGCCGTTTTGCTCACGTATGGCGGGTATAATCCATCAGGTGGTATATGAGTTACTGTTATGAATATAAACGCTTTTAGAAACAATAAGAATATTCTCTCTGGGAATGCATGAAACATGTTTATCACTTGACAGTGGCTGAAAATACAAATAGATGTTGCTTCCTCTGCTTTTTTTGTTAACTTTTGAAATGATTCTAAAAAATTGTATCAAGTTTCTATTTCTTGCCATATCCAGTAAGTATTATGTAAGTTTCATTACCTTACCTTTCGTTAAAATCATCTTAAACATGTTTCTATTCCTAGTCTTTTTTACGAAATAGACTGAATAAACAATATTCTAGAATCCTATTCTAGGAGAGGTTCCGAAATTAATGCAAGGTAAAGCAAGAATAGATGCCTGACGACAACATAATGCGATGTAGCCAAACTTACCTCAGTCAAAACTTGATAGTTAAATAGATACAGGGTATCAAAATTAAAATTTTATTTTCGATATTTGTAAATAACTTTTAAAAAAATCCAAATATCATGCATTTTGCATTTTGATTTTTTTGGAGTTGACAAATTCAAATTTGTTTCTAATTTTGACGTCACTAGTAGAGGGTGCCACTTATGGTATAAGAATGTTAAAGATAACGGTTTCATCAAATCTTGTCGATCTTCTTAAAATTTTGCACGTCGACATAATTTACTATTCCAAAACAACTTTTTCAAGTAACATTTTACTGATTTTCAGAAGAAAAGGTACTTTACCTGAAACCAAAACAGTTCTTACTCAGTACACTGAAAATTTTAAATATAATTATTTAGAAACCACTTCAAAAAGGTGTCATTATTTCAGATAAAAAAAGGCAGGAGAATCAATAGTCAGATGGATACACTAAACCGCAAAAAAGTTAAATTATATGAAGTTATAAAGTGGCGTCCTCTACTACTGACGTCAAAATTAGGATAAAATTTGAATGTATCGCCCCCAAAAACCGTTGATATGCAAATTGTATGCATATATTTAGATTTTTTAAAAATTTACAAATATCGAAATCAAAATTTTAACTTTGACACCCTGCATCTTTTTTAATCATCAACTTTTGACTAATGTAAATTTGGCTACATCAAATTGTTTTGTCGTCAGTCATCCACTCTTGCTCTATAAATAAAATAAATTCCAGAGTACCCTGAATAATAAATTAAACATCTGATGTTTTACCTTTTACACGGTTGTCCTTATTTTATTACTTGCTGTTGTATTAACCACACAGTTTTTATCGAATCAAATAGTTTGCAATGCTTGTATTTATTATATTTCTTAACCCATAAAGAGAGTAAAATAATGGGATACTATTAAACTATTAAAACAGACTACTGCGGAAAGTCTCAAAGACAACTATTGTCTCAGATGCAGTTTCTACTGCAAGGGTCTTAGAACCATCCCAAATCAGTAGTTCGTCTTTTCATTACTTTTGAATAAGAAGAAGAAACTAAACCAATAAACATCTGTGCGATAGACAATGGCATATTGTTAAAGTCTCGCGATCTAAATAATACTGTCTATTTGTAGTGGAAGCACCTTAAATTATTACTCCTTAAAATAAAATCCTTCACACCCATTGCATGATACACAAACTTATCGATATTGAACTGATGGAAAGGAAGAGGAGTATCGGCAGAAGAGGATCTTTAGGCAAGGAGCGGAGATTGAATCGACATACTAAAATTCACTTTGCATTCCGAAGCTATAACCATCCCATTTTGTTTAATTTCCGTTTATGTGAATATCAAAGATGAATCCAATAAAATAAACAAGCAGACATTTCCACAGTTTGACAGCTTTTTGTATTTTTTCTATCTGCCTGCCATGACACAAAACTTGGTTTTTATGTTATTGCAGACCAGATGAGACATATAAACTTTCCAAATGCATTGACGGTGGCATGGTATGCCAATGGCATAGCAATTATATAGTTCGACTTTAAAATGGAAGGAATAATATATTTTGTTATATCTTTTTGAACTATTATTAAATGTTATTTTCGAAAACACAAAAAAATTTTTGAATGTACAAGAGACCTACAAATAAATTTTCTAGAAATAAAATAAAAAAGAGTAGTTAAAAAATTATTAAAAAATACGCCTCCGTACGACACTGGAAACTGGTCCACTATAATACCTCATAAGGATCTGCGATTGGACAAAAAATTTAAAGAAATTCAAAAGGAAAGAAATAAATTACATTTTATGACACCTATTTTTATACAGCAAATTCGACTGTTTTTGCATAATAGAATTAATTTGTGGTTTTAGTTAGTAAAATAGTTTGGCATTTCTGATGTTACAACAACGTTTTGGGCCCATGTTACCCAGTTTCTACAAACAAACGCAAATGTTTCTGCTTCTTGGCCATTTTAAACTTATAAGTTATTGATAGCAGCTATGATTTGTTTACGTAAATCATCAATAGTGTCCACTTGAGTGCAATATACTTCATTTTTTAAATATCCCCACAAAAATAAGTCCAAATGATTTAAAGTCAGGAGATCGTGGCAGCTATAAACCGGTACTAGGGTATTATTTTGATATGGGATATTTTGTATGATAAAAAATGATTAAATTTGCAAGTAATTCAAAATTCTGCATTACAAATAATTATTAAAAAAGGTTTTTGATATTCTACAGAATTACTATTTAAGAAATTAAACGTATTTAATATCATCGTATATCTGCTGTGAATAAACTTTACTTACTTGCTATACAGAGTGTTAAAAAAGAGTGTAAAATATTTCAGGAGGTATGAACCAAAATAAGCAGAAAAGTCTTAATAAACATGGATCCGCAAAGTAACGGTTGCGGAGATATGGACCACTATTCGTTTTTCAAACATTTTATTTTATTAGTAATAAACCGACAAAGGAAGCTTTTAACAAATAAAAAACAAAGTTACAGAATATGTTCAAAGTGCTTTCCGTCCATTTCCAAGCAGGCACGACATCTTCGTCTCAACGATATTTGAGCTCTTTCGAAAACAGTCTCCTTGGTTTGGATTTCTTGACACTTTTGATTAATCCGTAGCTGCAGCTCTTCCAGGCTATTTACAGGATTGCCATACACTAATGTCTTCAAATATCCCCAAACAAAGAAATCTAGAGGGTTCAGATCAGGCGATCTTGGAGACCATAAAATAGGTCCGGCCCTTCCTACCCATATATGTGGAAAAGTTAGGTGTAAATGCTCTCTAACGGCCATGAAAAAATGAGCTGGAGTACCATCATGCTGGAACCACATTTGTTGCCTCTGATTCAAAGGAATGTCTTCCAAAAACTCATACAGTGTGTTCTGCAGAAAGCTGAGGTAAGCAGTGCCTGTTAATCGGTTTGGTAAAACAACAGGACCTGTCACCTACAATACCCATCCAAATGTTTAATGAAAAACGTGCCTGATGTCCAGATTCTATTAAAGCATGAGGATTTTCATCGGCCCAAATATGCGTATTGTGGAAATTAAACACTCCATTTCTTGTGAACCCGGCCTTATCAGTAAAAATAATGTAGCACAACCATACATGAAATTCATGTCTGTTAATTCTGCGTTAGAGTAACCAGCCATACAACTGTCAAATACGTACTGTTTATTTCACTAAACATCAACTAGCTATTATCAGAAAATACACAACGTTTTTGCAAAATAAAAAAAGCTAAAAAACATAAAACATTCCATATCTCCGCAACCGTTACTTTGCGGACCCATGTTTATTGAGACTTTTCTGCTTATTTTGGTTCATACTATTACCTCCTTAAATATTTTACACTCTTTTATTAACACCCTGTATACATAAAGTGCAAGCATGAAAATAATAATAAAATTGTCAATTATATAATAATATAATTTACTTTTTAGTATGATTTAGATAAATAAAAATATTTTTTTAATTAAATCAGCTATATCATATTAGTGTTATTTGCTACCTCACAGACCGAGAAATTTTTGGCTACATCACAAATGTGATTGAAATGAGCATTATCTCTTTAACACGAGTTTTTTCTTGAAAATAAATATATTTCAAAACTGTTTACTGTTAGCTGTTAACTGAATTCATAAAAATTGGTCACCGATTATGCTTAATTTAATTTTATTGTGAACATCCTTATTCCACCATCTTCTAATTATATTTTTATTATATTATATATTTTTTATTAGTTAATTTCAACTAAAGTAATTAAAGATAATAATGAAAGCATAATTGCTTTTGGCATAATTCTTATTTTCTTTGGAAAACGACCCAACCTTCTTCATTTGAATCTGAAAGATTTTGTTATAAATTCATCAATACAATTAGGTTGATATGTAATACAAATACAAAATGTAACTAGGTTCATATCATTGACCAACAAATTCAAACATGTTCTACATCCACAATTTATGGATCAATTTATTGAAAACGGTAAATTGTGGTACAGTATTGTTCTGATTTGTTGCCAAACATTAATATTAACACTTCTAAAACACATAAAGAAATGATACAATATTTTCTTTCAACAATCTCAAAATTAACCTTTCTCGGAAATCACCGTTGTGTGCCATAATTTTAATAAATTTGTTAGTAATATTAGATACTGCTATGCAAGTGCTAAAACAGTATAAGTATGAAGCTGTATCTTGTACTTTTCAATAATAGTTATTTAATTGTTAAGTTTTTATGTTCCGTAATTTTTCTTGTTGTTGTGATTGTTCTGTACAGGGTGGGCAATTCGATGTTTTTATAGGCTCATTATTTCATTAACATTTTTACGGCAACTTTCGGAGTTCCTCAAGGATTTAATTTGGGACCCTTGCTTTTTAATATTTTATTAACGATCTAACATCTGAGCTGGAGTGTAAGAAACTATTATTTGCCGATGACTTAAAACTTTTTAATAAAATATCAGGTATTGGGGATTGTCAAAGATTGCAAAACCAATTATACATACTGAACAACTGGTACGCTAATAATTGTCTGCAGTTAAATGTAGTGAAGTCATGAGCCTAAATTACACCCGTAAATTGCATCCAATAGAATTTACTTACAGATTAGATCTGGAGATACTTGACAGGGTGGACTCCATAAAAGACCTGGGCATCTTATTTGATTCGAAACCCACATTTTGTCAACATATCTGTTTTAAAGATGATAAGCTGTATCATGCGCTACTGTCAGTCGTTCTCTAATGAAACAGCTTTAAAATGTCTTTATAACTCATACGTAAGATATAAACTGGAATATTGTTAATTAGTGTGGTATCCACGTTATGATTTTATGAAACTTTGTTTAGAAAGTATCCAGAGAAATTTTTTTAAATTTACTTCACTTAAAACTGACTGGCTTTTATCCAGAAAGAGCTTATGACCATGCTACTTTACTTAATAAAGTTGATTTTCCTTCTTTATAGTTTCGCAGGGTTCTAGCGACTATCAAAATTTTATACAATTTATTCCATAATAATTTAAAATGTCCGTCTCTATTATGTCAGTTTTCCTTTCATGTTCCTCGATTAAATTCTCGTCAAAATTATACATTCATTTGTACTAGAGCAAGGCCTGGCGGTCTTAAAATGTCTCCAGTCCATATTATGAATCAAAATATCAATGACCACACCACTCTCGATCTCTTTTTTTGAGAGAAAATTAATGGTAAAAATCAAAATGACCTATGGTCTTTTGTTTTCGAGTAATAAACAAAATATTAAATTTTCCACTTTTTGATACATGTCTGTAACTTAGTTGTTTGTAAAGTTAGAAAACAAATTATTAATACGATCTTCAGTCACTTTTTTGAGTAGAGTCCAGTGGCGTGCCTATTTTTTTTTGTAACTCCATTCGCCGCTGTTTTTGTTCGAAATTTAACATTTTTGGAACAAATTTAGTTGCCACTCGTTTCGTACCCAAACATTTGACAAACAATCATAATATGAACCTAGTGATACGCCAACATGGTCAGAGACTTCTCTTATTGTGATTCGGTGATTGTTCATAATCATTTCTTTCACTATTTTCATATTTTCATCAGTAGTTGATGTGCTGGTGCGTATAGGGCGGTCGTCATCTTCAACGTTTCTACAGTTTTTTTTTAAAACGCTTGTGCGACTGGTAAACTCTTGTTTTGCTTATAGCAGACTCACCAAAAGCAATATTTAACAGTTCTGAAACATTGTTGCACTTTATTCCGTTCTTATAGCAAATGCAAATTCTCTGGTCCATTTTTTAAATAAATAAATAATCGCCTATCTTACAAAACGTATGTAACATTTACGACAGATGACAACAGTTAAACAGATAATCATCCGATATGGCTGATAATGTATAGAAGCTTTTCATGTTTACCAATACAACGAAAATATCGGGCGAATCGGACTAACACAACCCGATTATATTACAAAATTCTCGTTAGTTTTTGGTCACACATCGTATTCGCAAACAAATATATTTTTCAGTCAAGAAGTTCTTTAGGCATAGAATATTAATAAAAGTACATGTTTTATGATTAATGTCGCAATATTCTTTAATATCAGAAGCGTTTTATTTTCTTATTATTATTGAGTTCTTTATTTGAATTCAAAAGTAAGCAGCACTATTTTATATTTATCTTTGCAATAACTATATTAAAAGGGAATATAACAAAATTGCGATAAATTATTTTCCTTTTACTGAATTAAAAGAAAAATATTTCCTCTGGACTAACATTTTTATTAGCTTTTTACGACTTCGTGTACCCAAATAAACAGTAAAAGATTATTTTAGGAAAATATGTTCGTAAGAAGTATATAGTATATTTCCACTAGTTTGTAACGGTACTTACTTCTTGTTTTAATCCTATTGAGAGTCATAATAAACTGCGCAAGGTTACTTTATAGTAAACATAAATGAAGTTTTCTTCACATCTAGTTTGAAGCTTATACTTTATTGCTCTGAGGAACACATCTGTTAAATAAAGCAGGACATAATATCTTGGCAGCAAAGACTATCCGAGTTTCCGTATTTAAGACTATATACAGAACTGAATTTGTTACTACCCTAAATTTTTACTGTAATTATTAATTGACTTTGTCCATGACGCTCCTATAATGTGTTTCCTAAATAATAATAATGTATATTATTCACTAGTGAATAACTAAATCATTACTTACTGGTTTCAAAGCATCGGGAATAGACTAACAAATCAAAAATTCTCCGATGTCAGCAATTACTGAAGCTGAACCTCCTGTGTGAAAGCCAAATGCTACCCACTATTCCAGTTACGGTAATATTAACATTTTTGCAAATGATTGTAGAAGTTTACTAATTAAACTTTTATTTACTTTTTGAAAAAAGTGAAAGACAAATTAAATGTCAAACTTGAAAGTAAGGTGTTGTGGCAATTTTGAATTGAACCTGTTATTTATTAGTGCAAGAAGGTGTTAACTAACATTTTCACCAAATGCTACATATTTTGTGCGGGAAAGTGCTAAATTCTAACTTATGTATTGGTGAAACCATTTATCAGATAGGGTCGCTAGTTACTCCAAAAAAGGAATGTATAAAGGCATTATTTTGAAAATATCAGTTAAGATAGTCCTAAAAAAGTTAAAAAAAAAAACAACTTCTCAACACATAAAATTTAAATTTAACACCTTTTTGCACCAATATTGTCAATTGTACGTTATGTCATGTCAAAATATTGTGTAGTGTTGTCAGTAAAAATTTTGCTAAAATATTGTTAATAGTCGTGGACAAAGTATAGGATTCTATTTTTTTTTATATATTTTTAGGTATTAATAATATTGTGTGAAACTAACTACTCAGTGCACAAACGCCCCAACCTGCGTTGAATTACACCCACAATATCTACCCATATATTCCTTATTATTAGCTTTTGTAACATTTTTTTTACTGTTTTAGAAAGGTATTTTAAGCTAATATAAATCAAATCTCCTACAATTCCTATCAATGAAGTCATATGTATGTTCTATGATACCAAACATCTACGTATGCTAATGAACAATTCCACAGACAAAGCTCTATTCAATAAGAAGCAATCCTAAAAATGCAGAAATAGGTCAGATCTCATCTATTGTGGTTGAATTTGTCGTGTTCCCACTGCCAAAAAAGTGAAGTTAGATTTTTATAGAGTGAATAAATTAGATTATTTTCTTTACATAATTATTGAATAGAGCTTTGTCTGTGGAATTGTTCATTAGCATACGTAGATGTTTGGTATCATAGAACATACATATGACTTCATTGATAGGAATTGTAGGAGATTTGATTTATATTAGCTTAAAATACCTTTCTAAAACAGTAAAAAAATGTTACAAAAGCTAATAATAAGGAATATATGGGTAGATATTGTGGGTGTAATTCAACGCAGGTTGGGGCCTTTGTCCACTGAGTAGTTAGTTTCACACAATATTATTAATACCTAAAAATATATAAAAAACTTTTACATAAAAGGTGAACATTTTTCAAGTAGGTATTGTCATATTTAATTCATTGACAGGATGTCACTTTTTTTTTGTCATTGTCGATATTTAACTTCAAATAATTTTAATTTTTATAATAATTTTTATAGTTAGATATTTGATTCAACTTAAAGGAGACCACCTGAAGAAGCAATTTTAAAAATGCAGAAATAGGTCAGATCTCATCTATTGTGGTTGAATTTGTCGTGTTCCCACTGCCAAAAAAGTGAAGTTAGATTTTTATAGAGTGAGTAAATTAGATTATTTTCTTTAGATAATTATTGAATAGAGCTTTGTCTGTGGAATTGTTCATTAGCATACGTAGATGTTTGGTATCATAGAACATACATATGACTTCAATGATAGGAATTGTAGGAGATTTGATTTATATTAGCTTAAAATACCTTTCTAAAACAGTAAAAAAATATAGTATTCTACCCGTTCTACCCGCATATAATAGTTGTAATTCAGTTGGGTGATTTATAACACTACAGTTTGAGTCGTAACCTTTACATTCGTGAATTACAGCCATCATTGTATGCTCGTTCGACAAAACACTATTGTTCACGAGTATATTATAACATATACATTATGCATCTGTTATCTTATACTAAATGATCTCACATAATGCACTGTAATAGTGTATAATCATTATTCACACTTCTACCAACAAATTTATATTTTTCAATGTGACAGTATGAAGGTAAGGTGTTTTGATACTTTGGAATTATTGTATATTATGTATTGTTTATGTTATGAATGTTAAAATATGTATTTTTTTCATTAAAATATTGTTAATAACCATGGACGAATTATAATATTATACTTGAATATAATGACTGCAATCCACTCGGGTGATTGACCGTCAGTCTGTGAATTACAGCTATTATGATTTGCTTGTTGAAGAATATGTGTGTTATTAAACAGCAAACAAGATCTGTTAATTAAAACACTGAAATAGTTTATTTATCCTTTCACATTAAAAAGACTGAAGAGAAAAGCTAGAAAATATTTCAACTTATTTTAATGTACATAGTGTCCTAGTTTTGTTGTATTTGCAGGATATCTCGGAAACTACAAGAGATGCCGCTTTCACAACAATGGACTTCTTCTTCTAGAAACCTCTTCGTTTTTTGAGGTGCAGGACGAATTTTGGAAAAAATACAAAATAAAAAATAGAAGGGATTCTTCTATCTCAGAAAATAGCTTAAATATCGGAATGGTGAAAAATGCTTCTGATAAACTTTTTTTATGTAAAGTTCAATGACGTAATTTATCTACAGGGTCTCGTTTAAAACATGATCCAAACATACCATTTTTTAAATGGAACACTATGGATATTTTTATGCAATTCAATTGTATTATTTTCCTTCTTCATAATGATAACAGTCGCCACTTTATATTTTGAAAATTATAGAAAAATATTAAATTTATAAAACTGGTGTTGTGTGGTGTATATAGTTAGTCATTTTTATATAATTACTCAAAATTGGTTCATGAACTCTACCTTAAGCTACTTACAGAAAAATGTATACAAAATAATATATTTAAACAATTAAGTCAGGTATATAATAAATAGTCGATATTTTGTATGCTTTATCTAACGGATATTTAGCAGAATAACTGATACCTACCAGGTATACAATAACACAAATATTAGTTAATATTTAAAAATAGAAACCCAAAACACATGCTTTTATTTATCCGTATTTTATAATTTGTTGACTATTTTTTAAGATTATATTTAAAATCCCCATCAGAGGGGAAATTTAAATAGCTTTTAAATATTTTTCAATATTAAATAATTTTGAACAGTTTTTTTTTAATCACATTCTCGAATTATTTTCTTCTTATTAACATTTTTGTGTATGTTTTTGCTTATTTTCAAATGTAATTTAATTAATTAATGATACTTACAAATTACTTTATTGGCTAATATAATCAAATTGCTTTTAGAATCATTGAAGTAAATTAATTCATTAACCAATTTTGTATAATTATATAAAATTGCATGGCCAACTATGGAAACGCAACATCAGTTTTATCAATTTAATATTTTTTGACAATTTCCAAAATTTAAAGTCACTTGTTATATATCATTATGAAGGAAAAAAATAATGCAATTATATTGCATACATATATACAGGGTGCTCTATCGATTGAATTCTACGAAAAAATATATATCAGAAGCAGTTTTCACCTATCCGATATCTTAGTTATTCTTTTAGATATGAAGAATCCCTTAAAAGTTGTACCTATTTGAATTTAAATTTCGCCCTATATCTCAAAATTGAAGAGATCTATGAAAATTCTAATTGCGGGATCTTAAATTTTTTTGGGACACCATGTACATTAAAAATAATATCTGAAAGTATTTGTAATCCTGAGAAAATATTATGTGGAAGATTTTATTAAAATTCAATTCAAAGAAAGAATACAAACGACTATGTAATATTCCTATAGTCAGTATAAAAGAAAATTATTTTATTACTTTTTACGTAAAAGTTTATTCAAAATTAATAAATGCAATAAAAGAAACAATGATTACTTAAATATATTAAAAAGGTGCGATAAGGCCATCATCAAAATATATGTATATTAGATGTATTCAAGAATTCATCCACTGAGTAAAGACATTGTGGTAGAAAACATGATAAAAACTATGTATTAAATAATTGAAATATAATGAATGATATTGAAATATGAACTTAATAATATCTGTCAAATGACCACCTCTCACAACTCCATAGATGTCCACTCTTCTTGTTAAAACTGCCAATAATATGTCATTATAATTGGCTCTATCTCACCGAAAACGCGAGTAATTTAATCTTTCAGTTCAGGAATTTATTGTGGATTATTCTTATTCGCCTGGTTTTTAATGTAGCCTCCAGCAATGTCAAATCATCAATAATTAAATCTTGGTGGCTAATATGGATATGTAAATATCCAGGAAATGTTTCTCTCAATAAATTAATTGTGACAGTTGAAAGGTGTTGCATCATACTGTTGTGTAAATGTGGTCCAGATCATTATTCGTCAATGTAGGTCACAAAAATTCAACTAACATCTCACAATATCGAATACACAACCACAGCAATTATAATAATAATAATAATAATAATAATAATAATAATAATAATAATAATAATAATAATAATAATAATAATAATAATAATAATGCATTTATTGCCCAACAGAAAAAAATTTCATTTACAGGACAAAACAAATAGATTTATATAGTATAGAGCATACTAAAGTACAGAAAATGACGAAAAAATTACAAATTAAATATATATTGTGAAAAGAAAACAAAAACAAATAAATAATAAATAGAAAAACTACAACTAATATTGAAAATTATTGAAATAATCTAATGCAATTCTTAACAAGTCATTAATATTACAATGAAATATATCACACTGATATGCTATTTTGTTATTAGCCATTAAATAAATGGGAGATTTTAAAAGTATATTTGTTCTAGCACCTCGACAATAGAACAGTGAATTCTCACGAGAGCCAGGTCTCGGAACACGTATATTGAATAAATTGAGTAAAGCCTGAGAATCAACCATACCATGAAACAGCTTAAATAAAAAAGTTAAACTAGTAATCACTCTTCTAGTATACAACGACTGCATATGAAATCTTTGCAAAAGTAACTGGTGATCATATCCCCTATCAGGATAATAATTGTCGATGCGAAAAGATAGGAGTTTGAGAAAGCGTCGCTGTATTCTTTCCAAATGGTTACTGTAGATTTGATAGTAGGGATACCAAATAAGGTTACAGTATTCTAGTTTTGAACGTACGAGCGAATAATATAGACTCCTCAATGCACTTGCATCAGTGAAAGATTTTGTACTCCTTATAACAAAGCCTAGGGTACTGTATGCAGATTTAATATTTGAATTAATATGGCTAGAAAAAGATAATCTGCTGTCAAACACTACACCAAGATCTTTAATTTCCTCGCAACGTATTAAAGGTGACATACCTATATTATAATCAAATATTAGTGGCTGATTTTTGAGAGAATACGTACATGTTTTGCACTTATTTATATTAATAGGTAAATAATTATCAGTACACCAAGTATGAACATAATCTACAAGGTCTTGCAGTATCAAACAGTCAGTCGTAGATGATATATTCAAAAACAATTTCAAGTCGTCGGCAAACAAAAGATGATTAGATTTTAAAGTTAAAGATAAGTCATTTACAAATAGAATAAAAAGAAGTGGCCCCAGATTAGAGCCCTGAGGCACTCCTGATGTCGCAATAAAGGTGTTCGACTTGAAACCGTTATAAGAATTATTTAATATAGTATGTTTATAAGGCAGAATTATAAAACGGTCGGACGTTTTGAATAAGGCGCAAAACAAATAACAGTATGATACTAATTTTTTAGTGGTTTACCTATATTACCCAAAATAATTCGACTATCCTTCATACTTGTACGTTAACATTTAAGCATTTAGCAATAATATTTACCTACGTTATCATTTTTTTAAAAATAATGTTTGCTTCTGCAATAAAGAAACTGGGTATATCATTTGATCCAACTGTTAGCGACTGACCATATTTGTTACGATGTTTGATATGTTTGTGATATGAGTGAATAACAGAGATATATTTGATATAAGTTATTAAGCTTGTTATCTGGTAAAGCGGGCATTCCTGGATACAGTAAATCTTAATATGTTCGCAATCGGATATTTTGCGCTTCATAAATCACTGCAAATTGTGCTCCTCATTGAAGATATACCATAAATTCTATTGACAAGTGACAGGCATTATAAAATGATGTACTGCCCTCATCGCCCATCTAAGTAAGGATGAAATAAGACGGCAATAATAAACAAATGCAAGATGCAAAATAAACTCGGTGAGGGAAGGGATAGAATCGGTCGAGGGGCGTTTCGCTGTCCAGATTTTGTACACCAAAATTCCTTCCTTGCGGAAAATGCACCAAAATGCCTCCGAAATGCCACAAATTACCTCAATATGCTAAACAATTTTCGAAATACCCCCGAAATGCCCTAAATGCCACCGAAATGTTACCGGAATACCTCGAAAAGCCTTATGTTTTTAGTTACCATTTTCTGTCCTAATTGTATTATTTTTCATTTTTATACAGGGTATCCATTGAAAAATAGGCCAAACCTTACCATTAGATTCTACGACGAAAATTAATTGGTAAAAGTCATGCAATGTTGCTCATTAAAGCTTAGTTTTCCAGATACAGGGTGTTGAAGTTGAAAAATAAAAACGATTTTTAGGCATATCTATCTCGGAGATGCATTAAGGTATTTTTGTCTAATTGGGTATGAGGAGTTCTAATGGCAACTTACTTCATTTGCTGCGACTTCACGTCAATATGAAAAAAACAGTGGCGTGCAAACTATATTTTCGAGATTCTTTTCTAAAAAATAAATGCGCCACTGCATAAAGCGGAAATAAATAATGTTTTTAAAGTTTTCAATGATTTTTCAACAAAAAAGGTATATCTGTTGAATATCGCTGAGAGACACCGTTTTTGAAAAAATAAACTGCGTTTAAAGTAGGCAAGGATGTGCAGTTCGTTGATTACGTAACTCCATTAACTTGCAACTTGTGTTATAGAAACATAATTTTTTGATAATTAAATAGCATTAACAATCATTGTACTGTTTACATAATATATTTCAAGCATTACAGTTGTAAAATATATCACACAATTAAGAAAACTAGAATAAAAATATAAATATTTTTTGTATGGCATAAGTAAATAATAAAATATAATAAGATAAACTATAAAAAAACATTAATTAAACATTAATAATGTTTAAGATTATTTTCGATTATTTGACTAAAAACATGTTCGATATCTTTCTAAGAAATTTCTCCAAACAGTGAAAAATGATGGGTTCATGTTTCTCATAGCATTTGCAGCTGAAACTATTCTTTGCCATAGTTCATTTCTATTGTTGATAGAGGCAGCACTCTAAACCATGGCCTTAATATAACTCCAGAAAAAAAATCAATCGGATTTAGATCCGAACAACGTGGCCGCCATGGATGTTTATTTTCTTTTTCTATCCATCGATGACGAAATATGTTATCTAAATGCTTTTTTACTATTATAAGATAATTAGCAGGGACACCATCATGTAAATACCACATGAGCACTAATGTTCAAAGGAATTTCTTCTAGTAGTTCAATTAAATTAGATTGTAAAAAGTGCAGATAATGTTGGCCGTTTAAAGATAGATGCCCGAAGTTCATATTGCCCAAGAATCTGATCGTCAAATATTCCTAACCCAATATTGAACTTAAACTCATGCTGAAAGTGTCGTACAATGCTTTCATTTGGATTTTTTCGGCTCATATATGAAAAAAATCCCTTAACATATCTCCGAGGTATGTCTGGTAATCGTTTTTACTTTTTCCACTTCAACATCTCGAAAACTAAGCGTTTATGAACAACATTGTAGGTTTATGACTTTTACCCATTAATTTTTGTCGTAGAATCTAGTGGATTTGGTTTATTCTTTATATATTCTAAGCCGGCACTGTTAAATACATATCTGAATTATATACTTCAAATTAGTGTAAATTTTCGAATTCGGCATGTTCAAAATTTCGTTACATTATCTCGAATCGCTACCATTGAATATAAACCACTTTCAGGACTGACCCTAGAGGGCTCTAGCTCTCTGAGAGTCCGTTTGTCGATCTATGATTATATAAGTTTTCTTCATATTTCTTGTCTGAATCGCCTGAAATATTTGCTCATAATTTCCGGACACCCATATAATATGCATGTATGCACCTAGATATTTTGAAAAGTTTTCTGGTTTGCAATAAATCTCCTTTGTCAAGTTATCGACTCACCCTATACAAACATACACTGGACCCGCTTTGCCTATTTACATCCATTTTTAACTCTTATACAATGTGTACAACTATAGAAGTCGTGAGACGAAGTGAATTAGGTTAGGTCTCGGGTTAGATTAAACTCAAAAACGAAGTTTACAAAAAACAAAAATAGTTACCTATTATAATTAAATAAGTGGTTACTTACTTACATGTTTGCCCTTAAATGCCCCTAAATACCAGAAAATTACTTAAAATGCCCTAAAATACCTCAGGATTCAAGAAAATGGCTCAAAATACCTGCAATGTGTACACCAAAATGCCTCTGCGAAACACCCCTCGGAATCGGTCAATGGTACAGTTAAAATTGAACGCTAATTTCTATTATTTTAATTATATTATTATTATAGGCAACTATCATGCATCTAGGACAGAGCTGTCCAATTTCAAGTGGCCCAAGGGCCGCTATAATTAAAATTATCGGTGATTTGTAACTGGTGCAGCAAAAAAGTGTTTGAATCTATAATTATTTATTCAAAATAATAACAAACATAAACAAATTACAACATAATTTCTTTATGTAAAAAATTTGGCTTATTCGAATTTATAAGAATACCGGAGATATAAATTGTGTGATAAATTACAGAGGTATTAGTAAATTGTTTGTATTCAGTAAGGTAGTAGAGTCCATAATTTATGACACTTTATTTGAGTCTCTTAATAATATTATAATAGTCGAACAACATGGATATGCCATGGACTAGGAATTCAAGTGGACTCCGTGTATACATACCGATTTCAGTAAGGCTTTTGACAAAATTGATAATAATATATTAATTATTAAGTTGGCTGGAATCGATGTGCACGGTGAACTATTGCGATGATTTACATACATATCTCATAATAGATCTCAGATGGTAGCAATAAATGGCAATTACATTTGGTGTTCCTCAGGGATCTCATTTTGTACCCCTCTTATTTCTGGTATGAATTATATTTCTCATATAAAGGATTTTAACGGCTTGATGGATCCAGAGAAAAAAAAAGATGGAGGGAACAACGAAGCAACTGCGGACAACGTTGTTTCTGGGTTTTTGCCCTTCATCAGCGCAGTGCAGCTTAAAAACAGGATGGAATGAGAAGGAAGGGCAAAGGACACGAACACAAGAGAATGACAAGTAGTCTGCCTATCTCTATTTGCGGCTTCGTGTCACACAGCCTCGGTATTGAGGCCAAGAGCAACAGTCGCTGCAGAAGAGAGTCCAGCAACCACTGTCAGGGTCTCAGCCAGGAAATATACAAGAAGGAAAGGAGCTTAATGGATCATAATCTTATAAGAGACAGGTGGATTTTAACGGCTTGATGGATCTAGAGAAAAAAGATGGAGGGACAACGAAGCAACTGCGGACAACGTTGTTTCTGGGTTTTTGCCCTTCATCAGCGCAGTACAGCTTAAAAACACTGCGGTGACTGTTGCTCTTGGCCTCAACACCGAGGCTGTGTGACACGAAGCCGCAAATAGAGATAGGCAGGCTACTTGTCATTCTCTTGTGTTCGTGTCCTTTGCCCTTCCTTCTTATTTCATCCTGTGTTTAAGCTGCACTGCGCTGATGAAGGGCAAAAACCCAGAAACAACGTTGTCCGCAGTTGCTTCGTTGTTCCTTCCATCTTTTTCTCTGGATCCATCAAGCCGTTAAAATCCACCTGTCTCTTATAAGATTATGATCCATTAAGCTCCTTTCCTTCTTGAATTTAAATTATTTTTAAACATCAATAAATGCCATTCATTTACCTTTACCAAACATATTAGTCCTCACATCTTTAATTATCTAATTAACAATGAGGATATTGAGCGCATCTCTGAAATAAAAGATTTAGGCGTTATCTTTAACAGTAAGATGAGTTTTGGTTGCTATATTGATTATGTAGAAAGTGTAATGGAATGTTGGCTTTTATATTTAGGACTTGCAGGGAATTTAGAAATAGAAAGTTAAATCTTTATATTATGCATATACTTATTTATATCAGACTCAACTTTGCCTGTGTCATTTGGAATCCTAATTATAACATCTACAAATTAAGATTGGAGAGGGTTCAGAACAGATTTTTTTCGTTATCTTAACTTCAGAGTCAATGACACTTATAATGTTGATGACATATCCATCGCAAAACAACGCAGTTTAATATCATCCCATTAGAACATAAGAGGACTCACGCAGATTTTATGATTTCTATTTAAGTTATTAAATAGTCTGTTAGATTGTACCTTTTTACTTTCGTTGTTGAATTTTCATGTACCTTCTAGAAATACTAGAAGGACTAATTTATTTAATATAACAACCCAACATACCAATCTCGGTTTAAATAATCCATTGTATAGAATTATTGTCAGTTATAACAGTTAGATTGCTGATTCAAATTTTAATATTTCCAACACTACGATTAGTAATTTCAAAAAATTTATTAAAAATATCCAGTGTCCATAATTAATTTTTGGGCATATTTTTTTTCACAATGTACTAGTGGATGCAATTTGGGGCAACTTGTCTGTTTGCATTCCGAACGTGATAAATAAATAAGTACACTAACCAGTGTATCAATATGAACATTAATATTTGTTGTTGACAAACAAAACAACTGAGTAAGTGACTTATTAGACAGGAAACACCTTTAATTTGATTTTATAAAATTTCTGTTGGAAATACTGCTTTCGTAAAGATACGTACTTCCCAGCATTGAGCCCATCGTAAGGAATAAGTTTTGCGTGTTGGGGTAACGTTCTTCTGGGAGTAACTTAAAAAAGTCAAGTCCTATTTCGGTTCTTCCCTGGTAAAATGGATGACTGCAAATCAAACAAATAATTCCAGTTGAAGGTCTGCCTTGCTTACGTTCTCAACAGAAATGGTGACTGAGTAAAAACTGAAATTTCTTCTCCGATTTTCTTAAAATCTCTAAATCCGTTTTCGAATTCTTCTGCAATTGTGTCAATTTATTTTATATGAGTTAAACATGAAACTCTCTCAAAATCCTTCATTGTTTCGGTGCTTTTTGCAACTTGAAAAAATGAAAAATCACGTTTTTCTAGTGAAGGCAAAGTATTTTTAAATCCGCATATGTGACCATATAAGTTGGCAATATCCTGCTGCTTTCCTTGTAGCTTCCAATTTAATTCGTTAAGGTGAGATGTCAGGTCTATAAAAAATGCAAGGTCTGATAAAAATTTTGCATCTACAATTTGATTTTCCAGTTTCGTAGTGTCGGACATAATTTCGTTTTTAAGGAAAATGGGAATCCCCTTGCCTAAAGCAAAGAAACGTTTCTAACAGTTTGCAGCGCTTAACCAACGAATATCGACAAGTAAGTCTCCATATATAGCATCTACTTCGGCTAAAGACCACGGAACTTTCTGTGAGTCAAAGGACGATTGCTTTCTCATAATATTAGTTATTTTAACAACAATTTTCATGACATTCCTTTGACATAAGGACTTTTCGCATAGTGCCTCTTTGTGAACAATGCAGTGTATCACAGGACAGTTAATATTGTATTGTTTCAAGAGTCCTGCAAATCCAATTTCAGTTCCTATCATAGCTCTGGCTCCATGAGTGAAAATACAGGAACATTTATGATAGTCTGATACCACCTTATTTACAGCTTCAAAAATATTCGTACCCGTAGTTGTTCCATGGATAGGAATAAGATCAAGCATCCATCTGCTACACTTTACTGTTGGTTGATTTCGGATAGGTCAGAGCAAATATTTGCATTTTTCAATTATGTCGTGCATTTTTTTTGGTTGTAGATATTGATTAATGTGGTCTACACGTCTTGCAATTATTTAATGTTATACTGAGACTGTTAAGATTTTTTCGGCAATTTTTTTAGGAATTGATAGTGCTTGCATACAAACAATGCATTGAAGTTTGTTTGTTACCTGTGATTAATAGTGTTAGTCCCAACAGTCTTTACAAAGTTCGTTCGTTACTTTTCTTATCTGCGAATACATATTTTAAAAACCTTAAATTGACTTGCTGAGTATCGGGAAAACCCGAACTCTTTCATAGACATGTCATATTTTGTATAGAAAAAAAATCCGGTTTGTTGTTTATTCTCTAGTTTGAATAGTAATTTGTTCTTTTTGAGAATATTGTGAACTTAAGATTTTATTTTTCTCCGTGTTTATAATGCGCTACGACAAACTACTAATGGAAACTTACACCAGCAGTGCAGAGGTTGACCTTCGGGGGAATATTTTAAGAGTACTCTAGCAAAAGTTAGACACTATTTCGAAAAATTTCTTGAGGAGCAGCTCTCAAATGGAAAAAACATTTTTGGTTGTAGAAAGGCGTTGTTGTGGAACTGGTTATGTTATACCTAAACAAAATAATTCCGGTAGACTTGGAGCAGCTAGAACTGTTCATATATAATCAACATATCTTAGATTTGGTCTCCGAAGATTCAACTATTAGCGTAAGAAAAATTTCTTTACAATAAGTATGACTTCTTCGAACGTGTGTCGAATACCAAGCGAACAATAGTTGCATCCATATGCCCTTACAGAAAAATATAAGAATATTTACGGAGCATCTAACTGCAGTGGAACTCTTAAAACATTCCCTCAAAAGTCAACATTTCCAGATCTGCACTGCTGCTGTTTCCATTATTACTATGTAATAGTGCATAACAAACAGAGCAGAATAAAATTTCTCTAACACGATTTTAGAAAGTACACGTTCTACAACTAAAAATTAGATTGTAATACATGTCATTCCGGCATACTGGGTTAGAATGTCATTCTATCACACTGTGTTAGAATGTTCTAACATACAGTGATGGAATATGTACAAATAAGCAACTTTCTTGTATGATTTCTAAAATATTGTTGGAGAAAGTATAGTCTGACACACGTTTAGAATGGCATATTCCACACTCGCGGACCGTAGCCCTTGTGTTCGGCTCGGACTACAAACTTTTCGCTCATGTGGAATATATGCCATTCTACAACTTGTACAATTTACTATTCTACGTGATTACAATATTCATAAAGTGCAAATTCAAATCAGAAAATAAACAGCTTAGTGAAATTTGTGTTGTACAAAATATGGTATATAAACAAAAAAGTTCAGGATTTGAGACATACACACTTGATAAATAAGTACTATTACAGGGAACGCCTGGTTTATTTTATTATAGTGTTTTGCAATTTTCCTCGAAAATTGTGCATTTTTAGGAAACTTACTAACATCACCTTTTTTGTGTAAAATATAATTTTACATAATGTAACAAGAATGGGAAACACGGTAGAACAAGCTACGTCTATCGGCCATTCGCTACTCCATGTCGGACTGAAAAGCTACAGACACGAAGCGTTCTACATACAGTAGACACCATTGAAAGTTGTCGATCTTTATCGCGTTCAGCGTGAAGTAACAAATGGCTGATAGATGTAGTTTGTTCTACACCGCGTACTCTTGGTTCCTTATGTTGGGTTAGACAGACTAAAACAGCTACGCTGGTGGGCTGCTGACTCTAACTGTTTGCTATAGGTTTTCCAAGTGTAATTCAATGTTGGCCGAGGCTTTAGCCCGGAGAGTAGTTGTATGGAGTTATGTGTTTGAAGAATGGAAAAATTCGATATAGAAAAAGAATAAATTGTCAGTGGAGATGCTAGTAACTAGCGCCTTCTACTTTGTACAAAAAAGAACTAATGACACCAGCATGTTCACCACCACCCAAAACGTACCTGTGTCAAATTTGAATCAAATCTGTTGGTCTCACAAAAAATTACATGTAAAATGTGATTTTTAAATTTATCTTACACATTATGTATCTATTAAAATGACTGGCTCTAGAACGTATGTTTATTAAGCAAACCCCACTTATTTTTCTATATTTTTGAAATGCCACGTATAATATTGTAGGCAAATACCGTTCTACTTGCTTTTTGTTATTTTAAATACATTTATGATTTTTTATCTACTAATGAAATATTTGCAAAAAGTATAGAAAAAATACATATCTCAGTGTTACCACAATAAAGCTAAAAAGTATGATTATTTCGAGATTTCGTTGCTTTAACATATCGGTATTTCATGATTCCTGTAGGATCTGTCGTATAGTATTGATATTTAATATTCTCAAAATATATACTGTACACCGTAACAAAATCTGTGATAAGTAAATGTAATTTTCCGCATGTCTGTGCGAACGAGCACCTCCTCAAATCGACAAACCTTTTTCGATCTATTATATCTTAATATCCACGCAATCTGAAGTTTCACGCGTCATAAATCAATGCAAATTGCGTTTTCATATTGAAGATACAGCGTAAATTTCTGCAGATAGGCGACAGACATTATAAAATGATAACCTGATTTCTACCCTTGCGCGCGATTTTGCACAGCCCTCGCAGGCTATTAATATTTTATATTTCAATTCATATGCTGATATAGCTGTCGGCTAGGCTTGTACTATAAATACAATTCTCTTATTCACCAATTAGACTCCACTCTACACACTGAATGATGCATGCTAATTTAACACTAAAGGTCTACTAGTATCGTACTTAATAAAACTATTTATAATTAATTGCACCTGCTGTCATCAAATCTCTGTACTCTGCTTTAGACGAGGGTTGAACTTCGGTTGTGTTTACTTGTGGTATGGTGGTTCATTTGTTAAAATGATGTGCAATTTTTTGCATGTCGGTACGTACCTTAACTATGTACGTACGTCAGTGGCGGCTCGTGGGAGCTGCTAGAGGTGAAACCCAACCATTTTCAAATAGTAAATAGAAAGAAATTTCACGAATATATAAGGAATCAGATTCAGTAGTAGCAACTAATCAACCATTGGAACTCAAAACACAATTAACACTTTAACAATCAGTTAAGTGCATCACACACATTACGTCGTCCAATTTTCCTGGAAACAGAGTGTGACAGAATAAAAGGTGCCAGAAATCGAACCTCAAATTAGGACGGAAAGCATCGACTTTAACCGTCTCGTGTTATGTGTGTGATGTATTAGGCAAGTATAACGGAATTTGAAGATCGGCAAATTGCATATTTTTAGTTCTTCTATTTAAGATAACTCTTGTGTTATCGGCATTTCGATGTAATATTTACCGATTTCCAAAAAGCCTTTGATCAGATAAATCATTATATTTTATTAGTCAACTTACATCGTTATGGCATTTCGGACACATTAACCACAATTTAGGAATCATACCTAGCTAACAGACAATTTATGGTTAGATTTCAAAATTTTACCTCCCGATCATTCATTCCCACATCTTGGATACCACAAGGTTCCAACTTAGGCCCGCTTTTGTTTCTAATTTTTATTAACGATCTCCTGATGTCGTTTCATGCGAAAAACTATTGTTCGCTGATGAATTTATGCTTTATTCGTCAATAAATTCGGTATCAGATTGTGATTGTATACATGTATGTTGTCGTGATGTTAATTAAATCATTTGTCTCTCAATATTTTCAAATGTAAGTCCCGGTAAGTCCTTTACTCGCAAAGTCAATTTTGTTATATATGATTATTCCATCTATGATTATGTGATTAATCGTGTTGAAATATATATACCGGGTGTTCCCTCTAAGACTTTCAGTGCGAATATCTCAGAAACCATCATAGCCAGTGCGACGAAATTTGGTATACAGACACTAGATGGCGCGTAGAATCTGATGATAACATCAATTTTTATACAGGGTGTTCCATTTTCCAAGAAATCGATTTAATTTTGATTTTTTGGTTGTCAGCCCTGCTAAAACTTATGTTTAAATTGAAATATACTTAATTATGAATACATTCTGATAAATAAACATTCAAAAATTTCAAAATTTAACATAAAATAACGCCTCCAAAAAGTACCCAAATTTCATTGTTTTGTCATGTAAAATGTGTATAGCCTTGAGCCAGACTTACACAGAAGAAACTAACATCGGTGAACGTCAAAACTATTAATTGTCATTGAATTGTCAAATATTAATGGCATGAAGTATTTTATTTTCATAAATAACGTTATATAATGGATTTAATGCAATTTACGTATACACAATGGTGTTATTGAGACTTGTCGATAAAAATTTAGATTTGAGTTGAGGCTTTTGGAGCATTGTGGTCGCCGTGCCGGCGCAGTCTACCGCTGCAGCTAGAGTTACAGCGTGAAGATTGTGTAAAATATCTGTGAAAATTTTTAAATTATTCCATTATAATGTAATAAAACTTCAGTAAATTGTTTTTTTATGTTACTATAGTGTACAATAATAATTAGATACACGTATTTTTTATGACAAAATAATTTACAAAATTGTGTAAGTACTTAAAGAATATCCCTGTTTTCCAACTGCTGTAATAATTATTGATTAGTTATTTAGCAACAAATAAATTCAAACAAAACCATTTCTAAAACTTTTAATTATAATGTGAACGTGTTTGTCGTTGAAAGTCAGATCTGAACCTACCCTAGCCCCACAAAAGAAAATATTACGAAAGCATAACCTAGAAATGATTGATTCTTGTATCCACATATTTCAGCACTTTACTTATGTACTTATGTTTAAGAAGAACTCTACATCTGTAAAATAGTAAACAATGAACTACAATTTCTGTATTTCATGATACAGAACTGAAATAAAGCAACTGGTTTTTGCTAGGAAGAATCACCTGCAAATGTACTATACCCAGTAGGTAGGTACCTATCAAACAGTCGTTTAAAGCTAGATAATAATTTGTAATTATTGTTTTTATCTTTCAGTTATGTGTGTGCTGTGCCACAAATTACATTAAAACAGACACCAAAAAGAATAAGCGAAAAATATTACGAACATTTTCTTGGAAATAATTCTAAACATGGAATGATGAAAAATATTATAAAGAAGTCTGTAACTCACATTCTTTGAAGAGTATTCTATAAGACATTAAATTCAGTTGTCTGTCGTGGGTTTTAAAATTTCTAAACGAATAAAATTAAGAAAAATAAACTAATTTCATAATTCTATGTACAGTATGAAAACATCTTGTTAGAATATCTTTAAAATGTTGAAAGCTAACTGTTACAACATATACACAACATAACGTAATAAGGTAGGTATTGAACGATGAAACAGCAAGATTTGTTTCTAATCGTACATGCATGTACATTCCTCAGATTGAACGTTGCTCTGTAAATGAAATGATAATACAGAATAAGTGTTTAATATAAAATCAGATGTAATAATGTAAATTTATTTTATTGTTAATTAATCAAGAATTCATTTAAAGCTAGACAGTAATTTGTAATTATTGTTTTTATCTTTCAGGTATGTGTGTAGTGCCACAAATTACATTGAAACAAAACGATTCGTAAAATAGGACACCAAACAGAATGAACGAAAAATATTGCACAGATATTTTGTTAGAATTAATTTTATACATGGAATAGTGGATAATATTAAGAAGTCTCCTAACTCACATTGGAGGAGTATTTTACAAAAGAACAAAATTTTCAAAAAAGACCAAAGGAGTGATTTTTTATATTTTATTATAGCTATGATTCAGTTGTAACCAGCACAATTTTAATTAAAAAGTAATACGTACCTACATTGTGGCTTATTTTTTAAATAGTAACAAAATTGAATAACTTGATCCTTCATCTTTAAGTATTAATTAATTTTATATTACCTATTTCTGAAACATTTCTGTTTAATAATTTGAATAGAATAAAAAACAACAAATACAGACTTCAATTTATTAACAATAAAATAAAATTACATTAAGTATCTACACTATTACATCTGATTTTATATTAAACACTTGTTCTGTATTCTAATTTCTTTTACAGAGCAACGTTCAATCTGAGGTATGTTCATGCATGTACGATTAGAAACAAATCTTGCCGTTTCATCGTTCAATACCTACCTTATTACGTTATGTTGTGTATATGTTGTAACAACAGTTAGCTTTCAACATTTTAAAGATATTCTAACAAGATGTTTTCATACTGTACATAGAATTATGAAATTAGTTTATTTTTCTTAATTTTCTTCATTTAGAAATTTTAAAACCCACGACAGACAACTGAATTTAATGTCTTATAGAATACTCTTCAAAGAATGTGAGTTACAGACTTCTTTATAATATCCATCATTCCATGTTTAGAATTATTTCCAAGAAAATGTCCCTAATATTTTTCGCTTATTCTTTCTGGTGTCTGCTTTATTGTAATTTGTGGCACTGCACATACATAACTGAAAGATAAAAACAATAATTACAAATTATTATCTAGCTTTAAACGACTATTTGATAGGTACCTACCTACTGGGTATAGTACATTTGCAGGTGATTCTTCCTAGCAAAAACCAGTTGCTTTATTTCAGTTCTGTATCATGAAATACAGAAATTGTAGTTCATTGTTTACTATTTTACAGATGTAGAGTTCTTCTTAAACATAAGTACATAAGTAAAGTGCTGAAATATGTGGATACTAGAATCAATCATTTCTAGGTTATGCTTTCGTAATATTTTTTTTTTGTGGGGCTAGGGTAGGTTCAGATCTGACTTTCAACGACAAACACATTCACATTATAATTAAAAGTTTTATAAATGGTTTTGTTTGAATTTATTTGTTGCTAAATAACTAATCAATAATTATTACAGCAGTTGGAAAACAGGGATATTCTTTAAGTACTTACACAATTTTGTAAATTATTTTGTCATAAAAAATACGTGTACCTAATTATTATTGTACACTGTAGTAACATAAAAAAACAATTTACTGAAGTTTTATTACATTATAATGGAATGATTTAAAAATTTTCACAGATATTTTACACAATCTTCACGCTGTAACTCTAGCTGTAGCGGTAGACTGCGCCGGCACGGCGACCACAATGCTCCAAAAGCCTCAACCCAAATCTAAATTTTTATCGACAAGTCTCAATAACACCATTGTGCATATGTAAATTGCATTAAATCCATTATTTAGCGTTATTTACGTAAAATAAAATACTTCATGCCATTAATATTTGACAATTCAATGACAATTAATAGTTTTGACGTTCACCGATGTTAGTTTCTTCTGTGTAAGTCTGGCTCAAGGCTATACACATTTTACATGACAAAACAATGAAATGTGGGTACTTTTTGGAGGCGTTTTTTTATGTTAAATTTTGAAATTTTTGAATGTTTATTTATCAGAATGTGTTCATAATTAAGTATATTTCAATTTAAACATAAGTTTTAGCAGGGTTGACAACTAAAAAATCAAAATTAAATCGATTTCTTGGAAAATGGAACACCCTGTATAAAAATTGATGTTATCATCAGATTCTACGCGCCATCTAGTGTCTGTATACCAAATTTCGTCGCACTGGCTGTGATGGTTTCTGAGATATTCGCACTGAAAGTCTTAGAGGGAACACCCGGTATATATATATATATATATATATATATATATATATATATATATATATATATATATATATAGATCTAGGAATAATCTTTGAGAGATTGGTTTTAAGCTGTTAACTTGCGAATGTGTTTTTGGTCCATGTAATTCAAGAAATAGTTGGACGGACATTTCTGACAGTTTCAAACTAGTTCCTGACTCTTATGGGAACAGACCTATTAATGACATTATGTCAAGTGCATTCCGGACTCCAGTTGGTTTTATAATACCGCAACTGTGGGGATTTTATTAATGCAACCACATTAAAAACATTGATCTGTCTCCTCATCAGATCTAAAATGGAATACGGTTCCGTCATATGGTACCCTATTTGTAATATACATCGCCAATGGCTTGAGTCACTCAAGAAGATTTATAAAACTTCTAGCTTTTTAGCAAGATAGTTTTTATCCTCTTCAGGCTTGTAATCACTCTGATCTTTTGAATCGCTGAATTTGAATTGTTATTTAAAGTAAGGTTATTTGTTGTTGTCTTATGATAAAAATAATAGTTTAATAAAACAAGTGAATAAATTTAATTATATTATTTTCATTCAATTAACATTCAAAAATAAATAAGTTTCTTGGAACTTTACATTTACATTTTTTAAATTTTTTATTTTTATTTTATTTCCAACGTCTTCTGAACGTTTATGCTAAAAATATACTTTCCAATTCTCGTAATATTTAAAGCGCTGTATAAGAATTACTTTTCAACATAATTTAAGGATACTTGGTATATTTAAGTTGTAGAGGGCGCAGAATGAGATTTTGGTTAAAACATCGTTAATATGAATTTCCAAAAAATGGTTGAACAATTTTCGGGCTGGATGCTACGTCGTCGGTTCTGGTAGCTTTACGTTTCTAGTCATGTCTCTTGTTCGAAGGAATTCTGAAATTGGAAATTAGGTCCTCCGTTCTATCTACTACTATCCCATAACGTTCTGGTGACTTTGATGTTCCGGTGTCTGATTTTCAGGTATAAATCTTTCAAATTCCTGATAAATCTAGGCCTTCATCTCTGTTAAAATTATTTCGGTTTTTTTGTATTTCTATGGTTTACCTGTAGAGTATTAAGCAGAATTGTCTCTCTTTCACCAGAATCTTGGTTACTCCCAAATCTGTATAGATCCCGTGTTCGCTCTGTGTTCTGCAACTGCCTCACAGTTATTGTTCTTGAGGTGACCCTTGTGCTCTTTCAATTTCGTACTCACATGTTCCTATTTTCTTGGAAATGATGTAAACTATATTAATATTATGGTTTCTTAAAATGCACCCTATTTTATCCATTACATCCGTGTATGTAAGGTAGATAGGTCGTTTCCTTCATCTCCTTGATGGCTTGTTCAGTATTCCTTAACGTATATTATTTTCTTATGAGAACCATTAGTTAATGGTGTAGTTCTTCTTTCAGCTGCTCTAGCTCAGAAATGGTGCGTGCTCGATGTACCAAGGTGTTGATAATACCTTGTTTTTGAGGAGGATAGTGATGTGACTCGGCATTCAAATCTGTCAGTATGGGTCGGTTTCCTGTAGACAATGTGCCCTAATGTTACATCTGGCTTTTTCTTGACAAGAACATCTGGGAATGGCAGGGTACCATTTTCTTTCAATTTCATAGTGAATTTGATATCCTGGTGTATTACACTGATGTGTTCCAAAAAAAAATATAAGTTGCCGAAAGATGGCCCGGAAAAAAGAATTACAGAAGGCCGTGTAATGGTAAACTAGTCGTCGTGGTAGGTTGTACAGGTTCACCTTACCTGTACCTATAAAGCTGTTACAGAAAAATAATCATCAAATTAGCACTACACACTAAAATTTTACAGGAGTGTGAAAGTGAGAAATGAAACACTCTTTAAGTGTATTTTTGCCACACTCATAATATTTTGACGAAATTTCGTATATGAGGATTTTTCGGGATGAGGATTATAAATTTGCCCACCGTTTTTTCGCATTTTGTAGAGGGCGCCACGTACGAGCCTTTATTTTGATTTGAATGGTTTCAACTTTTTTGTGCTTCTTTTTATGCGAAATTTAACTGCATATTATTGTTCTCCTAACCTTTTGACATAAAAAGGGTATACTTTATTTGTTTCGATAAATCTAACCGTTTTCAAAAAAAAAACGCTAAAATAACATGAATACGAAATCATTTTTATGAAAATTTGTTGTTGCGCTGATGGTGGTTAATGATAATAATAAAAAATAACGACCGCAACATTTGTTTACAAACAAAATCAAAAGGTTAAAATACATAAGTTACTAGAACAACACAAATACAAATTAAACATTCAAATCAAAGGTGCATAAATTAATTCTTCTTAAAAAATTCCAACGAACTCTATGGAATATTCCTTCCTTTTGCTTAATTACTTTTTCTCTCAGTTCATCGACGCTATTCACAGGAGTCCTGTATACAAGCGTAACAAATAAAGTATACCTTTTTATGACAAAAGGTTAGGAGAACAAAAATATTCAGTCAAAAAGTCGCAAATTTATAATCCTCATCCCGAAAAACTCTCACATACGAAATTTCGTCAAAATATTATGAGTGTGGCAAAAGGTATTGCAAAAAAACTGCAAATAAAATTTAACTTTAACACACTGTAACTCCGTTAATAATCAGTTTTGGAAAAAGTGTTATAGAAAGAGGTAGCATTTGTTTTCGGTCTAGAATTACCCCCTGAATTTTTTGTTCGTCATTTCCGGACACCCTGTATATTTAACAATGACTATTTCAGATGCATAACATGGCAAACATATCATAATCAGGTTCTGTGTGTGAGAATATTGTCTGTTTTTAACATATGTACATGTTCATATGTATTTTCATTATTTTTATGACATAACTGATTAGCGTTTGACTTTGCCTACTTTTGACTGCAGGACTAGTTCTGAAAATGAGTTGATTAGTTTCGTTCCACAGTATATACTCAGACATACAAATTTGTATCGATTTGAATATTCAAACCAATTAAATGTTTTCTTTTAGTGAGATAAATTGAAGTTACGTCTCTCTTATGTTGTAGAAAGTAATATCAGGAAGTGTTTTCGTTCTCTAAATTTGCAACGTTTTGATTTTTAACAGTCTGAAAAGCTTTAGCACTAAAAATATGTCACATTTTTAATTATGCTTTGCAGAGAGGCAAACGCAAGTTTTTACTTGTTATGAAAGTCTTCTTCACGTTACAATAAACAATACAAGGTAAGATTCTAAAAATAGATACTCGCCTAATCAATAATAGTAGAAACTCGGTGAATATTTCAATGGAATTCTATTTATTTTGTCATCTAGTAGGTATCTATAATTTAGTTTCTATGCAATAAGATTCTATTCCACACTCATTTCTAAAATATCGTGTGTAAATTTAAGAAAAAGTAGAAAAGTATTTTAAAAACTTAACAGCAAAAGCATTTTGTCTATGAGATTCCAATAAAACTGAGCATAAAAAAGTTTTATATAATTCTTTGGCTAAAGTAGTACAAATACTTTTTTGAAAGGGTATCTTAAATAATTCAAATGCAGTTATACCAGACTTGTAGAGAGTGACTAATATTATAAACCTGCTCACAATTTATAGCAGTAAACACAAAGAAATATACATGCAGCCCTTATATTTTTCCTACAAAATCGTGTGCCGCATATCTGAGAGCATACCCGATTACATAGCTTCTGCTACGCATGCGCTGCTGGCATTTCATTGGCTGCGATGAATTGTCTGATCCAATTGTTTCATTTCCAGCGCTATCATGGGCGGGTACATCTCTCAGGCGGCCAAAATTTCGGGTATATTTTTTCGTTAATTTAATTAAGAATGTAATTAATTTTATTAGTGACTTGATCGAAATGAGGAATATCGGATGATGACATGTATGAAGAGTTTAGTGCGCGAGATCAAAATATGAGTGTAAGTGATGTTGAAATATACATTTAATTAACAAAATTGTAAGTGAATAGCATATGTGTGCAAATAAAAAAGTGGTAAAGAAGTACAACTGTGAAACGGAAAATGATGGAAACTCTCGCGGAAGGAAGATTATATTTTTAAAATGAATTTTCCAAAAAAAAAAAAATTCTGTTGCTCTATCTTACAAGATGAAACTTAGTCCGTATAAATGAAATCGAAGAGTATAATGATAGAAAGGACGAATATGGCGAAGAAACTATTTAAAATTAATATTAAAAAATAAGAATCTGGATCGAAGAATATATTAAATTTTGACGAAACATGGGCGTATTAAGGTCGTACGGAAAGCGGTACGATATGATATAATAAGTGTTACTGTGTGACCGTTATAGTGACAGTGCTAGTAACAAATAGTAAATAGTGTGTATGTATTCTAACGCCTTTTTTTCTTTTGAATGCGAAATTCGCAAATATTTGCGCGATTTATTTAATTTTGAGAAAAATTTCTATTTGCAACAAATTTTGTCAACTACCTATAAGATTTTCTATCATTTTCGTCAAGAAACTGCCATGGTAGATTATCAGAAGTTCTAAACAAATTTATTAAAACCACATAATAATGAAAGGGCCAATAATATTTGTAGTGTTTGACAGTTTCGCAAATTGCAATTGTCAAAAGTTGAGATTTTCCCGCCATAAATAATTAAAACAGAAGTTGCGAAATTCTGGCAAAAATCCGTGAATTTCGCGTTCATGGGGACAAGGCTTAAGTGTGATATCTGCGGAGTGCGCATCAGGTAGGTGTAAGTGGGCAATCACCGTCCATAAGGACAGGGGCACATTTAAAGTAAATTGTTAATGTGCTAGGTTCAGCCGACGTCAACTTATTTTTGATAATTTTGTGTAAAATAATTAATGTTATGCAATGCAATTATTTTTGTAATTTTTGTATATTTTTTATATCTGATATAGTACGCCTATGAAATGGTGCTCCTCGCACGCTTTGCCCGTCGCGCTTGGCAACAAGCTAGCGATTAGTCACTCTCTACAATTTTGGAAGTCTAGTATAATACAAATACCAAAATTCAAAAATGCTATGCATCGTTTTTAAATTTTCTGAACTATTATACCAACTAAAATAACAAATAAAATAGGAGTAATGTCATCCAAAATTATATTTAAGGTATATTTAAACTTTATACTGATATCTAGAAAAAAAAACAGATTTTAGCGTCTATATTTTTAACAGTTTTTTGATAATCTATATCAGTACTGTTTGGTAGTATTAGTTTTCAAAAATGGTATTACTTAAGTGCAGTGACAGCAGAAAGTTTTTTTTGTAGTCTAATTATTATAATCTTTGAACTTCGTTGGTAAGCTGTTGTTTAATAATTAATAATATGTTGTGTAACTAAGAGCCCTGTACTTAACCTTTCAAATGATGTACTGGAGGTTATATGACGACTGCAACATAGGTCTGTTATGATGTACTCTTCATTTTACGGTTTAATTCCGCAAGAGTACACTTAAAGAGTACGCATATGAAAACTTTCGTATTCTTTGCTAACTGTGTGTACCTACATTATCGCTTTTGAATTTGTAATTAATTACAATGGGAAAATATAAAAAAAGCGTGAAATGCAACTAAAATTTACTGAAGATCTATTGTGTCACGAATAATGAAGACCAAAAGTGCAGAGACTAATCAATTTAATACGAACTTATAAATATTGGTAATCAGTTGTAATTCTTCAGTTCTGTTTAACTCGCCTTTGAAATAAAATTATTTCCTACATGTTTTCTCAAAATTCTTAAAATAAAAACTTTTTAAAAATAAATTTTTAATAACGATTTTGTTAAATGGCGCAGTCGGTAGGATTATGTCAGCCAAATTTCGCATAAAGATTTTGGCGTACTTCTCAAAGTTTTGGGCAAAAAATGAACTTACGAAGCCGAATCTTAGTGAGGTTATTTGTTCAGTGCATTTGGCAAGAAAATATTAATGCTGATGCTTTGTCTCGTATTGAAATTAATTCTATTGAAAATGAATCCATCATAGCTAATGCAGATCAAAATGACAGTGATAAAATAATTACAGACTTTTCAGTAGAAAACCCATCAAGAGAAAGTTCTCCTGATAATATTATTGACCTATATATAGAAATTCCTGACTTTAACCCCAACAACATCCAAGCATTACTAGAAAACAATCCACCTTCATAACTGACAACACATTAACATGTAATCCAAGACATTACTATAAGACCAGAAATACCTAACGAAAATCTTCAAACTAAACAGTACACTCTGCAATTGAAAATCCTACATTAAAAATTAAAACAGAAAAATATAAATGTCGTAAACCAAAAATTAAAACAGAAAAACATAAATATCGTAAATCAAAAATTAAAACAGAATGATATAAATATCGTAAACCAAGCATTAAAACAGAAAACTATAAATACCATAAACCAAAAATTAAACCTCAGAGAAAAATTAAGAAAAAATCTGTTGTTGCAGACAATGCAAATTCTCCAGTCCCTGGCCCTTCTCATGTTAATAATTAGTTTAATACATTTAATGGCTTTCACATGTCATTCTGTCGATTCAATATAAGATAATATAGAAAATGCAATCACAACTTAATATATTGCATTCATCTTAATGTCTGTTGAAAGTTTAGAATTATTAATAAAAAAGATAATACCATTTTTACCAAATTTTAGAAATATTCAGTCAATTTCATCAATAAATAAATGTGGGTGTTATTTGTAACTAAAATTGAGTGTGTACTCTTAAGCGTTCTTAACTTTTATGTCTTTTACTCAAAATAATGTATTATGTTATAGACAATTTTAGAAAAAAAATGATTCTCTGCATATTTGTCACTGTGAATGGGAAAAAGATATTATATATGACGCTTTACCTATGTGTTGCTCGTAGGATACATTTTTTAAATAATTGTTTATACGAAACTTTTTGCTTAAAATGACATTTTCTATATTTCGTTTGTTTGAAACCAGATTTTTTAAACACTTTGTATATTACCATTGTATTGATCTATAGTGGTTTTTCGGTTTGTTATGCCGTGACCTAGGTAACTGGCCGCTGCCAGTAACAGTGCACATCCCTCGCATTACCTGCGATTCGTTGACCTGCCCTTGTTATTCTTGGACTAGACTATGTGAAGGTGGGCCCGCTATCAGTATCGCTGGGAATAAGTTTAGGAATATGTGACTAGTTACCTAAATCACGGCATTAGGAACATAATATTTAGAAACGAAGCGACACGTTATGTCAGATTATGTCACCTTACCAAGTAGTTTCTGTTGGCTTTTAAATTTAAGCTTTAATTTCAGTCAGGTCCATATTTCTGTTGCGACGAAACTGCAAAATAATTGCTACTTTCAGTATGCCTTTTTAGACTCGACTCCCAGCTAATGCATAGTGTTTTACAGGAATATCAATGCACAAAGGATACGCTTTTGTTCAGTTCACGAATCCATTCGACGCGAGAAGTGCCTGTTTAGGAGAAGACGGGAGGACCGTACTCAGCCAGATTTTAGGTAAGTGAACAGATTGAATTAAAACATAAAATCGCTATTCAAGACGATGATATATAGCAGTATATAGTAGTACTAGTAGAAGTCGCTTAAAAGTAAAATATAAATATATTGTTGTTCTGGAATGTACCAGCATGCCACCAAAAATCATGACAAAATTTACACCACAGAAAAAAAACACGAAAAACATATATTTGATACCGACGCCGATGACAAATGTCACAAATATGAAATAATTTAAAGATTCTCTAGACAGAAGGGTTTTAGGTAGTACAACAGTGATGTACAAAGACAAATTGTTATGGAAGTTGAGTATAAAAACTTGCAAAATGCATAAAATTTCTTATAATGTCAAGATATCGAGAATAGTGTTACGTAAAGTGTACTTACGTGAAAATAAAAAGGCAATTTATAAATACTAGATATGTTGACATGACTAGACCTCAAGCTGAATTATCATGCACATACAATTTCAGGTTGCAGTAGAAATTTGTTGAATAAAATTATTAAAAATATTTTCCAAGTTTAACAGTTCAATACAATTTAACAAATCTTCTTTCTTAAATAAAAATAATATTCATGTAGAGACTGGCAGGAGGACCTGTACAAACTCTAGTTTAACTTCCTTAAAAAGATAGTTAATTTTATTTGGTGAAAACCTAAAAATAAATTAAAAATTTAGAAAAATATTTAACGTTACAATTTAAAAATTAAAAAATTGTGTAGAAATTAGTAATAAGATAACAAAGACTTAAGGACAGGTCTAAAGAACAGTCACAGTATAGTTTTCATGCATAAAAAGTGAGATTTTGGAAGTTAGAGACATTAAAGAGAGAAATTGTGAACAAACTCAAAAGTGCTCGGTACGAAATCAAGGACACACCAAAATGTGAATAAAAATATAATGAATAAGACTGCAATCATAAAATCAAGGTTTTATTTAGCATAAGGGCAGAAATTGCAAAAATAAAAATTAAATTTGGTGACTAATGATTCAAGTGACAAATATTCAATTGTTTTTTTTTTAATTCTATAAATAGGCACCATGAAATTCGTCAAGAGCTTTGTTCAATTTTGTAAGGCAAAGAGGCAACAACTCAAGTGTCAAAAATAAAACAATTGAATATCTCGTAACCTAAACAACAAGTTTGTGAAAAGTAATAGGTTAGATTTTGAAAAAGTGTAAAGTAGTAGCAGTAAAGCAAAAAGGCAAAATTGTAAAAAGCAAGTAAAGCCACAGTGTTTTTTGAACAAAAGTTTTCATAGTGAAAAAACGAATGTTTCAAAAATAAATAACATAATCTCCATTAGGCAAAGTTTGCCAAAGGGAAATAAAATCAAAGTGCCGTTCATCGAAACTTCGGTATGAGTTTCTAGAACCACTATTGCAGTTCCAACAGCTGAAATGTGTAGAACACAACTGGTAGAATTCTCCAGACAACCAATGTTGGAAATTTCGTCCACCGCTGGGGTAAAAACGTTGAGGGAAAAACAGGGCAGCACGTCATCAAGGATCTACGATAAAAGAAGTAAATTTTAGATAAGGTTTTTTTAATCATTAACTTGGAACAATTTACCTGAGAATAGAAAGAACGGTGAAATTGTAAATTATTATATCTTTGTTAAATGTTAACCTCATTAGGTGTTTTGTTGTCAACTGTCAAGTGATTTTGATATTTCAAGCTCATTGGCTTGTGTAGAATTATCATAAGTTTGATTTTTTTTATTTAAAAAACTTCATAAAGATATCAAATTAAATTATCATTTAAACGGAAATTTACAGTGAGTAAACTAATTTAATTGGGAAGAGAATTTTCTAAAACAAAAACAAAAAAATTTCACCACAAGTTTCATTCGTAAACTCGCTACTGAGATAGGAAGTCATAACCGGAGATAAAAGCAAGTAAAAGTAAGTACATTCAAATTTCAGAATAACAATAAATTAACATAAAACTACATACTTACTGTCGAGGGACTTGTGTAAACCGCTGTGTGACGCCACTGCATGCAGGGTTGCTCTCGCTACTGTTTACTTGCATTTAGAATATGAAGCGCAGGAGGGCTACCGGCGTCAGGATTTCGGTTTGTCCAAATGACCTTATTACATTCATTAGCTTGAAATTTGATGCATTAAAAATTTTTAGCAAATTTCTCTAATATATGTCCATTAATTTTTTTGCAGTATGTAGATAAAATGATCAATTGCCATCAACTCTGTTTTGCGTTTTGTAAAACAATGCGAGAGGAAAGAAGCTTTTCTATTTCTTCCACATTAACTGTTAAGAAGAATCTTCTTAAAGAAATAATTGATTTATTATCAACATTTTATTTTCTAAGTTGTCTTAATTCGTTCAACGACGATAATATTGAAAACTTTGCATAATATAATGTTAAAACTGCCAGTCAAAATTTTGAAATTGCTCATTGAGTCGAAATGGTACATTGAGGAACTTGTAAAATACCTAGAATCGGATGAGAAGAAGAAAATATTCGCTCATTAAACTTATTCGAAGTTTCGAATGGTCTTAATTTTCAATCACTAAATTATTAATTTTTATGTACATTTCTTAATTTAAGAAAGTTAACGTACCATCATTTTCAAAGACTTTATTTAAAAATTGAAAGTCTTAAAAACTAACAATTATTTATCAAACATTTAGCAGCACCAATTGAATTGTAATCAATATAAAATATATATACAGGGTGTCCGGAATATGAGTGATTTTATTTTTCTGCATGATAATTTGCACTAAAATAAAACACTTAAGTTGTTTTCTCTGACCAAGTATTATGACATCAAGCAGGTCTTGAATATATGACAACGTCGCAGACCTACTTACCATGTCAGGTTTTTCTATATAATAGTCATAAATACCCCTAAGTATACTAGTTTTCGTAATACTTTTGTCACAACACAAAATAAATTGTGATATCGTACAGTCAATGATCAAAATGACTACTGTTGCTTATAGAAAATGTTAATTGTAGAAACGTCTCGTAGCCAGAGAATTATATCCAATTTCACTGTAAATTAACTTCATGCAGCTGATAGCTACTAAAAAGTTCCATTTTTATTTATGTACGTTCACAAACATCAAGTAGACACTAGGTCTGTTCTCACAGAAGACAGGGAAGATTTCCTTCTGACTTGATTTTAAAGTCATTTCAAATCGTCATATTGAAATAGACCAATATTCGTTACCTCGAATTGGGGAATTATTTAGTAAATTGCAGGGGGTGTGGGCATGTTTTAAGTAGATCTATCCTCTTTAAATGAGATTTCTAAGAATTCACCTAAACATATAGCTACGGACAATCCTATGAACTTTTTGTTCTAGCGAATTCTAAACTTCTTAATATCGCAATGTTACAAAAACGTTGACACATTAGCTCTTTAATTTTATTGCATTTTACAGGTTTCCAGTAGAAAATAATTACAATATATGCTTTTTCCCTAAAAGTAATTTGTGTTGCCTCATCAAATTTACATACGGATTAACATAAAATTTTGAAGTAAATATCATTGGAAATATGTTCCAGGGAAATTTTTATATATATACTCTAACATTTCAGTCAAAGAATGTTCGGAAGGCTTTGCTATTGATACAGGACTGAGACAAGGAGACCCACTCTCAACGCTTCTTTTTAATTTAGTACTATAAAAGGCCATAAGAGATAGTCAGTTGAACAGAGAAGGACACATATTGTTTAAAAGTCATCAAATTGTAAGTTATGCAGATGACGTGGCTATTATTGCTAGAGATAGTAGGGAATTAGAAGAAGTAACGAGAAAACTTGTGAAGGAAGCACGTAAAGTGGGATTGCAGATAAATCAAGAGAAAAGTAAGCTTTTGAGAATAGGAGAACAAAAAAGGATACCAATTTTAAATTGAGAACAGAGCATGGAGAGATGGAGTTTGACGAAGTTCAAGAATATGTATATTTGGGGGCGGTAATAACAGCTAACTGTGATGAGGAACAAGAAATAAATAGGAGAATAATAAAAGCAAACAGAAGTTCGGCAGCAGTCAACCTCTTATTGAAATCAAAAAATTTGTCCAGAGGAGTAAAATTTAGAATGTATAAAACAATTTTGAGACCGACAGCGCTGTATGGTAGTGAAACCTGGGTTCTCAATACGAAGTCAAGAGAAAGCCTTTTAAGGTGGGAAAGGAAAATCTTAAGGAGAATTCTAGGGGGTAAGAAGACGGACGAAGGCTATGTAAGGAGAAATAATGAGGAAATATATGCAATGTACCAGGCACCAACAATAGACGAAATTGTAATCTAGAACGTATGGAAGATGAAAGGACAGTTAAGAAAATAGTAGGGAGTAAACCTAACTACAAGAAAAAAAGAGGTAGACCGAGGAAGCGATGGAGAGAGGCAGTGGCAGTAGATCTAAGGAAGAAAAATGTATCGGATTGGAAAAAAAAGGCGAAGGACAGAATGGAATGAAGGAGAATAACACAGCTCTGGGCCTAAAAGGCCTGTAAACAGCTTTATATATATAACATTTCAGTTCATAAAAATATTGATCATATATCACCCTTCCGACATTTTCACTGACAAAATGACAGTGTAGATACCCTTGTCAAGCTGATTATAACTTATGCTATCACGGCATTAAAAATAAATTATTTGATGATTAATAAAAGGAATCTGAGGCATATCTTTGCTGTAGTAGATTTTAAATATTAATTTGACCAGCAGACAAGGAGACAAAAATTTCATAGTTACAAAATATTATAACAACAGTTAAGCATGTTATCATCATTGAACCAAAAATGTACATACAATGGTGGTTTGCTAAATAAACTATACCCGACAAATGTTTATTTTTTGAGATACAGTACGATGTAGTTTCAAAAAAAAATATATTTTTTTGAATATTTCTGTAGGTGATGAAGTTTCACACGTAAAATTTTTATAAATGGTTGGCATTGTACGTGTGATTTTTGGAGAATATTTATTTTTTTTTTTTTAGTTTACCAGTGGCGGAGAAAATAGGCGTTCCTATTGCTGTAATAAAAAATATTTGTATGCCACTGGCTTTAAATTTAAAAATCACTATTTTTTCGATTCTCCGTTTAATTTGGGACAAAAAATTGTCCTTGTAAGTTTTGCTTGCTGTAATTGATTTCTGTCTCGACTTATCAGATTTTTATTGACCCTTGTATTAGAATTAGACAAGTAAAACAATGAAATAAGAAATAATAAATTCGCAACATAGTTTTATGTCCACCTATATTATGTAGTAATAAGTAAATAAATTTTACTTGAAAATGGTAATAGTTAATTGTTAGTAAATAGTTGATTGCCAATGGTTAAAGTCAAAGCTGCCCTGTACGCCTTTTTCATAAACTGATATCAAAACATATTACCTTACTATGGCAGTTCTTAATAGTCAATCGACACTGGAAAACGGAAACCGATAATTAGTACGACAATGTCCCTAATGGATCGACTTAATCATCTGCTGAGGCTATTGGCCTGAGTGTAGAGGATGAAAAGATAACAAACCATTCGAACAGGTCAATTGCTGTTAGCGAATTAACAAAAAATGGTGTACAAGAACAACAATTCATGATAATTACTAGTTGTAACAATTCAAATTCTATGAAACCATACTTAAAGATCGTCCAAGAAGACCGCAATAAGATCATAAATACTGTGCATAGTAATAGATCTTCAATAATAGAAACAAATAGTCAATCTAATGTTTCATTAAACTGTACTTTTAATGAATATTAGTTGTTTTGTTGCTTCGATTTATTTGATTTTTGTGCAAAAAAAAGTTGTTAGTATACAGGGTGACTTAGTCATATTGTCATTAATTTTAAGAAGAGATAGGGAATAATGGGTATAATACGAATACGCGATTAAAAAAAGTCTAAATGCATATCTAAGCCGATAAAAAATATGTTCAAATCATTATTTAAACCCCCTTTTCAGACTGTCACTAACCGTTCATAGCCTTGGTCGTTTACAACTCACAGTTCAACTCGATGTCGACCCGATGCGACGTTGCCATATTGAAATATTTTTCTAGTACAGTATTAGACATCATAAATAAACGGTTTTACTGCTATTTTAGAATCTCATTTTTTCTTGCTCAGTTCAGCTAATAATAATTTAAAATGTTAATATCCAATGAAATCAAATAATAATAATCAAATAATTCTATTAAAAATTATAAGTAACGCGGTATATTTAGGTTTTCCGGTAGAAAATACGGTCCAATCAAACGATCCCCGTACACTCTTGTCCATACGTTGACAACAAATCGCCTCTGAAAGCTAAACCGACGAGTAGCGTATGGATTTTCGTCCGACTAAATGTGGCTGTTATGACTGCAAAGAAATTAGCTTGGTAAGAAATTAAAAAATATTTAACACTGAAATTTCAAAGCTCCGACGTATCTAATAATAAACCGAGCAATAAACCATTACATTACATAAAAAATCTATACCCAATGGGTAAATTATTAAGAGAAACTGAAAAGTGTTTCGTGTTTAAATACTAAGTAATAAAAAATCCTCATGTTGCCTACAAAAAACTGTACAAGACCGAAACGGCATACCTCTGATCTAATGCTCATGAAAGTTATTGAGAGTGAATCTTGACCTACCGTATTCTTAAGTCAATAACCTAGTTACCTATTTTTTGTACTGTTATTTAACGTCAAGGAGTAAAACTATTTTTTTTTATCTAGATACATAAATGAATTTTCCTTAAATATTGATTTATTTGTTAATAAAAATATATGTAGACAATAAATAAAAAAAATGTTTTGAATATTAGGATATTACAGTTTAATAATTTTGATATCAAGTTTTCACTACGTTTTACAATTGAATATGATTTTTTAGTATTACTCACAAGTACAATTAATTATTCAGTTTGTAGTTACGTACATCTAGCCTAGAAATTTATTGTTTTTAAGTAGTATGGTACTAACCTGTTCAAGGAAAGCTGCACTCATCCGTCAATAGCACTTTATTAATAAAATCAGGGTCAGCTGCAATATGATTTTGAAGCTAACCGCAAAATTAAAGAGGGCTGGGGAAATAAGCAGGTTCTAAAGTTTGAATTTTCTGAAAATGATACGGGTTCAGTGAGTTTTCTCGTAATATTTTGCAGACCTTGCTTTGGGATATCTCCAGTTGCCTTGAAATAGTTCTTGTAGAAGTAGTAGGCTTCTCCTCAACTAAATTCAAAACAGCTTCTATCACATTTAAGTCACTTTGCCGATATCCCGCAAGTTCCCGACGCGGTTTCACAGAACCCGTATCGCGAAGGCGTTGAAGTACTTGCACAAAAGTTCGCGCACTTGGAAAATGTTGTCTGGTAGGGAAACGTCTCCGATATTCCGCAGTAGCGGCATTCGCATTTCGTAAACATTCTCCCCATACCCAAAATTTGTAATGTTTCTATTCTTTTTTCTCTCCTCATTTACCCCCTCACCCCGATAGCTTTGTACTGTAATAATGTAACATGTTCCATTTGATAAAAATATTGTGAGTTTATGATAAATACACGAGACCGAAATAAACAAAGTACTGCTTGGTATTCTCTCCATCCTCCCTCCAAATTTAGGGGGAAAGAAATGCGGGAAATGCTGAAAGTGCGACTAAATGGTGGTAAATTTGAATAACAAGCTGAAGTGTTAGACGATATTATGTATGTAATCCTAATGTGGCAACGACGTTTCCTTCGACATTTTATTGTTATATGGCTGCGTCATCAGAAAGCTTATAGCGTACAAGGAGCGTCGAGTTACCGATTCTTATAGGTTTTTTTTTTAAAAGGTCGAGTAAAATTTTTTTTTCAATTTTCTACCTTTGTTAAGCCTTCTGAGTACGTGGTAAAAATTAATGACTGAGTCACCCTGTATATAATCTCAATTATTGAAACATCTTACAGTTTGTTAATTAATGTTTTTGAGATTATGAAAATATATTATAAAGCTCTCTCGTTGAAAATTGATAAAAATTTCATATATTCAACATCAACATTCATTGAATATATGTAAAATTCGTTGATTTAGTTACATTGGCCAATATAAAAATATTTATTAATACAACATATGCCAATACATTGATTCAACGAATATATCAACTAATAAACAAGTTATATTAGCAAATAGAATTATTAACTTAATAATTTCTTATCCAATTCATTAATATTATGAACCATATTTTTTCAGTGTATAGTTTGTTAATTAAGTTATTAATTACCTCAATAAATATTTTTGCAAGAGAAGTTAAACTCTAAGAAATCTTGGGTGCAGTATCTAAACGTTACAAAGTTTTGTTGAACATGCAGTTTGCGAAGTTTTTACGTAAATCATAAGTAAATTGTACCTAATGAAGTAAATCCTTCCTACGGTTTACCTGCTATTCTTGGCTGGAACACACTCTTTATGTAAGAACTAGTCATAATTTATAATTTGTGTTTCACGGTTTACTGCTAGACTTTACGAGACTTATTTTCCATAAAATTAGTAAAACAGTTACTTATTAAATTAAATTATTAATAAGTTGAATTTAACATTCGACATCTTTTAAGTTGCGTGTATCTTTCATGGAGAAGACATAAAAATAAAATTATGCCGGATTCTTTGTTTTGACTTCACTTTTAGAAAGACAGAAATTATTATTAAGATGTAATACAACTCAATCACTGAAACATTAATTGCAGTAATTTGACAATAAAAAAGAAGATAGTTAAATATTTTGAAGAGCCATTGTAACTTTACCGAACAGGATAAATATACAGTATGCGCCAAAAGTATGGAATAAATTCAATAAAAACGATACACAATTATTTTTTGGGAAAAATCCTCGAACAGGTCGATTTTTAATTTAAAAAATACATATTTTAGCGTAAAATGCGATTTTCAAATGTCATTTGATTTCGAGTAATGACGTCATCGATTTTTTTTTTAAATGGCAACACCATATTTTTTTCCTTGATTCTGAAAGATCGTTTAATTCTCTGTCAGACAGTACTAAAATTTTGCCCTCTTACATAGGAAAGTTTTCGAGTAAATGACGATTGAATGTTAGAAAACGTAAATTTTATCCATAAAAAAGTAACAATTCTGAGGTATGTAAAATAAAATACCAATTGATTAAATTTTATACTTAAACTAAATGTTCGAATTGCCATCCACCAACTTCTTGACAATGCGTAAGTCTGTGAAGAAATTCTTCTTGTACATTATGAATGATTTGTGGGGTAACTCTGCGTATTTCGTCCCGAATGCGATTTTGAAGTTCTTCTAAATTATGTGGTTTATTAATGTACACTTTTGACTACAAGTATCCCCATAAAAAATAGTCAAGAGGTGTAAGATCTGGCGATATTGCAGGCCATTCTATCGGTCCGCGTCTGCCGATCCACCTCCCAGGAAAACAGTTGTCCAAAAAATCTCATACAGGGCGCGCATAGTGCGGAGGTGCACCGTCTTGCTGAAACCAAATGGTATCGTCAGGAATGTCAGGGTCATTATCGTTAGGAAAAATTACTGCAAGGGCTGGAACAAGATCATTTTCTAGAAACTCTAAATATCTTTGTCCTGTAAGGGTTCCTTCAAAGAAGAAAGGCCCTACTGTTCTGTCGTCAACTATTCCAGCCCACACATTTAATTTCTGAGGGTGTTGGGTATGTGCCTCTGCCATCCAATGAGGATTTTTCCGACTCTAATATCTGCAAATTTGACGGTTTACTGTACCATTCAGACAAAATTTGGCCTCATCTGAAAAAAGTATTTGCCGGTGTAAATTTTTATTTCCTTGACATAAATCCATTAGAATTTCGCAAAAGTGTAAGCGGCGATCAGGATCATCTTCATTGAGTTCCTGCACAAGTTGAATTTTGTAGGGATTATATTTTTCCTTCCTCAAGATACGTAGCATTGTGCAACCAATCCTGAAGAATTATGAGGATTATCCACCATACTTGTCAAAATATTCTGTTTCTGATTTTCATTAATGCTTGGACGTCCAGGTTTTGGAATATTTACAGCATTGCCAGTTTCTCTAAATTTAGACTCTACCTTACTGACTGTTGATTGGCTGATAGGGCGATCTAGATATAATTCGAAAAACTAAACTTGATAACGTTTTTGCTTTATTTTAATTGATTTACGTTTTCTAACATTCAATCGTCATTTACTCGAAAACTTTCCTATGTAAGAGAGCAAAATTTTAGTACTGTCTGATAGAGAATTAAACGATCTTTCAGAATCAAGGAAAAAAATAAGGCATTTTAGGCTAAAATATTTTTTAAATTAAAAATCGACCTGTTCGAGGATTTTTCCCAAAAAATAATTGTTTCGTTTTTATTGAATTTATTCCATACTTTTGGTGCATACTGTATATTTAATTATATAAAGAAAATCTTATCTTATAATAATGACGTTGTTAACAAAATTTCTACAGAAATTAGGGGAAAAATAAAGGGAGGGAACCAGTATTGATTTTGTTGTATGGAACAAGTATCTCATCAAATATAGGTACACAAATGACTGGAAAACAAATTAGTTCTTGTTTGCTTCCTAAGAGTCTAAACAAACAACCCTAAATATTTTGGATTTACCGAATTAGAAATACTTTTCATTAAGTGGATACATACTATGTAGTCTTTTTTAATAATATCGTATTATTATAAATACTGTTTCGTCAATAATATTTCCCAAATGTTTCATTAATAAAGAGAACGCACTACGAAGTCGCGGTCTAGATACATCGCGGACGCCTCTGTGCCGAGCAGATCACGGACGTTTACAACGGACTTTTAGGACGTATTTTTATTAGCTCTATTATTTGACGAGGCTGGCTAAAATTCTCCGAAATGTTTTCGGAGAGACTTTACGCGAGCGAGTCCAGCTCGCGACCTGCTCATGCAAACGTGTACATTAAAGGAGCAAACGCTCTAAGCGGTCGCGGTCCCTTCGCGCCGCGGACCAGGCTAGTCTCGTACTTGTCTATATTTTTCCTCTGCTGAGGTATCAAAGATATGGACGATTTCTGAAGAGATACGAAGTTTAGCTCTCATAGTTACATGCCCTGGGAAAGGATAAGTATCACCTAGTGGAAAGACTATTATAAAAATTGTTACTGCAGTTACTGCAGACGAAGTCAACTTTAGGTTCAAGACTAAATAATACATAGTCACATGTCATATGATTGTTGTTGTTTTGGAATCACATATCTTATCTAAATACTTTGGTATATACTTTATCGTCATTAAATATATAAATTAATAATCATCTTCCAATTCAACTATTGTGACCGATAATTAGAAATTTACCTTTTGTAATTATTATTGAACAGAGGTCCTATGCTCGGTCGAATTTTAAAATATAGAGGGATAATGACTAAGTACAAAAATTTTAACCACGTGTTCAGAGGCCTAAAAGATAATACAAAATTTATTTTGGAATTCTAGCTCAATGTTTAAAAAATGAGGCAAAACCTCTTTTCCCGCGGAATATCGACGCCTATGACAATCATCGTCCGAGATGGTTTAGAAATATCAACTATACTCGCGTCAAGAATTCAGACGTCTTACGTCATGGCTGACGTTACACATTTGTTTTTATTGTCAAAGTGATTTTCGATATTTGGTCGTGTTAAAAACAATCATTTTTTGCAATTTAGTGCAATATATAATGCAAACTTTTAGTGTAGTATATAGTTTTATTACTATCAGTTGCAGTTTCTTAAATATTTTGATGAAAATATAATGAATTATTCATTTGTTCGTATGACGTAAGTCGTCTGAATTCTTGTCGCGAGTATACCTACGTGTATTTTACAGCGTTGTCAAATGTAGAAACGACTAAACTAAACATTTTTGTTAATAATAGTAGTACCTGATAGATAACAGTTAATCCGGTTAGCTGCAGTATTTTGCATTCGTTCTTCGTTCCTTCGTTGCACACTGCCAAAACTACATTTTCAGAATTTTCACTCATTACAGGTCCGTCAGAATTATCCACTAACAGAATACACAAACCGTGTTAAGCAAAACACTCTTTTATTCTAAGAAACTATTGAAAATTAATGTAATGAATACCTACTAATACAATGCACCCGCGGTAGTCCGGTACTTGTGTATCTAAAATTGTGCACGATTGCCTAACTTCACTAGATTTGCCCATGACTATAGAAAAGCAAACAGCACATTCCTATCATAAGGGCGAATCATGTTATAGGTAAATATCTGTACCTGACAAATTCCTATATTTAATTACTATAAAACGTTTAAAATTAATCACTAATATTGAACCAGGTTTTGATTACGTCAATTTGAGATTTTGCATTGCTAGTTCCATATTCTCCAAACATCAAGCTTAGAAGGAATATTTTATGGAATTTTTGCAGAACACTATAAACATCTCTTAAAATAGTATTAATTATTTTACGCAAACATCTATTACTGTTAATATTGTTGTTATTATTAATATTAACAGAATTTATCGACGTGAAGTACATTTTGCACTAGTGGCCTATAGATGGCGACTGCAGACTGTATCAGCAAAGTTTATTGACTGTGGTATCAGATTCATAGACCTTAGAAGTCTATGATCAGATTCTGTCAAAATAAGATATCGTATACAGTAATTAGTTTGAATTAATTTTTCAGTACTTGCCTTGGTAAATTAAATTTTCCTCTCATTTTTTGTAACTTATGGGAAATATGATATTATCATATGGCAGCGTAATACTAAAGACTTTTTCCGAGCAGATAAAATATTATGCCGAATCCTCTTTAAACCACAATGAACAACTACTGTAATGCTTTGACGGTAAACATGTGGTACTTTGGCAGTATTTCTATGTATTTGTGTACATATGGTCGAGGGAACGAGAGGTCCTCAAGAAATCAAAGGTAGCACGTAAAAAATTTTTTGCAACGACAAGTTTTAATGTAAACAAGTAAGAAAACATTCTTCAAGTAAGGTAGGTGCTACCTCTGGTGTGATACCCTATCGTGTTCTTCATTAAATCATTAAATAAAGCGGTGCCCTGTCACTACTTCTGTCACTACTTTTGACTTGTGGCATATACCTAACCTTGAGGTTGACACAAGGTCAGAGTCGGCGAATAATAAGGGTTTAATATAGTTTCGAAGAAAAATTTTTTTTCACTTTATAAATAAGTTTGGACATTTTTTGCTAGACAATTCTTTAATTCTAATTTTCTGTATCCCCTTAAAATATTTGTATTTAATTATAGTTAACACAATATAATTTTAGATTAAGAATCTTTACTAGCAAAGTGATAAAGGTCTCTTTTAATTTAATATTTTAATTAATTTTTCAGGCTAGTTTTCTTGCGAAAAGTATCAAATAAATTAATATTAGTAGTTGAAATTTGCTTGTTTAAGCTTGTCTCGTATACTTACTATTTTTACCAGTGTCCGCTATCTATTGGTTTATTTCAATAAATATTTTTTTTTATTACGCTTACTTTTATTACATTTCTTTGTAAGATCATCTTTGCGTCACTAGATGCACATCAGTTCACGCGAATGGTAGTGGTCAGCTGTTCTCAAATGAGCCAAGTCATTCTTTCCTATTTTTATCGTTGACGTAAAGGCACAATTTTTCATCACTAGTAATTTGTGACAAAAACAGTCGATGTTGTTGACAAGACAATTGATGGCAGGCCATCAATGACGCATTATGCTGATTTTTGTTAGTCTAATATTTACCACCTTTACATCTATTTTTTTAGAACTTTGCCCATTTAATGAAAATGGTCATTGCCATCTTATCTTATCATGAATTAACCAAAAACGAATCTACATCTTCCAATATCATCCTATTATATAATAATTAATTGTAAATGTCATTCCAATCAGTCAGAAAATTGCATATATCAACGAGTATATAGATTTTTATAAGTATACTTAATTTTGTATAGCATGTTCCTAAAAAAATAATGAACGAACTTTATCATTTTCTTAATGGAAGAGGTACATTGCATACTCGTATTATGTAATTTTTTCCAGATACTTGTATCCTAAACTTCATGGTTCTTTGAATAATTAGATACTTTAAACATATTTTAGCACATTATCTTTATGAAAATCTTCCAGTTCGAAGTAACTTTAAACATATAGAGGATATGGTATTATGCAAGTCTACGAAGTTCAAAATTATTTCTCACATTGCAGATATTTGTTCGCATGGAAACTATGCGGGCGTAAAAGAACTGTGTAAAATGAGACAAACTTCGAATTCATTGTCAGGACTTTCGTGTTTGCATATAGTTTCAGTCGACGATCATCGAAGCTTTATCTATAAACTTTACCCCTTATAAAAGCACAAATGAATAAATATCAGCTCGAAGTTCTCCACCGTAATAATGAATAGAGAACCTTTAAAAACCTGTACAAAAAGTAATGACTTCTCATTTATATTCGTCACCCATGAATACTTTTTTAATGATTTTTTGAACTTTTATCACAAAACTTGTTTTACGGGACTGTCCAGTACTTGCTAAACCATTAACAGTATTATTTAATATGTCTTTATAGTCATCTAGATTTCCGTCCATGTGGACACTCCAAGATTATACCTATTCACAAAAAAGGAGCAAAAGACGATATAACAAACTACCGACCGATCGTTCTAATTAGCAATTTTGCAAAAGTTTTTGAAATACTTCTCTGTGACGATATATTTCCATTTGTGAAAAATCAAATAAGTCCAGTGCAACATGGTTTCTACAAGGGCAGATCTACCACTACTAATTTGTTCTGTGTTACGAATTATATATCTGAGGCTATTGATAAAAGTATGCAAACGGATATCATTTATTCAGACTTTTCCAAAGCTTTCGACAGACTGGACCACAACATTTTACTACACAAACTAGTTAATTTCGGACTGTTTAGAGAACTTATTGAATTTTTTAAATCATATTTAAGTAACAGATCACAAAATGTATTATACTGTGGACATAATTCTGTTGCGGTTAAACCTACGTCAGGTGTTCCCCAGGGTTCAAACTTGGGCCCGTTACTATTTAATATTTTCATTAATGACATAGTAAATGATCTCACCGTAAGTTGCCTTTTATATGCTGATGATCTGAAAATATTCTCAACAATATCACATCTATCAGATTGTATAATTTTACAACATAATTTGGATATTATCAACAATTGGTGTATAGAAAATAAATTAAATTTAAATATAGCAAAATGCAACGTGTTATCAATATCCACAAAACGTGACTTACTATCCTATAATTATAAACTCAAAGATTATGTTCCATCTAGGCCGGAGACGTTTTGTGATTTGGGCGTTTACTTTGATAGAAAATTATCCTTCTTACCTCATATTAATTACATAATATCTAGAGCATATAAAAATTTTGGATTTATGATACGAAATTCAAAGAACTTGATGAATTATGATGCAATGAAGTTACTATATTTTGCTTTTGTCCGTTCTAGTTTAGAATATGCTTCCATCATTTGGTGCCCGCACTATAGAATCCATATTGACAGTCTTGAATGGATTCAACGTCGTTTTCTGAAATTCGTTGCTTATAAAACAGATGGTGCTTATCCTGCTATTGGTTTCCCTGATAGTGAACTCCTTTCAAGATTTTCAATTAAGTTTTTAAATGATCGTCGCAAAGTTTCCTACCTTGTTTTTCTTCACAAGCTAGTGCATGACACAGTTGACTGTAGTCACATTTTGCAATTGCTCAATTTTCATGCAAATAGACCGGTATCACGTCAGTCAAAGCTGTTTTACCTTGCCACACCTAGAACAAATATTAGACTGTTTTCTCCACTTTACAATATGTGTAACTGGTACAATGAAACTCATAATTTGGATATTATATATATTATTAATTACTTATAGTTAAATTTTGCCCTCGATATATATTCTAATATATTTATGTTTGATTAAGATTTAACATAATTTTTTATATTTATGTTTTTGGTTTTTAGTGTATTTTAGTAATTGTGAATATTCGGTTATAAGGTTTGTGTTGTATTCCTATTCTATAATTGGCTTTTCCTGTAGAATAGTGTAATAAAGAAAAAAAAACTATCTAATTCTAATTGTTCAAGAATCGTTGGGATATATGCGCCATTAAAGCTAGAATTACCGTCATTAAAAATGCTGCAACAAATTATTTAGAGATTTAGAAAGGCAAATGTTTGGAGTTGAGACGTTTACAAACAGGACAAATTTTATCTTTAATTCTTAATCTTTCAGGTAGACAAGAGCTTGTTGGTGCGGATATTTTAATAATATTGTTTGAATCAGTCTTACGAATATTCAAAACAATTTATGTAAATAGCTAAGTAAAATTATACGAATTTATGACGAAGCAAGGCAAAATTTATTAGCAGCTTCCCGCTTGTATGTCAAACGTTTTTAGTTAGATATATGCCAGCTGCTTATGACTTTACTATCATGGTTCAACGAGAGCGTGAAAGGAGAAATTTTTGAATAGATATCTATCGCTACCATATTAGAACAACAGTATAAGACACGTCTAATCATTTAGCAAGTGGCTGCAATGTCCAGTGGCACAACAATTATACCTGGAACTTTGGCTGGTCCATATAGAGCACTACCAGTTCAAATATCACGTATATGAACTGAGTCTAGTCAAAGAAACCGATTGCTGGTTGTGTCTTGAGAATGAGGAAACGGTAGAACTGTATATCAAAACTATTGGTTTAAATATAATGTGTTGTTAAATGTTAGGAATATATAATCAACAATAGACCACAGAGTTGGAACGAAGTGTTGTTCTCTCGCTCACTAGGAACGTAATCAAATCTAACCGATTTTTTTTGTGGAGAGAAGGAGGAGGAAAGCCTTTTAAAGGTACCTGGCAACGAAGATAAAATTGTACTCGTATATGTGTAGTAATATACATAATTTTTATAACATATTTTTTTTTTGACGCTGAACAGTAATTTTTATACAGTATGCGCCAAAAGTATGGAATAAATTCAATAAAAACGAAACAATAATTTTTTGGGAAAAGTCCTCGAACAGGTCGATTTTTAATTTAAAAATACATATTTTAGCGTAAAATATATATATTTATATTATATATATTTTTTTCCTTGATTCTGAAAGATCAACAGTATTGGGTATGCGCCTCTGCCATCCAATGAGGATTTTCCCAACTCCAATATCTGCAAGTTTGACGGTTTACTGTACCATTCAGACAAAATGTGGCCTCATCTGAAAAAAGTATTTGCCGGTGTAAATTTCTATTTCCTTGACATAAATCTATTAGAATTTCGCAAAAGTGTAAGCGGCGATCGGGATCATCTTCATTGAGTTCCTGCACAAGTTTGTAGGGATGATATTTTTCCTTCCTCAAGATACGTAGCACTGTGCTCTGACTAGTGTCATTGTTTAATGCAACCGTTCGTGAAGAATTATGAGGATTATCCCCCATACTTATCAAAATGTTCTGTTTCTGATTTTCATTAATGCTTGAACGTCCAGGTTTTGAAATATTTACAATATTGCCAGTTTCTCTAAATTTAGACTCTACCTTACTGACTGTTGATTGGCTGATAGGCCGATCTGGATATTTTTCATTAAATAAATCGCAAACTTCCTGCTGAGTTCTAGTCATATTCCCGCATCCGATAAGTATTAAAATTTCAATTCTTTGAGTTAAATGTGCCATAATACTTTAAATTGAATAATAATTTCTATGTCGCTTACAATACTTATTAGAAAGTCGGTGTGACAATGACACTTTGCAAAGATTTTCACCTACGTGATCCATAAAAGGACTATGGAATTCGAAAAACTAAACTTGATAACGTTTTTGCTTTATTTTAATTGATTTACGTTTTCTAACATTCAATCGTCATTTACTCGAAAGCTTTCCTATGTAAGAGGGCAAAATTTTAGTACTGTCTGATAGAGAATTAAACGATCTTTCAAAATCAAGGAAAAAATATGGTGTTGACTTTTAAAAAAAATCAAATGACATCTGAAAATCGCATTTTACGCTAAAATATGTATTTTTTAAATTAAAAATCGACCTGTTCGAGGACTTTTCCCAAAAAATAATTGTTTCGTTTTTATTGAATTTATTCCATACTTTTGGCGCATACTGTATATTAATTGCAATATACTTCTTCAAAAACTGTTACAAAACTGATGCACTGGCAATCGCATATGATCAAGCGTAAACTTCATCATGCGACATTATAATATTATGATAAGTTTCATATAGATATGTTAGTCGTTAATTATCTACTAAAATATAATTCATTTAAACGGTAAATGCAGATAAGACTGTATTAAGGTAACGGCCTTATTAGATTATTTCAGAGACTACTTCGATTTTAATTTTGAAGATTTAGGCTTTGGGGTTTTCTGTAGTGATGGTTGTGAAATTACTAGGAAACTTAAAAACAAACAACCAATGTCATAAGTCATTATTTGCTTAATTATTTTGTTTTTAAGTTTGCTAGCCATTTCACAGCCATCCTCGCAAGAAATTAAGTCTTTTTAATTACTCACAAAATCGTTAATAACAGAAAAATTAAAAATGATACATATAGAGAACTGTAACATGAATAGATAAAAGGTAAAACCAGTATTTAATTAAATATGCAGGGTGTTCCATTTAGAAGTTTTGGTGGTTGTTCGCCAAAGGAAAAGTAAAGCAAATTCGACAGTAAATTTTCACTACCCTGTGTAAAATTAATCAGTGTTTAAAATATCTGTTACAAGTGATACTATCTTAGCGTGCACGATGTAAAAAATAGTCCATTTTGACTATCGAAAAGTCAATTTTTTTGATAGAATTGAAATGTCTCGAAGACCATTGGAGATAGATGTAAGAAAGCTTGATAAAAGTCGCACTAAAATTGCGTGTAGAATTCAAATATGCAAAAATATACAGAGTGTTCTCTTTAAAATAAGCCGGTAGATGGCGACCTCTGGTAAAACCTGAAATGCTACAAGAATAGCATTATTTTATTTAAAGAGAGGACCCATGATCTCAAAGCCTAAATATTCAAAATCGAAATTGAAGTAGTCTCTAAAATTTTTTAAAGGACTGTCAGCCTCCTGTATACGTAAAACCTATTCGAAGTATCAGTTAAAATCGCATTTGCGAATTATGGATTAAAATTTTATATTTTTTATAACTTCATAAAGGCTGTGCAATAAGATATAGTATATTAGGTGGAAAGTGTTTCAGTCTTGTCGAGAAAAGAGGATGTCGTGTAGCACCGAGGTGAACCATTTCTCGAGACAAGAATGAAACTTTTCACCAAGTTCTGTATACTGTTTTATTTACATACTTTAAATGCATATGATGGTTTTTGTAAGAAAAATAATTACGGGAGAAATTAACAGATACCTGTATAACCAGGTTACAGATGAAACGTCAAGCTGACATTTTGACAATGGTTGCTATGGTACTAAAAAAGTCGAACATACAAACTTAAATTAGTTGCATTTTTGATAGATTGCCATTAAGTGTTTTTGAAGACCATGAGCGATTCAGGAGAAATTATTTGTACTCCTCCTCAACTGATAGAAGCCGCTGAAAGTTCGGAAGAAGATTTGTTATCTAAGAAGAGTGCAAGGTACGATAAAGTTTATGATGTTTCCAAGAGTTAATGCTCGCAAATAGGTATTCACAAATTGCTAAAATCATCAACTCTTTGGTGCAACGATGCGTAGTAAAATAATTTGTAATATTTAAAATGAATAAAATTTGTTGAGAATGTTTTAATGTACAATAAGATATTTTTTGAAACAAACATTTGGGTTATTCAACGAATATCGACATTTTCCTAGGTTGAAAGTGAAATTTGTCTGGGTGAAGTAATTCATCCAGACAAATGAAGCTCTCCACCCTGCATATATGGTTGTAAATAAAATAAATTACTTTATTCACAGATTTTGTATAAACAACATAATTTGTATGTGTGTGTACGTAATTTCAACAGCTTTTGAAACTCAAACTCAAAAATGTTTTTAATTTCACTATAAATTCTCATTATATAATGTATTACCCTTAAATAGTATTTGAAGCAAACATTTATAGAATAATTTCAAAACCCTACTATATACAGATCGAATGTATACAGGGTGCCTCATAATTAGCTGCCAACCCTGAATAGGCCGATTCTATGATCAAAACTAAGTAAAAAAAGTTCATATGAACATGGGTCCGGAAATGCTTCCTAAGGGCACAGGGACCCATTGACGAGGGAGGAATGGAAATAATTTTTTTGCAATATCTCTCAATTGCGTTGTGATAAATTCTCGAAATTTTGCACGTCTCCATAATTTACCATTCTGAACAACTTTTTCATGTAACATTTTGCTATATTTTCAGCAGAAAAGGCACTTTACCTAAAACCAAAACAGTTTTTACTCGGTGCACTGAGCATTTCAAATAGGATTATTTCAAAAATGGTTACTCCTACCGACTTCAGGAAAGTATACCTTTTTCAAATAAAACAGGTAGGAGAATCGATTGTTTCGATAGTCAGATGGATACACTAAGCTGCAAAAAAGTTACACACGCAAAATACTAACGGCCCCCCCGTACCCACTCCAATGGACCTTGTGGAAATAAATGGATTAGTCCATCAAATTGCTCATCAAAATTTAGCTGTGTATACCAAATTGCATTAATTTATCACAACGCGATTGAGAGATATTGCAAAAAAAAAAAGATTTCCATTCCTCCCTCTTCAATGGGTCCCTGTGCCCTTAGAAAGCATTCCGGACCCATGTTCATATGAACTTTTTGACTTAGTTTTGATCATAGAATCGGCCTATTCAGGGTTGGTAGCTAATTATTAGACACCCTGTATATGTATGAAAATATATCTCATCATAAAGTTTGCCAGCACGAAGCCTTCCAAAAAAAGTTGTAGGCCGTTCCAATTATATTTTTATATAAAAGAGAAAAAAGGTATTTTCTCAAGTATGTGTAGGTGAAATTATAAAAATGGATAAACTATAACCTCCTGCTAACGTATTTTGTATAAAGTTCTGAATCTTTATGTTCTTAAATGCGTAATATTCCTTAATGGCTCTTTTAAGCGGAGTTTTGCTAAATTTAGAAAATCGAATTATTCTCGATTAAACCGTAATTCAGCCTAACTGAAACTGACAATGCCTACTGATTGGAAAGATGGAAAGAAGAATGGCTTGTAGAACACTCCGCCCCTATCAATCGAAATACAAAATTAGGCTAATACAGATTGGCGTAATCTGTACTTTATCGACTTTACAGGACTGATGTAAAGATAATCATGAAAGTAAAAAATGTACGTTCAGCGACTGGTGCTCCGTTCTGTATACAGGGTTATTCAAGACGTCGTTAAACCAAAGGTATTCAGGGTGCTTAAAAAAGGCTACAACGGACATTATGTCCGAAAATGTGCATTTCTTGTTTGCAACACCGTGCAAAATTTGAAAGAAAACTACGTGGGTTTATACAAGTTACGTAGTGTTAACAACTTCTAACTTAATACCATTAATTACTTACCATTTGTTTCTCAATTACGGGGTTCGATTTAAAATTTGTTTGTTTTATGTGTTTAGTAGCGTTATTAGCTTTATAGTTGCTACATTCTTTTGGGTTGTATTTTTTTTAAATGGGTACTAATATTGCTATTATCTATTCTTTTCGTGTGTCTTCGTTTTTCCAAGCGTTGTTAATAACTAATAATATTTTTGTAACTTTCTCTCCGATGTTTTTCTATTGTAATGCTGTCACTGCCGGGTGCTTTACCATTTTTTAATTTTCTATAATTCTTCCAATTTAAATTTCTTGCTCTTCTTCTCCTTCATTGTCATAATCATTGTCTATTATATCTTTCTTATTTCTGTTTAAATTACAAAACAAATCTTGACAATATTCTTTTCATCTGATTCTTCATGATATCGATTCATTCGTTAGAGTTTCTCCAGTAACACTATTTATACATGTTTCTTCTGTTGTTTTTCCTTCCCCAAATGATTTTAAAACACTGTAGAATAATTTTTGATTTCCCTGATCATGCCTTTCTACTTTTTCTCCGAAATCCTTCAATTTCTTTTCCTTTGGTAGAATTTTCCTTCAAATTGTACAAAATTAAATTCTCTTTGTACTGATATCGATCTTATTAGGGTTAAATTTATAATTTTTCGAGATATTTGCAATTTTTTCTGGTTTCTCATTAAAGTTGCATCATATTAGTCATAAATGAAAAACTAAACTAAAAAATACAGTAGTTTGACTAGCTTGAATTCTATTGTTTATGTTGATTATTTACCTTCATAGCTAGTACGATAGCTGCTTGAATAATAAATCATTAAAAAAATAATTATTTAGATATTTGTTATTATGCTTTTATGGGTGCATGTAGATAATAGTTGAATGGGGATGGTGAAAGTCAATTTCACTTTCTATTTGCAATGTTTTCTTAATATACAGGGTGGTCCCTAAATAATGGTCCATAAATACATACTAGATTTTTTACTTCAAAATATTACGATTGGAGTCAACATGCCTTAATATGATAATAAAAAAGATACAAGGTGTCAAAGTTATTATTTAAAAATTTAATTTTCGTAATAATTATAACGATCTTAGATGTATGAACGTAAAACTTTGGGAGTACATGTTTTTGGATACGAGAAATTATAACTTGTTATCTATTTCGATGCGTTTTCTAGAGGGCGCCACATAAACCATGTTTACGATGTAAATATGGTCGTAACTTTTTTACTTGAAACGTTAAAGCTTTTTTTATTAAAAAATCTTAAATCTTAATGTGATAAGCCCTAGAAATTAACAATTTTCGAGATCATTTCGCATTTCAACAATCTGCTGCATATTTCATTAAAAGAAAATTTATCGTAGTGTGCGCCAATTTAAAGACAGCTTTGACAATTATAGTCTGTTTGGAAATGAAAGAGAGTAATGAAACTCCGAGATAAGAATGGGCGTGGTATTATTTCGTTTCAGGTAATTATCGGGTAACACTAATGCTAACAGGTAATGGGTGTACATTAGTATATTTTACTGGATACATCATAGGGCAGGAGCCAGTGTATTGTGACAGATCAATCCAGTCTTAGAGCTGAATATACGAAAGCGTGCTAGTGCAATAGAGTAAAATTCGACTTGTGTTTAGTGACTATTTTGCCAGTGGATATAATATTGTTTGGGTAAAATATCGAGCTTATCAGATTACGTACCTGCTAATCGCGTAAAAAGATGTGCGCTGTCTCAGAATGAGAAGATTATTATATTAAATGTATTTAATGCATTGAAACACCAAAATCCTACCAACAGTGTTGACGACATCGTGGAAAAGTGTTCCAAAATGATAGGGATAGGAAAATCGACTATCTACAGAGTTTTAAAGGAAACAAAAAATGAGCAAGATACCCAAAATCATCTACAGGGAAGTCAAAAGTCATTATAGATGATTTCTTCAAATATGTCATTCCCAGAAAAGTACACTTATTTTATTTTAAAAAAGAAATACCAACGCTAAACAAAATTTTAAGTGAACTTGCAGAAGACAACGATTTGCCAAAAATCAGTAGAAGCAAATTATGGGCCGTCTTACAAGAGTTGAATTTTTGCTGGGAAAAGCAGAACAGGAAGTCAGTTCTTATCGATAAAGATGAAATTATTTGTTGGCGAAGATCCTACTTACGATCAATTAGAAAATTCCGTGACGAAAGGAGGAATATTTATTATCTATACGAAACTTAGGTCAACGAGGGATATACTGTAACAAAGTATGGCAAGATAAAAATGTAAAAAGTTTCCGACAAGCATTTTTGGATGGACTTTCAACAGGGTTCAAGGCACCTTCAGGTAAAGGGCGAAGATTAATAGTGACACATATAGATAGGCCAGTGGTTTTGTAGATGGCGGTTTACTTTTATTTGAATCTAAAAATACAGGTGACTATCACGAAGACATGAACGCAGAAGTTTTCGAAGAGTATTTTACACAGATGTTGGATCTTATTCCTCCGGGGTCTGTAATTGTCATGGATAATTCCAGTTACCATTCACGGCAGACCGAGCGGACGCCTACGACTGCTTGGGGGAAAGCCAATATAATTCAATGGTTATCCGGAAAAAACATTTCTTTTGAAACAAATACGGTGAAAAGAACTTTTGACACTTGTCAATTTTAATAAAGATCAGAAAAAATATGTTATCTATGAAATGGCAACAAATTGCCAAATAACGGTACCACGGTTACCACCTTATCACTGTGAACTTAACCCAATCGAATTAGTCTGGACGCAGGTAAAAGGAGATGTAGCGCGAAATAATACGACGTTTAAATTAAGTGACGTGAAAATTTTGTTAAAAAATTCCTTGGAACGAGTAACTGCAGATAACTGGCAAAGATGTATACATCATGTACAAAAAGAAGAGGAGAAAATGTGGGAACTCGATAATTTAATTGGCGTTACTGTGGAACCTATCCTTATCAATCTAAGAGACGAAGGTAATTCATTAGAATATTAAGAGGATGAATTTTAATATACCTACTTTTTTATTTTCTTTATTGTACATTTATACAACACTACATTTACTCACCATAATTTGAATTTTCAAAATACATATATTTTTGTGTGGAATAAAAGTCTATTCATTAAATTTAAATAAATATTTTGATAATAATATTGAATAATTTTATTTGAATTACTAAAAACCCTCTTAACCCGGTTATGATGCTTAAAGTAACCTTTAGTTTTGAAATTCTGTTTTTATATTGTTTACTTATAAAAGAAATGGACCGAGAAATTGAAGCGGCATAGACAAAGATGGATTGTCTGGGATTAAATTTTAGCTACCTGTTACAATTTAGTTTGGTTCGATCACACAAAGTTTTTTTAAAAGTACATCTCATCTATACCGATAATACATAATATAAAAATATTGAACCAGTACTACATTTATTTGCGATTTGCATACATAATAAGCTTTTATTACTCTCTTTCATTTCTAAACAGACTATAGACAAAATCATTATGACAGTTAATAATTATGATACCTCACACCATTTCACTCATTAAATAACAGCATATCTAAACCAACATTTTCCTGAACATTGGATTGGCCATGGCAGTATATGTTTTCTTGGCCGTCAAATATTTCAGACTTTAACCTATAGATTTTGATATGAAGGGTACAATGAAAAAAATTGTTTATAAAAAGACTATAAACACTCGCATCAAAATTTGGCAATGCATCAGTAATTCAATAACTTTTTTTATCCAATGGTAGGTATTGTTTAATTTTTCACGAACCGTATGCTGCTTTGACGCGAATGAGAGCCAAATTGAAAATTTATATTGAAATTATATTTCCTTTTTTCTATATGTATTCAGTTTTTTACTCGATAAACCCTTGATCAAATCATAGTTTCATGTAATTTCCCCTTTAGGTAACAGGTTTTGTAAATAAAATTTATTAAATTGATAATTTTTATTTTAATAATGTTCGAAAGGATGTTTAATTGTCAAAATTAATGTTTCCAACAGCGCACGACACTAAAAAAATTGCTTTAATAAAATATGCAGCAGATTACTGAAAAGCGATGTTCTCGAAAATGGTCAATTTCTAGGACTGCAAATTAAAGCCCTGTACAACCGAAAGCGAAATGATGTATTCTAAAATTTAATGAATATTTCTAAAATAGAATTTTGGAACACAAAAAAACCTTGCAAAATTAAATTACTAGAATAAAATTGAAACAGTCTCTGAAATTGAATTAAGCCGTTCCAAAATACATATGTAAAAGAGGCATTTACCATATTATTCAGAGTCTAGCAAATATTAGAAACACAGCCGACTCATAAATTTTTGTAATATACTCCAGTGATTTAATAGATCTCGACGTGAAACAAAAAAGCAAAATAATTGCTCGCTGCACTTTTAAACTACCATACACTGTACATTTCGAGCGGTTTTTTTTGCGGCGAATGCAGTTTATACCTAGTGCTGAACAAAACCCAGGTGTAGGTCGGACACCATGTGGTTTGGGAAGTCGAGTGAGCGCTAAGCCTGCAGAGGCATAAGCCAATGTTTATGACCTCGTGCAGTGCATTGTTTGCCACAATGACCTGCTAGACTGTAGCCATCTCGGACATCGCAGCAGCATGCGGCGATCCGCAGCTTCACGCGGTCGGAATACGTGAGAGATTTCGGAAAAATGTAAATGATACGGATTTTCCATCAAACACCGCGGGACACTGTTCGATCATGTTAAAATTCAATTCTGTGTATTGCCATTGGAAAACTGAAAAGATGTTCTGAGTTTGGTTTTGATTTTTCCATTACCGTTCTTTGACAGACAATGATTATTATCAGATATCGCTAATATCTGCATTTAGTATTAAAACCTGAATTTTGAATAAAGAATATAGATAGGTTCGGATAAAACAACTGCATCCAACAATCACACAAAACGACACCAAAGAAGAAATAAATGTTGACACCACAATTAATACCTAAAAGTATGAGTTTATTTAATAATCAAATTCCATAGAAATTAATGCTAACTATGCAAAAGTTTCCCTAATTTAAAATCACTTCAAATAATTTCTAAATTACTAATTTGGGCTATTGCTTTATATACGATCATAAAATTCTGTTATTGTATCCCGAAATTAATTCACTCATGATTTCATCGCTCTTATCAGTCGACGATAAAATAATATTTCATCGTTTTGTATAAAAATAACTATTATTTTGATGAACTAATTTAAAAGATTATTGCAACTTCAGTGTTACATCCTGTACATGTAGTTCTGATATATCAATTATTCATATTTGCCGAGAGTAAATCTACTTTGTCGTTTTTGCTATTATAAGAGCATCATTATTTCAGAAAGAAATGTACTTGAAGTTTTGAAGTCCATGAAATATTTTTCATTTACTACTTCAAATCAAATGAGAAGATTTGAAACGAGAAATAAAAATATTTTGAATTCATTTCAATTCATCGAGTCACTTCAACTGTTCCTGTAATATCTGAAAAAATTAGTATCGGGTGTCATTCAGTTATATTTTCATTTACATTTATTTACATGTCATTCAATTAAATATTTTTCATTGTTCTGCAAATTAATTGATTCATCAGTTTACTTCCTCATTTATTTATTTATTCTTGAATTAATGATCAATTCTTCGAAAAGGATATGATTAATATTTAATTTACAAAAGTATTTGACCAAATTAAAATTCATCTAGTTATTCAAATATTATTTTGCGCAACTTACATATTATTTATTCTATGAAGCCGCAATATATTGTGCTAATATTAAAGGGTTATGAGGTAATTATTTCCGTCTTTTCATCATTGTAAATTGTTGAATAAACAAGTAACAGTTCATGTTAAGGGATCGTTATAGACATAAAGATAATTTATCATGAAGTTTATTAAATCATGCTGGCATGCCTACTGCAGACGTAAAGTTAATCACATAAAGTTCTGTTCATACCGGTTTACACTCGCCAACATAAGTAGTGCCTTGTAATTGGTGATCTCGGTAGAGCATAATTTGCGGCAGTCAGATTTGTTGGACCAGTTAAATTATAGTAGTCGTTCTCTATTGTTACCATCAGACATTGGCGCTTTTATATTTGATGAAATTAGAAAGCTTTTGGCTATCTTTAAATAAATTGTGGAATATTTGCTGGACTTTTTCATTTTAGGGAATAATATAAAAGGATACTTATGTTTTAAATTTTGTGAAAAATATAATACAATCAATTATCTGGACTTAACAACAAAAATATGTTTCAGAATGAATTTCTACTTATGTATTAGGTTTGAGTTAAAAAATGTAACTCATATTTCTGATAAAACAAAAAAGTTATTTTCACATAAATACTGAGTAACACCAAAGTTCTTGCGTTATTGGTGACAGTATCTTCAAATATTTCCGAAACTGATTCATATACGTGGTGAGTTATAATTAAATGTAAATAATTTAACAGAAACTTATATACAGGGTGTTTCAAAAAAGACATGGGAATATTGCTAGGGCTGATAGAACAAAAATAAGTAGGATTTGCTTAATCAATATATATATATATAGAGCCATTCATTTTTGAGATACGGGGCGTGCAAATAATTTTAAAAAATAAATGTATTAAATGTATTTTTTTAAAGACTAACAGATCCAAAAGTCAAAGGTTCTGACAAATATTAACATTTCAAATCATTGGAAATGATATTGGCCACATAAGATTCTTGAAGTGGCTATATATTTACATCCAGTTTTTTCTATTTACAAAGGTGTAAAGTTGAGCCTTCTTCTTCATCTTTCTTTAATTATAACATGTGTCTAGTGCCAGGGTATGTTCAGTATTATGATACTTTTTGAGTGTCAATGATTAATTACATAAAGAAACATTGCAATTTGCAAAATGTCTACATAATGGTCTATACATTACAATTCTATATACCACTTCACCAATCATCCCCAAATTATTTTCGAACGCTTTCTTCTTCATCTTTCTTTAATTATAACATGTGTCTAGTGCCAGGGTATGTTCAGTATTATGATACTTTTTGAGTGTCAATGATTAATTACATAAAGAAACATTGCAATTTGCAAAATATCTACATAATGGTCTATACATTACAATTCTATATACCACTTCACCAATCATCCCCAAATTATTTTCGAACGCATACTTGAGTATAATTTTGAAAAAAATTTAGGTAGGTGATGACAAAATATGGAAATCTCAGGCTGTTTCTTCGTAAAATTTATTGGATATATTCACTAATATGCATTAAAAAAAATTATAATAAAATTAGAAATATTTTATGAAGAACCCTCGTATACATTAATAATTGTTGCTGTAGAATTTAAAAATAACATTTGGTTCTGACTGTTTATGTGACAGATGTTGCTCGACATATCAATCTACAGTAAATTTCGATCTGTGCTTTAAATTTTATGAAATCGACAATAAAATCATCAGATGAAAAACTTCCTGAAGAACATCAACAAAAGTATTTTTAGCATATTTTTTTGGAAATGTCCAAATCGTGGAAAGCAAACACGTTATGCTCCAGATATTCAACGATAAAAAGTATTTGTAAAGTTAAAAAGATTTGGATATTAATAAATTTCATAAAATAACTGCCTTTATATGTACTTCGTTCGAAAAAAGCAAAAAATTTTAACCAAGAAGAGTAAAAATATTTATGAGTGAGGCACCCGATAAAATGTAGGTACCTGATGATTAAGTAAGACCTAGTAAATCCAATATCATGGACTCCAAAAATTATTCCACCAGATCTCTCGTGATCTATAAAGAAACTATTTTTTGAATGTATACAGGAATTATACAAGCTTACATTCAAAAGAAACTTCACATCGCCGATTATTTATACAGTACAAACATGGAAAATGTACTGTCCATCATGTAGGCATCAATTCAATAGGAAACATACCCTCCGAAATCGCAGCCTATTTTTTCAAAATCCAAAATTATACACGGGTCACAATTCTAGCGGTCCTCGGGCACCTTTCTTGCCGATTATGGAGAAGGTATCACAAATATTAAACGTTTAGGAGAGTGGAATTCAACTCCTGTTACTAAGGAGTATAGAGAAGACTATCTATATAGAGATATAGAGAAGAAGAGAGGACTATACAAATCGGAAAAAAGAAATGTCCAACAAAATTCATTTGAACATTTTACAATCTTCAAACTGCCATTAACGTTTGGCCCAGATGTATATCTTCTCAATATTTGTTCCCCGTATTAGAGCAATCTATTTTCAAGAAGCAGCTAACTTCAACCCACATGCTGACTGCAATTAACTTCCATAACGGGTTTAACTGTACGTTTACAATTAATATCACTAATATTAAGTAAGAAATTAATACTTTTTTTATTCCAATATATTTGTATTTACTTTTGTTATGTTACTTTTGTTTCCGTTTTTATTAATACAGGTTTAAGAACATTAAAATTTCCAGTTATTTTCATAAACTTGTAGAAAAAATGTTGTTGAAAATAACTATTTTCTACTTCTGTTAGAGCTGTAATAAATTCTGATCCTTTTCGATTTTATCTTAAACCTTAAAATGTCAGTGTCAACAATATAAAAAATATATTATGTTTAAACAATATAGAATATTATAAAATCGGTTATGATGATAAGAAGAAGGTTATTAAACAAACTCTCTCCATCTCTCTCTTTCTCTCTGAATAAACATTTCGAAAATATTTGTTGGCTCTCTTTACTACCTATTATTATAAATGAGGCAATCAAAAATATATTATTTTCTTTAACAGCCAAAATTTGAATATTCACTAATAAAGTATATTTCCTAAGGATACCAAACTACAAAATTGGCTTTAGGGGACATCATATTAATCTTAATCCACCAGCGTCAATATGCGGACAGTATCATCAAGTCCATTCGAGATAGTGACAAAACTAATCCCTATTTAGATTAGCTTCTAAAATCAAAGAAACTAGAGATGAAAACAACCTGGTATTTATTATAAGCCACCTGTTCACTGTTTCGAAAAATTAGCAGCAGGCAATGAAATAGAAACAACTTAGTTCTCCATCTATGTTTGTTCCTAAGAAAAAGTATATAAATAGAAGTCAGTTTCCAAGGAAGAATATATTTAATTGAAATGAATGAACCATTTTGTGAACCTGAAAAATAATATTTTATCAATAAATTTAATTCGAAGTTATTGCCTTCATAGGGTCAAAATTAAAGTGTCTTTATATTATGTTAAGTATCTATGAGTATATTTAAATCCATGTAACACGAGTATAATGGTGAGAAGGCAAATGTAGAAGTGAATTTGATAATTTTTCAATCAGAATGTCATTAAACCTTTCCATTTAGATACATATACAAATAAGGTTAGACTTTTTGACATTTCGGGATACCACAAAATAACTCAATAAGCATGGCACAACAAAAGTATTTAGGAACAAATCCATCCTCTGCTAACGATGTAGTATTTTAAGTGATATACTGAATTTTTGATATTCTTACAAGTCTACTAATAAATATTGACATATTATGTTTATTCCGTGTGGTTTATTATTGTAAATGCATTCGAGAAAATATAGTTTTGTAGATATAGAATATATTTCCAAATTTGAACAAAAATGTTTTAGTCCATGAAAGGTATATAATATGCAAGTTATCATTTAAAAATAAATACCGAGAACTTAGGCATTTGTCTAATAGATTGCGCCACATGACAACCTCTTCTTCTTCTAAATAATGAACAAAAATCATAAATGATTCAAGGATTAGGGGTTGACCGGAAACAACAAATTTGGGTTTCCATAATTCAATTTTTGTATTCTAAATTAAATTTTGAATTTTATATTGATAATGATATTGATAATAATTAATAATAATTTGTTGACTATATATTGTAACAGTTCAAATTGTCAAGCAATTAAGTTGACGTATAGACTATTCATTTTACTCATGTATGCTAAAAAGGTTGCCTATTTCTCGAAATATTTTTGAAATTAACAAATATTAAAAAATGTTTGTGGAGTAATTTTATTGAGACCCATTATTCGAATTTACATTGCTTACTATTATTGCTTATTGTTATACACATATCGAGGAAGAAGTAAATATATTTCAAATATTCATTCAAATTTTTATATCTATAAAATCCTAAAATTCGAAGCGAAACTCGCGAGTTTTTGCTCGACGACAAAAAAGGCGAGAAGACAGAACAAACGGACGGAATAGGTGTGGTGTCGAGAAGTCTCACTGGGAGAAATTTGTAAATCTAAGGAAAACCTAAAAATATCTAAGGTCAGGATCAAAATTTTATATTATTTTGTTAAATTTTACATATATTTTCTATTTGACATTTAGACGAATGAATTATTTCAGGTTTTTTTACCTAGTGACTGATTTTATAATCAGTTCTGTTAATTTTGTCGTTAGTATTGACAATTTGATATTGGTCCACACCACAGCATGTTATCTGGTTGTGCCAATAATGCACATTGTTAGTTGCCGAGCATTCCTGAAGATATTTCTGGTCACGTCCTTATGTCGTAACCGCTCGTATTCCGTACCACGGTGCTAAAAAAGTATGCAGGATTGAAGTACCTGAATGATAGGCAAAGAAAATCATCAGCCCAATGTAATTAAATATTTACCCTATCATATACCAGGATATCAAAGTAATAACCTTCATAACTGTGAGTAACTTTCCTTTTTTTGTTATGCCCATGGAACACACTGCCTGCCTGAAATCAAGAAAATATATTAGTGATATAATTCACGCAATTAATGAAGATATTAAGAATATTGTTCGTTCTATATACTTACCTTTTATGTTGTTATATAATGTTGTTATTTTTATTACATGTTTATTTGTAACTTCAAGACAGCTGTCTCGAGGACTTTAAGAGATATATGTTTCAAAGATTATTTTCCATATTTGATATCACACACATATTCTCGAAAATTTAAACAAAAATTCTCATTAGAATACTTCAGTCAGGCTAATTACTAATATATTAACATAAAATTATTATGTCCAAAATACTTACCTTTTAAATTTAATGTTTTCAAACACTATATTATTGTGTTAATCGTTGATTTATTATTGTACTGTGGGTATTCTTTTTTATTTTGTAATTTTTATTTGCATACTTGCATTTATTAGTCATTACACTACATACTGAGTATTATTTATGTACCATAGTGTGAAATTCGTTGCTAAAGACGGTACTCATACCCAACGAATCGAGTCGACGTAGTCGGCTGCAAAAAATTTTTTAAAAGGTCAACATATTCCACCTGACGAATTTGCAGACCGACTCTGTGAGTACTTGTGGAGACGCCATTGTAAGAAAAACAGTCTAGATCCGATGGATGAACTCATTAATTTTATAAAATTAGAATAGATTTTTCAAATAATTCAACATAAAAATCATTATTTTGACATATCCGCCACAATATTGTCATAAAAGATACCTTAACTTTTAAATACATACAGAATTCTTACAAAATCACATGCTTTTTATTTAACATTTATATTTATATAACAAACATCTATGTGGATATAATAAATATACGCGAGCGAAGCGAACGCACCTGGTCGACGTTTCGAAATCCGCGCGCGCGGATTTTGAAACGTCGACCGGGCGAGCTCAATTTTAAAAAAATGCTACAAATCAACTTACTTTTTATAACTTGAATAACATTCGTTTATTCACAAAATCCTAAAAAACATGAAAATGTAAATGAATTTCCTCAATATTTTCCTAAAAAAAATTTTCGCAAATAAAATTATATATCATTAAAGCGCAAATTAGCAGTCAAATCAAATTATCTAATTATCATTTCTATAACAGATTTATCTTATTCTAAAGTCCAAGGAAAATGGAAATTTTCCGTAAATTTTTTAATTTTTACATCAAGTCAAAGCCGCAATTTTATTAATTTTGTATTTCTAGAGCAATATGTAATATAAAGACATTTTTGAGGCAATTTTCAGTAAAAATATAATATAAGAAAACGAAACATTTCCGCGGGAAAAAAAAATTGGTACTAGTAATCTTGTGTAGAACCTTCCTATAGAACAATTTCTTTTGTAACTGATTTCCCTTAAACGAAAGTTAGGCCGACGCTCGAGATAGATATTCGGCTAGGTAAATCTTAGCAAAGAAAAAGACAATTTTTTAGTTAAGATTTTTAATGTTTTTAATGTGCATGCACAAAATTTTTTTTATTAAATTTAAGTTAGTTTTGAAAAGGTTAACCTCCTTAAATTTAGGTAGTTAAGAAAAGATATTTGACAAAGTTTTAAAAAGGTTATGAATGAGCAAATTGCTTTAGTAAATATTTGTGCAATACATACCATTTGTTCAGAATTCCTTGAATTTTATTTCACTTATAAATTCACAAATTACCCTTATTACTAGCAAGAACCGTCAAATGAGATTAAAAAAATCAAAACTCATAGTTAAAGATAAAATTTCAGTTTAAAATAATAATTATCAATAATTAATACTTATACAGGGTGATAAGTAAATTTTATAAAAAGTGATGCTCATATAAGTAAAAGATTTATGGCGTCCAATGTTTTCAAATAAAAATAATATATAATTTGACTACCGATTTATTTGTTTATATAAAAAAATATATATTACATTCAATATTTGCACTCAAAAGAAGTGCATAACTGAAGCTAATGTTAGAGCAGTTGTAACAAATTAATAGAAAGGTAAGTTAAAATATTATATGCATAGTTATTTGATGGAACATAGAACTAGCAAGGGAAAAACAGAGTACAAATTAAAAATAAAACATAATAACAATATACACAAAATTAAAATTAAAACAACACTATATTATTATTAATAAATAAATAAAAATATAATAAATTGTCGCCCAACGCGAGGCAGAAGAAAGGAGAATAAAAACAACATTATAATATATATACTTCTGACTAATTACGAGTATTTGTTCTCGTGAAATCTGAAGTAAATATAGTAGGAAAAGCAGAAACAGTCGCAAAAAATGGGGAACTTGACCACAAAGTTGCCTGCCTATTTTTTGCAGAATATTTAGGAGTTATACGGTCAATAATTATTATCTGGTTTACTGTTATAACCATTTCACGTTTTTTTATACAGCGAGAGACATCTATTAGTTTTTTTATAACAAAATGAATATATGGTTGCATACAAAGTATTTTATTTCTTGTTAGGAAAATTGGGGCCACAACTGCCCCCTTAATAACTTATTAAATTTCTATGAACGGATGCTTCTATTGTGTATCCTGCTCATTTCCAGCGACTCTTCTCACTGTGCTCCTTAAATACAAACTGCCACCGTACGGAGTCGGTGACTGATATGATACGATCTGATAAATTAATTCTATATACTCTTTAGAAACCCCTATAAACAGCTAACAGCTGGCGGTGATTTCTTTGAACGCTTTCCGCCACATATCGATTTTGTCGTTTTATAATATTTCACCTGTGGCCCCTTCTGTCTAAATCATGAACATGATATCAACCGTTGTGCTTTATAAATCGTTTTGATGGGATACTTTCGAATAAGTTTATTTTCTCCGATATGCCACTTTTTGTTGAGTTATCTTCATTAAGTGGTACATCATTAGCACATTTTGTCTGTTTTGCACTAACAATATAATTTCCTGAATGTCTCTAAAAGCATCGAGTGAATAATTAAATAAAAAAATATATTAAATTCTCTACCAGGTTTTTGTTAGTATCCCATTAATAATGAATTTATTACTGTAACTAGTTGATCTAAATATCGAAGACAGTTATTCTTCAGCGATAGCAAACAACCAATCAAAATCATGTCTCTAACAAGTACCTACTGTTACTGATTGTGTTAATATTTCCAAAAAAGTAAAATGCTTACTGTTGGAATATATAGGTACATTAACGTAAAGTGGCCATAGTTCGCAAAGCTTGAGGTGGGGCAGCAATAACTACTTCAATTCTTCAGTGAACAAAAATAATCGGGGTTTATAAAAGAGAACAGCACACTAAACTATATTTTTTAAATTTATTGCATCAAGTCTTATACAGGGTAAGTTATTAATTTTTGACTAGAAAACGAAGCAAGATACCAAACAGAGTAAAGAGACAACAAATTCGTATTTTTAATCGCATAATTAGAAAAAAAATGAAACCCAAGGAAAAGCAGTGGCGTTTCATATTTTTACGCGTTAATATCAATAGGAATGATGCCCCGAACGCCACTGGAACAGAAAAAATAAATCAAATTAAGTCAGAAGATGTATATGGTTTTTATAAACATACAAAATTTAAAAAAAAATTAAATTAGGGTTCTTCAGATATTAATAAAAACTCTATATTTTTTTAAAACTTCACCATGTATCTCTACCGAAACGAAGCATTTGCAGACACAGGTTCATAGGAACTTTTTTTCTTATTTTTATTCAAGGAACCTCCCTCTGATTTTTTCGCAATATTAACGTGACATCCTGTATATCATTTGAAAATAAACATTCATCAGCATAACTATGTCGGTCATAAACAGCTAAGTTAAGCAACTATTACATTAAGCAACTTATTAAGAAAAATATTTTTCTTTTTGATGAGTTTGTTTCAAAATTGATTTATTTATTAAAAGTTTATTATAAAACTTTATATATGCGTAATTATATTTTACAGTAATGTGTAGTGTTATCAAGATTAGTTTTGGAAATATTTTTTTTATAAAAGCTGGACAAAAGCGGAATACGGATTATAAAAGCGGGGCAAAAGCGGGACATGTTTTGAAACGGGACTGGCGGCTCAAAATCGGGACTGTCCTGCCAAAATCGGAACGGATGATCACTTTACATTAGCGGAACAGGAGCATGTATATACACGACTATTATTTTCGTGGAGAGAAATCCGAATACATCCAGAACATAAACTGAATACGTTAGGGATTTTATGAATGCGCAACCACTCTTTGAATTAGTTTAATACATTTTATCCCCGCGAACACACCATGGGCGTTTTTTATGTTTCGCTTCACTTCCTGAAAAAATTAAGTAGGATTTTATGTCTTTGTATTTTTATATATATACATTAGAGACACTTTCTAGCTCTTCCAAATTCGCGTCACTTGAATTTTGATAATGCGCCATCTAAAAGTATTTACACATTTGTATTTTAGAATATTTTTATTGTTATACAAAATTTCACAATATACCTCCTCATTTCTATCCTTTCTTTCCTAACTTTTTCATTTCAACCTTGTGAAATTGGAAATAATTATTACATTTTTAGTTTATAAGATTAGGTTAGCATTCGTTCTGAATTAAATATCCCTGCAATGATCCGAGAATTTGTCGAACATGTTACGAACAAGTTCAAAGGTACACATGTACTCCACGAACACAGAATTTTTAATCTGCTCATGCGATATGCCTCTGAATGTTGATGGCCAAGCGGTTTAAGGCTACTTGATGAAGTAAGTTTTTAAATAATATACAAATACAAATTTTATTATTTTGCATCAGAATAAAATTTTTACTGTTCCATGTTTTACAAAAAAACCTGAACTAAATAGGATGATAAATACCATTTTTGCATGTCTATTTTCATTTGAAATGAGCCACATATATATTGGATGATCACGCGTAAACGTTAGATCCGACTATAACTTTATTTCAGCAGATATCGGGAAATTTAAAAGTGCATTCATTGACTAATATTTCATGAGGATTTAAATTTTTTTTATCAGCAAAACAATCGAACATCTCAATATAGAGATATTGATCTCAACTTGGTGTTTTCTTATAAAACAGTGTATATTATTACATTTTTTGATTCTCCATTTTTTTTTAATTGCATTGGTGTAAATATGTAATGGATTATCTTTTCGTATTTTCGAAATATTGATATTTAAAAAATAATTCCATAACTAAAATTGTATTTTTTATTATAAAAAATACAAAACTATATATATGAATTTATTTTATGAAGCAATTAAAGATGTAATTAATTAATTAAGCCAGTTAATTGTTAATTCCTGGAGTTAAAACTGTACCTGCAAAGACACTATTGCTATAATTTACTTACCTGCAGCGTCTTCTTGCCACATTCTATGTTATTCTTTTCGTGTCAAATACATTTTGGAATACTTCAGCTAACGATTAACTGACGTCAATGGTATCGATATCAATATTACTGTAGTCCGATGCTCGACTGTTTTTTGTTATAAAAAAAAATTAAATTTCTCTGAAAAATTGGTCAATAAATGTATTTTTTCAATCTTCTAATATTTCCTAAAATAAATAACGTTTACTTTTGATCATCCTGTGGAGTAACGATAAGTTAACGGACATTTTAGCGTATAGAGAAGCAAGACAAAACTCACGAGCGGCTTCTCATTTGTATGCCCACCGAGTTTTTGGATCAAGTACGCGAAATGCCTTAGCCTTGGCCTCTGCGATGTCCAAGATCTATATTCTATAGATTTTTTATGGAAAGAAAATATCGAGAAATTTTGTAAACGTATTAACACGGTTGCCGATAATCTGCGTCTCGGGTAACAGAAGGACGAGGAATATTTGAACTACTGCGGGAAACTGGATTCGGCTAGTTCAAGCATGTTTCCAAGTGAATGGGGACCACTGTGTACAGCTTTTGTAGAAATAAATAAAAGTCGTTATATATTTTAATAATTTTTATCTCATTTTCTGTTGAAGTTTGTTATATTTTCATCATCAAATATATTACATATTTAAAAGTGAAACATATGGTTAAAAATTGTCGGAACTTTGAAACGCCTGGTAACATAAGCAAAAATTATTTATACGTTACATACATTATTAGGTACGTTATTGCCTAGTTTTATTTTTAATTGAGCATAAAACTCGGACTAAAATGTGACATACTTTTAGTGAATTTTAAAAGGGTGCATTAATTGCGCGTGTGAGTATATTTTGCTTGTCTGCGGGATCTGATCAATCCTACAATGTTGGCAGTGGAGCTGCCTACTTAACACTGCAAACCAGTGAGTTCCCACGAGTAGGGTGCCATCTAGTTCCTGATACAAAATATTTATTTTCCGGTATATACTTTCCATAATTAGAGCAGAGTTTTTCTTTATATTTATGGGAAGGTTTAATTCATTTAAATTTTAAGGCTATTACCAGATAAGCTATAGCAGTTATTTTAATCATTTAGAGTAAACTTCTGTATCTATAGTTTTCTATTAAATTGAATGCTAATCCAACTGCACATTCATTTATAATTAACGTCTGTAAGAGAGGGGTTTAGGTTATCTTGCGTGGACATGCACATGCACGTATAAAGAATAGAAGATGTATACAGAAGTTTCCTTCGGGTTTATAACAAAAAAGAAATAAACTGTTATGACAGTGGAACAGAGAAAAATAGCGTTGGCAATCGTGAGTTGCTTTTTCTTGTTCTTGTAATATATGAAGGGGTAATATTTAAGTGAACATGAACATTAAAAATAAATATTGCATTTCTATTGTAGATATATTCTTGATTGAAAAGATCCAGCATATAAATTATAAATTCGCTGCCAGTTGACTGAAAGAACTCCGGTTCTGTTTCATTTATTTCGACTATTATTTGTAACTTATTATGTAGAACTGGCTGTTTCTATAGTTTATAACGTCTACCAGTCGACCACTGTCGACGATCGACTATATCGATAGTTACAAGTGAGCTCCGTGGACCGTAGCCGATCGACAGTAACTAACCGTAACCAAACCAATGATGCAAGAGTCTTGCAAAATACCGAGACAATCGCAAGATAAGGCAAGACATCATCTTGTATGATCGAACAAGAATAAACCTCTTAGCTTGTTTTGCGAGACAAGACCAGACTATTTCAAATGTTGGAAGATTTCTTATCTCAGCAACACTAGAGAAAAAACATATTTAACGTTGGCAGATTGTTAAAATGAATGTTTGCTTGATATTACTTTGCTCGCTTCATCTCTTTCGTTCACTTAGACACAATTCAAACAAATTCAGTCGATCGACTCTTCACTTTCCCCCTATCCTATCTCCATCTACCTTGCTACCAACATCTTTGACCGGTTTACGGGCGATTCGTTGCGTCGGTTTGATTGTGCCCCAATGGCTGTGGAATAATTGATTTTATGGAGTGAGGATGTGAGATCCCCTACTACAAATGCACAATACTATTGAGATATTAGATAGCTATTGGACGTCTTATACGGTTAAACAGTATTTAGGTTTCCCTTATGTTGACATCAAAGCATGCGTGCATATATGTGCTGTTTCTTTAAGGATGCAGTAATATGGATAGTGCTTGACTATATTTAAGCAAGACTAAGGTAACACCGAACAATCCCTTATTTGATAGATCGGGTCATTCGGCCGTAATCGATTGTACCCCTTCGAACCTAAAATAAAAATAAAATGTTTTTCGCTTTATTAACCAGTTTCAGTTGCATATTTGAGGAAAAGTTAAATGAGGATAAGGGCGCGTATTTTCATTTTCTTAAAATATTGATTTATTTTCTGTTTCAACATTAAATTGACAAAATTGAAAGATTTAAACAAAAGTATAAGGGAATCCCGTCCGTCATATTGTTGACCAATAACTATTTTTTTGTGGACAAAATAACTGTAAGCAGTATTTAAATAAAGTTGTACTAAATATTGATCGGCAGTATTAAAGGGATTTCCAATAACTCTTTATTGAGATCGTGAAGCCTTACGAATATAACCGTCATTACAACACAAATACTTATTGACGTCCAGCCACAGTTTCAGTTCAGTCCGATACTGCCCTGTTAAGAATAGAAGTATCTAAATTTTTTATCATTTTCGGTTTATGACACCCAAAACTTGATATTTATTAGATATATGTATGCACATGTTAAAACTGAAAGTCGTATTATCTTTATTAAAGTTATTTAAATCTGAATTTTGTTTTTATATTATTTTTCAAAACGGAATTAGTGCAAAAAGTCGTATCAATCAAAAATTTTATTTCCACTAATATGATAAAATAAGATTCTGGTCTAATAGAATATAATTTGAAATATGTTATATGTTAAATAATATTTTATTAAAAATTTGATGGCACAGCAAATTACCCAATCCAGGCAGTATCTCAGAATAAAGATTTTGTCAGTTAGGACTTCTGTACTTAACAGGACAGTATATATCATTTTATAGAACATATTATATAGGTAACCAACTTTAATCCTTAAGTTTCGATAAACAAAGAAACTTTTTTTTTGAAATTTCATTGCCAGCGATTCCTCGCACTCTGATTGTGTTCCTTAAATACAAATACCATTGTGTGATGTAACTGGTATGATATAATCTGATAAATTAATTCTGTATACTCTTTGGAAACCCCTATGAATAGCTAACAGCTGGTGATGATTTCTTTGAACGCTTTGCGCCACATATCGATTCTGTTGTATTATAATTTTTCACATATAATCCCTTCTGAATGGTCTAGTTGTTAATTTTATAATAGTTAAAACAACGGGAGAAGAAATATTTCATTAAACGTACGATCTCTTTCTAGAATCAGCAGAACTGTTCTAGAGGGCCAATTGATAAAACTGATTTATTTAATGATTAAGACGGCATTAAATTATTATTCTTAGCGTTGAGCTTAATTTCAGAAAATGATAGATCCATCTTGGTCTGGACATTTGATATGCATCCAAACCAAAAAAAAAACCAAAAAAATCAATTAGATAGAAAGGTATTCTTTCTTTTCACCTCGTCTTACTGTTATGTTAAAATTTGTTTATATTTCATAATATAGTATGAAACTGACCCTTCAATATGTGGCTGCCTCACGAAGTTATACTTACCAGCATGATTAATATTTGAATTCATCCTTTTTAAGTGTACCTGTTCTTCAGTAAAGTTGTAGTTAAATTTCAAATCAAAAGATACATAACATTGAAGCATGATTTTCGGGCACCCTGTATAGAAGTAAATGAAATGAGTATCTAAGTTTCTTTTTAGAATATTCAATCGATATTGCCGAAATTTAAGTATCATATTAATCAGTTCGTAAATACAGACAATTAAATAATTATTCCTTATAACTTAACCTAACGTGAAATCTAACTGTTATCAAATCAACACAAATATTTTGAGTTTTCTGTCGTGTTAAAATGCAAAAATCTGTAAATATCACTATTTTGCACCTAAAAAGGGTGTGAGTTACAGTAATTACCATTCCCCTACGTATAAATTCGATCCCTTTAATTTTGTGAATCACAAAGGATAGAGTGATATTTAAATTTTCAAATTAGAGCTGATAGAACTGAGGGTAAGAGACTGATATATCAGTTGCTACATATGGTTATTAACACGGCGTTAATTTTCATCCACAGTAAAAAGTTTTTAGTGTGAAGTGGTCCCAAAATGTATTTTCAAGTACTGATTAGTAGAAATATTGCGTCTAAAGGAATTCAGACTGCTTGTATGACAATATAATATTTATAAGTACACAGCTAAATTATTAAAACCTACATAAAATGGATATTGTTTAAATTATAGTTTGAATAAATCAAAGACAAGTATTTTATAGCTATTTTACATAGCATCTATTAATTGATAGTGTATCTCAACAATCTAAAACATATTTTTTGCTTCAATAGTATAAATATATTACGTGACATGTGTCAAAGGAAGGTAAACACCTATTAAATATCATTTTATTGTGATAATTCTTTGCATGTTTACTTCTCCCGATGAAAGTGCTTTGATAAAGTAGCATTATAATAATAATATAATAATAATATCTTTACTCCTCATTCTAATCACGAGGATTAACCCAGAAGTCGAAAATTTGTACGAAGGAGGAGGCGGCATATTATTATTAAGTAGGCCGCATTTGTGCCCAGGAACGACTTACGTTGGTAGACTCTAACCACCACTCAGTGCAGGAATGAGGGAAACTTAGGGGGAGTAGGCAAATGTCAACCGGTATTAATCTCTCACATTGACCCAAGCCAACATTCTTCCATACCCGCAGAGAGGGTGCCAATTCTCTCCTCGAATATAGCCTATATACGGTCTACCGGCAGCGATTTAGTCACCTCGATTCAAGTACTGACGCCTTAAACCGCGCCACCACAGACCGATCCAACGACCATTAACCGACCCAATTTCTGTTTTTAAAATTTCTGCACACATTATTTGTGTTGCAAGTGTCGTAAAGATTGTTGCAAAAGACATTTTTTTACAACTGATTATGCCTATAGTACGTAGATTTGGGCAGATTTCCCAGTTTGGTGATTTTGAGTGAGGGTGAATTGTTGGGTTGCGCGAAGCAGGTGACAGAAATTTCTAAAAGTACTAACAAATTCTTGCGTTCCATAGTACGGTGTGGACTCAGGAAGCGAGAGTCTTCAGCTGTCGTAAAGGAGGAGATGGTTATATTGGAGTTACTACAATTATATATATCCTGAGTATAAAAATTGAAATGAAAGCAAATTTAAGCATTACTTTGCTAAAAAAAAAACAGATTTTAATGTCAACTGAAGACATAACTGTAACAAGAATAATTAAACCAAATTCACCTTAGCCCATTACCATAAGATGTGCAGTAACAAGACCCAATGGAACCCAGACAAATGAACTATTGCTAAGATTTTCTGTCTTCTTTTCTATAGTCTACTTTGTTAAAAGAATAATTATTGCGTTTGGTTAATATTAATAAAATTGACTGTCTTTATGAACAATTATGGTTTCTTGTAAGTGCACTGATGATGAAAAGTAATTAGCTATTTCTTTGTTTCAGGTGCGTTTTAACTCCCAGTATAATAAATAGATCGTGTAAGTAGTTACCCCACATTAACATTTCTGTTTGAATTCATTTACACAAAGCGTTTAAATATGTAGGTATGTTAGAATGAATAAAACAGTAAATATTAAGACTGTCTTTAAACTGTAGGTCTAATGTCGTTTATTTTGAAGATAGTTGTTAACAGACATATTTTTATTTTGTCTATAAAAATAATTGTAAGAAATTTATTAGTACCTAGTTTTGAGAGATATAAAAGGTCTGATTAATTTTAAAGAAGTAGTTATACAGGGCGCTAGATAGACTGCAATCTTAAAATGTTTAACTTTTTGAAGTTACTCATAGAATTTTGGGTTTTTTGAGTTTGCGGTAAAGTACAAAGTAATTATAGAATCAAATGTATTAAAAATATATCAAATTTGACAGTTATTTATGCAAAACAAGTGAAAAAAGTAAGTGGTTGTGAACAATTTCACGTCGCGTGCAATAAACACTTTTTGTACGAGTTGCATACCATATTTTTCTACGTTCATGCAAACATCAAAAAATATTTTGTAATTCAGTTGATATTCAAAAGAAACTAATTTTATTTTTAATAAATTGCATTTTCTAGTAATTTCGATATCCAGTATATAATAAATATGATAAAATATGAAAAAATATGAAATTGCTTAAAGCGTACAACAATCTCACAGATAATAGACTAAATATGACGTTGACTTGTACGTTTATATTTGTCATGATCACAAAACGCTGCAGTAGAATGACAAATGTGTGCAATACAAATTTTATTGCACTAGTGCAATAAAGAACCACTTCTTCCACTAAAAATAGTTCAATAAAGTTTTGTTTTTGGCATGAACGTAGAAAAATTTGTTTATCTGCTTCTACAGAGACGTTAAATGATTTTTATTTTATTGATACTTACTTCTTCTTGATACAACTGTAGTCAACAGTGTTATTTTGAGAACGAAAACAGAGTTTTTCAAAACGTCAGAAAATACGGGAGTGCGCGATAGTGTTGTGATTTTTGGTATTTTTTACTTATCTGCTTTTTGTGTGTGAGATTTTCGGTTAAGCAAACTTGGTTCAAAAAATAACACTTGAATAATCCGTTTCGCGCAAAGGTTTACTCAATTAATTTAAATTTTTTCAGAAGTGGGGCAAAATACTCAATTAAACTAAAGAAAAACTAAAATTATGCCACAAATAAATGGCTTCAGAAAATATGTTATTTTAAAATGAATTTTAGTCAGCAGTAAAGTAAAATCAACCGAATTATTTATATACATACAAACATAATGTTATGCATATTTATTTTCCTTTGTTCAAATGACTGCATACCAGATATTTACAGTAATAGGCCATTAGGATACCTTCTTATAAAATAAACGTTGTCTCTTTTAAAAAATAATTATCTTATAAGCCTACGCTGAGCTTTTCTTGAAAGATTGCAAATACTTATATGTTATACGTATATTGCATGGAAAATAATTACTGCATGCTTGATCTTGGAACGTACCATCGAAAAATATAAGGTCACAGGATTAGTAAAATTTTTAGAGTTTCTAATAATAAAACCTAGCAGCTTGAGAGTTTCGTTGGCGGTTTTAAAAATTAAAGGTTGGAGGCTTTTAAAGACATATTTAAATGCAAACTTACCCTATAGTCGGAACTCTCGTAGACCTCATCTGTACTTATAGTCGAGGCAATAAACTACTAAAAAGTCCAAAAGTTCTAAAACTAGTTGTGGTGGACGGATCGGAATGCGGTTTTCTGCATTCTCTTCCAAAAATTATTTGTAAAAAATGTGGCGACATGGAATTTCTGACAAATCGGAAATTGTATTGCTGCAGCCAAAAATGCATTAAAAATGCATTATTTGAGAGGCCTCTTGATATATGTCAAAACTTGGTAAGTGTCAGAACTGGCCCAGATCGGGTACTCGGAGGTTTTCGAGGTCGCTGATCACGAATATGATGTTCAAATTAACCCCTCGAACACCTGGAGCTCAGAACCGCCGTGGGACTCTCCCACAAATCACGCGGGAAAGAAGAGAAACTCGGCGCCCGGGTTTTTTTTGGGTCGCTGAATCCAAATCTGGTATCGGCGCACCTGGTGCGCCGAAACCTGGACGCAGACGTCATCTCCGAGAATTTTTCTGAGAAGAGTGCCAAAAACCACCCGAAAATCATAATAGAGGCGTTTTGTGGGGCGTTGAATCCGAATTTCACGTCTGAAACAGCCCCCCGAACACCTAGTGCACCAGAACCTGACCCTAAACGGCATCTCCGTGGCTTTTCCTGATACAATCAAAAAAGACGAACCGAAAATCGTTATGGGTTTTTTTTGGGGTGCTGAATCCGAATTTCACGTCGATAACGACCCTCCGAGCCCCTGGAGCCCCTGGTGCACCGGAACCTGACCCGAAACGTCATCTCCGTGGCTTTTCCTGACACAATAAAAAAAGACGAACCGAAAATCGTTATGGGGTTTGTTTTGGGGCGCTGAATCCGAATTTCACGTCGATATCAACCCCCCGAACCCCTGGTGCGCCGGAACCTCGCCCTGAATATCTCCGTGACTTTTCCAGACACAATCGTAAAAGACGGACCGAAAATCGTTATGGGGGGTTTTTTGGGTCGCTGAATCCAAATATGACATCGACGAACACCCCACCGGCACCTGGTGGCCCCGAACCCGGACGTGCACCTCATCTCCGAGAAATTTCATGAGAAGAGTGCCAAAAACAACCGAAAAATCATTGTAGGGGCGTTTTTGGGCCGCTTAATCTAAATTTCACGCCCAATACTACCTTTCCAACGCTTGGCGCACTGGAACTTTTATCTTGACATCGTGTGGAATTATTGATTCTACTTAAGGTGTTCGGGGGTAAATTTGAACATCATATTCGTGATCAGCGACCTCCAAAGCTCTCGAATAATAGCACGGGCCGTGAAAGCCTAAAAACCACTAGGTACAAGTGGTACAACAATCTTAATTACTGTTAAATTAATTGTAGGTACTTACTTATCTGTACGATTTTGTGTCCACTTTTATCTTATTTGATTAAATAATTTATAATTACATTGGTAACTGGAATTTCTGGTGACTATACTTGTCTTACTGTGGCTTTCGAATCAGAAAGTCACATACTTAGTATACTATTTTTATATTTCTGCATGGTGTTTTGGAGAGCCTGCGTACTAGTTGTAGTAGTACTTGATGGAACGGTCTTCACAGAGCAATTTCTCCATGTAGACTTCAAACTATGGCAAAAAATTGCTAAAATGATTTATCTAATGCAAGATCTGTATACAGCGCATGCCACAAATTTTATACCTGTAGGTTATAAGTTCTTTGAAGGTACGTTCAATTTTCTTCTACAACATATAATTTTAAAAACTTTATGAAAATAAGTACTGGACAAACAGTATCTTTCGATTGCACCTAAGCATCTTTCATTTCGGTCTTTTCTTAACCAAAGCTCTTTTGGGACCCTTTGGGAAGTAATAATTCGCCGGTTTCCTTTTTTCATTTTTTTACAAGTAACCACAATACAGGAATTATAAGCCACTTAATTAGACATAAAAGTGTGTATAATCAACAGAACTCAAATAACAACTCAAACGTAACAATAACAAATACCAAAACATCAATCATTATGGTAAAACACGAAAATAATTTCAGTAACACAAAAGTAGCAACACGGAACATAGGGATCCTTTAAAATACAAATAAAAACTGAAATATATTACTAATTTTTCTTCAAATGTCAATGACGTAACTCTTGAGTTTGTGAGCGAGCGGAGCGAAGGGAATCAGCAATTTATAGGTAACCGCATGGGCGAACTTAAAGGGGGAGGGGGATTGATCTTTGCCCCTTCAAGAATAGAATTAGTCCCCCCTCAAATATTTATAAACGTCACACACATTTCAGAACCGAAATTAAAAAATATATTTTCATAGCTCATTCTGGGCTTTAGCCCCACCAGATTTGATGACCTAACTTCGCCCATAGGGATCTTGGGTTACAGTAACAGTAATATATTTTATAATATCAAGTTCACCATCAAAATTGATACTACTAACTATTTAAAATTTATTAGCATTAATTTTGCTTGTTAATTTTACGCCGCTTATGAATATCGCAAATTTACGTCTGTAATGTTATATAATCTCTTACATTTTTCACTTCTGAATGAGGTCACCATTAAATAAAGGTTTGCAAGTAATAACTTTTGTGGCATTCAATTCAAACTAAACTACTATTAAAAGTTATGACTGAATGGAAAAAAATTATTGAAACAACAAATACCATTTCGTAGAATGAAAATAAAAGTCATGTATATACAGATTGAAAATATTTTGAGTAGGCGTTGAATCATTCTGAAATAGACAGCTGAAATAGAGGCTTGTGCTCTCATTATTCGCAGAGCCACCTTCGTTTATTTAATTATCTTCTCCGTAAGAATTTCTAGCATCTCCGGTCGTATCCTTTGATCTAAATTCTTTGAAAGTTATTTCATTCGGTATGCATGAAAAGCCATAGCAACATCTGCAATATGCCTACTAGACGTACGTATAGTTTTTAGATTCAATACATTCCAATTGAACCCCGAATTCTACCTGGCGTTCCCAGCAGACCAAACAGGAAACTAATTTAAGTTTTGAGAGCGGCTTTAGTTGAATTTATTGTCTATAGTTAGATAGGATATTTTTCTTTGTCACATTGCAAATGGGATTGCGGCAGGTATGCTTGTTCTCAAAATGAAAATAAATATTTTCAAAAGTTTTTTATAACTACACATTACAAACTTCTTAAGAACCCATTACAAATCTTTAGTTTTGACAGCTGGAGAGCAAGCAACAATTGAATACAATGAATCAAACGTATATTTTACTATATTTCATGTTGATAATTTGTATGGTTCCTAGTACTTATTACACTTTCGGAAACCTTCTTATGTATTTAAAGATATTATGTATGTTTCTACTGTAATTGAATAAGTTACTATATTTTTTTGTAAATGCATAATAAGTAGGGCGAAAGAAAATCTGTTGCCTCTGAATTATAACTCAAGTTGTAAACCAGTCCCAAAAATTATTATTATTCAAAACTTACATAATAGCTATTTATGATATACGTGTTAAAAGTAACTTCACGAACAAAATAAAATCACTTTTAACACGTATATCATACACTATTTTTTCTACAAAACAATCAATTAATCAAGAAATTTAAACTCAATAAAAATAAGAAATCAAAAAATACCACACAAATAGCAATGTTTATGAACCAACATTTTCGTAGCAACCAGTACTGTTGTTATTTACGGAAAAAACGCAAAAATATTGACAGCATTTTCTAGTAATATTATAAGTATAATGAATAATCTTGATAATGAGCGTAACGAATCCATCCCTGCTGAAATCGAAGAAGCCGCCAGTCGAGCAACATTGGAATTATTGCTGGCGAAATCAAAGCAATAGTACGAAATCGCTTATAGATGCTTTTCGGAATGGTGCAACATTAAAAAGGTCCCTGGGAAATGTAACGAAAGTGTTTTACTGGCATATTTTGAGGAAAAAGTCAAGATATGGAAATCGTCAACGCTGTGGTCAAATTATTCCATGATCAAAACTATGTTAAAAATAAAGCAAGATCAAGATATAAGCAAATATTATAAACTTATTGCTTTTTTAAAACGGAAGGGTGAAGGATATCAAGCAAAGAAGTCAAAAGTTTTGACGAAGACGCATATCGACAAATTTCTCACAGAAGCAGAAGACGAAAAGTATCTGATGATGAAAGTCGCAGCAATAGTGGGTGCCTTCGGGGCGTGTCGCCGGAAGGAATTGTGTCAGATGATCATCGACAATATCGAATATTTGGACACTTCGGTTGTTGTGATCATACCAGATATTAAAACGAAAGTGCCTCGGACTTTCAGTGTTGTTGGTGAATTCTATTTAAACTTTTTTAGAAAGTATATGGCACTCCGGCCACCCAACGCTGACCATAGACGACTTTTTCTTAAATATATGAAGAATAAATGTGTGAAGGGTCCAGTCGGAATTAACATGTTTGGTAAAATGTCTGCTGACATTGCAGAGTTCTTGAATCTACCAAATCCTCAACTCTACACCAGACACTGTTCTCGTCGTTCATCGGCGACATTGTTAGCAGATTCTGATGCAAATCTTACTACCATCAAGAGACATGGAGGATGGAAATCTACGACGGTAGCTGAAGGCTACATTGAAAATTCACTGGAACAGAAGAAGGAAATTGCGTGCCAAATACTTCCTACTGCTGCAACTACTAGCAAGAGCACCAGTACTACCAGTAGTATTTCTACAGAAAATAGATATGTCACACATGTTGACTGTAAAACCAACTTAAGTATGATGACTCCGCAGGGAATTACAATTTCAAATTGTTCTAATTTTACTTTAAATGTTAATAGTAATAACTAGTTAAAATGTTGGTTTGTACTTATTTAAAATAAAAAGTTGTTCATGTAGAAAAACAAATTTAAATACTCTTACAAATACAATTTTGTAAAAATAAAATCAAACAGAGCAGTTCAAAAATGATTTAAAAATACATTTCCGCACAGTACTGGAAACTGGTCCACTGTAAAGCCTGGTAAAGCGTATAATCGGAGACCGCACAAAAATTTAAAGAAATTCCCAAGGAAAGAAAAAAAATTCAACTGCTTTTGAATTTATTGTTAATATAATTAATTTTTGGTTTTAATTAGTAAAATAGTTTGACATCCTTGATATTCCAACAAAATTTTGAGCCCGTCTTACCCAGCTTCTACAAACTAACACAAATATTTCTGCTTCTTGTCCGTTTTGAATTTGTAAGTTATTGGCAGCATTTATGATACGTTTGCGTAAACATCAATAGCCCCCACAAAAATAAATCGAAATGATTTAAAGTCAGGAGATCGTGTCGGCCATGACACCGGTCCTTTTCGTCCAATCCCTTGGTACTAATGCTTGGACACGCTGTACATGGTACAGATATAATACAGTCTCGTGTATGATACGCCACACTGCTGCAATACGCCGTAGACGCCTTGGACCTCCATTTTTCTACTATTCGGTTGCAAATGTAACGCCAGCGTTTGCACTACACTTGTATTCACTGCACACCGTTATAACTGCTGCATTTGACATATGCTTACCGGGAAATCGTTCTGCTAAAGCATTTTTACTTCACCATAAATTAAAACGATGTCCATCAACTGCGGGTTTCTATACCCGTCAGTGATTTTTGATATTTGAAAATATCAATACATCACAAAAAAGTTGTTACGATTAGTAATAGGATATTTTAAGTTGCCTGGCTAGAGACTAGAATAGTCCAACGATATAAAGGTTGAATTCAATAGAATTCAATATTTTTTTCTCGGAAACTATAAGGATTATACAAACAATTTTTTAAGATATTTACTCCATTTTTCATGACGCATCTATTTCAAATTTTTTTTAGATAAATAATAATTTAGATAATATTTTAAACCCTTGACAGATGTCACTATCTAGTAACAGCTAGGTTAAAAAAATACCGATATCTGTATGTTATGTGATCTTGCCATCTTTAAAGATGGCGATAATAAAAACAATGTGTAAATCAAGATAGACAATTTTAAGTCTACCTTTCTCATCTACAGAACGGTTACGACTTTATTTGATAGCAGCAAAATACACAGAAAGGATGAACTTACGAAAGGTTTCTGTTAATTTTTCTCACATTTGCATTTAAATGTGAAAAATGAATTGTTCAAGTTTATGTAAAAATTCTATAAAAAAAGACACTATCTGAAATGAATTCAAAATAAATCATAATACATGTACAGGATGTCCAGAAACTGAACCGACAAACAGCAAACGAAGACAGCAAATTCTAGGGATAATTTCATATTGATTTACAACTCTTTGAAGATGACCCTTTAACATTGACTTTTTTGCATTGTTCAGATCGCTGTTTATCTAGAAGGATCAAACTTAAGTTATGTGTTTTCTCTTATACGCACAGACTTTTGATGTAAAAATGATATTTTAATTGTAACCATAAGCATCACATTTGGGTAGGTCAGTTGATATTTATATTATTATTATTATATTTTTTTTACCTTCAGAATATTCTAGATTAAAAAGGTACTCGTCTTGAATGGCTAAAGTATATCGTATGCGAGAAGTAGGTATATGTTTTAAATGTTTGTATTTTTTGCACGAGAATTACAAGTTCTAGTTCTATTTTGCTAGTAGTTGACTTTGGAAAACAGATTAAGTAAAATTCTATATAAAAAAGTTGAAAAGTTGGAAACAATATCACAAACTGACAACAATTATAACAAAACGATTATTAACAAAAACATACTTTAATTTAATAAAAAATGCTAGCCATTACTTTCAATGCATAAAGTAATTCGTTCGTTCTAATCCAATTTTCTCTAAAAACGGGCCTACCTCTCTTAGGATCATTTTTTGATGAGACGATTTATATCAAATCGATATGAAATTATCCCTAGAATTTGCAGTCATCATTTGTCGATTTAGTTTCCAGTACACTCCATATATTTTTTAAATAAACATTTTGTAAAGTAAAAATATTTCTGTGAGGTTGTCAATTTCTGTCTAGGAATATTATCTTCGCATAAGATTTGCATTATATTATGTATTATATGAATTGTATTTCAACCTTCTTTTATTCTTCATATCATGCATATACCTTACTGATTACAGCAAAAACATATCTGATTTTTAAAGTAGCAATGAAGTCACTATATATTATTACACATGACACATTAAAGCAATATGCACGCACATGCAATTTTAATGACGGTGTTCGTAATTAATACGGTAGTTAATTATTTTAATATTAACTTCTATGTTATTTAAAGTGTTTATTATAGTATTGATAAAAAGTTGATAATCACGGAAATACAGAGTGTCAAAGGTAAAAAATTAAATCGCGTTTTCTTTAGTAACTTTCGACTGTTTCACGTTAATTTCACGAAATTTTGTATCCGGGGGTTTCTTGGGATGGCAAATTCAATTTTATTGTCTTTTTTGGTGTATCTTCTAGAGGGCGCTACCGGCGACGATTTCGAACCCTTTAAATCATTACAACTTTTTTCTTCCACCCTGTATGTTATTTTGGATTAGAAAAATCTCTTTCCCAGTCTTCTTTAGTTAATAAAGGTATACTTTATTCAAGTCGCTAGGGGCAACGGTTTCCGAGAAAAACACATCTAAATCTATTGTTGATCTGAATAGTAAAAAAATAATAAGTAAACGCAAATTAAAGTAAGTGCTCGAAATGGCCACTATTTTCTTGTATGCAGAGATTTATTCTTCGTACAAAGTTTATTTGTACTCTGCATAGCATGTCTTTCGTAGCGATATCTTGAGCAACGGCACGAATTCGTCTTCTTAGCTCATTTTCGTTATTTATATAATATACGACAGAATAGGTCTTAAGTCCTTAAGTGTTTCCCACAAAAATGTATCACATATGTTCAAGTCCCGGTGATCGATCAGGTCATTTATCCGGTGCGTCCACCTCTGCCAATCCATCGGTTTGGAAATTGCACATGAAGGTAGTTTCTAAGTGGAGTGGAGCACCGTCATGTAGACATCACATTCTACATCTAAAATCCATGGGTAAATCCTCAAGCAACACTGGTAATGTTTCTTGCAGAAAGAGCAAGTAGATCTCAGCATTCAAATTATTTGGTAGAAAAATAGGACCTACTAGATTTGATCCTATTATACCGGCCCAAACATTTATTCTAATTTCATACTGAAAGTGTCTTGGTCTTATAGCATATGAATTTTCTTCGGCATAAATATGTTCGTTGTGCCGCTTCTTGTAAAACACGCTTCGTCAGTAAAAAGAATTTTATTTTAAAAATGAATCTCAGTGTTTTTTCTTTCAAGAATAAAATGACGAAATCTCAATCGGGCATCAAAATCAAATGACAATAATTCTTGAACTAGTTGTACATGAAAGGGATACAGCAACTGTTCTTTCAACACTTTAGCTGTTACACTTTCTCCGGGATATTCCGCACTAGTATCCAAGATTTGTTCTTCTACTTGTGGATTTCAAATTTGTCTAGGACGTCCCCAATTGACCGTACTTGACTTTAAACTTCCCTTTTTCCGAAACTTTCTCTCAATGCTACCAAAAGTTTTAAAATTTGGTACCCGTCGATTTGGGAATCTCTCTTGGTAAACTGTAACACTACAATTTCCTTCGCAGAATCCTAGTACTAGCAACATATCTGTTTGTTCTTCAAATGTATATGATCCAACCATTATTGAATTTACCAAATGTAAGAGACAAACAACAAAACAATAAACAACTTTCTATACTTAAGTAAAATGTCATAGCAAACAATAATAGAATTAATGCTGTCATGACAGCAAATGTTTAACAGACAGATATTACCACTTGATTTTGATTCACGATTGAGATTAAGTCATTTTATTTGTGAAAGAAGAAACATTAATATTCATTTTCAAAATAAACCCTTTTTTACTAACGAAGCGTGTTTCAGAAGAAGAGGCATAACTAATTTCCATAACGAATATATCAAGGCTGAAGGAAATCCACCCGCTATAAGACCAAGACAATTTCAACATAAAATTAGAATAAATGTTTGGGCCGGTATAATAGAATCTAATCTAATAGGTTCTGTTGTTCTACCAAACAATAATTACAGAGAGCTATTTGCACTTTCTTCAAGACAAATTTACTAGTGTTGCTTGAGGACTTACCTTTGGATAAATGAATAATTTTGAATTTTGTAGATAAATAATAAGTTATCAGTTTTAGATGTGTTTTTCTCGGAAACCGTTGCTCCAAGCGACTTCAATAAGGTAAACCTTTCTTAAGTAAAAAGGATAGAGATTTTTCTAGTCCAAAATAACATAGAGGGTGGAACAAAAAGGATGTAACGGTTTAAGATTATAAATCGTCGCCGGTGACGCCCTCTAGAAGATACACTGAAATGGACAATAAAATTGAATTTTCCATCTCAATAAACTCCAGGATACAAAGTTTCGTGAAATTAACGTGAAACAGTCAAAAGTTATTAAAGAAAACGCGATTTATTTTTTAACCTTTGACACCCTGTAGCTCCGTGATTATCAACTTTTAGACTAAGGCAAGTTTAGTTAAATTAAGTTATTTTCAGCTGTACTTTGGGATAGTATGGACGGTAAAAATATATTTTAAATGCAAATAAAAGTTTTTGAAAATACAGGAGCCATTACTGACAAACAAAATGAAGCTTATTTTTATAATTATAACGCAGGTATATTTAGTGTGATATTAAAATTTGTACGAATCTATTTCTTTAAATAAAATAAGATAATTGATTGTTTGGTTGTAGTGAAATTCACTAATTCTTCATCTTCTTCACTTTCTCTTCACTATTTTATTCGGTATAGGGATAACTTTCTGTTGTTCATCATTGTGGGCATTATCCATTGCTCTTTCCTAGATAGAGCCATATAAATATAAATCTTCTTGATGCATTGGTCAAACTTCTACTTACATTTGTGTAATTTTTTTATGATATAACTACGATGAAAAAATATATAATTACTGGTTACCATGTGTGAGAATCATTATATACTTAAAAAAATTAATAAATATACCGCCTAATCAATTAGCGTTCAACAAATTGGATAGACAAGCATTCCTAACGATATTTTATGTGTAGTAATAATGCCTGGGATAATAATTTTACTAATTAAACGTGTGTAAATACATTAGTTTGTGCGTATATTCACTTATACTGCGAACGTCACTGAATATTTTGAAAATTTAATGATTACATTTAATTCCTAATTTAACTTCTAAAAAATAAGATATTTTACGTACCTTTATTATATTATTTAAATGATAAAAATATTTTTCTTTGATTCACTATCAGTGGTTGATATTTGAAAAATTATGGGATTTACTCGTATATTGTCTTTCGTGTACTTATTAGCTAAGTTTAACGATAATAGTGCACCCCCATTTGTTCATAAAACTAATTAGGAGAAGTCTGAACACCAAACCTATAAAATTTTCATTCTTGCGTTCAGCAGTAAATCTTAGAAGTATGTGGATTAGCGTAATAGCGTTATTGAGTTAAACACATCTGCTGATTTGGCTTACTTGTGCTGATCATCTGATCTGATTCATACTTGTAGGTTTACAGATCTATAAGCAGGAAATACACATGCCTGTTACTTGCATACTAACATGCAAGGAACTTGCAGAAAACAGCTACTAGGATGTGTGTTTACTTAAAGGTATGCCAGTAGAAGGCGCGCAAGTAAATTGCAGATCATTTGATCTGTTGGCATGCAACATGAAGGGGATTTCGGAGGAGTTGAAGTAGCACGTCGAATCGTCTCTGTATATTATCATTTGTTAGTTACTAATAAGCAACGTACTAACGAGGCATGCCATTTTACTTGCAAGCATCTTGAAAATGTATCATCGTTGTGATATCCACTGGCATAAGCCATTTCCTAGCATACAAACGTAATTTGCATAAATCAACCGTTCAACGTATAGCTCATATTGTAGTAGTTGTAGAAACTGTTGATCAGAACCTTTTCCGGCACGTTCTTTGGATAGACGAAAATCGGTTTGTTAGTAATTATTTGCCAATCAGGTGTAACGAACACTACTGCTCCATTGTAAGTTTAATCCGCAAACCAAGGCCATTTTGGAATAAATAAACATGCATTGATCAGCGTGAGTTACCTAAATTTTCTACAAGAAGAACTTTCTGCATTTCTGGAAAATATGCGTTTGCAGCTAAGGAGAAACCTATTTTAGTTTCAACACGACGGAGCTCCACCCCACAAGACCAGTATTGTGTAGTAATATTTAGATAACACTTTTCCAGAAAAATGAGGTTTACAGAATATCTCCGCGAGATATTAATCATTTCATAGAAAAAATCACAAACGCTAATGAGTTAAACGGCGAAATTTTAATAAACGCAGCCCACAAAGAAGTCAGGTGAAGATTGGATGTGTCTCTTGAAATGAGAGGAGTTCATATAGAGAATAGATTTTTAATATGTATGTGGTATATGGTTGGTTACCTCATTTTTTAAGTTTAATTATTGTTATCATCACCTTTTGTTTTAACTGTGTGGGGTTGTTAGATTAGAAATAACAAGTCCACGGTTTGTAACACGTTAAATATATAGAGATATAACAACTGGGATAACAGCTGAAGACAAGCGAAAAGTAACTGGCGTGATCCTTGCCGGATCTTTCGAAGAAGGTCTCGGGAGGCTGGCTAATGTCTGGCCATGTGTTTACTTTCATAAATGGGCTCAGATCTAAGAGTTAGTTTTATGTTTTTGTTGGCATTGATTTGCTTGGTGCCTTAGTGCAAATGTCGTAAATTGTAGGGATCACAGATGTAAATCGGGGCCAGTGTCGGCGACCGCTACAACTACATTAAAGAATTGTCGAATTTAATCCTTTTATTTAATCTTAAAGACATTTATGTACTTTAATCAATGGACATATAAATATTTTCCAAGGACTGCTTGATCCTTCCACCGCTTATGTGATTTTAGGTAGTATTTCTTTACAAACTCTTTAAGACGATATTGCTTATAATTTTTATACAGTAAGTAATACAGAAAAAAATCTTGTTTTGGTGTGAGTTTGTTAGAAAAAAAAAAGAGAATTTTGAGAGGAAAAAAAAACTGAGTATGTTTCCGGAAAAATATAATCGATGACATCATGAGTCGTCTTTGTCAAATCTCAAAGATAATACTTTCGATGGAAAATGGATCTTACCTCATCCCACTTAACGCCATGTGTCCTAAATTTTATTATTTTATACTGTCGAGTTTGAGGCACCCTGTACATATAGAGAAAATCAATCTAGTAAAAACTTGAGAAATTTTTTATGACAATGAGACTCCTATTATTTGGCGTACATATGTGACGTCATTATCTAAACCTAACCGCTAAATAGGTACCATTGTCATCTGACAATCGATATCTAATCAACAGTCTAAGATTAAGTCGTCTGTATGTTGCTACTTCAGAATCTTCACGATGATTCATTAAAGATTTTGAGCCTGGAAGGCTCCAATAAACCTGAAGTAATGACATGGGCATGGAAAACACGCTGTACATCTCAGTCACTTGTTTGACGAATCAGATTTAAAATTTCCGCAGCGCCCTTCAACGGGTTCCGGCGAACGGAAAGTTACAAATCGGAAGTGATGTGGGTTGCGGTTGAACATGATGAGGGGCAGCTCACAAACAGAGCCGCATCGGTATTCACGGCCCTGTTGTCACTCGTAACTCGGAGTGGCCGAACGAGCAGGTCAACCGCTGTCAATGCTTGTCTTCTACTAAATTGCTACAGTTTGTACGATGCCTTAAGTTATAACTGCTAGTAAATCTCAGTCACAGTGAATGCTGCAGGAACGTAGTGGGTATTCCATGATTTATTGACTGACTAGAGCTTGTTTTATCTGGCGAGGAGCAAGCCCTTCTTTCTATTATTAGAAGTGACGAGTTAAACTAGATGCAGAATGGGTTTAGTTCTGTTAATAATTCCGTTTGAAATAGCTGTGACCATGCTCAGTATATTAAACTTAGTCGTAAAACAGTTACTAGCTTTTAATATGAAAACACAAGGAAAAAATTAATTAATCTTCATTAAAAGTTAAAAGGTGTTTCTAAAAGGTCTTTCAAAAAATTCTATCCATAGTCTTTGGATCAAAATAATTGTTTGCACAATGCGTCAATTTAATGTTTTACTAATTAGTTGTATTAAAAGGAAAAATTGATATCCTCAAGTTAATTGTATGTCTTTTGTCATTTTTTAATAATGGGTTTTAAGATTGTTTAGTAAGTGATAGTTGTCACAATATTGTCACTTTGAAATTAAACAAGTTTAAATCTAAAAATCATTTAAACCATATGGATACTTTGGTTATTGCATGGATCGTGTAAAAAACTTAGTAAACGTCATAACCGTTAAGGGCAAAATTACTAGGTGTCGGTAAACCACAAAACTTTTGCCTTCGACCAAGAAACAACCCTTACCGCTCTGGAAACTTAAATATCTATAAATAAACTTATTAGATACCTATTTAGCACAAATATTCTTAGATGTTTGTGTGCAAATATCTATGAATATTTGCGCTAAGTAAATGTATGTTTGGGCGGTAGGCGACCCTGAAGTGTTAATTTCTAAAGGTTTTTTGTTATAAATTTGAAACTACTCTCCGGGTTAATGTTCTGACGGCCATTGAATTACACATGAAAAACCTACCAAACAGCCAAAGTAAGTGTAAAATTTAAATCAGATAAATTATTTAAAAAAATTATAAAACTCTATTACTCCTAATGTTTTTTTTTTCGTAATTTGTATTTTAATAATTGGAAAGTTATGAAATAGATATTTACATAAAATAAACTTGCAAAATGAGAAGAATTTGGCTTAATGCGGCCAGTAATGATATCTGATCTAATGTTTATTATTTGATGACAAAGGTCTTATATTTGGGATATATAGATTCTACTGTAGAGAAAAACTTCCTAGTATGTCAGTTAATGACATAGAACGCAGAGCTTCCGTTGTTGTAACCGTACGGAAAACAACGATATAGAAGAAAACGAATAAAGAAGTATTAACCATTGTTGGAGAAGATGTGATCTCTGCATATATGGGTATAAAAAGTATGCCACGTCATGTCCGGTCAATGTACAATATTTTACTTTCATACTTGTCGTAAAATCATCCTTTCTCATTTGGTAACCAAGATGTAAGCAAGCAATTCTTATACAGTTAATAAGCAATAATCATATCATAAGATGCCACTTCAAAATATCTCAAAACACAATCCAGAACTGCGCCCGGTTTTGTCGGTAGATGTAAAGTACAAAGAAATGGATGTAAATTGTACCATTCATATTTTGTTTACCAATAAAGCATGTGTCACAAAAAGAGAGGGAACTTCCATAGATGAAAAACGGCATATAATGCAATAAAATGCAAGTTTAAGGTTAGGGTACGTTGAAATTGCATTGTCAGTAGAAATTAACTAGACAAATTTATTAGCAACATGTAAGATATGTATCTCAAGAACTTCAAAGAGAGTGTGTGGTTTGGTCACAATGGTGGTTTCCCATATGTTTCATTAAATGTTCGAAAGCGTTACTCTTTAAATTAACCACCGCGTTCCCCCGGATTTTAAATTCATTAGAGTATTTTTATATGGTACTTTAACTCCGTGGTTTATAAAGCACCTGTGAACAATGAAGAAGAACTTTGCCAGCGGATTCAATCTGAAACAGATAGTTTTAAAGGTTATAACGAAGTTACATAACGAAAACAATTTAATTTTCTTCATAATATAAATTTTTATATGTGTATGTTCATTTAATTTCTCCATATCTTAGCAATCCAGTTTAATATAAGAAATCTAAATCTAGCCCGCTGACACCGTTTTTAGTTTATTTTCTTGTTAAAGTAACATTTTAAGATGACTATCTCTTGTATGCGTAAAATCTGACTTAGATGTGACCATCCCAAATAAACAATGCCACGAATAAATAATTTTAGAAAATAAATTATGCCTGTTAAATTGCTGATGCTAACGTAGTATTTAAATATAGAGTGTTTACCGGAACTTAAAGAATACGTTTACATAAATGAAATAAAACGTCAGTATCTCTGTAATATAGAACTCAACAGTTTATACATGTAAAGCATTTTATTTTACTGTTTCGGCTAATTTAAATTTTGTGTATTTATTTTAAATCCTGTTAGTTGAAGATAGGTTTCCTAGGCAGATGATCAGAAGTTTCTAATATTTATATACCTGTTGCTTGCCAGTTACTTGTCATTGAAGTATATTTTTCTAATACACGTAGTTCGACTAGGTGAATAAACTGATGGTATATTTTAAAGATAAATTTATAGTTACACTGACTCCTAATATTAGTTAATCTAAAAATTGTGAATTCAATCATTGGTAATATTCTAGTATTAATCCATGTGTTAAGCTAATTCAGTTTAAATTTTTCATATCTAAGGGTTCTAAAGAAATAACAAGTAATCAATGATTATTAGATAAAATAACAGCAAAAAAAGTAGTTAAACTTTAATCAGTACTAATAGTCGAGGCAATGAAGCACTAAAAAGGCCAAAGATAGGAAATCTTTTAGGATAGGACGTATCGGAAGCGGTTTTTTGCATTCGCTTGCAAAAATTATTTATATCATTCGTACCTACTTTGTACCTATTACAAACCGGAGGTTGCATTGCTGCAGCCAAAAATGCATGCAAAAAATGCATCTTTTGAGAGGCCATTTGGCAAATTTAATAACTTCGTAAATAAGAGTTAGAATTGGCTCAAGTCGGGTACCTGGGGGTTTTCGAGGTCACTGATCACGATTATGATGTTCAAATTGACCCCCCGAACACCTGGAGCTCAGGAACGCCGACGAACGTCATCTCTAACTTTATGCAAGAGAGGAGGTCTTTTTTAATTGTGTCTGGAAACCCCTCAGGGATGACGTTCAGGGCCAGGTTAGGGTGCACCAGATGTTCGGGTGGTCGTTTTCAACATAAAATTCGGATTCAGCGCACACAAAAAGCCCCCATAACGATTTTCGGTTGGTTATTGTCGATATTTCCAGAAAAATTCTCGAAGATGACGTCTGCGTCCAGGTTGAGGCCCACCAGGTGTCCGTGGGGTGTTCGCCAATGGTATATTCGAATTCAGCGACCCAAAAAAAACCCCGGGTGCCCAGTTTCTCTCCTCTCTCGCATAAAGTTCAGGATAGTCCCCGGAGATGACGTTCGCCGGCGTTCCTGAGCTCCAGGTATTCGGGGGGTCAATTTGAACATCATAATCGTGATCAGCGACCTCGAAAGCCCCCGGGTACCCGACTTGAGCCAATTCTGAGTCTTATTTACGAAGTTATTAAATTTGCCAAAAGGCATCTCAAAAGATGAATTTTTTGCATGCATTTTTGGCTGCAGCAATGCAACTTCCGGTTTGTAATAGGTACAAAGTATAAATAATTTTTGCAAGAGAATGCGAAAAACCGCATTCCGATACGTCCTATCCTAAAAGATTTCCTATCATAATGCTTCATTGCCTCGACTATAATGAAGAACACATTATACTTTATTAGGTACTGAAGCACTTAAATAATAATATAATAATAATATCTCTACCCCTCATTCTAATCACAAGGATTAGGTCAGAAGTCGAGGGTTTGTGCGGAAGAGGGGACGGCATATTATTATTATTATGCAGGCCGCATTCCATTCCATTCAGTGCAGGAATAAGGGAAACCTGGAAATCCTCATTAATTAGGGGAGTAGGGGGATGTCGACCGGTATTAATCTCTCACATTATCCCAAGCGTACATTCTTCCACCTTAGCATACCCGCAGAGAGGATGTCAATCCTCTCCACGAATATAGCTAATATTCTTTATTATTACATATCTTCTCAATATTCTTTCTGGCCATAGATCAGAAAGCTAAACTATTTCTAACACAAAGGTGAATTATTCTCAATGTCCTTTACTTAATTAGGTTTGCTTTTTCTTCTATATAGTGTAGTTTATTTCTCTATATTTTTGAATATCTTCAATACAGACACTTACAATCGGCCACTCCCAAAATTGGATGTTCTACATAAACAATACTAGCAATATGAACAGATTTTTGTAAAACATTTAGTTAGAGTGGAGTCCATCCAGTATGAAATATCTGAGAAGAAAAAAAGTTATAAGCGAAATTCCAAAAATCATACTTCTGCATGTATAAAATTCCAGAATCATATTATTAAAGGGACAAGAAAACCAGTTGCCGTACGAAATAAAAATTACTTAGTTTAATGATCTCTTTTGTTTTGCTACTAAGTATTGAATTTATTATAGGTTGCCATGAGGTAATCTGGCATCCAATTGATTGGGCAACCAGTTGAAAATTGACTTGTTGGAACATGATCTTCTCTTTCGAATATATTCCTCCAAGACGTCAATGACGACGAGAGTGACCAGTTGCACTGTCAAATAAAATGTTTTGAATTCAATATGGAGCATCTGAAATGATAACTCTTAAACATACTACCACAGTGACTGCACTATTGATTGTGCGTCTACAGCAAAGCATCGTTAGTCACTCGACAGCTAATAATTGAGTTCATCCATGCTACGTCAGTCCAATTTTCTATCTTAAAAGTTTTATATAAAAAAAACAATCAGCCTCGGCTCTACTGAATTTCAATTTTTTCTGTTGTTTTTTATATTATTTTTTGTTTTGTTTTTATATTTAAAATGTATTAAAGATAATTGTAAATAAATTATATAAAGAATGAGAAGAATCTAATCTGGTTATGCATACTATAAAAGGTCATAGCTTTGGTGTTTCTTGATCTGGAGCTATGACTGATGCTAGATACTTTCAAACATATCCATAACAAACCAACGTCATTATTTTCGGGTTCACATGACAGCGGGCGTGAAACATCCAGGTCCAAGTTAATTTTTTTCATGAATAACTTTTTTCAACTAAAGCTAGTGACATAGGTATGGGGGTCTTGTTCGGCCTAAACTTTACGCCAATGATGAAAAGTGTTTTTTAGTACAAATATTAAAATTGTATTCTATTTTCTGAAAAATGTGCTGTTCGGGAAATTCGCTTAGCAGCTTTGTTTTCAGATATTTTGCCTTTTTTACTAAAGATTGTGAAATTGCATTCAATTATTTATTAAACAAATTATAACTACGGTTTGTAAAGAATTTAATTTAAATGGTTCTCAAAATGATATCCATTTTTGTCAATGTAACGATTATTATTTATTTCACTCCAAGCTCTTCGAATACGATGTAGGAAATAGATTTTCTCTATTATACACCAGAGCTACATTATTTTTTTCTTTAAAAAAGTTCCAAAGAAAAATAACTAGTGGATTGAGATCCGGCGGTTTGGCTGGCCAAACAACTGGACCAACCATACCACCTTTCTCCTTAGATCATATTTAACCAACTTTTATAATTCAACATGCTCTAAACTCACAACAAACTGATTTAATATGACATCTGTCTATACAAACAAGCAATATCTACATAATTATATAATTTTTGAACAGACGATAAGATAACATTGATTAGAAAGAGTTAAACTATCCGAACCATAAAGCTTTTCACCATTAGTGTAGGGGTTCAAGGGTGAACAGAACCCCATACCTACGTCACTGGATTTAGTTCAAGAAAGTTATTTTTAATTGAAAATATTAACAATTTATTAGGATTACTGCATACCAAGTTTGAACAAAAAATGTTTATTTGTTTAGTAGATAATAAGGACAATAATAGATATTTATGTAGTAAGGGAAGGTACAGGGATAATGATGATACTCCTAAGGGCATAATCATCCTAGTATCTCCCATACAACAGAACTATTATACTGTTATCTCCAAGGAGTGGGAGAAGCTATGCTTAATCAATCCGACTGCAACGCCAAAACTTTTAAACATTTTTAGCATGAACTAAATCAGCTATCTAGATTTTTAGAAAGTTGAGAAAGTTTGAAGATAGGTTTTAAAGCTGTTTGATAAGGTTTATTCTTAAAGCAGTTGGAAACAGTTTGAAACTGTCAGAAGTATTCACCCAGTTAAGTTGAGAACTAGAAGACGAACATTTATGACAGTTTTAACCTATTTTCAGCTGCTGCAGGAACAAACCTAATGTTAATGCTGATAATCTTTCGACTTACTTACACTTCTGTACTCAATGTGCACCAAGTGCAACAGCAGGTAAGTCTAAATTTTGGTTAATATTGGTATGGCTCTAATAATAAACATTTGTACTAAATGATTAAATACGATTAAATACACTTAATGATTTCTATTGATAAAAAAAATAAATACCGAACTGTGGTAGGTAGTTTATTATTAAATAGAGGGATGAATAAGCCCGTTCATTTATTTATTTTTTTATAAACACTGCAGATGTAGTAAATTATCTATAAAATATCAATATTAAAGGTATTATTATACATTAATTATTTTTAAATAAAACTGAAGGTGGTAAGTACTTTGGATACAACGACGTGTGTCTACTTACCTCCAAATCTTGATTGTTTTTACAATTAGGCACAATAATAAATTATTTTAACACAGATAGATGAAATGCGACTCACTTTAAATAACCAGTATCAACCACAAATAGAAGCAGCAATTTTGGCAAGACATGTAACAAACGTCAAAATTGAAACAATATACAGGCTGTCCCAAAATTAGCCTGCCAAAAATTAACTCTGGATTCTACGATCAAAAATAGGAAAAACAAGTTATATAATCATAAGTCCGTAGACGCCTCCTAACGCTATTGCTCTTTGAAGGGACCCCAAAATTTGATTTTTCCAAATATTTTCAAAACGGATCAAGATAAAGTAATCACGTTTAAAATTGAGAATCGCAATTAGATTGCGAATGTAATGTTCTAAAAATAATACCTTAATTAGTCATAGGCGTACCAAACTGGGGGGGTTATTGGATAAATATTGCTCTAACTTTTTAAAGTCTCTAGGTTTTTGCCGTCAGATCAAAAAATTAAAAATTAACAATTTTACATAAAAAAGGTACTCTTGTTTTACTTCAATACATTGTTCCGTTTACGAGTAATATTAATTTAAAAAATTTGTGACATACCACAAAAATATTTGATGATATGCAAGCGGTCAAATTGTTTTTAGTAGGCTTTGAAAAGTTGTCTGTCAGTTTATTTGACACATATTACATATGTTTTTAAAAATTGTTGAAGTATTAATAGGCTATGTTAAAATTCAAAAATTTACAAATAATTACATTACTGATATGCATTTTAAAAGTATTTTAATATTTTAATAAGCTTTCATGCTTGAAAAACGCCTTTAATATGTGTTAAATAAGTCGACAGTATTTTCTCTGAGCCTACTAGGGATATATTGCCTATTTATAGTTTCCATCTAAAACTTTTGTGGTATGTCACAAAATTTTTAAATTAAGATTGCTCGAAAACAGAGCAGTTTATCGGATTGAAATAAGAGTATCTTTTTCATGTAAAAGACCAGAATTTTAAATTTTTTGATCTGACGATGAAAATCTTGAGATACAAGAAAGTTAAAGCAATATTTACCCACCGACCCCCCAGTTTGGCACGCCTATGACCAATTATAAGGAAATATTTTCAGAAAATTAGACTCGCTATCTAATTGTGATTCTCAATTTCAAATTTGATTACTTTATCTTGATCTCTTTTGGAAATATTTGGACAAAAATAAATTTTGAGATCCTTATTTAAGTGGCCATATCTCCGTTAGAGGACGTCTACGGACTTACGATTATATAACTTTTTTTTCTTATTTTTGATCGTAGAATCCACAGTTAATTTTTGGCAGGCTAATTTTAGGACACCCTATATAGTGATCTGTACAATAGTTACGTAGTTCATCCTAAAAATGTTGTAGGCCGCTACAATCACTGTAGCGACTCCCCACCTATTGAGAGAATAGTCCATAATAGTTTTCTTGTCTGTGACTGATGCTAGATATTTTCAAACATATCCATAACAACCCAAGCATCATTATTTTTGGGTTCTCATGGCAGCGGATGTGAAAAGATTCATTTGGTCCGCTGCAATGAAAGCTATTTTTGATTATTTGTTGTGTACATTTACTTTTGTATGCATAGAATAAAAATATGTTTTACACCTCAATCTAAATAAAATTAACAAATTGTGGTTAATACCAACAAATAAAACTGAATGTTTGATTCAGTCTTGTGTTCTTCAAATTTATAAACTAGTTTCGAATTGGGTAAAAATATTTCATAAATTTATATGATCTTTCATGGAGTGGTGATCCCCTGAAAGTCCAAGTCGATAAAAATATAAAGAGCTAAGATGAACAACATAATTGCATTAATTCTTATCCAACTCACGTACGAAATCCATGTGAAGTGGATACTGAAATGTAAGAGTAACATTATTTATTGCTTTTTTAAACCGAATTTACAATCAAACTTAGGGGTTATGATGATTTTATATGAAAAAGTATCTTGAAAGCTTCTCCGTATTTATGAATTAAGTTACATTGTTCCAAATTTAGTTCAGGGCGAGCGGCAATAAAATGTAAATGTGATCCGTTTGGCGCTCGAATATTTCATATTGAAGTAATGCTATCGGTGGCAAATTCAGTTTTCTGTCATATTTATATGCTTCTAGGACCTCGCGAGTTTATTTTTATATGATCACTTTTCAAACAAATAAAACGGATTTATACAGGTGTCGTGATTTTATATACATATTAATAGCTTTTTTATGGTTGCGTGATAAAGTAACATTAAGTAATAAAGAAGCTAATTTTACTTCTGGTTTATGAAAACTATGAGTGGGTTTAACTTAGAAAAGACCGTTAGATCCTTACCGATCGTAATATTATAAATTTTTAAGTTGACAATCATCAGGTTATATTTATCATAATTTAAAATAATGAAATTCAGGACTAGTAATTAAATAAGTAGTAATTAATTTTATCTATCACGTAATGATTACACGGAAGCAAAGCTATGCTAATATCAAGATTAATGCACTTATTCCAACGCTTACTTAGTTTCACTATTTCTCAAGTATAGGATTGCAAAAATAACTTATTCTTGTACATTAAGATTACCTATACATTCTTCATTTAAATATAAAAATAACTTCAAAATCAAGAAATAGTATAGGTAATACATATCGAGGTGGAAAGTATTTCATTCTTGTCGAATGAAAAGGATGTTTTTTTGATTTCTTGACACAAGAATGAAGCTTTTCACCGAGGTTTGTACACTAGTTTATTTACAACTATATATTTAAAATGTAAGTGACGGTTTTTGTAACAAAAAAAATTTCTTGAGAAATTCACAAATTAAGATCCCTGTATAACCAGAAAAATAAAAATATCCGGTTGGTATTTTGACAATGGTTACTATGGTACTAAAAAAGTAAAACATACAAACTTAAATTAGTTGCATTTTTGACAGATTGTCATAAAACAAGTGTTTTCGAAGATAATGAGCGATTCAGAAGAAATTATTTATACTAGTGCTCAACTGAGAGAAGCCGCTGAAGGTTTGGAAAAAGAAGAGTCATGTAAGGTGCGATAAAGTTTATGATGTTTTCACGATTTGGTACTCGCAAGTTATTGGCATTTTTGAAACAACAATTGACTGATGTTAATATCGTGGAAAATAAGGTTTACATCGAAATTCCAGCATCAAAAACCTACTAGTCAAGAGATTACTGTGAGTAATGGAGACTGGGTAAAGTTAATTAAAACACAGGTTGCACTTTGTTTAGACGTTTTAAATGAAAACTTATTTTTCCAATTAAGATTTGGTAAAATCACTTGTAACGATTTATTTTTGCTTCTCGACATAACATAACATTTAACAATAATAAGTAGATTTAAAACAATTTATTAATGTATGTATTTGCTTGATATTAGATGACTCTGCATAACTGGCCCGTGAAATCTACATCCTGTAAAAAAAAATATATTAAATTAGTTTATTTTGTGTTTAATAGTCTATAGCTCTGGGGTATATTTTAGGGTGTTCTTGCCAGGCTACGTATTGTCTTGGATATATTGGGTAGTCAACCATTACGTGGAAGCACACGATCGGGGGTAATCTGGGTAGAGAGAGAGAGAGAGAGTAGCCGTTCACTCCACTATTGCATTAACAGTATCACCTCACGTCTTCTGAAGTGCACGAAGCTTCCTATCTCTGGACAGAGAGCTGTTCGTCCTGTTGCTGAAGTTCGTCCTCTTAGTTAGCATCTGGTCTAAGCGAGACGTCACGTCATAGCACAAGAGCGTTCCTGGTTGCTGAGATTTCGCCTCCTTCGTTGGCCTTTCACTTGGTACGGGGCTTCCCATTGCTGAATAGAGAGCTGTGTGTCTGGTTGCTGAGGTTTCGCATCCCTCATTGGTTTTTGTTCTACACGAGTCATCGCATTGTGGAACAGGGAGCTAGACATCCTGTGGTGACTTCTGCACCCTTCGTAGTCTCCGAGATTTCAAGGTATCCTATTGCGGGACGAAGGAAGCCTTGGATCCTTCCAGCTGCGGTGCACCTTCCAGAGACTTCCCTCTTTCCACGGCTTCGACAGCAAGGACAGTACGAGCCGTCTATCTGGCTGGTAACGGTTGATGTTTTGTGTACTGCGGAGGAGGGGGGACCTGGTATTGTAGCGTATTTTATTTCTGTTTATTCTGCTTCATTGTTGGACCGTTAGATCTCATAAGTGGCCAGGTTGTTATATATTTGTTTTGTTTGATATAAAGGGGGGGAGTTAAAAGCAAGTAATTGGACATATATTTTTTTTAAATTTAATATTTGATAATTACGCAGATTTATATTTATTGGTATTGGTTTGGTATACAGGGTTTGACAAATTGATGAGTAGGTTTCACGACGTAGCCAGTATGTAGGGTTATTAAGAAATATTAGATATATTAATAAGTTATTGAGAATATTAATTAAGAACACGAGTACTAGGTAACTAGTCTGTTTTGTGTCGAACTTTTTTTTCCAAATAAATTGAGAAGTAACAGGAGTGGAATTAATTTTTTTTTGTTCATGGCGTCCTGTAATATAACTGGTTAGAGATTTGGAAATTTTACTCTATCACAGTAATTTAATAGGCATACAGAAATTTCCTGGCGCCCTATAAAATCTTCGGTTTAGTCTGTCAAACTTTAAATTAAAATCCTACCAGTGGACCCACCCGTCTCCACTGAAGCTGCCGCTAGCATTCCCTGTCATCGGGGCAGGACACCACTACAAAGTAGGGTGATGGATTTCTTTTTGTAGTCCAATTTCTTACTGACAATAAGAAAGGGTTGCATTTGGTCATTTGGCCACAAGTCGATAAGTCAATTTGCTAAAAAAATTGCAGTGCTTCCAAAGCCTCCGCATTGTGAAACATAGTATTGGTAAATAGCGGTGGTGACATTTCTCCAGTTGAAGAGATTAGAGGGAAATCTTCCACCATAACGGAACAGTTCGTAGACAAGTTTGCAGATTCTCAGGTTAAAGTTTTCACAAAAATATCTAGCGAAATGCCAAACTCCAATACTAAAAACGTTACCATTGGCCAAACCAATAGTTAAGATATTCCAAAATAAATATTGATTATCTTCAAGAGCAGAAATTCATCATCGTTGTTTCCTTTTTTAATACCTTAAATTTTTTAGACTTCTGATTTTCGCTTCAGGAATACAATAAAATTTAAGTATTTTTTTATATCGATATTCTTCTTGAGTAATATGTTATTATTAAATGGTAATAACAATAAAGAGATTAAAGCTTCTGTGTTTTGCCTAGTTCGTTAAAATCTACTAATAATGCTTTCTTGTTAGTTATGTTAAATATATTTTTTCTCTACACCATTCTTCAGTGGTATCTTCAGTACGAAATTGGAAACAACACTGGAGGTTTCATTCTCAATATATGATGGCAAAAATAATTCAATGCAACTATGTTTATGCGCATTGCTATGCTAATTTCTTAATAGTCGATTGAGAGATGCCGTTTTGAAATTATTTAAAAGTAATATTTTTATTTCCTTGTGAATTTTTTATTAAGAGTTTTCGGACTTATCAATTTTTGTTATATGTACTATATTAATTAACTAACTTAAATATAATAAAATATTTGATATTAATAAAATGATTACTGCATATATTTTATTATTTAGAAAGAGTGCATGAAAAGTATTATCCTTTTTGATACACCTCTAAATGAGTAATTTTTATTTTAGTTCATTTATTCATATATTCACGACGGAGGTAATTTTATTAATTATAGCCCATTTTAAAAATATACATTACTTAATTTAATATTATGACGTGATTCAGCATTACATGAAATAGATTTGCAAAAAATACATTATATAGTAAAATATATTCATTTATTCAGCACAGAAGCTTCAAAAGTTCAAATTTCCGATTTCATGAACAGATAGGAGGCTACTGTAACATTTACAACAGTTAGCAATTCTGACGTATACAAATGTTTGTGAAATTCAGTTCAATAAAAAAATCCTAGCTTGATAAAACCAGACAAGTGCATCAGGATGGAATATCTGAATACTAGTTGTAACAGCAGTTATCATCCGAAAACAAAGTTGGAAATGTTTGTATTATCCTTTTTTTTGTAATTAGTTCTTTCGTTCTATGTATACATTTATCATATAATCCATTTTGGTTCAGACGTTCAGACATTTAATATTTATTAATGATTATAGTTTGGGTTTATAAATTTTTGTATAAAACATCTTTTTTCTATTTTGGAGGTATGGGAAATTAGAGATTGTCCACATCACTCTGTAAAGGATAATGCACCGATTAAGCCGGGGGCACATTGCTCTGATGCCACGCCACCCGACTTGATGTGACATATGTATACTATGTGTGTACACTGTTACCATGCCATGTAATGCCTCGTTACGTTACATTCTATCAGTAGCACTGGTTAATGCATAACATAATCTCTGTGTTTCAAAAAAGCAGTGGTCAAAAATGTGGATCACCTTCGTTTCCTGCTACCTATTTGAGCAACCGTACAGCAGCGTGCGTACAGATTATCACCCAATGTAAAGATGGAAAGAAATTCATGGCATCAACGGAATGAGGTTGGAAACGCACTATCAACTGCCAGTAACCACTGAAAAAGAAGCAACACTACCAGTATTACTCATATAATCTCTTGTAATTGTCGAAGTGTGTGCAAGGACAATTGTGGCTGTCGTAAGCTTGGGCTGAACTGTTCGCTTACTTTTACCACTTGCGAAGGTAGAACTTGAAACGCTGAGGAACCTATTGGCATTGATTTAGAGAATTTCCTGATGGTTGAACTATCGGATGAAGAGAATTAAGAAGCAGAAGAAACTGGAGACACTGAAGAAAATAGAGAAAGTAGAGATTGCGAGCTACAACGCCACATCACCTTGATGAACACTTCAAATGTAAGTAACGGAGATTAATTGAATAAAGTAAACAGTAATATAAATTTAAATAAACAATGATATAAATACTGCACTTGATTTCGTACAGTTATAATTTAATAATCTATTCTATGACACATCGACTTTATATATTCAAATGGTACAATCTATTCATTATTTTATAGTAAAACAAGTCATTCGTTCATTGTTGAGACACGACAAATAAAGATTTCTTCATCTAACATTAACAAAATTTCATCAATTTTATGTCATTTTATGTTTGACATGAAATTCAAGTGCCTACTGTTACCACGCGACAATAAGTTACACCATACGACATGAAAATCTAACATGTCGGGATTCACAACACATCGGATGGCGTCACATGGCGTGGCGTGGTGTAGCGTCAAAACAATGTGCACACAATATATAAAAATACATAAGAATACACGGTGCCAGATCCTTCTGACGTTGAATCATATGGCGTGGTGTGGCGTGGCGTGGCATCAAAGCAATGTGCCCCCGGCCTTATATTGACATCGATGTGGAGGTACCACGTCATGTCATTTGGTTTTCATTTGTGGAAAGGACCGTAGGCGCTATGATTTATGTATTTGTTAAAATGAAACAAACAGACGGAAACATTATCGTGTTTCATGGCTCATACAACCATTAAATATGTTTTAAACATGTACAACATTATTTAATATTAGTAAATTGTCACGGTCTTAGTACAGTGTTAAGACATGCACAATACGATACGGATTTATGAATTTCAAACTGGCGGCGATTTTACTGATATAATTTCAAACAAAATTGGTCAGGATGAATAAACTAATCATTATAATTCTTCTGTAACATACGTATTGGAGAATTATTTGCATAATTAGTCCAACACGATGAAATATAAAAAGGTATCTAGAAAAATGTGAATGGTGATTAAAAGAAATTTGACTGAGAATATAAGTAGAATCAACAATATTAGTAAGTAATTTGTACAAAAATGTAACAGAAAAAATTATTCTCCTAGAGACTAATTTTTTAAAACGGAAGTGCGACAGTCTGACATCATATGGTTCATAACATAAAATTTCTGTTAAATGTATTATTGAGAACGTCAACAATTCCTTTCTGAACATTTTCCAGTCGATCTATGTATTTGCAATACGAAGGGCTCCATAAAAGACTACCATATTCCAATTTACTTCTAATTTTAAAAAATAATAATTGAAGAAGGGTTAGTGAAATGAATTGTATTACGTAATATAAAACATAGAGTTCTCATAGCTTTTTGTGCTATTGAGTCAACATGTGTCTCAAAAGATAATTGACTATCTAAAATTATACTAAGTCCTTAACTTCACGAACGACTCTCAAAGTGTGACCGCCAATGGCGTAATTGTAAGCAAGTTATTTTCTGGAAAATATTATACAATGGAATTTATTAATATTAAGGAAAAGTTTATGAGATTTACAATATTCATTTAATCTGGACAGATGTTCCTCGAGTTTAATGCAGTCATCCACACATTAAACACTGACACTTCAAGGTCATCGGCAAATAGGTAAATTATAATTTGAATAATTTAAGCAGGAACCAATGTCGTTTAGAGAAAGATAAAAAGGAAGAGGTCCCATGGAAGAACCTTGTGGTATTCCAGAGGCAATACTATGGTACTCGGAAAAGTAATTGTTCAATCTGACATATTGACTTCTGTTAGTGACATAAGGCTTCAGCAGCAGTTCCCCATGAATACCAAAATTTTCAAGTTTAATTAATAGTGACCTTTATCAAAGGCTTTTGAAAAGTCCACCTGCATTTTATTTTGTCCATAGCTTTAAGATTCGTCTGTAAAAAAGGTATTAAATTAGTAATAACAGATCTGCCCCGAAAAAATTTATGTTGATTACCATTTATTAAATGTTTAATTTAAAAAAATATTCCTTAGCAAGTATTGATTCAAAAATTGTGCCAAAAACACAAAGTAAGGAAATGACATGATAGTTGCTGACTTTATCCTTACAACCACTTTTAAAAGCTGGAACTGCTACTGCTCTATTAAACAATATGTTGAAACAACATATTTTTTATAACCGTAATTTTGTTATTATATTAAAAAACCTACTCCCTACTTTTGCCTTTTAACACGTCGCTGATATATTGTGTAAATAAATATTCGGAAATCGATTGTTTTCATTAAATGTAAATATAATAATATATAAAGGAAAACATTTGTTTAAATAGAGTGGTTATTCTATCTTCCTTTAATTATTATACTTAACTGAATCTCTACATACCCATGTTATTTATTTATCTAAATATTTTCTTACGTGGTCTAATTATGAACAAAGAGAGCATTAGCATTCCTGTCCTTATTAACACATAATTTGTGCATTTACTCTATAGGGAAATGTATTTGCTGATGCAAGTTTAACATATTCAATCACAATCTTACATTATTAATACTAATTATATACTATTATAAAAGTGCGTGGAGTTTGATTCTCTAAATACATTATGGAATTCTTAAAAGTAGTTACTTAAGAATATTGAATTTTCATGAATATGCATTACAAAATTATGAGTAATAATACTGAGTACAAATACAATAAACTTGTTTGCGTCTATATTCTTAAAATAACCATTGTTTTCGTTGTAGGAAAAAAATCATATAGACAATGAATATTTTATCACACTGTTTCATCATGTTCATCATATTTCCAGAAAAATAACACGCGTAATTTTGACTTTTTATAAAGTATGTTTCAATTTTAGCATCACTATTGTAGTTTAGAATTTCAACTTTCAGAACCCACTATATTTTTGTATAATTATCTATTATTTTGTAAAATAGGAAATGTAAATATTTAATAGGTGAGAATGCAACAAATCACTTTACAGTTAGTATTTGGAGATGAAAGTATTTTGTTTGCAGATTTAGAAGAGAATTTACAGTAGAATTTTAAATGGAGATCAATCAGAACTCGGAGAAATAAATATGGAAATTGAAATAGAGAAAATAAAAACCATAATAATAACGAAAACAAAGTATGTTTAGAGACAAATATAGTAGTGAAAACTTTATTTATATATATATATATATATATATATATATATATATATATATATATATATATATATATATATAATTCATTTTCTTCATATAATGCAGAGTCACATTGGAGTTTGGACATATAGATATATTATTTGAATGTTGTATGCTTTCCATATGATTGATGTTGAAATTTGCCAATTAACTAAAAACCAATGATGGAGTGATAGATTTTATTCATGACAACTACGAATATTGCTGATGTGTCAGAAATTTGCTTGATTTAATACAGTAATTGAAGCTGAAATTAAAAATTTTGGAAACTTTCAATATGTCTTCTAAAATTACAAAATACCTTCAAACGTAAGCTAAAATTATGTCCATATAACTTTATGACATTGACATATTACAATTATTAATAAATGTAAGGATACGAATAGTAATACAAATAAAATGATATTAACTAACTAAAGTGATCACTACATTTTCCCAGGTTCTAATTTAAAATGTAATATTTCAAGTATTTTGGAATCTTCTTCTTAACCTATTTGACTGGGGCTTTCTTTACAAGAGACATAGAAGAATGGGTGTTTGTAGATGGAACTATTTTCTCACCATCTTTCCTGCATATCTCGGCTGCAATAGTAATATCACTAGAAGGGGTACAGTCTTGGACGAGCATTTCTAGCTCTGAAGGTTTACTACTTGTAGATTCAGGTGATACATTTCGTATACGATTCAATATATTCACATCCCTTTGCTAAATGTTTTAATGGTGCATTTGCATCTTTCCCGTTCCCTAGGCTAACAAAAACATAGTCAGGATATACCTCTATCAAATCAACTTCTTCTGTTAGATGGTCATATTTACTCTTTCTAATATTTTTTCGAATCAAGACTGGTTCCGGAGTTGATAATCAAGTAGGTAGAGAATTTCCATAATAAGCTGTCCTATTATGATAAAGCATTCTCTCGTGGGGACTGCAATTGATCGAAGTGCATAAAAGAGAGTTAATTGAATGAAGAACCTGAGACCAAGACAAGCTCCCATTGATTTACATTTAGTTCTTTCGACTTTAAAGCAAGAAGAATGACCTACCATATAATTACCTTCAGGATTATATGGATTGTACGGTTGATAGTAATTTCTCTGGTATGTAAATAATTTCTCAACTCAGCAGGCATTAAAGAACTACTTTGATCGGTATGTATGTATGATGGCCTTCCTGAAGAACTGTCTTGATAGGAAAATCCAAAGGGGAATTTTGAGTATTCAAAATGTATCAGCGACAGTAGTAATCATTCCAGGCCTATAAATCATATCATAATTGTATCAAGACAACTCTAATCTCCACCTTAGTGTTTTTTAACTTTTCTTTTACTTTTGTGTCATATTGAACATAAATGAAACAGATTTCTGGTCAATAGTCTCTACTTATTTAAAGATATCACAATTAAATAAGCTTCTTTTTCTACTGAAGACAACTTTTGTTCGGTTTAACAGCAAAACGTTCAATATTGTACCTCTTCTAGTGAAACTACAACTGCAGCCCAGATATGTAGGGAAGGTGATGAGAAAATAATTCCATTTACAAACGCCCATTCTTCCTTAAGTCCGCCACTCAAGTATATTAAGAAAATCTCCAACATACTTGGAAGATTACAATTTAAATTAGAAGCTGGATGAATGAATGTAGTCATCACTTTAGTTAGTTAATGTCCTTTAACCGCGACCACTATATTAAGAAGGTTTAATACGTCTGTTTTCCGTGGACTAAAAGTTTTTTAACACACTAGTGGATCAGAATTTATACCATCACTCTTTTATAGCATTTTATTTAGAATTATTATTATTAACATTAACATTTATCTAAGAACGATCTTGTCATTTTGACCGGGATTATTTAAATTCACTTAATAAGGTGTCTCTGAAGGACTGGAGACTTTCTACTATTCAGCTGATAATCAATATTCTTGATTAAAATAAATTTGTCACATATGTCAAAACCATAATTTTTCATCTGCCCTCACACGGCTTTCACTCTCTTAATTGATCGGTTTTGACCGTGGTCGTGGATAAAACGTTGAATTACATTCAGGCCTTTAATCTTCTCGAAAAAATGTAAATCTGCGCCTTGAGTGTTTATTTTTGCTCGTGGCTAAAGGCTTGTTAATTATAAGGGTCGTCATATTTGGCAAATTAATTTTAATCAAGAATATTGATTATCAGCTGAATACTAGAAAGTCTCCAGTCCTTCAGACACACCTTATCGAGTGAATAATCCCGGTCAAAATAACAAGATTGTTCTTGAGATAAATGTTAATAATAATAATTATAAATAAAATGCTATAAAATCAAAGTGTGGTATTATGAATTCTAATCCACTAGTGAGTTAAAAGTTCTTTAATCCAGGGAAAACAGGCTTATTAAACCTTCTTAATATAGTGGTCGAGTATAATTATTTATTTATATTGTTATTCGTATCTATGCATCAATTAATAATTGTATATGTCAATATCATAAAGTTATATGGAAAAATTTTAGTTGAATAAAGCCTTACGTTTGAAGGTATTCTTGTTACAAATTTATTCAACTTCAACTAACTAAAGTAAACTACAAAAATATGATGGTGGTGTTGCTCAAATTGAAACAAGAAAAAATACTTCTGGATCACTTCCAAATAAGTCATTTTTGCTCTCGTTCTTTTCATCTTGAAAATTGCAAATATTATTTATTACTAGCCTGTAAATAGATATTATTCGTGTTAATTTTTCTTTTAAGGTATTAAAAATTTCATGCACCATTTTATAACTGGTGATGGCACCTCCACAATTTATTGGAAGAGTCGAACACTGGTTTTAATCAAGTTTAAATAAAGTTTTCTGACTCGCTGACAGACAGTCGTGTACCGCCCTTGTTTATTTGTCTTGGTTGGCAGACACGTAAAGAAATTTGCCAGCCTTCGCCGTATTACTTTCCATTAAGTTGTCATATGCAGTGATTGAATACTTCCCATGCATAATTTAAAACAAAACAATTAGAAGATATAAAATGCTGTTATGAGATAAAATTTATAGGCTGCTTAAGGCCACAAGTGTAATAAAAATATGAAATAATGGACCTCAAATTTGACAATTTAACTTTTTGTTGCTCTATTTAAAAACTAATATGAAAATAATTATGCATTCAAAATTACAGAGAAATGAGGGTATGGGGAATTGTGAGACTATAAAAAAACATTGATTACAAACTTTTGAAAATACTAATAAAGGTGGTTAATGATTTGTTTTACATTCTGTACACGATTCCTCTCATTCATATTTAGAAAATAATTGACATTTAGCGTTACGAATTTTATAGATACGTAACATTTGTTTTAGTTCTGTGAATGTTTTGGGGTCTACAGGGTTAGCTACTACTCTAATTATACAAATTTTAACCGAGTACTCAATGCGTTTTTACAGCCTATTCATTTGATAGTTGAACATTTTCATTTGTAGAAACGATCGAAATTAACATTTTCCATATATTTGGTCTGTGCAATACACCATGTAATATACAGGATGTTTTTAAATGAAGTATCAAAAATGACAGATTCCTTAGATGAAAATAAATCGATTTAACCTAACATACACCATAACTACAATTTTAACAGATCTTGTTGCATGCTATAAAGTCATCTAACGTTATAACATCAGGAAACATTTTTAAGTCATCTACATACAGTAGGTCCTCAACGCGAAGGTCAGATGTGATATCATTTAGAAATAGATTAATATGAAGACGCCCCAGCATAGATCCTTGTGGCCCAACGCCCAACTTCTGTGAAAATTCAGCAGACTTAAAACCATGACATTCTACATATTGGTGCCTGTTCTGCAGGTATGATTTAAATAGATTTCATAAGCTTTGAGAAATATCAAATGTAGCTAACTTAGAAAGCAAAATATAGAGTGCTCAGGTCTGTAGAATGCTTGGTAAAGTTTGTGTATATGACATCAACTTGGCCGTTATTATCCAGTTTTTCACTTAATACTGGTTGGTAACAGTAGACTTGCCATTCATGAATCCATGATGATTACATGAGGTTATACCAGCCATATACACAGAAACCATAAATTTGCAGCAATGAAAATATGACAACTGCTGAAACGGAATCTCCATATAAAAGCTTCTAGTAACCCAGATTATTAAATAGAATAAAGATCCCTGAATCTTTCTTTGCTAATAAATCTATGGAAAAAAAACTGACAAAAGAATCCAGCGAGAAAATGCTTGGTTAAAGAGTGAATAGCAAAGACAAATAGGCAAGGAGCATATTTTAAGTTATTCATTACATCTTTATAAAGTGTAGATGTTTTGTCTCATAATTCAAGATTCAGCACTTGCTTCTAGGATTTCTATTAGTTCTTTTGTTTCCTTTTCACCAGTAAACTTGCTATTTTATATGTATTGTAATTGGTACGTACGTAGTCTACGTACTTGCTAGAGCAGCTATTGTGACACATGTGTTTGATCTAAGGACACTGCTCAACATAGTGTATATACAAAGACACCCGATCTAGGCCGCTTGTCTAGACATTAAAGTATTCACGTCAGTACTTACCATTACAATTTGACTGACCTTTGACACTGCTCAGTTCGAAAAACATACGCGGTATAATAGTCGCCTAAAAATTTAAAAATATGATATTTTGCTTTGAAATAGATGAACTCTGGATACCTGCTGAAAACAAACATGTCTGTAATATTTATTGTCGCACAAATGTAAGCCAACGGAACCTAATTCGAGAATTAATCATCGGTAAGTTACACGTTTGCGAAAATGTAATCCTTTGAGACGATGGATGTTCGAGAAAAAACTTATTGAGTAATTAATAAGAGCAGTAATTAATGGTACGTATAATTAAAGTTACAACATTGTGACATCTAATAAATTGCCTAAAAATAACACGACCAGCTGTTGTACACCAGTCCTCATGATGTTACATGATTTAGGAACCAAAATATATTAGTCCAATAAATCCAGTGTGGCCATTAATGTTTTGTACATTTTCCCCTGATTGATGTCATTAAAAGCATTTAAATTTAAAGAGTATTTTTATACCAATCTGTAATGCACTTGCCTCTTTAGTGTTTCGGTACATTTAACCTTCTTTCATTCGTTTTGCATACATTTCGAATTTCCAACAGTATAAAATCGTACTACCCCATTAACATGAATTGTTAATTACACCAAAAAGATTTAGTGACCTTAATTATATTTATTTCACGCTGTTATTTTAGAATTTTACTATTTATAAGGAAATAGTTATACTGGGTGTTCTACAAGTTATAGGACAAACGAACTTTGGCAGATGGTGAATATGATATGTGAATATAGTTCCGATTTTATTTTTGTTTAATTACAAGTGTTTCAAATAAATATAATGTCATATTTCAATCAAAGTAGCCTGATAAATAAAAATGATGGTGCTATAATAATAATTATTATTTGTGTCATTTTGTTTATTCATTTGACCGATAACATTAAAGTGCTAAATAAAAAAAATATTTGCAACTTAGTATGCATATATGGTCTTTGTATATGGGTATTCCAATGTGAACGCCAGACAAACAGCTCGAGAATACCGACGAATATACCCAAATAGACATCAACCTGCCAACACTTTCTTTAGTACATCATTTTGTAGACTTTGGAAAAGGTAACCCAGGCCCAGAAAAGGACATTCATCCTACTTAAGTGATTGTACAAAATGAAGAACATATAATAGATGCTGTCATTGATAACTGTTCAATTAGTGTTTGGCGTATAGCGAGTAATCTTCATTTATCGAATTTTGTAGGATGTGTATTGAGCAGAGAAATATTACATCCGTCTCATCGCCAAAATGTACAAGCGTTACATACTGGAGATGGTCCTCAACGATTAGAATTTTGTCGCTGCTTACTTCAATAACATTCATAAAATTATAGATTTATTTCACTTGCCATGTTGTCTAATCAAGCGTGTTTCACTAGGGATGGCATAAATAATAATCATAATGAACAAATCTGGGCGTTACAAAATCCATATGCAATTAGATCTATACGATTTCAGCAGTGTCAATGTGTCAACAATAATTTACTGCCTGTACATGTTTTAAGTGACCGTTTCAATGCAGATTTGTATAGAACTTTTCTGGAGAACAACTTTTTTTATTTCATTGATGACGTAATGTAGGGAGACAAATAACTACTTGGTTAAATAATAATTTCCCGTATAATAAATAGATAGGTCAACAAGACCGCGGACCCGCTATCAGTAATCTTGAGCCCGATCATATGTCGATTTCGGTCTCTAATCTTAGTATTACGACTGCTACGGTAGAAACTGTTCCGTATAATAACAGTCTTCCCAAACGTTCCGTAACCGTCTCTATAACTGATCGCATCCCAAGCTTCCAAACATATCGCCGCGCTTCACTATAGGCATTTTCAGAGATGACAGTAGTGGAGCTACACATCTGTGCCATAGTTATAATAACAAGGCTTCATCATTTAAATAATAGTGTCCAGTTGTAGTGGCAGGATCTCAAATTCTTCCTCCATAAAATCAAATCTCCTATATCCATTACGGACATTATCGATAAGCCAGCCATTGATATTAAATTGGCAGTCAGGAAGAACGAAGATGAAGCCAACAAAATAACGTCTAGGAAACCATAGAAATCATAATTTTACCACGTTGGATATATTTTTTGTCTGTCCGACTTCCTTAATACAAGAGTTTATTTATTTTTTCTTGCTGTCAACTAAATGCAACATTTTAATTTTCCGAACCTGTATCTATTATTAGTGAAACCCACAAACTACTGCTATAGTTGAAGTTACTAATACATACTCATATTTTCGTGATGACCGAATTTTAATACTTGATTCCTGAATTTCATCGTAACTCTCACCTCCTGAGTCACTCCATTACTCAAATGTGTATCTATTCATAATGCCCAGCTTTGTCATGTGTCGATCAAGCTTGTCACGACCACTATTTTCAAAAGGTTTTAGCGATGATTTAGATATAGAATTGACATCACTGATACGACTTTGTTCTACGCTGTCGAATTATATTCTGAACGTAAACACATGTAACTAAACTGTATCATATACAGGATGTTTCTGAAATAAGTGCTTTCCTTCATAGGCGCAAAAGAAAACATGGAAATAAAAAACTTTCTTTAAGCAGCTTATTGTCTAAAGTATTGTGGTTCGGAATATTAACCAAGAATTATTACGCGAAACAACAACGATCCTGCATCCTCCAACGTAATAATTTAACGAGCTACTTACAATGCAGTACCTAAGTTACGGAAATTATGAGTACATGTTTAAGCTTTGACTGCAATAATTTTCAGTACGTGTGAAATTTTGTCGTTGGTTTCGGTAGAATGTGTCACCGTAATTATATAAACGCTGTATTCTTCACAGGCGAATGCTGTTTTACAAGAGGAGTAATACTGAATTTTCATAACGTTTCATTAAGTGAGTGATACTAATCCTCATGTTACACAATGTGGCATAGTATCCAGAAAATCAAAGACTCAAAATGATTCTATTGAGGGTATCTATCCTATGGCTACTAGAGTTCACAAAATCTTTGTTCATAGCTTTGACGTAATAAAGCATTTCTTGTTACCAACGGGACAACTGGTTGAAGTGGTTCAGAAGGTTCAAAACAAAGATGTTAAAATGGTAAGACAGATTTTTTCTAGGGAGGGTTAAACAATAAATACAAACGGAGATGTTACTCGCTGGTTGTTAGTTTCTTCTGATCCAGTCATCTTCTCATTCCGGAAGCGTTAAAAAAAAAACCTAAAGCAATTTCCTCTTAAAGTCTTGGAACTCTTGATCAGCTCTCATTCTCTGGCACCTTCTTGCTCCAAGGACATTTTTTCAAACTAGTAATACTCGTAAAAAAAAACTGAATCTACAATATACCATGTGAACATAGCAAATATTATATTGGGAAAACTTCTAGACCTTTAATTGTTAGAACTGGAGAACATAGTGATTGCATTAGAAAGGGAGCAATCGGAAAGTCAAAATATCGTGTTATTTACAGGAAACACAAAAAAATTTGAAGAAAGTATTCAATTAGTAAAAAGGAATTTAAAGGAATCGGCGTCTATTTTATTAAATAGTGACAGTTGTGTTTCGAATTATTCTTTAATTTATAATAATTTAATGATCTTTTTCTCAAAATACCCATCCAAACATTCGACAGATGTCGTTCACCAGGAGCTTTCAAATTTTGGCAAGCTTCATTTTATCTCATATTTCTATTTATTGTTCAAGTCGCGGTAGTGCAACGCGGGTGTGACATAGGAAATTTACAATGGAATCGAGGAAGAGATGATGGTCTAGGCCACGATATATTGCAGCAGCTGAGGAACACATTTTAGAGATTCTTTAAGAGAATTTTTAAATAACTACCAGAAAATTCACTCAACAAATATAAAGAATGTCTCAATAAACAGTGTGGCTATCTGGGATTTTGAAAATCAGCACCTAATCATCAACGGGAGCATTTCCAATAACGCTTTTCCTTAAACATTTGGGCAGAGATTGTCAATGATCGCTTGATTGGACCATGTTACCAAATCGAATGGATGTGGTTCAGTATCTGAAGTTTCTTCGAAATGATAATAATAATAATAATAATGTTTTTATTATAATAATATTAATTAATACAAATTAAAATTCATAATGCATAAAGATATTATTATAATGGGCAGAGTTCAGCTGATTTCCACAAGTGGAAACCTCTGCTCTTCCACTACTTCCACTCTTGATCTACTTAGATTTCTTAGCTGTCTGACTCCGAATGTTGTTCTTGCACGACGGTGCTCCTCCTCATTTTCAACAAAATGTTCGAGAGTATTTGCATGAAGTTGAAAGGGTACGATCTAGACGAAGAGGACCGGTACCATGGCTGCCACGATCTCCTGACCGAAATCCTTTGAAATTATTTTTGTGGGTGCATTGCACCCAAGTGATAACAGCTGATAATAACATACGAGTTCATTTGTGTTAATTTATAGAAACTGGGTAAGATGGGCCCAAATGTGTTTACTCGTTGGTGGACAAAATTTTGTTGTAACATCAGGTATGTCAAATTATATTATTGATTAAAACTACAAAATTAATTTTATTAATGAATAGTAAGCAGTTGAATTTGCTGATATAAAGTAGGTGTTATAAAATTTTATATACTTTGTCGTTGGGAAATTCTTTTAAAAATTTTAGCTGCTTGATTTTTTACAAAATTATAGAGATTTTTATGCCAATGATGAATATATCAAGAGCGAGCTAAATCTAAAAGCTGATTATTTCTGAAATGGTAAAACAGTAATGAAAATTAATATGAAATTAAATGACTTATTATTACAACAGTCTTAATAATTTAGATCATATCTCAGGGTTAATGGAGGACAGAGAGGTGAGGTGCTATGTGTAAACTGAAATTGTCTCTATTTTACGCCTAATATCAACGGGCTGTGGCAGTTTCACGGCACGCTTGATTCGAATTGAATTTTAATGTCATCGCGCTGCGGAAATGTATAATTAATAACGGTTCCTTGTGATTGGATCACGACTTGACTCGGGCGTTTATTTTCAGAAACGGTTTTAGTTGGGCTTTATTTATCCGAATTTGCGATTATTTCGAATTATGGGTTTAATGCTATTAGGCATCGATTTCGTTGCTGAAATGCCGAAAAACTGAAATGATCGACGGAGGGGAGTTAATGCTAAGAACTAAGTGAGAGCGGAATACGCGGTTTCGTCACTAATTGTAATTTGTACATCGAAGAAGCCACTAATGACATTAAGGATAATTACAGATTAGTATTGTTCAGTTCAAAGTGTCAGCAATTAATAAATATAAAGCCACAGAATTGATTATAAATTTTTTTTTTTGGAATTCAGGAAAGAACAAGGCAGGGTAGATTATCACATTTTGTAGTAGGATTTGGTGAACTGATAAACTGTACAATCGTTTTATTAATGCGATAGCTTGTTTTCTGTCTCAAAAAAAAAAATTGTTGAAAATTTGGAGAACGAAAAGTGTTTTGCTCGACTCTAGAACGCAAAATATGCATTTCATTATCTAAAATACAACAATAAATATTTGAAAACCTAAACTATGACGGTGCATTTTTAATGTTTTCATCATTTGTATCTCTAGCCCATAAGTCGGAGATTTGAGCGGGAGAGGGGGCGGTATATTATTATTATTAAGCAGGCTGGAACCAGGAACGACTTACGTGGGTAGGCCCTAACTACCGTTCAGTGCAAGAGTGAGGGAAATATGGAAAACCTCATTAATTAATGGTCAAACATCGACCGGTATCAATCTTTGACATTGACCCAATCCAACATTCTTCAATCCTACCATACTCGCAGAAAGGGGCCAATCCTCTTTGCAAGAATAGGTGATCTACAGCCTACCGTCCGCGGATTTCAACCTCCCGGCGGACTGGACACATCGATTCAAGTACTGGCGCCTTAACCGCTCGCTTCTAAATAATTAATATACGAGTATGAGGTGTCCTTCAACTGTACACAATTAAGTATAATTTTTCTATGTTTACTCACTAAAACCAAAGTTTACAGAATAAATATATAAGTTATTTCACTCTCGAACACGCCCTGCCCTACCAATTCCGCTATCCTCACCCATAACGGGGACTATTCGGTACCCAGGATCCTACACGGTGGCCGACGCTAGAACTGTAACGTGTTAAGTGCGATCGATATAGTGTGAGACAAAAAAACTTAAATATCTGTTAGTGTTTATTTTATCTTATTTTTCTTCTAAATATGCCCGGGATATATTGTACTGTGAATAATTGTCCCTCCTTTTCCATTCCAAAGGATAAAGCAAGGTATGTATTTTATAGTTCTTCAAATAATATAAAGAAATAGTTCATGATATAAAAATTTACACGGTACGCCGATAAAAATTAGAATCTTCATTTGAAAGATTGTCCTGATCAATGCTATAAAAAAATTAGAATTTGAAGCAAACATTTTTCAAATGAAACATCAAACATTGTTTTTGTATGAACTAACAAGTAACTTCTTTGTACTGGTATTTAAAAAGTGTAATATGCAATAATTATGTAAGTAGTCTTAATTGTGTCATGTAAATTTTACACTCGAGCATTTTTGGTTCAATCAGAGTTTCTGATAATACCAAAACTATTTTGGCGCCAAAAAAAAACGATTCTAATACCTGAGCACAAACAGTATATAATAAAAATGGTATGCACAGTAACATCTTTAAATAAATTAAAATAATTTGTTTGAAATTAATTAATATATGTATAGAAATACCCAAATCAAATAATATTAAGTACCAAAAAATGACCTGGACATACTTATACATTTTACAGGTTTTCATTTGAGTATTTTTTTACTGAAAAGAATATATAGTGTATTAAAATACAAACTAATAATATAAAAAACACAAACACTTTCGTGTAGGAGTCCAAGAAGAGCTGCATTAAAAGAGCAAGTAAAAAAAAATATACCGCATTATTTGTAACTTGTAAATAATATAGATTAGATTATTTCCTATTTTAGTTTAAAAATAATGTATATTGTTTTTTTAAATATTTAAATAAACATTGCAAATTTTCCTCATGGCTACATTATTTTTTATATAGTAGAGTATGTACGTATATATTTTATTTTAGAATTTACAAGTGATTATATACGACTTCCAAGATTAACTAACAAAACTGTATACTCGTTTTATAATATTTATATTACAATACAAATATTTTATTTATACAATAAGCAGCCTTACATCACATTTTTGGAATATCCCTCGTATATAAATATTTCCCAATTGGAAAGAAACTACTTTTTTCAGTCCCTCATACTTGGCCATTTTTTGTGACAGTATTTACGTGCGGCGGTACGACTTAGATCTCAAAACATCAAAGTGCCGACAGAGAATGGTATAACTTATATTTATTCAGTAAACTTTGCTAAAACAAAGGAGAAAGTACCGTTGTTGAGTTACAGTTACAGTGAACAGATATAAGATCAAAATTATGCTATATTTTGTGACAGTTTTAGAACATTGCTAATAGTATTTGTACCAATAGGTTACGTCGAACAAAAAAGCGAACATGGTTATAGTTTTCATTTCTTAATTTGATCTATTCCCTCACCAGTTCTACTAAATTCAAACTGTCAATATTTCCAGATTTCGTTTTAAAGATTTCGTTAGTGGCTAATTTTTAAACCCAGCGATGAAGCAAATGTCAATAATTATCCCAATATCGCTAGTTTCTACAATTTTGAAAAGTTGATAGACAAAGGCTGTGTAGTGTGTACGTACCTTGACACTCACTATATACTCTCTTACCAGCCATAAGATTTTAGAAGGGGAATATCAACCCAAGATGTCATACTCCACTTAACTTCTAATATATATTCCACTATGGACAATAATAGAAAATCACTTTTTATAGATCTGTCTAAGGCATTTGATACAGTAAGCCATAGTCTGTTGTTGAATTCCCTGGAGCAAGTAGGAGTTAGAGGTCACGCATTAAAATTATGTGCAAGTTATAAATCGGTATCAGTTTGTAAGCATAAATGATCAACGAAGCGAACCAAAACCAATAACATATCCCAGGGGTCCGTGTTAGGACCAATATTGTTTAATATTTATTTAAATGAACTGTTCTCCCTTCGTACTTCAGGTGAAATTATAGCTTATGCAGACGACACTTGTATTTTTTATGAAAGTGATCATTGGGACACTCTAAAAATATATGTTGAAAAGGATCTGTCATTGATATGTGAGTGGTTTAACTCAAAATTGCTTATGGTTAATTATATAAAACATATTTTTTATCTACTTACATTGATATACGTTTCTTTCCTTCTGTGATGTCTAATCTTCTATTACTGAGTCGGCAATTTGTTGTGCGCTATATATTTATAGTTGGTTTATATGATATAAAATCGAATGCATATTGTTTATTATGTATTTTAACATATTTCTCACGCACAGAGTTAGCCTTTAGTGACCACTGTTTAGTTTATTTCTGTTAGTAATATTGGATATTGTTTTGAATTTCTTAGAATTAAAATTTTTATCATTATTATTATTATATTATATGTTTGTAAGGGCAAGCTCGAACCAATCCAATTTTATATTATAAAATAATTATAAATATTTATTATTTGACACACACTCTAGATCATCCGTAAAAGAGTATAAATATAAAAATTAAAAGCTCAAATGGAATTTGAAATGAAATCAATAAATTCTCCACAACTTTAACTCCTCTTTTCTCTTGACCCTCCTTATATATTGGAATGCAATATACAGAAATTTCCCGCTGAATTTTTCTTATTAACGGCGTAATCAAGGAATAATTGCCTCTCCTGATAGCCGTGAACGCAGCTGGGCATGAAATTACAAACTAGCACATGTAACTAAGATATACGGGCCCAATGTAAGTGCAAATGTAATAATTCCAGCTGTATCTTTCGCGCGAACAGTTTTATTGGCTTCGTTATGGATGGCCGTTATAATTGGTTCTCGTGTTTTTCGGCAAATGCAAAAGCAGTGCGAGAACGAATGATAAAATATAGTATGCTCCAAAATCGAACCGTATTATTTACTGGCGTGTGATAAGACCGGTTCCAGTTATAAAAAGCCATTCATAATTTATTTACAAAATCCGTTTCTAATGGAAGCGGTTCTTACTTTGATTTATTTGTTATTTGGGGTCTGTTAGATAATTGAATCACCAAATAAGTGATTGAAAATTTGAAAACAAAAGATCATTGAAAAGTTTTATTCTATCTAGTACACTTTGAAACTAATGTAATTCCAGCTTAATTTTAATGAAAATTTAAAATATACAGGGTTTTTCAGTCATAATGTCATTAAATTTAAGGGGACATAGGGAAAAAACTATAATACGAATATGAGACTAAAAAAATGTTTAAGCGGATATTTACGTTGGAGAATAGCTATTTATGATATACGTGTTAAAAATAAGATTTTATTTTGTGAGTGAAGATGATTTAACTTCACGAACAAAATAAAATCACTTTTAACACGTATATCATACATTATTTTTTCTACAAAACAATCGGAAGAACTTTAAACTCAATAAAAATAAGAAATCAAAAAATACCACTCAGATCGCAATGTTTATGAACCAAAATTTTCGTAGCAACCAGTGCTGTTGTTAGTTACGGAAAAAACGCAAAAATATTGACAGCATTTTCTAGTAATATTATAAGTATAATGAATAATCTCGATAAAGAGCGTAATGAATCCATCCCTGCTGAAATCGAAGAAGCCGCCAGTCGAGCAACATTGGAATTATTGCCGGCGAAATCAAAGGAATAGTACGAAATCGCTTATAGACGCTTTTCGGAATGGTGCAACATTAAAAAGGTTCCGGGGAAATGTAACGAAAGTGTTTTACTGGCATATGTTGAGGAAAAAGCCAAGATATGGAAATCGTCAACGCTGTGGTCAAATTATTCCATGATCAAAAATATGTTAAAAATAAAGCAAGATCAAGATATAAGCAAACATTATAAACTTATTACTTTTTTAAAACGGAAGGGTGAAGGATATCAAGCAAAAAAGTCAAAAGTTTTGACGAAGGCGCATATCGACAAATTTCTCACAGAAGCAGAAGACGAAAAGTATCTGATGATGAAACTGGCAGCAATAGTGGGTGTCTTCGGGGCGTGTCGCCGGGAAGAATTGTGTCAGATGACCATCGACAATATCGAATATTTGGGCACTTCGGTTGTTGTGACCATACCAGATACTAAAACGAAAGTGCCTCGGACTTTCAGTGTTGTTGGTGAATTCTATTTAAACTTTTTTAGAAAGTATATGGCACTCCGGCCACCCAACGCTGACCATAGACGACTTTTTCTTAAATATATGAAGAATAAATGTGTGAAGAATCCAGTCGGAATTAATATGTTTGGTAAAATGCCTGCCGACATTGCAGAGTTCTTGAATCTACCAAATCCTCAACTCTACACCGGACACTGTTTTCGTCGTTCATCGGCGACATTGTTAGCAGATTCTGATGCAAATCTTACTACCATCAAGAGACATGGAGGATGGAAATCTTCGACGGTAGCTGAAGGCTACATTGAAAATTCACTGGAACAGAAGAAGGAAATTGCATGCCAAATACTTCTTACTGCTGCAACTACTAGCAAGACCACCAGTACTACCAGTAGTATTTCTACAGAAAATAGATGTGTCACACATGTTGACAGTAAAACCAACTTAAGTATGATGACTCCGCAGGGAATTACAATTTCAAATTGTTCTAATTTTAGTATAAATTTTAAAAGTAATAACTAATTAAAATGTTGGTTTGTACTTATTTAAAATAAAAAGTTGTTCATGTGTTTGTTAAAACGTTTTATTAATTTTCAAAACAAAATTTAAATAAACTTACTTTTAACACTAGTATTAAAAGTAACTTACTTTTAACACGCGTGTTGATGACATTTTTAACATCAAAAATGACAATTAAAAAGCCCACTTTTAACAGTTTTGTAGAAAAAATATATTTTCAAATCGTTATTTTAAACCCTTTTTCAGACTGTTATTGATCGCAGGCGATCTCGATTCATACACAGCTCTCAAATCAAGTCTGTATCGATCTAATGCGACATTGGCAAATGTAAATATTTTCCTAGCATTGGACATTATAAACAAACGATTGTATTGACTATTTTAACAAGTCATGTTTTTTTTGTTCACTTCATCCAGTAATAATAATATAATGTTAAAGTATGTAATGAATGCTATAAATAATGTGGTAAAAGTATGTATATAATTAATATACAGTTATTATTAAGTTACAGTTCAAAAAATATTGAAGTTTTAAAACTCTAACGGATCAAATAATGAACCAGTTATTGATATAAATGGTAAGATAAAAAACCAATACTCACTGAGTAAATTATTAAGAGAGGCTTAAAAGTTTTTCGTATTTAAATACTGACTGTAAGTAATACAAAAAACCCTCATGTTGTCGACATAAAACAGTTTGAAGCACATTCAATAATAAACAAGCCTTTGATCCGGTGCTCATAAAATGTTTATCAACAGTGTTTCTTGACCAACAGTGCTATTAGGTCAATAACTAAGTTTTTTTACTGAATTTGTACTGTTTACTCAATCAAAAGGAGTAAACTAAAATTAAAACAGCTTCTATTACATTTAAGTCATTTTGCCGATGCTCTATCGCCGTAGTACAGACCCGATGCCACAAAGACGTTGCAAGGTGCGCGGACGACTGACACGTGAAACAGTCCAAAATAAACTAACAATTCGTGGTTGCATTGCATTATTTCATATGTGTGGTATGATTTCCAAATTTTCGAGAAATAAATGCAAGAGATGCGATTGGCGGTGCTTAGATTCGAATAAATACCCTGAAATGTTAAATAATATTATTACGTACGTGGTTCTACGTGGCAACACCATTTCTCTTCAACGCTCAGACACCATATGGCTTTGTCATTAGAAAATTTGTAGCCTACCAAGAACGATGTATTACCGGGAATTATAGATTGAATTTTTCTCTTTTGAAAGAGAAAGAACCATTTTTTCGATTATCTGTCTTTACTAGTCCTTCCGAATACGTCGTTAAAATTAATAATATTATGACTGAATCACTATATACTTAAAGCTTTATAGAAATAATTAATAAAAGTTCAGAACTCGTCTAAAAGAAGATTTATAATTTTGGATTAATTGTATTTCTATACCACTCTGGCTGCTCATTAAAAATGCATCATATTAGTTATGAACGTAAATACATAGTCAAATAAAACATGCTAATATACGTCAACAGATAAATTCTAACTTATGGCAGACTAATTAACTTGAATTCTACTGTTTATGTTGACTGTTTACTTTCATGGCTAATATGATAACGACTTGTCACTGTGTTCTGAGTACGCGCGATCCGTTTTTAAAATATCGTTATCGCCGAAACGCGATAGGAGTTGGGAGCGTTCAATGATATCTACAGCATGTAGTACGCTTCATTGCTTGGTGGTCTCTCAGGTCCAGCATGGAGAAGCTAATGGTCGCTACATGTAGCTTTGCTACATTTCGCGTACTTCTTTTCTGTCGGATTTGACAGACATACCCAGCCACGACTATCGTCGGTTACCTCATCTATGGCATACTGGTGAGAGCTAACAACCTCGAAACCGGTATATGTCTGATGGGCCGCGTCTTTGTTGTCTTTGTTGTTGTCTTGTTTGATATAAGTTTTTCTGGAGTAATTCAATGCTGGTCGGGGTTCGTTATTGTCGAAACAAGATAGAGGTCCGGGGGCTTCCATAGGTTTCAAAAATACAGTAATTGTCGAGTAGTTGCAGTGTTTCCGGAAGCAATAAAAGCTAAACATATTTTCTTAAAATATCTGTCTCTGTAAGCAATTTTCAAATATGTGTATCACTGGTTTACAAAAATACATTTAGTATGAAGTTATCGTAAATGACCCTATATAATTAATATGTTACAGTAAAGCAACATACATTTTTTCAAATCATGTTTTTTCTTACGTACGACTTCCGCCATCTAATATTTAAAAGTATATAATAAAGTTGTCTTCTCATCAGCTTCGAAGAGCACTAATTTTTTTCGCAACACAAACAAATAACACAATCAACAGAATTTATTGCCACATAAAATCCAATTTTTTTAAATAGTTAAAACAAGCCGTCAAATAAACCAGCTTTCCTCTTATATATCGATATTAATAATTTATTTAATATATGTGTAAATATTTTGGCACAAATTCAACTCGGTTGTATAGGTAGATGCAATGGAATGCAACTTACGGGATTTAAATAATCAGCTGTTCTAAATTTAAACGGCTGGTTACCAAATTATCCTGATGACATGACCAATTTGACAAAACAAGTTTGAAATAGTAGAAGCTACTATTTTTTCTCATTTTCTTTCAAATTTTTAATACAAAAAAGTTGTTTATTTGGAAGAAAAGCAATTGTGGAAAAAATATTAATGTTTGATTAATATGAGAAGTAAAAGTCAGTTTAGCATCAAAAATCACTTCAAGATCTTTTTAACCTCATTCGATCAATTAACTATTTGGTTACTAATTATGTAATCAAACATTATTGGATCTTGTTTCCTAACAAAAGATACCACTTTACATCGATACATTAATTTCAAAATAATTATTCCCACACCATTCCTAAGGCCTGTCTTGCAACGTACGTTGCAAACACAAGCAGTCATTTACAGAATTCCCTTTCAAAAAAAAAAAAACAAATTAAATTGTCAGCAAATAATTTGTGTGAACAATCAATAACATTAGTAACATCGTTAAGAATTATTAAAAACAGTAATGGTCCCAGGTTTGATCCCTACAGTATACCAGAGTCAACCGCGTACTGTTAGATTTAACTCCGCATTCCAAGAAATGTTCGCAAAATTTCAAAGAAATTATATACATTTACCATATAAGTTATGGTAATTTTTTAGTTATATCATGTTATTTTACAAAGATTATGGAAATTTACAATATTAATTGAAATAATACCTAAAGCATGCAATAGTCCTATTAATAAATAATGATAATATCTCTACCCTTAATTCTAATCACGGGGATTAGCCCAGAAGTCGAAGACTTGTGCGGAAGAGGGGGTGGCATATTATTATTAACCAGGCTGCATTTGTGCCCAGGAACGACTTACGTTGCCAGACTCTAACCACCATTCAGTGCAAGAATGAGGAAAACCTGGGAAACCTTATTAATTAGGAGGGCAGTCAAATGTCGACCGGTATTTTTTTTATATTGACCCAAGGTAACATTCTTCCACCCTACCATACCCGCAGAGAGGGTGCCAATCCTCTTCACGAATGTAGCTTATATACACACACCGATCTAGTCACATCGATTCAAGCACTGACACCTTAAACCGCGGGACCAGATTTTTATAGATTATGGTCGCCAATATATTCGTAAAATGTAGCCAACAATAGCTAAACAAAACGGGCCAAATATAGGTTGCGTTCAGCGAATCATCGGACTAATGAAAAGCGTTCAGCTAGTAAATATTTCGAGGGTCAGCCCAATCCGCTGATAATATTGAACGGATTTGATCGGGCTTCTCCGTTGTTTACGGCTTCAGTAGCCAAATTTGTAGCCAGTAGCCAAAAACAAATTTATGTCGCCAAATCACATGTTTTTGTAGCCCAATTGGCTATAAGTAGCCACATCTGGCAACACTGAGCGGGACTACTGACTGATAATAAGAGACAATCACACCAGTCTGAAAATATATTATAACAGTTCTATTTGTATTCACTTTGTAATTTTAGCGGCAAATCGTGTAGTTCTGTACATTTAATAGAAATTACCAATATTATGTATTTTTATAATGATAGTTATTGTAAACACATGCAATCATGTGCGTTAGAACTTCTAGATTTATTTTTTTAACTTCTTAAAGCTTTTTTTTATCTTGGTAACTGGTATTTACGAAGTCATGTTTATCTCATTAAAATAATGCGTTTTAATTTTGGAATAGTTCGTATAATTTTAATATAAGTAGGTAAAGTATAAATCTACTTTAATTACATTGGAGTTTTAAGGATAATTACTTAATTTACACTGTATGGAGGTAGGTACATCATTTCCACGGTAAAAATATATGCATAAGTATAATTTTTACATGAATTGATGAAATGATTACATTACATTTTGACAAAGAATTAGTAATTTTCATAATTTCAGATACCTAATCAAATAGTTGTCAACCCGTTACGGGCAATTTCTAATTACCTTCCCCATATCAGGATATTCAGGTGTATATAGAATTATATTAAATACTAGGTGACCCGGCAAACGTTGTTTTGTCATATAAATTATTTCTAGTATATATTTTGGCAGTTAAATAAAAAATAACTAACTTATTGTAAGTGTGTGGAGATGTGGTATATGACTAAAAGAGGAATGGAGCACTGTGAATGAAGACGGCCTATAAGAATAACAAAACACGAAACATTAATTTTTTAAATTATTTCGCGTGCCTGCAATTTTACTTGTTTGACGGCCCAAAATTACCCCTTTACGTCTTGTTGGCATTGTTCACTGTACAAAAAAATAGCCATATAGTAAAATAACAGCCGTTGTTGGCGGGAGCTCGTGACACGTGTTGCGTACTTTTGAGGTTATGTAGATCACTTAATTAATTAATAATGAGAACTACACTTAAAATTAATAATTTTATTAATTATTGATAAAATAGGAAATAAATAATTATGTCCCAGTAAATTAATAATAAATTTACTTGAGAATTACACTTAAAAGGTAAAATGATAATTGTAAAAGTAACTACTACGCTCGATTCATACACAATAATAATGGTCGAAAACTGTGAGGGAGTGAGAGAAGGCTTATTGTGTGAGAGAGACAGGAGACCGGCTTCGTTCTCATCCCTACTCCGAACTGTTTACTGGGTGAGAAGTGACTCCGGTAGATGCTTGGCGGGGATAACTGATCTAGTGATAATCGATCAGTTCAACTAGAGTTTAAAATGATTAAATTACTAAAATGGTTATGGTGGACCACCCTTATCACTTAGGGGTATGAAAAATAGATTACGACCGATTCTCAAACCTACCGAATATACATATAAAATTTCAAAAAAATCGGTCAAGCCGTTTCCGAGGAGTATGGCGTCTAAAACTGTGACACGAGAATTTTATATATTAGATAATAACAGTCGTTAAAACACAGCAGAACAGTATTTTACTAAGAAGATCAGTACATTATCCACACGCTCTGTCATCTTGTTTTTTTAATTCTTTATTGTCTTTATTAAATTATTTTTGTAACAATGTTTTTGTTTTAAAGAGGACAATAGAAATATACTGGCGCTTTCTAACAGAAGAAAAGTAACTTGTGAAAACAGTAAGCCAAGTATGAGCCGCTAGCTACAATTTAAATGCATATAATCTGATATCTAATTCATTCCTCTACCCAAACCATATTTCAACAACCTAGATAAACATAATCTGACACGAAATATTTATCTAAGTAAATCAAAAGCGAAACGGAACTACAAACATACGTAGCGATCTTTTAAGATGAATAGTCGTTACATGTTGATGTTGGAAACGGAAAATGAATAAATATGCCTCATGCATTGCATTGCTGATATTTTCTCAATATCAAGAAGAACGTGTGCCAAGAAGCATTAAGCTTAGCACATACCGTACATAATATCTGAAGTAGATAATTTTTCAACGAGCCATTAAAATAAAGTGTAAGAAACTTTTCATGCTACGGATCGGATTTGATTAAAAGGAGATATAATACCATTTCAGCGCGAAGCGGGTTTCTGGGCTGTTTCCGGTTTTGCGGTTAAGTCAATTAAGATATCGTTACTGATTTGTCATATAATTTCCGTAAAAGAAAGAAGTGGGAAGAGACTTTTCACTTCAGGTTCAAAACTTTTTGGAAGTGCCGTCATTGCAATTAAAAATTATAAATATTTGCCAGATACGAATAAAATTCTAAGAATCATTATGATTTTCATTTAACGAGTATGATGTTATCAATGCAATATCGGAAAATGTAAACACTATTATGGAGTAGATATTACTAGGTAGGTACTCATGAAACATCATATGAACTGACCTATAAGCAAAGTATACGGGGTGTTTCACGAAGTTCTCCCGGCACTAATAGGGGATGTTTCTTGGGTTATTTCTAGGAAAAAAGTTCATATAAACATATGTCCGATTTGCTTTACTTATTGAGCTACACGAATTTAAAAATAAAATAATGGAAATTAATTTTCATTTTTATGTTTAGAACATCGGTAATAGTGATACATACATTTTTAATTTAAAAGGTTTTTGAAAATTCCACCTCCTATCCACCTACCTACGTCTTACCTCCTCAATACATTTATCAGCACGCCTGTGAATTGCTCGCGTTGCATCTCTAATATTCGCGTGCTTTTCTTTTATTTGCGTTGCAGCATTAACAATTCTTTGGATTACAGCTTCGCGTGTTTCCACTTTCTCTTGATAAACCAAATCCTTCATCCAACCCCACATGTTGTAATCTAGCGGATTGAGGTCTGGAGACCTAGGTGGCCAAATGTGTGGCCCACCTCGACCGATCCAGCGACCAGGGATCATGCTCATTTAGGTGAGCAGTGACAATTCAGGAAATATGAGGTGAAGCTCCATCATGTTACAAGTACATACTTAATCGTCTTGCCAGAGGTACATCTTAAAGCAATCGCGGGAGTTCTTCCTTTAAAAATTGTAGATACTTTGGTCCATTAAGACGACCTTCAACAATAAAAAGTTGATGGTATAACATTCCACACCACACATTCACGCTAAATCTACGTTGAAAAAATTACTTTATACGGTGGCATGAGGATTGACGTCCGACCATTGATGCATGTTAAAGGTGTTGTTGATACCGTCTCTGGTAAATTGTGACTCATCCGTAAATAAGATGTAGCGATACAAATTCCTATTATTATTCAACCAATGACAAAATTCTACCCCCTAGGAAAATCTTCTGGCTCCAGATGTTGAACACGCTGTAGATGGTATGGATACAACAGATTCTTGTTTAATGTTCTCCATACCCTGATATTGGGAATCACTAAAGGCGTGGATATCCGTCGTGTACTAACACCGAGATTACGCTCGGCCATAGCAAGGATATTCTCTTCTTCTACAACACTCTGCTGACTTACCCATTCGTACTGAATGCGAACGCTTGGAAGTGAACCAGTTTCTCTGAGTTCATCAAAAGTTGTGGTAAACGTTTTCGGGGATGGAATGGGACGATTTGGGAAACGCCGTTGATATTCCAGTGAAGCTAGAGTAGCATTTCCATCGCAATTACCCAAAACAAACACCATATCGGCATACTCAGCAGTCGTAAACTTAAAAGGCATTATTCGCGAATTTGCAAAATTGAATCTTCACACTAAACTGCAAGCTTGTCAAAACTGACAGTAATCTAGATAACATTTTACCTTGCAAATGTCGTCAGAGCACACTTGACCAATGCGAAGCGCGCCAAGACGTAACGCAACAAATTGGAATATTACTTTTTACATTTAAATTTCAAATTCATGTAGCTCACAAAGTAAAGCAAATTGGACACATATTTATATAAATTTTTTTCTAAAAATAACCCAAGGAGAATCATCTATTAGTGCCGGGAGAACTTCATGAAACATCAGGTATACAGGGTGACTCAGAACTTGAATTTGGAAAGAGATGCGTGATGAAAAATAGAGACAATATCATTTTTTTGTAAAATCCTTATATTTTCGAAGTAAAACATTATTCAAGTTGTAGTATTTTCAACTTTTAGTTCGCTGGGCTATTGTAGTCTCGAACCAGGCGATTCCGAATATTGAAATTCGATCACTTTTTGTAGGTATTAAATGTTTTTGTGATACGAGACTTTAGATTAGCTTTTAAAGTGTCAAAAATAGCTTACGTGTATAGTAGCAACTCAGAATTGATGGATATCGTTTTAATTTATGGTGACGTGAAAATGGTTTGGCAAAAAGATTTCCCGATAAACATGTGCCAAATGCAGCTACCTTTACCGCTGTGTGCAGTGTAAGTGTAGGCAACACAAGGGAAATTTGAAGCAGCAGTGTGACTATCATACACGAGGCTCAATTATATCCGTACCTGTACAGTGTGTCCAAACATCAACACCAAAGGATTGGACAAGGACGATCAGTACAATGGCCGCCACGATCTTCTCATTTTAAATCATTTGGACTTTTGTGAAGATATTTAAAAAATCAAGTGTATCACACACAAGCAGAAACATTTGTGTTAGTTTGTAGGAACTGGGTAAGACGGGCCCAAAATCTTGTTGTAACATCAGGTACGTCAAACTATTTTTTTAAAACCACAAATTAAATCTATTAATTTGTGGTTTTAATTAATTAATTAATAAGAATAGCGGTAAAAGCAGTTGAATTTGCTGTATAAAATCGGCGTAATAAAATTTATTTATTTATTTCCTTGAGCATTTCTTTCTCAATTTTGTCCAGTCGCAGATTGCGTGTTTTAGCGCTTTATCTGGTGTTACAATGGACCAGTTTCCAGTGCCGTGCAGAAGTGTATTTTTAAATCATTTTCGAACTGCCCTTTTTGATTATTTTTTACAAAATTGTATTTGTAAGTCCCCTGTATGCTCAATAAAATTTTTGTTCTGTGTCACCCTTGTATATGTACCGTTTTCGAATATTTTTGCATGATTGAGATAAATGTCTCAAATATCTATCCAATTTAAATTGTTAATTATACTTAAAAATCCAGTCTCCATCAATTTTCAATATATTTTATATATATATATATATATATATATATATAAGAGTCGTTATAACCTTATATAATAGTTGTATTAACGTATTTTATTATAGATACATAAGGAATTAATATAATTATTTTTTAGCCTCGAAATGCGCTTTATTATAAAAAAAGTTGTATGGTTATGTTTAATCTATAAAAATAATCCCTGTTTTATAAATATGTGTGGCTTGGGAAAACAAAATTTGTATATTCCGCGTAATAAAATTTTATACTTAAACTTAATTTTAGTATAATGAATAAAATCGTTTTATTATAAGTGGCCATGTTTAATTGAATATTTGTTGGATCAGCGACTATCGCCATTATGTAAAATTAGTTGAAAGTCTTAAAATTATATCTAAAACATGATTTTACTATTTTTGAATGATTATTGTATAATAAGATCATTAAATATAATTATACAATAATAATATAAATTAAAGAAGGCATAATTTTAATATTTTTAAATTTATTTAATTTACAATAATTGTAAAGGAAATGTGGTCTAAACTAAAGCGCATCATTTTTGTGTCATAAACATACCTATAATTTATCAATAAAAGCGGCGTAATACAATTGAAACACGGGATTATTGAAATCCTAACATTATAAGTACTATACTATACTATCTACTATTTACACAAATGATCGCCATTGAGTTTAGGCTATCCCATTTTTAAATATAAGCATAATACACACACCAATCTTAAAATGACTTGGTTTTAATATTCTTCACTAAAAATATGTTTCTTTAAATAATACCAAAATACAGACTACAAACCGTTTTTATAGTTGCCGTATAAAATTGTTGTTTACATTTTTTTATAAAACTGTTATATAAATGTTTTATAAAAGTAGGCCCTTTTCAATTCTATAACTATCGTATAAACGCATTTAACCACGTTACATGAATTTGAATCTCTTATTAAATTTATTTTATAAGAATTTATACAATCTTTATAAAATTTATTATGCTAGTTGGGCAGGTACTGCGTTGTCTGAAAATGGAAGTCATATACAGATCTAAACTAGAGCACACTAGTGTATAGGAATATAGTGTATAGTGTAGTGTGTAGGAATATAGTGCAATTAAAAATATCAATTTCACTTGCAAGGGAATTGTAATTGCCAGGCATTACACACAACGGGAAAAACTTGAGAATATTGGTTTTCGCAGTAGGCAAATAAGAATTGATCATGACTGGTAGCTAAGTTACTAACTGAAAAACGAAAAGCAACATTAAATGAGGGAGAATAAATAATACTGTGAATAAGTTTATACAAAAGCACAACCGAATGATAACGTTTTCTGCAGCTGAGTTAAATCTGGATACTCTCCAGATGTAACAATTAATACATCATGAGAAAACCCCTGCTCAGTGACAAAAGCGATGACCTTTGAATAAGATAAGGTTAAACGAAGCGTTTCTGAATAGATTCAGTTGTACCCATCTATGTCTTATATCATACATTCTGCAATGCATATTCAACTTTAGATCTTACTTAAGCATTATACAAGAGCATTTGTTTAATAAAACATGATTTTCTTGAGGCACTGGCCACCATATTGGAATGAGGTAAGTCAATTTTAAGTCAAAGGTCAATCTTTAAAGTTGCTGTATCAATTGTGCTGTCAACATTATACATATAGAGTAACTGATCTTTCCTACGAGAAAATGTGACACCAGCTGGTTTAAAGTATTAAATCATCCTAAAGTAACAATTCTAAATGGCATTTACAGAAAAAACTGTTTTAGATCATCGGCATATTAGTTTTGTACTGTAGCTCAGAAGTCATTCAGAATTTCATTAAAAAAGACGAGGAACATTAATGGTTCCAGAAATGAGCCTTGCGGGACACTTGATGTAGCAGAGACCCTGACAGACTGAAAACCACGATATTGCACAAACTGATTTTTCATATTTAGATGAGAGCTTAATAACATTTTCGGGAAAGCCCAAACGTTTGTAAGAGAATATCGTGATCCAGCCTGGCTTTAGAAAAATCGGTGTAGATTACATATTAAGTTACTAACTGTACATCTGTAGTCAGTGCGGGGTTTACACACATGCACACTTGATAAATAAGTACTGTTACTGGGATCGCCTGGTTGACTTTACCACAGTTTGCTGCATTTTCCTTAAAAACGGTGCATTTTTAACAAATTTGCTAAGAATACCTTTTATGTATATTAAATTTTATACAAGAAAATGGGAAAACCCAACAACAACAAAAAGTTAATATAATATATAAATAATGTGCCAGCGAAAATACCAGCAACTAGCGCCCTTTACTTCCCAGCTAGCAAAGTACTTCTATAAATTTAGACTAATAGGAGTTTTATATTGTGTTAATATTTTATAGTTGTATCTAGAATACTAAATTGTTGCATTAATGCGGCACATGAGACTATTTTGCCTTCAGAAACTGATTTGTTTTTTAAATATGTTGCAAGAACGTTCTTAGAGCATAATTTATAAGGCATAAGATAACTGCTAATGTAGCCTTATAAGTGTGTACAATAACACAATTACACAGCAACGATGCTTATAGAATCAAATTACTGTAAAACCAATGCAAAATAGTGCTTTATAGAATTATATCATCTCCTGTGACACTCTTATAAAATTATTCCGTAATGTCGCTTATAGATTAATTATGGAACTATTGCGTAAGAGGTTGTTAAGTTACAATTCTGCTGCGGACAACAAATTACAAATATAGAAGTTGCTATCCAATTTAAGAGAAAAAGCTCTTTAAAATAGTTACAGAGAATAATAATACAGTTGTTATAAAATCATTATAGAGCAAGGGCTCAAGCCTTTTTGTTTCATAAGAAAACGCTATAGAATTACCATTTATATATGTAAGTTTCTCATACCCCCAACTGACGAGACCTGGCTGTCAAAGTACGAAATATTTTGATCAGAGTATAATGGCGAAATTTGTATAACATAGTCGTGACTTGAGATAAGATTTATTTCGTTACTAATAGAAACTGATTTCCTTAGAAAAATTTAGTAAAATATTTAATTTAGACCTACCTTATTCATTTACACTTCTAGATGTTGAAGTTTTATTAGCTTTATTAAATAAGATTGAAATAATGGAAATTTCCACAATAAAATATGACAATACTGTAGATATTAAGTGGCATAGATCTTTTATAGAAGTTGCTTACGGAGCATATTTGCTCTATAAACATTGCAATCGACACAAAATAATGTCATATTAGTGAGAATCCATTGGAAGTACAAGATAAAGAATTTCTGTCGCCATATTGTGAAGAAAGAAAAAAAATCTTAATTAAAAATATATACAATATAAATAGGTTAAATGATATCAATAATATGGATATACTTACTTTCTGACTATTTTATATACAGTTGGTTGTTAAATTCATTAATTCAGAAAACATTTTTTTTTTATTAAATTTCCAGTTTCATAGGAAATATAAGGTTAACTGAGGGTGCGTCAAAAACTTACCATTACGTACCACATATTTCACGTTAACACTGTTTCCGCATTAAAATGTACTGCTCCCTGATGGACAAACCAACTAAGAAATTCGTAATGATGTGAGTACTTCTTATTGGCCCATCCGTATTATTTCTAACATGCGCGATACAGAACCATTTTCTTTTTAAAAGATACAATTAAACGATTTGAAAGTTCTCTAAATAGAAAACCATGGAACACCAAAATTGTATAACGAAGTGCTACAGAATTTTTATGAGATTGTTTGTGACTGTGTTATAAAAATTCTTTAAGACCTGTGAGAACATTTATTCAACAATTCTATAAGTATTTCCTGCAGACCTTAAAGAACTAAAAAATTAGATAGATCGGTGTCCATTTTTATAGTATAAGTGGTGTAAGAACGTTTTGAAAATGTTTTAGAACAAATATTGCTCTATAAAATTTGCTCTGGAAAAGTTCTAACTATTTTATAGAACACGAAATTGTTAGCTAAGTTTGTATAAAAAAAAACTAATAACATCAGCGTGTTCGGCACCGCCAAAAACGTACCTGCGTCAAATTTTGTATCTCAGAAATGAGTTACTTTAGAACATACGTTTATTAAGCAAACCCCACTTTTCTACTATATTAGAAAGGTATTTTAAGCTAATATAAATCAATATTAGTACCTAAAAATATATAAAGAAACACCACTTATTTTTCAATGTTCTATCAGCCCTAGTCCATGCCGTGCCTTGCCATGTCATTTTGAAACACTCTGTATATGGATACAAGTTTTACAGTTTCAGGCACGTAGAAAGTATATTTGACCTCATCAGCTAATGTATGAACACGAACCTGATCGTGTAGATACATTTATGGATACTTAATATTGAGACAATTTGATGTATGTATAAAAATTTGGTTGATTGGTGGATATTCGAATTACGATCAAGCAAGATTATTCTCCATTTGGAATACACATCAAAGACATGAATATTTTTTGTAGCAGTGTTCGTAAATAATTAACTATTGTACTTAACGTTTGGACATTCTACTTAAGCGAATAGAAGTATGAATAATGAGAAATATAGTACGGAACTATGGTATCTATATTTTTTTAAAAACATACCCTTTTTTCCCTGTTAGAAAGCTCTCTTTTTTCTGATAAACTTTTATTAGAGAATTTTTATTATATTCCCGTTTAAAAGTTATAAGCAAAATCGTCCTAAAGAGCCTCAAAAGAAATACTACCTAAAATCACATTAGTGGTGGAAGGATCAACTAGTCGTTGGAAAATAATTGAATATTCGTTGTTTAAAGTGCATAAATGGCATTAATAATAAATAAAAGGATTAAACTCGATAATTCTTTAATACAGTTAAAACAAAAGGTGATGATAACAATAACTAAACTTAAAAAATGGGCCAAATACTCTCATACTACATTCACATTCCAATCTAATCTCTATATGACCTCTTCTCATTTTAATATACATATCCAATCTTCCCCTGACTTCTTTGTGGGCTGCGTTTATTAAGATTTCGTCCTTTAAATCATTACAAGCGTTTATAATTTTTTCTTTCAAATGATGATCTCGAGAGGTTTTGTAAACCTTATTTTTTAAAACCCCTGTGACGCACCTATGTTGCTACGGCGGCGGTGCGATGCGACGCGGTGTCACGCCTGAGCTGCGGCGGTCGATTTCCTCGGGCGCCAGTTTCTGTTTTAAAGTGTAGAAACACCGTTACTCAGGCAGCTACAGTGAAGATACGGTACCTATGTCCAGCGGGTCTAGGGAAAACAGTTAGGCTTCACAGACGGAATTAAAAGGCACTATATATATCACTATCTATATATTAAATACCAAACCTAATTTTACAATACTAACTTAAAACTAAAAATGGAATTTAATGCCAAACAAGTTAAACGGGCGGTACAAGCGCTAAATGCGGGACAGTTGCGGTTGCGGTTATTGGTGGTCCTGGAAAGAGTTACTGAGTTAGCCGGTCGGTAGTAAACAAGCGGTGGTAAGTTACGGACTAAATAGCAGTTACTACTATTAATTAATACACTTGGCTACAATCACTCCTGAAAGAAAACAATTAATAGCAAGTTACAGACAGATGATGATCTCTCGGGCAGGCTGGCAGGACGGCTAACTGTTGTGCTGAAAGAGATATGACAAGACAAGTCAGTCTACGACCTACGTTTCAGAGCAACGAGTGATCAAGGCGACCTCCTTCCTTGAAACGCGCAGTTAGGTTCGACACACGTGATCAAGGCAACCATGTGCATCACCACGCCGCAAGACAGACGGAGACGGCCTACGTTTCAGACTAAAGGATTGCCCCCTTCCTCCGAAAGCGTAGTTAGGATCGACACACGTGATCAGGGGAACCGTGTGCGTCACCACGCCGTAAAACAGAGCACAAGACAGGTAAGACGGACGAGAGTTAAAAGTAGCCAAGTGTTACTACTTACACCCAGTGCTCGTGGTCGGACACGTCTTCCCTCTAGGAACGGCAGGACGGAACTAACTCTCGGATTCCGCTCTCTTACCAGTTCACCTGGCGGAATTCGAAGACCTGCGCACTGGCGGTGCGCTCGACTTGCTACCGCTGGTTTTTGATACGCCTGCTGGCTAGTACGGCTACTCTTCTGGTCTGCGAAAAGGACTGCTCGGCTCGCTCGCTGGACGGAAACTGAACTTGCTAGCGGTGGCACAGTTTATTATACCCATATATGTAATACTACTATATTGCGGGTTTCGGCCTACGAATTCAGCCGAGAACTTTGTGCCCTCTTTGTTCGTCTGATGCACTTGTGAGAAATGCGCATGCGCGGAATCGAATCACACATCCAATGAAATTAAACTTCTAAAATGACACCGCCCACCTACCATCCACTTCGTCAACGGCTTGTTTTGAATTTTTAACCTAGAAAAACACTAATCTATTTCTAACAGTGACAGTAAATAGTTATTTGATTTAGTAAAACATCTTTTGAAATGAAAAGAAATATAAAACAAGGAAGTAAATGTGTTTTAATTAGAATCTGGTTACACAAACAGTGAGAGAGTGTTAAAAAAAAATTAAGAATTGAATATGAAAACATAACTATAAGAATGGTGTTCGATACGAATATTTACAGAAATAACTTTATTTTTAATAAAATAAGCTCAACAGTGCAAGAATGCCAAGAAATAGATGAAATAATACATATTTATATGTATTATGATACATGACATGTCGAAGCGTATTTATTAAATGTTTCAGGATGCAATTAATTTAAACAATCTTGAAATTTTCACCTTGTTAGGAGCATAATCATTCGATTTGTAGGAATAAGAAGGTCCGTTTAATTTTTTATATTGCCCACAAATTTTGACGTTTGCAAAATGTCAGGCATTGAAATAGACATTGCCAGGTCTCAGAACCTATGCCAGTAAAAGAGGTAATTTGTAACTTATACTATTATAATAGAGTAACAAAGGTACTAAATATAATAAATAATTTTAATAAATACTTAATTTGTTAGATCTGGGGATGTCGATAGCAATGACCTCTGGATTTGGAGGGGCTCATAACTTTGGACGGAATAATATTTGTGTGAATCCCTATTTGACTTATCTGGTAGCGAAGTTTATAAAACCAATGATATTAATATTTTACTTATTGTTAAAAATGATGACGGATGCTGGAACTCTTACTTGGTGGCACCTCCAGAGACGAAAGGGGAAATACAATAGCCCCTTGATCGGGAGGAATAGCGGAATCAACGATCAAGACACGGCATTCAATATATAAATCCTAACATAGTAGCACATTCGATTATTGTTAGCTTATTTACTGTCCAACTTTAAGTAATATACGGCTTGTAATTTTTCTTTTAAAATCTGTTTTATTTCAAGTTTCTAACATTATATTCAGTTATTTTCAAATATTCATATTAGTTTGTAATAAATTAAATACGGTTCTAAAGCACTACAAATTTAAAATACAATTCATGAAAATAAATCGGCTCAAAACCAAAAATTTTATTTTAAATAAATGCCACACTTACCATTTTAAAACAAAGAAAGTGGTTGGCTTGAAAATGTCAGATTTATAAACCACAAGTAAGTGCCTCTTTAACAACTCTTTCAATAACTACTAACAATTTCACTACAACACCAAACAATTTGGAAAATGAAATCGTCTTGATCATAAACTGAAAATTCATCAGTTAATCGCAAAACATATTGCAATTAAATAATAAATTAGAAAGATATTTAACATTAAAGGCACCACAAGTGTTATAGAATGACCCATTCAGGTCAGAGGACTGTAAACTCGGTAAAAATATTTTCTTGAATTCTGAAAATTGATCATCTCTATTATTGGTAACAGTATACAATTATTATAAAATAAAAATTACTCCTAATAAATAAATTATCTTACTACAACAGTTTTCTAAGATTATGTCTACTTTTTCAATTTCTACTTGATTGTATTGCTAAAACATATCTGTTTTCGTGCTATGCCTTTATGACTTTTAAGAAATAGAACAAATTTGCTATATCCTGCCTGGTGTATATGATTACCATTGTTGAATGAATTATTATTCAATCAACATTATATAATATACTTTGCATAATATATTATTTACTGTTCCTCTTAAAAAAGAACACAAACATCATATCCATAAAGGTAAGTTTTCATCTGATATTAATTGCACAATTTATGTCGGACAGAAATTGCAATTAATGGAAACAGCGAAAAATTTCTGTCAGAGAGATACATTTTAAGTGTCCAGAATGCGTGTCGACATCTATACGATTAGACATATTATTTGCATGTTCAGATCTGCAAGACAGAAATTGCTGTAATTGACTAGTCGTCTACTTTTGTGGTAGTGTCAATAGCAAATTAAAAACAATGATTATAAAATTTATATTGCTTTGGTAAATTTTTATCACAAAGCCAGGTTTACTATTTATTTTTTTGTTTTTACTCATACTTTCAAAACAGTTTTCAAATATAAATACAAGGTGTTGCATGACGTACTGTACAAACTGAGTAAAAATTTTTAAAATATATGTGCATGGAGTCAATTCTCCATGGTTACCGAGCTATAGACCTATAAGACCGATTCTCACTTGACGTGCCGGGTACAGTTCAGTCACTGTCAAATCATGACCCAGGCTCAACAAAAGTTTTGTAGTAAATAAAGAGATCCCAATGGTGATGATTTGGCTGTGACTGGACCATGCCTGGCATATCTAATGAGAATTGGCCTTCAAAGTTTAGAAATAAGTACTTACATGTACACAAATTTTATTTCAACTTTTAGTATGTTTGATTGTCAGGAATAATAATAACAAAATGACAATACAAATAGAAACAAAAATATTTGAAAACAGCACAAGCACGTTGACACGTAACCATGTATATTATAACTTTTTTTTACTCAGAATGACCTCTGGAACCTTATATTTTTCCAATATGTCATACAACGCCCTGTATATGTTGATTTAGAAATTAAATATAATTATTAGGTACATAATCAACTTGAGAAATAATTTGACACAAATTTTAATTCTTGGGAGCTCCAAAGCCCCCTACAATCCATACTATCTTTAACAAATAAATATATAAAGTTATTAAAATTTTTAACATAACATCACTTGACATCTTTCACTCAATTTGTTTGGATTACTTTCACACCCCTTTTATATTTTATTAATTATCAAGCTTGCCAATCGTACTACAACTAACCCTTAAATGAAAAAAGATACATAGTAAAACTGTGCCTTGTATTCGCTTTGAAAAAGATTTGAGAAATACAATCTTAACAAACTAAATGGTATAGTGCCCTCTGCGTCATTTGGTGGCATACCAAATTATATTAAAACTTGTTTGGTAGCTTGCTTGTTAGACCAATTTTACAAACAAGTTTCTCAAACTGAGTTAGCTTATCCCCAAAAAATATAACATTAATTGACTATAAACACCTAATTCTTCGTATCTCAAAATTCACTCTTGAATCCACAGTGAACGCTTTATTCTATTTTTCTGTATCTTCACAATAATCGCACAAGGAACATTTTTTTGTTTCAATATTCTCATCGTTTCACAACTGAACATTGTCTTCCTACAATGATTGGATGTGTATGACACGAGTGTCTTTAAGAAATATGTAAACGATTCAATATTTATTGTAAATTTAGAGCTTCTAGACACAAATTTATAGCAATTTTTATCAGAATGTAAACAGTCACTAGCGATATACCTATGTCTGATACTTGACATATATGTACGGATGCAAATGTCAGATGTAGATGTACCTTAAGCTTTTTATTAGAAATGTCTATCTATCTGCTAAAAATTTACAACAAATATATATTTAAACAAAAATAATTTTCAGTTATAAACATACCTATCTAATATATTACCTAAATTGATCTAAATTCTTAGTTATTTTACATCATATTAAGAATTTAGTAGATATTATAGTTGCTTCAAGGGCTCCTGATGGCAAGAACGATTTTATCAGAAAAGTGGAATTTGAACTGGGATATGCAAATTCAAAATCAGCGACATATAAAACATTACCTAAATTAAATAGATTATATTTTGTATGAAAATCCATTAAAATAAGGTTATAAAACAAATGTTTTGTGACTGACAGTTTTGTAATCAAAATAAAAATACGAAGGGGAATGGGGGCGTGGCCACATTTAATCGGCGCATGCGCAGAAGCAACAAGTGCACTAGAAATAAGAAATAGAGATATAGGATGTCAGCTAACGCTTTCTCAAGAGGGAACCCGCAATATAGTAGTATTACATATATGATTATACCACAGTATACTAGGCAATCAGTAGGGAAACTCAGCTTTCCCGCGTCTTCCAAAAATCCGCCATCTTGTTGGCGACTGACAGTTATTACTATAATTTTTGTGTGTCAGTTAGGTTTTTTTAATTTTTGGCATTATTATATGGTTATCCACTCGTTATTGTTATTGTACTTATATTCCTGCTTTGTATGTCGTGTTGAGTGTTTAGTTATTTGTATTTTTATATTAGTGATTATTTATTAGTGGAACTATACCCAGTAAATCATAAATAAACTATGGGAGGAAATAAATGTGTTGTAAAAAACTAACGCATAACGCAGCTCTGGGCGTAAAAGGCCTGTAAACAGTTTTATATATGGGAGACCAAGTTAGACGTGATAGCTCAATTGAGAAAATCCTAAAAAAGAATTAAAACATGAAAGGGGGCAAAGGATTTAACTCCAAATAGGAAAGGGACTGCTTTCATACATGAATGAAAGAAACCACTCCATACACCTAATAGAGCAGGGGGTTACCTATATATATATATATATATATATATATATTTTGTAAACCTCAAAATAAATTGTACCTAATATTCACGTTTTAATTTCATTTCGTACTTTCCTAAAAAAATGAGTAAAAATATAAAAATTACACTGGGCTTAAATTTGATAATCTGCTAACAAAATAAGGCAAAAGTACTACAAAATATAAAATAAAACTACACTATTAGATGACCTAGTTTTTATGTTTTCGCAAATTTTTTAAATAAATTTAAATTCATACTGGTTTTATAATCAAATTCAAATTATATCTACTAGAAACCTAAATTAAGACAAAATGTGACCAAAACGTCAATTTACATGAAGCTACACTGGATTACAACAGTTAATTAAGAATTAATGCAAAAGTATTAAAACTACGAACAACTTTGGTTATATTTACGCCAAATTATTAGCTATTTTTTCGTATGTTCTCTGGGATCCGCCATATTCTTGCCGACTTTTTCTAGAGTGGGGGTATTTAAAAACTGCCAGACGTATTTCATTCATAAATTGTCTAAGATTCCGTACTGATTGCTTAGTATACTGTGATTATACAGTCCGGCGTCTTCACGTCGGCTCCTTTGATGTGGAGGTCCCAGATTTCGTTTTTTTAGTCGACCAAAAGACGACTGCGCATTTAGCCGCGCACATTCGCGCGCTCAAGGGGCACGGTGATTTGTGAAGAAATAGAATTTCTCCCACTTCGTCGTGTACATATGAATTTCATTGGTGTTTATTGCGCATTTAGCCGCGATTTAGCCACACCCTCTGGAACCTTCACTCGACGAACTGTATAATAAACTGTGGCGGTAGTTGAAAGACCTAATACGCCTGTGAGGTCGACGGCTGCGCACTAGTCCCCAATCTGGACTGAAAATTCTCACCAAATACAGCTTCTCCAGGGTCTGACAGGTCTTCTGGTGCTAGTGCGGACAGGCAGGACTTCTCACGATGACAGCAGGACAGAAATTGAATATCCAAATCGCTGGTCGGTTTTCGGACTTAGTACAGTACTCGCAGATTCGGTCAGTAGACGGCTGCGCAATAGATGCGTGTTTGGTTCACGCGGTCTACCTCGCGCTGGCTGGAGTCTGAACGTCAACAGGGTCTCAACGTGGATACTTTCAAATACTGGTAAACTGGTTTAACGCACTAATTTATTAATAAAATAAATAAATTCGGGGCAGTTAAATATCACTTCACTACACCCCCTATAAAAAAATCTAGAGGTGTTCGATTTGGTGACTTTCCAGGACACTGAATAGGTCCATTAATCCCAATATATTTGTCTGGGATAGTGTTATCTAAATATTGCTGCATAATCCTGGCCTTATGGGATGGAGCTTCGTCGTGCTCAAACCATAGACGTCTTCTTAGCTGCAAAGGCACATTCTCCAGAAATGCAGGAAGTTCTTCTTGTAGCAAATTTAGCTAATTCACGCTGTTCAATGTATGTTCATAAAAATAAAGCCTAATTAAATGCCTACAGATGATGCCGCACCATACATTTGGACTGGTTCAGTGGACCAGTAGTGTTCGTTGCGCCCGTTTGGCAAACCATTACTGACAAACCGACTTTCATCTGTCCAAAGAACGTGCCGAAAAATATACTGATCAACATTTTCTACATTTACTACATTTTGGGCTATAAAATTAAGTCTGGTTGAATTTTCGAGTTCCCACCGTCAAAAGTGAAGTTAGATATTTATAGAGCGTTTTAATTAAACCAGGTTAGTAAATTTAGATCGAGGGGTCAACCACTACCTCAAAAAATGTACACCGATTTCCATTTTTGGCAATCATATCTTATTATAATTAGTGATTCCTTTGATTACCAGTAATTCTCAATGATTCCCAAGTATTACCATATGATCTATAGCTGATTCTCAAATGTTCTCATGATTACTAGCTGATTTCTAAGACTTTAGGTGATTGATATATGATTTCCAGTTTTTAATAGTTAATAAAATTAATAGTAATGAAATTTCTAGTTTCAATAAAGCCTCTTTTATATGTGTATGTGGTGCTTTTCCTGTACTTTATTTGTATTTTGCAATTTTATTTTTTGTTTTTTTTACTATACAAATATAGGGCTGCCATTAAAAACTGATACAAATATGGGCTACCATTTCATTTTTGAACTGTGAACTTCTCGTTTCAAATATTTTCTGTAACAGCGAATAACTAAAGCAATGCACTTCTATTCGTTTGATTAATTATGGGCTAGTATATAGTTTAGACCTTAGAGAAAGCACATGAAGAACAAAACAGAAAAAGAGGGTAAAATTACGCAAAAGAAGTTTATTTGAAATTTTACAAACCTTTCAACACTGGAAAAAACTGATTTTAGTCTTAAACCTGAAATATCTCAACCAGAAAATAACAGAAAACATAATTTATAAAAATTAGGAACAATAATCGCACACATAGTGCCATTTTCAGCACCAGCACAGTTTACATGAGCCCATAGTATGCACATAAGAAGAGGCATCTTCTAAATATCTTCTTTCACAAAAAATGCAGATTGCATCATCACTATTAACATGATTTCATGGAGGCACTACTTTTCGATGATATTTCATATTGGCTTGACTATATGTTCTTAATTTTTCGATCGATTTTTTGATGGTGCACTTTTTCTGATTTTTTTCATCGTAGATTCGCTCAAAATGTTTTTGGTAGCACCATCAACTTTTGATTTCAGTGCAATGCCTTCATTTAGGTTGTCTTTGTATGGGTAGGAGGATATAACTATTGAAGTGCAACCCTGTATTTCTCGATTATTGGTTTCCTTTTATGTAATAGGCACTGAAATATGAAAAGGCGAAACCATCGTGCTTTTGGGCAAAAAAATACTCATATTCGCTCCAAAAGAAACAACTTCCTTATATTTTTATATATCTGGATCCCCGTTGCTAGACTTCTAAGGAAATGTTTCAGAAGATGGCAAAGTTACAACTTGACAGTTAGTGCATTCATAAACCTACCCTTGAAATTAGCTGTGCTATAATCAAAACCACAGCTAAGTAGGTATTCTCAAAATGTAAACATACGGTCACTAAGAGTCTAGGCACTACTTATTCCAACAACGCGTGTACTACTATGCTGCACGCCCACTGAGGAGAAGCAGCGCAAAGCGAAGGGACCCGTCATGTTAATCCTGGGTCCATACATTGACACCAAGCAACCAAAGAAAAAATACCATATGGCTTTTATACATCCACATCGATCAGAGTCAAAAGCTACGTAGTATTTTCTCTTCCGTCGCTTTGTCCTAATGAGTGAACCAGGTTCAAAATGACGCTTCTCGTCGCTTTGTCCTAATGAGTGAACCAGGTTCAAAATGACGCTTCTCTTCGCTTCGTGCTGTTCTCCAAATACCGCCTACCTAAAGCTGCTGTAAACAACAGGTGATTTCCAGTTGATTCCCTATCGATTACCAGTGATTATGCCTAATTCCTAGTGACTGCCAACTGATTACCAGTAATTACTAGTTATTTCTCATTTTCATGTGATTTCTCAAACGGTTCCCAACGATTACAATTAAATATGTACATCGATTTCCACTAGTGGTTGACCCCTCGATTTAGATAGATTAATTTCTTTAGATAATTATTGAATAGAGCTCTGTCTGTGGAATTGTTCATTAGCATACCTAGAGGTTTCGTATCAGAGAGCATACATATGACTTCATTGATAGGAATTGTAGGAGATTTGATTTATATTAGCTTAACATACCTTTCTAATACAGTAAAAAAACGTCATTAGTTGTTTCTGTCAAATCCCAAAGATACTACTTTCTATTAAAAATGGAGTTTCTCATTCCATTTAACAAAGCGTATTCCAAATTTTATTTAAATTTTTTATCCTGGCAGTAGGTCCATACTATCAAGCTTAAGACATACTGTACAATGTATTGTTTAGATACATTCAAATATTAAACGAGGGCTTTCAACCCAAAGTTTTTTTTATGACCTTGGCCGGATTTTGTTTAGTAACTTCCAGTCCCTTGGTACCTTTTTAAACTTCTTCAAACTCTGGATCGATTTATGCCAATGCAATATTTCTTTGTCTAAGGCCTTTGTTAAATAAAGTTATAACTTGTCCCTTTCCAACTTTCGTGCAACTTTCGACATGTGGACAAATAATTCACTAAAATTGAGTACTTGGTTAGAAACTATAATATTAAATGCGATTTCATTCACTTTTAAACATTCTTTTTGCTAGATACTGCGTAAACATTTTCTTGAGTAGCACGAAAATATTATGAATGAAATGGTTTGTTATCGAAAGTTTCATTTCATTTTAGATTATTTACATTCACAGTGTTTGTTGCTACAAAAATTAAATTGGTGTGTTCGCGTAGGTGTAGTTTCCATATCGATAACATCGAAACTGCATATTATTATATTTGTGTTAATGAACCAAGAGTCTAAAGATACCTGCTGTCGAGATACAGAGTGTTCACATTTACAAAATACTTATTTATTATATTTATTTTATCTTTCAAGATGTTTCGACTTCAATTGATGGAACATGGATTAGCTATATAGTTAATTAAATGCAAAAATTCATTAAATTGTTTAAACAAATCTATACAGAGTGTTTCTTAAGTAGAGGTTTTCTGTTACATAAATGTGGAGTCTTAGCACAGCCATTGTCCAGTTACAGCGTGTCAAAAATTATTATTTAACCAACCACTGGCGGAGGTGTGGATATCATCGATCATTATTTGCGATGAATATATCACCCTGTATAATATTACAAATAAATGATATCAATCAACCAGTCATTTTATGCGCCATTGTATTATCTTCACTCTTCGTTTTTTCACACTTTTCTGTTTTTCAAACGATTAACAATGAAATTGATTTATTTGATCAAATGTATTTTTAGGATACTAATTACATTACTTAAAACAATAACAAATATTGGAAATGGCCACCTTCAGCCAAAATAGATGCTTTTTAAAATTGCAGCTCGAACAGGTGCAAAAGTGCAAAAATTCCAGAAGTAGCTCTTATCACATCACAGTCAGCTCTAATTTGTTGACGTAAGTGCTCCTCAGAATCAATATGAACCTTGTAAACTAGTCTTGAGATGCCGCCAGATAACAAAATCAATAGGGTTCATATCGCGTGATCTGGGTGGTCAAGGTTGACCTGGTTCTTGAGTGATTCGTCCAATCATGTTATTACCGAATCTTTCTTTTAAAAATTGACGTGCAGTCAAACTAAAATGTGGAGAAGCCCGGTCGTGCATAAACACATTCTTTGTCTTAGCGCATAGAGAACATCGTCAAATAGTTCAGGTAAAACGTTTTCAAGAAAATGTCTGTAGGAGAACTGGTTAAAGTTCTTGGTAAAAAGTAAGGCTCAACAAGAAAATGTCCAATAATACTCACCCATGAATTCAAAGAAAACTGAAATCCAGATTATGACATTAGGGTTTTCATCAGACCAAACGTGTTTATTGTGGAAGTCAACATTTTGCTCAATTTTTTGCAAAATCCAGACGGAAATCTATATGCGAACAGAAGAGTCTTGCGACATTAAGACTTGAACTCTTTGTATATTATATGAGTATAGCTGTTGAGTATGCATCAGGATGGACCAAACTAATTATTTATAATTCACTGATACGAATGTTAAAATACTGAAGCAAAAACTGTTTCTTATAAATTCAAAATTCCTCAAAATGTTAGATAATATCACAAACGTTACAAAATGTAGCAAGCTGTAGATAAATAGTGTTTAATGATGTGTTGGCATCTTGATATAAGAGATACCTAATTATATCCCATACTGGTTTGGCAGTGATCACAATGTAAATGTAATATATTTGTAAAACTGTTAATCTTAATTAAACGCAAATAGATATTAAAACAAAGTTGTCTGCTTGCCCTGATTTTATACAATTTATATTAACTAAGGACTAAAGTAAATAAAGAAAATTACTAGATAACTTTGAAAATACAGGTAATTGGAAATTTTTATTAAATTTATAGAACTTTATACGATTTGCTGCTATAATTACAAGAGGTGCACCCCAAGGGATGGTTTTAGGTCCAATATTATTTTTAATTTATATTAATGATTTACTAAAGCTTCATGTAAATGGTGATATAGTGTCTTATGCAGAGATGATATTGCTATTGTATTTGTAGGCAACTTCTGGAATGAAGTGGATAAAAACGCAACATGTGCTATGAATACTATCTACAGTTATAGTCTTAATATCGATAAAGCTCAATTTTTAAGTATCTCTAAATAGTTGTAATGAATTATTGTGTATTAGAAGGGTGTATAACTGTATAATGTCAAATATGTTGAAGTTATGGCTGATTGTTCTTTAAAACGGAAAACCTACATTATTTAAACAAAAAACTAAGAGCACTATTCTATAAATTATCTATGTTGCGGGATTTAACGGAAAAAAATTATTTCTTCTATATAATTCTTTGGTAGAATCTGTTTTAAAGTATTGTATTGTAATATGGAGTGCTGGCTATGAAAATACTCTTCATAATTTAAATGTATCACAAAAAACTATTTTAAAAATAATTTTAAAGGTTGGTCGCCTTCATCCTTCTAATGTATTATTCAAAGAAACTGGCGTATTTAATATAAGAAAGTTATTTGCTTATCAGTATTTACTTTGGGTGTTTAAAAATCTTTCATGCCTTTGTGAAATAAGTCATATGTATAATACTAGAACAAAACAGGATCAAAAAAATGATTATTTTTCTTTTGTAAGAAGTATCTTGTTTTTTATTACGGTTCAAAATTGTTCAACATTTTACCTTTAAGTATAAAGAAATTACGAATTAATATATCTAAAAATTTAATTAAAATACAAAGGGACTTAAAAAAATTCTGGAAGAACTGTTAGACAATATTTGCTATATTTTTAGATTTTATGTATAGATGACTGTACTTGCTCCCACTGAAATTTGTTTTGAATATTAATTTCCATCTTATCTTCTATACTCGTTGCCTTATTATTGAATAAGTTATGTATAATTATTATTTTAAATCATAGGATTTAAGCAGGTATGTATGGTATTCTCGATGTACTGTATATTATATACAGGGTGATTCATTAAGAATGGGCAATCTCTGAACTGGAGATACTACACACCAAAATATGGCGATTGAGCTTAACATGTCTTATACAAATGTTGCAGGTTTACGAGATACAGGGTATTTAAAGTAGTTTTTTATATAGGTTTGGTATTTATGAGTCGCACGCGAGCTGTCTGTTTGGCTTCGATATCTGTATGTCTATGTACTGAAATTTTATACTTTTAAATTATTGTAAACTGTTTTCACAATAATTTAAACAATATTCAATCCAAATTACATCTCTTGAACATTGCTTTCAGTTATTGCACCAGCATACTAATGACCAGATTCTTATTTGTTGTAACTTTCGCTGAACTTGATACGAGCCACCGACAAAGAACCGTATCATATCCGACCATTTACGGCAGAGTAGATTAAGCCGTCAGTAATAGATAAACGATTTTATCGCTTTAGTGAAACCGGGGAAGCAGAGCGAAAACTTGGTTTTAGGTACGTGTTAAGTATAGAGGAGTCGTCCTCACGACGGCCCAAAGGCGATTTTAACATCCCTACACGAGTACTGCATTAGCGGAAGAAAGCTTGGGGAAGTGGACTCGTCGGCCACCGTCACTTACACAGACACCATTTTATATATATACAAAGTACGTGTATAGCGGCTCGGAATTTATTCAGTTTTTGGATTTCCCTCGGAAACCTTCCTGTTCAAATAGCAAAGAAATGCGAGTTTGTATTTGCATACTTTCTTGTGTGATGACTTTTTTGGGGCGCCATTTGGGCGGGCGTGTTTACCCTTTTATCTCTCTTGATAACACTTCAAGAAAAACTTATGTATATGCTTATATTAAACAAACAACTTTGAAATCATCACTAAGGTAGGTATTTGGTAATGTTTTAAAGTTGTTTGTTTAATATTTATAAGAGTATCTAAGTACATATTTCTGACAGATAGAAATCTTTCTATAAATGTATACAGGGATGACCAGAAGTACGGAATAAAATTCATATCTTTTGAATGAGTGATGTTTTATTTTAAACGCCGAAACACGTTAATTGATCTTGATTTTTTCCCATCTTTCGGATGAAATTCACTAAGAAGCTTTTTCAAATATTTTGACTTTTTCTAATCAGGGTTGCCCTATGGAATTACGAGAAACTTACAAAAAATATAGGATTAAGTATGTATTGCTTGTTTGTAAATTTGTAGCAATAGTGTTGACAGATGTCATATCAAATCAGTTTGTTTTTTGTGCGGTTAGAGCATGTTGAAATTATAAATTGGTTACATACGATCTACGGGGAAAGATTGTTTGGTCGAGGTGATCCAGTTGTTTGGTTAGCTCGAACACCAGATCTCAATCGAATAGACTTTCTTTTTTTAAAAGGAAAAGTGTATGCTGCTCTGATTTATAATAAGGTAAATATATTATCTACGTAGCATTCGAAGAGCTTGAGGTGAAATAAATAGCATGCTAATTAGGACAAGACGTTCCCAAGAAATCGTCGTATTGACGAAAATAGATATCACTGTTAAAAATAATTATTTTTTACAAATGAGCGCAATATATAGCGCAAATATTTAGTGTAGTGTAGGCAGTATATTGTTTTATTATTTTCAGTTGCAGTTTCTTATATATTTTGATGAAAATGAATTACTCATTTGTTCATATGATGTAAGTCGTCTGAATTTTTACCGCAACATAATATGTCGATGCTAGAAATGGATAGTGCCACGTGCAAACAAATGAACATTGTAGCTGTAGAATAAGATTCGGGGCGAACCAATTTTTGTCGGCTTTTTATTACGCATCAAAATAAATTCAGTGCGATTGTCTCGCGAAATGTGGCCGAGTATTGTTCCTTGGTCTATCAACGTTCGGTGTTCGTTCATATTAAATAATTTGTATGTTAAAAATAGCGAAGTGTTCTAACCAATGGCTAATGAAAAATCGCATACTTCTAATACTGGTTTTAATGGGGATTGCGTAAATATCCAGGAAAAATATTAGATCTGTTCAAGCAAGGAATCCGGATTAGTTTTAAACTGTCAGAAATATTCGAACAGTCAAGTTTTGAATTTGTTTTCAGTAAATATCATAGAAAAAGTAGTCGGACGAACGTTTTTGGCAGTTTGGAACCTATCCAGATTCTTTGCTTGAACAAACCTATTATAAACTTAAGTATGAATCTCCTGCAGCCAAAAATATCATAGCCAGCTCAAATCATCGAAATCACTTCGGATCGATCACATTTTTATTTTTAAGAATTTGTTATTGTCTGACTTACAAACTATGTCGCGAACACAAATGACAAAGTAGCTCAAATTGCTGCTCGAACTATTCATAATTTCCTACCAGCTGCATGCGTGGCAGCTGCTCAAGCCAAATCAGCGAACAGGGCTTACGCGCCAGCAGCTTGAAATATATACCCAGCTTTAACATAGCTTCAAAGATCATCCGCTTTATATCAAAACGTATACACATACGTATATCTCATATCTATCTTAGCGTGTTATTCCATTAATAAACTTACCCCGGATCTATTTGTTAGTTATTTAGGAATTATATATTTGTTATTTTACCAAGTGCATGATGTTAGATACGTTATATTTAAATTATTCGATTCTAAGATATGCTACAGACTATACATATACAAACAATCACTTTGAACATAGGCATACGAAATCTTGGAATTTTGCTTCTTAAGTACATAAACACATGATGGAACATATTAAATTTGTAAATAATGGCTAATGTATGCATGAAAATGAAAACGTGTTACAGGAGGATTTAAAGGAAATGATACAGGGTATCTGGAAAATAAGTGTTGTAAGTATTTTGATGTATTATAAATGCTACCAAACAAAGTATTTCTGACTTTTTTTTCTCTGAAGAACAATAACAGAATTATGACAGCAAGTAAGTCTTGAATATGTGTTAACACCTACTATGTTAGGTGTTTATGTTTGTACATAATCAAAAATACACCTAAACATACTGTGAATGAATTTCTTAAAGTTCTTTTCACAGGACGGAATAAAATGTTCAATACGACTGCCGTTGCTTTCGAAAAGCGTTTACGGAGCAAACGTCTTGTAGTCAGAAAGCTTTGCCCAGATTTACCATGAAATAACCATGTTTTGCAACTGGTCATGGTACAAGTATAAATTGTTCCACTTTTGTTTATGCACACAAATATCAAGTAAACACTAGATACAGAACAACGGAACACACTAATCATAATCCTACTACTAACAATTCGACGTTAAAAGCAGCAGGTAATGGTTTGCAGTGTTGATGTACGTTACAGTACGTTACTGTTTTAAGGATTTTTTTGGGTAACTTCTAATGTTTACTTTTTTAATACTGAATAAAAACAGTACAACAAAGCAAACGATAAATGAACTTTTGCTTAACCGTTCTTGCACCATATTTTGTATTTTTATCTTTAAAATGTATTTCTAGAAAAACTATTCGGTTTAGAAATTTTTTCAAGTCTTTTTGTTGCTTTTGGTCAGATCCAAACACCGCTAATTCATAGCTATCAAACGGTGACATTTTGGCCAGGACCGTACTAGCATTTATTTTTCCACTACAGAATTGAACTTAAATTGTCTTTGCTTTGGGACTTTTTGATATAACGTTCTTTCATTCCGAATATTCCCAGTATTTTACTTTTTCTGCATTAAAAACGCCACCTTGTATAATTTTAGTCATATATGTAAATGTTTTTATAAATTCCTTTAATCTAAAACGGTTTCCATACAACTTAAGCAGAGCTAAGTATTACTCGAATACATTGTATTTATGAATAGTGACGAATGTAGTGCATTCATGAATACTGATATTGATTAGGTTCTGGAGTATTCAAGAATTCTGAGGATTGTGGTTGCTGTTGTACCTCTTTCATAGTTATTTAACATAAACTTTTACAATGTTAAGATACACACAAGAAACAATACGTAGATTACAAAATCTTTCACCATAAGTAAACAAATACGTTGAACAAGGTAAAAGAGCTGTGATTTATTTTATATATATACAACCTACTCTTTGATGACAGGCACGGACGGACTAAATAGAGCCCAAACAGTGTAGTAATATGCCTTACCCCACAAAATTTTAATTTATTGCTGCCATCCCACCATTTATTATAGCAGCTTTTGCACTTTTTCACTCCAGCAAAAATTTATATCCTCAATGAAATGATTTCCTTGTCATTACTATGTGCACTTAATTGGTTCAATTATTATCTTTGTCTTTAATACTTTCATTTTACATTAAAATTTAAGATAAGTAACTAGGTAGGAAGGTATACTCGCGTCAAGAATTCAGACGTCTTACGTCACGGCTGACGTTACACAATTGTTTTTATTGTCAACATAATTTTCGATATTTGGTCACGTTAAAAACAATTTTTTTTTGCAATTTAGTGCAATATATAATGCAAACTTTTAGTGCAGTATATAGTTTTATTACTATCAGTTGCAATTTCTTGAATATTTTAATGAAAATATAATAAATCATTCATTTGTTCGTATGACGTAAGTCGTCTGAATTCTTGTCGCGAGTATACCTACAGTTTGAACAAAACAGACCAAAACTCGCGTTTCACGTTTAACTCTATAATATAAAACTAAAATTTAAAGTTAGCGTTGATAACTAATGAACACTATAGGTACTACTAGCACCACACACACACTTTCTCATGCATTATGTATTTATTATTGTTTTTATATTTTTTTACTTATACTTTTATAATGTCAATGAATATCACAAGATCTTGCTGGTTATTATTACCTATATTTGGTATATGTACCAATATTTACTCCTTGTATATAATATGTTAATAAATCTGAATGACGGGCAGTCCGTCCTCCCTGTTGCAATGTTGGGCACAAAATGACTATTTATTCGTGCATTTGGGTAGATTAGCAATGAGTACTACCCGCTAGCAAAATATCTAGTTACTATTATACAATTTTGATTTGGCACAGTTTCAGGCCTTTTAGTCATAGGTGACTTATTTTTAATCGCTAATAAGTAGGACTCAACTAAAGTCAGTTATCTACTGCAATAAGTTATCTTAGTTATTTTTAGTAGAAAATATTGAACGTAACCTGTGTATTGTTTTAGCAAAACGCCGACTTATGGCAGTAAACTCATGTTAATAAAATAGTAATGGTTATGCTTGGTATATGGCATTGCAATACTAACAAGAATGATTTCAACGATAATGCAGATTATCTTAGCAAAACGTTTTTATTGATCGATTTTCCTCAATGCAATATTGTTACTTTTAAATGTATTTAATTAGATTTAAATATTAATCCACACAATGTAAAAATTCAGGATTTAAGAAATCATGAATACTTTTTTAACACAGTGCTCAGTATCCATGGATTGAATACATTTCCTGTATTCATACATTGTTATATTTTAATCTAAAGCAATAACAAACTCAAACAAAAGGTTAATTCAATTGTTTCAACTCAATAACCAATTGAATTATTTATAAAAATATATTATTAAAACAATATTTCTATTTTATCAACGTAGTAGTGTATCTATAGATATTAATAATAAAAGTAATACTCCCAGGCTATCAGTTTGAACGATTCTGCTCGTATATATCATCTCATTCATCCCCTTTTACCATCTTGTAAGCGTTTCAGGATTCAATTGAAAGCGATGACAACAGTTTCTATGAATTTCTGCCTTTGTCGAACTCCATTTACTCGAACAAAGGGCCGATCTACAAACGCATTCCATTTGTAATATACTAAACTATAATTGTGAAAGTCTCATATCATACTCGCTGTCGGGCAAGGGAGACTTGTTTTGATGCTTCTACATATTCCTTCGCACATTTCACATTTATACAGAGAGGTTCTAAATTTACTGGCGTATTAGAAAATAAATTATTATTATTGTAATTTTATAAGAACTCTTTGCAATAAGCTGTTTAATTTATGCATTACTAAAACTGATGTGATAATGTTTTCTATAATAAAAGCGTTGTACATTTTTTGTATGGTTTGCTAAATTTTACAAAGAGTTAAATTATAAATGACAATTTTCCAAACATGTGTATAGGTCGAGGTGGGTCTCTCGAAGTGGTCTTGAATGAAATGAAAGTTTAAAAACAAAACTGATTAGTCTAAGTGGCCAATATCAAAAATTAATAGTTAGTATAATTCGTTGATATAAAAAGAAATATTTGTTAGTACTAGTATACAGGGTGTCTGGAATATGAGTACCAAACAAAACATATTTGATTTAACAATTTTTTTCTCTGACCAACGGTAACAAAATTATGACAGCAGCAGATACCCTTGCAAGCATGGATACTTTAAAGGAAAAGAACTAGATTGGCTCATCAAGATTTTTGAAAGGTTGTAAGGTATTTTGTTCAAGTCAATTAAGTTTGCTGCACTTTTAACAAAAATCTTTGTGTATACCATTTCCAAAAAAATTAAAATTATATTTAAACATTCGGTTAAGTTTAAAAGTTTCAAACATGACCATATTTTATACTATTTATATTAATGTTTATAATAGTCACGTCCCGTTTGGAAGTACAATTTATTTAAAATGTTCACATTTAAAAAATGTTTGCAGATACAGTGCAATACATTGCTTAAAACTTCAGATATAATACTGACTAAATATATATAATAAATAATGCTGTAGTTATCAAATCATTTGGGTGGTTATTATATATTACAATAATATAAAAAAATCTTAGCAAAATAAATTTTACGAAGAAATTATTTAAGTCAAAACAAACAGAACATTTCGGAGATATAGACCTTCAAATAAAAAAAACAATCCTAATGATTTGAGAATGCGTAATGATAGGCTTAACAGAATTTAATATAATTGAAAGTAATACTAACGGTTCAAAATTCATCTTATCAATAATTTTGACAAAAGACTTTATTGAAGAGATACCTACGTTTACAAAAAAAATACTATAGCTTTTGAAATAAATTGCATAATCGCGATTATACTTTTTTATTATTTCTAATTTCATTTGCAACATGCTTTTTACAATACAATGTAATTATTCTTTTCTAATAAACCAAACAAAGATTTTGTTTTTATTTTATTATCAACTTAATGACATCATACTTCGATATAGAATATTTCTAAATTACACTCAAATACAGATCGGAAATAAAAAGTAAATATGTATATCGATTTCAAAAAATTTTGGACTATAGTGAAATTTGTATAATCTACGAAAAACTAACAAAAATATTTTCGTAATAGATGTGTTACTTTAACATTATATACATATACCTATGTAAAATACGTCACAGACGTAGACGTTACATTTTACAAACTCGGTTGACTGCTATATCTGCGGTACTGACAGGTAACTGAGATGGAGGAGATTTTATAAACTTTTTAGCTTATGACTTATATCGCCATAAAGTTTATACACTTCTTCTTGGAAAACGATGCATATATAACATATGTTAATATTATTGTATAATAAGTATTACTAATCGTAGTAGTAGCAGTAGTAATGCATATTTTAATAAGAAACTTTTAAACCAATAACGTTCTACTAAATCAGAGACAATGAAACAACAAACATTAAACAAAGATGTGTTTAGACGAAAATTAACTGGTAGTGATCTGAAATATCATTTTCTTTCTCTAAAGTTACAAGAAAATCAGAATACGGAGTAATCTGAAACGTCAAATTGAACTCCTAATACCTACCTATTTTTAAGAGTTATAGCTCTAATTAGTTTTATCTTTATCATAATTATCAGCAATATTTGTTATAGTTAGGTAAGTACTTACCATTTTCGTTGATCAAAAATCAATGTAAATTTAAATGTTCTCCATTTAAATACAGCGAAGGAAAGGTAACTGAACACAACAACGCTACACGACTAACATAACGTGTGTAGTGACATGTGTTGGAACAGCTGATACACTGCAGATGCGCAGTTGTGCTCAACCAGTCAAGAGTAGGGATATACAACACAGAGGTGTGTTAAGTTTACACAAAATGGTATATTTTTAACACATCACTGATAAATATTACATGAATTCAGTATACTTTATTATTTATTATTTACCTTAACACATTTTGTGTAAAACGTATAAAAAAAACATAGTGTATAAAACTATTATCACAGAAATTTTACACATCCTAAATTATACACTGGAAATTCTCACACAGCAACTTTTATTACAATGTATTAAAATTTAAGTTACTTCAATTTTTTTCTTCGTTAAAATAATAAACTAGCGTTTGTTAAAATAATAAACTAACATTATTTTTTTATATTAAAGGGAATAATTTTATCGTGTATGTATGTACATATAATAAACAACATGACTTTACTTTCTAGAAAAAAAACTTTGAGTGTTTCTTGGAACGCGTCAACATAAAATCATATTAGCACTGCCCACTGTCACTTTGCCAGTCCTGAGATTTTCCTTCGTCATTTGCAGTAAAAGGCCGAAATATACTGCTACACATATTCTGGCGAATTCTGTTAGCCTAACAAGTATTTACGACAAATATACGATTTGTTTCTCGGCTGCTCAGCAGTGTTATACTTTAGTTTTCCCTTCAACTACCATCAAGGGAAATAGGTTTATATTAAAAGAAATGAATACAGGGACGGAAGGCAAACATATTTTCTTTTTTGGTTCCAACACGAATTTATTAAAATTTTCGCCTTTATTTAAAATGTGTTTAACTTGGGACGATTTGTTAAATAGAATTGATATATTTACCTGTAGTATTAATACAATTAAGAATGTTTGTCAAGTTTAAACTTTCTATTTTTCGTTTTTTTTTTGTGTTTGATTTGTATACTACTTATATGTGCAATAGTTTTAGTGTAGTAATTAATTCTTCACTATTTTTGTATTAGTCTATTATTTGTTGTCTTACTCACCCTATAATTGGATTTTCTGTTGGGTGATGTATTAAAAAAAATAAAAATAAAAAAAAAAATTAAAATTAAAATATAATGTTTCCTGTACGATTCACACATAGACAAAACTAAATGTAATGTTAGTGACATACATTAACACGCAAACGTTTATAATAATCCGTTAGATATGCCATCTGGTAATTGGGGTTAAATAAGTCTAACTGTTTATCAGTTTCCTGAATGAAACAACCTCTATCCTCTATCTGAATTTTTTTACTGTGGTACATTTTTCTATATAAGAAATATAATTATATTCATATTTTAACAATTTTATTATTTATTTTTGCTAATATTTTACATTATTTAACATTATTTCATAATTCAATGAGCTAATTAACAGTGTTTTCTTTTTTGATATTTTTTCTACATTCAATTCAGTTTCCGGTTTGTTGATATTGTTTTCATCATTTTTTTATGTAACTTAAAGGAATCATATATCTTTCACTTATTTTGATGACCGACTAAAAGTCATATAACATATCTCTGATATTATCTAACCAAATTCCTATTCACACTGTATCGATTCCTCTTTTTCAGAAGACCGAAAAATATATCTATTTGTGCAATTTATTTATTGAAATTGCAATTTGTTTTACTGCGTTAACAGTATTTATTTTTTGTTCCAATTTATATATATTACGTGTTTTTGTTATATGTTTTAATTACAATATTTTCATTTATGTCCTAGACATATGAATTGTTAATTTTATGAATTCAGTTTTTCTATGTATTGCTTATTAATCTTACCATCTATGAATTCAATTTATATAAATGAAATACGATTTAATATTAGGTATATTTGTTCTCCAAAATTATTCATTTCCTTTATAATCTTTACTGAAATGTAAGCAAAGCTTAATACTTAAATTATAAGATTTAAATAACTGAAAATAGATTTGTGAAACTTTTTATCTTACATGTTTCTTTACTTTAAAAGTTCTGAAATTGAAATGAGACGTACTTTAGGTCTCAGTTTTTATTCGAATGATATAAAAGTTTTTAAATAAGTTGGAATCTGTATAATTTTTACTTTCTTAAAAGTTTAAAGTGGAAAGCCCTTCTCTCTGTGCTCCCCATATATGGTAATTGTAGGAAATATTTTTGCTCTACTTGCCATTAAGGAAAATACGTTTAATTTTTTCAGGGTGGTCAATATGAATGTATTAATGAATCACAACATTTTAATGCAGTGGCGTTGTTAAACATTGTTGCATTTGTAATTTAAAACCCAAAGCTTCATTGACCACATTTAATTGCGTGATATGATCAATGAATAACAGTATATTATTATACAGGATGTTAGAGATATGACTACTACAAATTCAATAGAAGATAGATAAAATATAAATGAATAATAAAGTTAGTAATACATAACTCAAATCGTCCTTAAAATAAGTTGAGTTATTATATCAATGAATTTTATTACAACGTGGCAACAGTGCTAATACACGCTGTGTCAGGCGAACGGTTTGTGGGTTGCCTACCACATGCCAGCCTGTTTTTAGTAATGACAAAAAATTCAAAGATAACAACTATTGTGAAAACTACTGAATTTAGTTTAGACAACTATTATACAATTTTATTTTTGAAAAGAGGTATAATTTTTTTATATTTAATGTTTTTAAATTTTGAGTTTAAAACAGTAACATAACTTAAATCAAATAGAAATTTGAAAAATAAGTAATAAAGACTTCTATGAAAAGTCAAGTCGCAGGAATAATGATAACTTATGTACGAAAAAAAAAATTAAATACTTACCGAAAATCAAAATACAATGTTATTTTTAAATACCTAGTATAACACATAATTATAACATATGTTCAAAATGTCCATCATTATTTTCCACACATGCATGACAGTACCCTAGAATTGATAATTATAAAATTCTTGGACACTATCTATATCAAGAAGACATTAAGATACTTTAACGAATGTCAGTCACTATTTGACAGCCATTGTTGGAGAAAATGTTCTAAATGAATACGTCGTGCTCTTGCAGAATTGCGCCGAGTTTTCCATAAATTAATAATATATATATAGTGATACTCACGTATGCTAAACATTTCAACAACAAAGAAAAATTGAGGAAATAGTGGTACGTAAAAGAATTCGCAAAAGCGCAGACATTTCGCAGTTCAGATACCAACTGATCTGTAGTCACTGTAATTCTCTCCCTGTTGCTACATTCCCTGATATCGACAGTGTTGAATTTCATTGATTTATGAAAAAATTGTTTTTATTAAAACTAAACATAAATAAAAAAGGGTAAACTGTGAATTTTATAGATATTTAATGCAGAAAATTATGGTGAGAATTCTAAATTAACAGAATTCTTACACATGAACTAGAGAACTGTTAATTTTTTTTTCACAAATGGCAGGGTTTAGGAATCATATCTCCAGCTAAGATATTTGTAAGCGTTCCATAGCAAATAATAAATAGGAGAAAATTATTTGCAGCCGTATGTCTGAACCCTATAGCTTTTTTATCATCAAAAGTAAATAATGCCTAAGGCAATTTTCATTCTAATAGCTAGAACAATATATGAAAAAATATTTGGAATATAAATACTGAACTACAACTTTGTCTTGTTCTTCAGCGTATCACGTAAATTGCTCGACCGCTCTTTTTTTTCATAAAAAACATATTTTACAAAAAATTCTAACTCCTAGAAGGAACTTTGTGAACGTAATAATTATATTACTTTCAGCTGTGGCCAATAACTAGATAATGAACTGCCAATATTACCAATTTGATAAGGACAGAGTATATCCAAAAAGACACAACGGTAGTGGTGGTAATGAATTGCCAATATTACCAATTTGATAAGGACAGAGTATATCCAAAAAGACACAGCGGTAGTGGTGGTAACGGGATATATTTTGACATGTATAAAAATGACAGATATTTAACACTGTACGTAAATGATATCTGTATTATAGTTTACTCAGTATTTAATATTAAAAGTCTAACTTTTTCAACATTTATGTAATTACAAATATTGTAGATTATGCAATGAATTTATTCCTTCCAATCCGAACTTTAAAAATGCCACTACTTATAATATTGGTAAAAAAGCACACGATAATGACCGCCGCATCCAACTACGTACTATCTCCGAATTGTCGTCGATGACGCCCGATCGTACCTATAATTTGTGTTCGTTGTGGACAGTTCGTTTGTTTATGTAGATTCGCAAACAAAGCCTGAAAAGCTACCTTCTGGAGGTTAGAATTTTTGATATTTTATTTATAATGGGTTTTGTGGATACTGTCTAAGTCTAAGCGCACAATGAAATGCTAAACCACGTGATATTTCCATAGTATTTGATTTGAACTGATCTAAATAAGATTTCAAAAGTTTGAATAATGTTCTTAAATCATATGCTGCTTGTTACTCTTGCCGCATAGTTAGCCTGTGACGAGTTTTATAGTGATTTGTTGTTGTTTTTAAGAAATGATAAATGCAGAACGCCAAGTCATTTAAAGGTAAACGTCCACTTTCTCTAATTTCTTCTATTACATTTATAGCGACGTAATAGAAATAATTGCAACAATGGAGCAGACCCTTTCTTTTAGTACAAGATCCTTTGTAAATTTATCTGGACCAAACCTTATTAAAATTTTATATAGCAGAAGATAAAGCTGTGATAAGATTACAAATAACCCTCCCCTACTAAAATATGTTCACGTTCCCGTGTAGCCACTGGACAGCCATATATTATTTCGCTGGCGGAGATTTTTAAAAATGCATACCATTAAACCAATTAGTAAAGTACCCTGAAATTTCCTGCAAGAAATCATGAATACTTAACGTTTATACCAAAGTTTACTACTCGGGATTAGCGAATGAAGCAGTAATTCACACTACAAACTGTGGTTTGCTTAATCCAAACAATAGTGGATAAATTATGTAACGCGCTAGAGACCCAGTGAGAACAATCCAGCTAATAAACCTAGTGAAGACTGTGCCTAATGCAAAATTTATTCAAATTTTTTATTGTATTTATATCAACATTAAATAAATTAATTCTCTCTTGTGTATTGTGTAAGCCACAGTGTTGAAGGTTACTTTTTATCAATATGGGCGTAAATTCAGGCAAAATCAACAAGCAATTAATATTCAGAAAAAATCTAAATATTTGAATAATGAATAATGGTGTTTGCTTTCATTGGTATATGTTTATAATTACTGCTGCTATTGTGGCAAACAACAGCTCTGTCGATTAATGATGCAGGTGTGTATGAATCATTCTCATATCTCAGGAGATCTATGCTCATTATATAATGACAGTAATATGACATTCATCTTAATATCATAATGACGTTGTTTGTAACACTAGTGCGGTATATATATTTTAAAATAATAATAATAATAATTGTCACATTTTGTTGAGACAGGGTAAATTTTTTTAAAATAGTTATTGATGGTAAGAAAAGGAGGTAATTTTAAAAATAAGTAGTAACTACAACAATTAAACATACTGTATCATAATAATCATATAATAAAAATTAAATCATTTCAATTTATAAAGTCAATAGGTACCAGTAAAATTTATTAAATATCTGTACATAGACAAATATAAAGGCCAAGTACATAATTAAAATCAGAATTTATCATAGAACTAGGCATATCAACAGACAGCTAAAAACATAAGGATGACACTTATATGCATTTAGTTAACATGCGAGTCAAATATAAAAAGATTTGTTAAAAAAAAAATAAAATTTCCATCATCAGATTTTAAATTTCAAATAAATAATAATTTTAATTTGACATCTGTCAAAAATAAGGACGTGGACACATGTACCAGATAGACACACTTATAAAAACATGATTAATTAATTTTCCATATTAAATATAATGAAATTGTATTTTATAAATCATGAACATTATTGAAATATGTAATTAGCAATAAATAGTGCAGTGAAGTGACTAAATTAAAATCAAAAAAACGATATTTTAAAACATTGTGAAAGTGACTTAACAAACAAACTGAAAATCTAGAATCCGTATAGACTTGAGAAACAAAAAAGTTATTTATTAGTGACGAAAAAATTAGAAAAGGGAGAGGTCGTTTTAGGTTAGCGTCCCTAAAAATTAAAGAAAATTTCAAGAATTATAAGAAAAAGTCATCCAAAAATCGTAACTCACCAGAGAGAAAGAAAGTTAGGTTAAATTTTTCCATCACAAGAAGTTCCAGAGAAATTTCCAGCAGTCCCAGTTTGTCCAGGCCCATTTTCATCTGTAAATTGGAATCCACAGCGGATATTTCCATGTGCCCAGGAGATTTTAACTACAATCACAAGTACCAGGTACCGTTTTTATTTGTGCACAAAGATGAAACTAACTAGAAATATTTCAACTAAGGAATAAATATCAAAATTGAATCTAGGTAATTAAATAAAAGTAGCAAGACTTACCTACAGCATTAAAACATAAATAAAGGCCATTTAAAACATTCAAATTTATTAAAAACTTCACACGATTTCGCAATTCATGCTATAAATGTCAAATTTATCTTTCTATAACCTAAATGATCTCAAACTGTATATAAAGGTAAAGATAGGCAACTGGTGGTACAAACAAAGTGAATATTGGTTTGTCTAAGCTTAAAAATTAGAAATAAATTAAATATCAAATAGATACCAGTATAAAAATTTGATTATACCGTCATCTGTTTAGTTTAAGAAAATCTGTAAGAAAAGCCCAGGTTTGTAATTTTAATGTGGAATATTATTAATTATTTTTAAAGTTCATTATAAAATATTTGATTTCCTCCTTAAAGAAAATAAAACACAAAATTAAAAATAAATACAACATTTTATTCTGTGTTTAGTGAAAGCTATAGTTCAAAAAAAAAATTAAAATATTAAAAAAAATTAAAAATAAAAAAAAATATCAACAAAAATAAGTTTTCTCTCTCTACAAGAACCGACTACTGAGTGGAGTCAAAGTGCTAGCCAGGGTAAAAGATATAAAAGAATAATAAACAAAGGTAAGGAAAGAAATTTAAAGAGCGCCATAAATTTCACATAAACACATACACATTCACACTAAAATAAAGATTACAAAATTATACACTCAAAAAAAAATCAACAATATATATAAAGCAAGCAGTTGTATGCTTCAGTAAAACTTATTCAACAGATATTTGACTTTGGAATCAGTATCTACTAGGTACACATCAAGTCAGCAAACTAATGAGACTTCCACGAAATATTTCCCTTATATTGTAAACGAACTAATAAAATCCGTGATAATTTTACAACACACTGACAAACGTCATAAGTTTGCGACGTCTGTCACTGTTGGGTTAGACTCATAACGTAACACCCCACAGCATAGATGGCTGGTCGATGAACCGACCGATGAGTATTTCCGACGAAGATTTGCCTGTAAATATCGAACAAAGTGCATCTGAAGCAATTTTAAGCCTTGTTCCACAGAAGTCTGGTGTACTATGTCTTAGTGTTTGAGAAATATGAGAAATTGTTCCATGAAAATAAAATTAAAGGACATAACAAGTGAAAGTCCTATTAGCATATTTTAACAAACTAAGTATGGATCGTAAACCTACTTCATTATGGAGTTATTAAACAGAACTATCAATAAGAAAAAACGTGAAAATACTGTGACCTCTACGTTGACTTTATTTTCGCTACTTAATTACACGGCAACTGTACTTCAAACAAATTAACAGTTGTCAGGTCTTTACTTTGACGTTTATGTTATTCGCGTTTGACAGCTCTATATAAACTGAACTATGACGGCAAAACCGAACCGCTTATACAGATAGAGAAAATATTTAACCGATCATGGGGAGATTCTATTACATACATTTCAAATGCATGGAGTATTGGTGGGAGGATGACGCACGGCAGGGCGGGCTTAGTCAGTACTCCCCTACTCTCCTACGCCCACGGCCGAACGCCAAACGAATAGTGTGCTATACGAATACCGGTTTAGTTCGCCGATATAGGGGAGGACGCGTCAAGCTTGGACGGCGAGCAGTGGAAGGGATTATTCTTAGTATTTCATATGATCGGTTAAATATTTTCCCTATCTGTATATGTTTTTAGGGTTCAGTCAAATAGAATATGGTCTGTAATATTCCAGAAAACGTCAAAATAAAGGCGTTACAAAAATTATCAATTCCAATGCAAACAGGAACATAATTAACAAACTAACAAGGTAGGTGAGCTTCCGTAACATTATTACTTTATTTAACATGCTTAAAAGAAAATCGGAGGACTATAAACCGAAAAAATCTAAAATTGTAACCAAGGAACATATAACATTTCTACAAATAGCAAACAAAATATTTGTTTTTTAAGGTCTTTTTGATTTTTGGCATGGCGGGTGCCTGTAGAAGAGCGGAATTGACAAACATATTAAAAGAAGATGTTATAAATGAAGGAAGTTGCTTGAAACTCAAAATTGTGAATACAAACATAAAAATTGATAGAAATTTTGTTATAACACCAAGAGATACAGAATGTGTCGATTTAATGGATACTATTAAAAAATATGCTGAAATAAGACCTCCAAACTGCACACAATCGTTAACTCGTTATATATAGTAATAAGAAGTGTGTTAATACATCGGTTGGTATAAACACAATTGGAACAGTACCATCCAACCCAAGACAACTGGACTGGACACTGTTTCCGACGTTCCTCAACTTTAATATTAGTGAATGCTGGAGCCGACTTTTGACGATAAAAATGTATAGTGGAAGGATAGGAAGAGTGATGCAGTTGCGGGAGGTACATTGAAACCTCAGAAGATAATAAAAAAACTGCAATTATAATATTATGTATAAAAAAAATTAATACGTTGAGCGTAATCTTGTACAGGGTGTGTCAGAAAGAATGGATCAATACTAAGTTGGACATACTTAACACCAAAATATTATGTTTCATGCCTTATATGAATGAGTACATGGAGTACATTCATATAAGGCATATGAGCTCAAACATAATATTTTGGTATCTAGTATTTCCAGCTTAGTGTTGACCCATTCTTTCTGACTCACCTTGTATATTACACGTGTCATATCTGTACTTTATAGCACTCGTGCTATGCCTCATATGGCACTTATAATATAAATAACTATTTGATCATTCATTAATAATAAATCAAGTAATAAGTATTTTCCAAGTGTTATCAATTATGAAGGTCAGGAACTGTCTAATGATCAAGATATCTGCAAATGGTTCCTATGTCAACACATTCTTCAGTATTTAAGTCAAATGTTACCTATTATAACGTAAGGGATACATCTACCTTAATTAGCAGTCAATATTTTAGTGTAAACGTTAAACGCATATCTGTTAAAGAATTCGAACAGGAATTTGACCGATTCAGCATTAATGAAAGTACTGGTTCAGATAGCGTTACTTTACATTTGTAAAATCTGGTAAACAGTTTTTAATTTTGTCATTATTCATTACGTTCAACAAATCCAAACCTGTGGTTAGTTCCAGTATTTAAAAGTGGTTCTATGGATGAAGTTAGCAACTATCGTCTTATTCCTTTAATTTCTATATTTGGTAAAACTTTGAATAAATATATTTTTTTAAAAATTAAACATTTCATGGATTTTTTCGGGACGTATCTGCTTTTACCAATTTAATGTCCTTTTTTACAAACAACCCTTGAAGCTATGAATAATAAAATGTAGATGAACGCTGTGTATACCAACTTTTGACAACGTTTGACAAAAAAGTATATTATCCGACACTATTAACTAAATTTGAGAATTTCGGTATTCATGGTGAATTGCTTCGTTAGCTGATCACTAATAAAAGTCTCAGATTGAACAATTACTTTCCTGAGTCAACATTATAACCTTTGGAACTACGAGGCTCTTGTAGCAATGCACGCATGCATGCATGCATGTTTTAATATTATTAATTTATTATTCAAATTGTAATACAACATACAACTTAGCTCGTAAGCTTCTAGCTCGAGTAACAAAATAGAAATGAACTAACATATCGCTTTTTTGTGTAATCCTGTTACTGAATTACATGTTGAATTGCCCATGTCTAAATAAATAAATATAATGTACTCTACCAACATTAAATTACACCTGCAATGTATAATGGGCACTAAATAATAGGCAATCTATAATACACACAAGTACAATTTACACTTTGTATGTTCTTCCTTACCTATGCACAAATAGGATTTGTAAATAGATATTAAAAATAACTAATTATCTGTAGATAGACATTAAAAATGAGTTTATTCGTCGGTCATCTCTTCTATAGCACGCTGATGAAAACTACTAATGATTACTATACAGGGTGAATCTTAAATAAGTACAAATATTTTAACTGCTGGTGTAGTTCGTCATTTAAATCAGTCTAGTGAAAGCCATTTTTAAAAATTTCTAATATTTACGGAGATATTAATTTTTTAAAAAAAGTACCCACATTTTGAGGACCGCTGGCTGATTTTTCATCCAACAACGTAATGAAACATATGATTTGTTGCGAGGTTGCCATATCTCCTCCAATATAAATATTACGTTTCCTTTAACGTAATAGTTCTATTTTAAAAATACTTGTTTTAAGCATAAGTACAGTAAAATTGGGTATGTAGTATGATACGCAGCAATATTAACATAAATTTTAATATCTGAACTAACCTTACTATACTTCAACGATTAAAAATGAATTTCCGCAAGTTCAATACTACCGTAAAATATTTAGAAAGATATTACGTGATATTACTATGTCCAATGTTCAAAAATTATACATAAACGTGCACACAAGCTTACCTGTTTGTTAAAAAATTAACTATTTAATCAGTAATCCACATTTCACAAGTTAAATGTCATTGTACACTGTTAGAAAGGGACACAAAACACAATTTCCTTAAGTTATTTTATGAAGAATAACGAAAAACTATGCACGCGTTTTTTATTTAAAATGGAAAAAATGTCAACTTTTAGCAAATTTTATTGCTATGTTCATGCATTATGTGGGGTTAACAAGTTTGACTTGGGCTTCCGATAATCTGTCATGACAGTCAATGACAGTTTGATAATAAAAAATAATATAAAATGTTACACTTGACAAAATTCGCTAAAAGTTGAGATTTTTTCTTCCTTGAAGCAAAGACATTTGTGTAATACTGGCAACACTGTGAACCACACGTTCAGTCTGCAGCACTATGACTCATAAAAGTATGAAGGGTCGGTCTAGGCCAGCGGTCCTCAACAAGTTTTCTACTGAAAAATTACGAAATTTATTTAAAATTTCACTTTTTTATTTCTGATTTTTTTGTAAAAAGCTATTAATTATGTGTTCTACACACAAAACTATACTGCTGGTTAAAATATTTGTACTTATTTAAGATTCACCCTGTATACTGTAGTAATATGCAATGCTAGAGTCAATACATTATTCCAAGAGTAGCTGCTTCCCACAATATAGCTCGTTCTTGTATAGGTTAGCACGCCACAATTTCTGTATTCATAGTATTTGTAGAAATAGGAGGTGGCTGTGTGTCAGTTTGTGGTATACGGAGGTAGATGATGAGGAGTAGCAACAATAATTATTTAAGCTGAATCACACTTTTTGGAAGAGACTTACACCTTCTCTTCACTAATTTTTCAAAGGTATTCAAAATCGTAGACGTACATTTTTAGTGCAGCTGCAAAAGTTTACATTTTTCTACACCAATTTAAAAAAACAAAGAAATTTTATACTCTGCAGTAAATTAAATACCTCGTTAACCGTTAACATCACATGGCATAGCATGTATTTTTCAGGAATTCGTTTTCTAATGAATAATATAGTTAAAATTCCCACACTGAACATAACTTGTAGGAAAAAATTTGAACATATAGAAACCGATACTTCTCTTAAAGATAACTTTTAAATTCCATTAGCTAAAAGCAACTGGCGCTCTTGTTTTAATACCTTTTAGATACTTGTCTTCCTACCTTGCTTTATTATTTCATTGGTATATCAATCAAATAAGTGTTTTAAATTAATGTTATTTATTTGGTTATAGGTATATTTTTTTAATAAATGGATATCTAAATGTGAAACTAATACAAAAACTATATCATCATTGCAGATGCAATCCCCCCAAATAAATATTCATTTTTTGACAAATTTAAGTCAGTACAAAATAATGTATTTGTTGTGTTTCCAATTTTAAAGTTTAATGAATATAATATACTGTATAATATATTTATCTATTTACTCGATTTGCCATATTGCATAAGTGGTCAGTGATGTTCGTGATTCATGACGCAGTAATAAAGCGGTACATCCATTTTGACAGAGTTTGGCAGTAAACAGTTATGAACTACTCAGTTTAATTTGCTTACGTGGACCATTTGGCATGTAACATGCTTGTTGCGAATTGTTGTGAGTTATCTCTAAGTCTAGTGTACATCTATTTGCTTCATTTACAAGGACATGTAGAATGTTAATGAAAAACTAAATGAATTAATTTATGCCCCAATTCATATGACAATAGCTAAACAAATATAAACATTAACTCCACGTTTTTTTTTTAAATTAAGATTCATAACGTATCCAAAATGTTTTTGAATGTACAGGATATTCTTATAAATACAATTTTATAAAAAAAATCGAAAAGAGCAATTCGAAAATTATTTAAAAATGCACTTCTGCACGGCACTGGAAACTGGTTTACTACCGACCTTGCACAGAGCAGAACATACGGCAAGCGGCGACCATAACAGTGACAAAGTGTAATAAAAAATGTCCAAGGAAAGAAAGAAATAAAATAAATAACATCTTTTATCTTATCTTATCTTTTATATCAGCACATTCAGTTGCTTTCGCCGCTATTGTTTTTATTAACATACAATTAATTTGTGGTTTTAATTAATAAAATAGTTTGACATACCTGATGTTACAACTTCATAATTTTGCCCACCGACGCGTAAACACATTTGGACTCGTCTTACCCAGTTTCTCCGAACTAACAAAAATGTTTCTGGTTCTTGTCCGTTTGGAAGTTATTGATAATTTCGATACGAGTCTAAGTCTAAAGGATTTAAGTCAGGATATCGTAGTGGCCATGATACCTGTCCTCCTCATTCAATTCATCGTACTTCTTGAACTTTATTAAGGTACTCCCGAACAATTTGTCGAAAATGTGAGAGCACCATCGTGCAAGGACCACATTCAGAGTCGGATAGCTAAGAGCATATCTTCCAGAAGTCTAGACAGATCATTTCGAAGGAACTCGAGATACTGAATCCCATCCAATCGATTTAGTAATATGAATGATCCAAGCAAGTGATCATCGACAATTCCTGCCTAAACATTTAAGGAAAAGGGTTGTCGGAAATAATCCCTTTAAATCGCATGCGAATTTTTAAAATCCCAAACATGAATGTTCTACATCCCATTCCGCGTAAAAGTAGCTTCATCTGTAACTAACATGTCACCTGTAAATCTAGTATTTTGAGCACTTTGTTGCAGCACCGATTTACAAAATCTAATTCGTAAGGGATAATTTCTTGGTATTAATACTTAGATACTCTGTACATGGTACGGATATAATTGAGCCTCGTGTATGATACGTTACACTGTTGACTGGGACATTCATTGTACTTGCTGAGCGATTTACTTGGCACTTATTCCGGGATTTTCTTCAGCAATCTCTACAATGTGTTTCTCAGCTGCTGCAATACACCGTGGATGTCCTGGACCTCCATCTCTTTCACGATTCGGATGCAAATTTCCCATCACGTCCGCCTTTCACTACCGCAATAAAAGTAGCTGTATTTGACACGTTTACGTACAGATGAGAAGCTGCTAAAGCATTTTGTCTTAGTTCATCTTAAATTAAAACGATATCCATCAACTCCAAGTTGCTATGCACGTATGCCAATGTTGACACTTAAAAGGGTAATGTAAATACTATCGTAAAAACGTTAATATTAAAATTGGATTTCAGTATTGGGAATCGCCTGCGTTCCGATGACGCTATAGTAGCCCAGCGATATGAAGGTTGAAAATGCTACAATTTCAATAATTTTTTAATAATAAGAGATCATGTGCCTTTATTGCTAAATATTCCTACTCTAGTTCCGTTGTCAGTTTTATATCCACTGTATTACACTTAGTCTAAGATCCCACTATATTTATCTATATATATATATATATATATATATAAAAATTTAATTGTTAATTAATCATATTCTGGTCTAAAATTTTTTAGACAACCCATTTGCAATATATTTATTGACATATTTAATTGGATATAAAATACTTTTCATCCATTAAACAGCTCGGTGAAGGTTGTTTTATAGTGGGATCCTATACTAACTGGTGTTCCAGTCTGATAGGATTTCTAACTTACCATTCCAGGTTAACCGAGTGTTGTAGAGTTTATTTTAATATATTAATATAGCGAATGTAGACAGCATAGCGCTTTTTGTAACATACTTCCAACAAATAGACTTTGACGACGTCGACATACAGTGGTGGAAACCGAAAAGTGAACGCTTTTTTTGTTTGGTTTAATATTGCCTTTATATCATTAGCGCCGAAATTTGTCACTTTTGACAGTAGTTGTAAAATAAATTGTCAAAAATATTGGAGTATTCAGTAAACTGTTTTTCAGTCAGTAAAGTTTGTAATAATGCCGAGATATTTATCAAAAGCCGACAAAATGTGGGTAATTGCTAAATTAGAAGAAATCTAGTAGATGCCTGTAGTTACTGCATAATTAAATGTTAATAAAACTTGTATTTTCACAATAAAAAGACGCTGTTAGAAAGGAATAGATCTGCAAAGACGAATCCGATTAGAATTACACTTTTCTTGTTAAATTAGTTTCTTAATATGACGTACATTATTTGATTTATTGTAACAATTCCACATAGGCTACGCCACTGGATAAACCTCGATGCGCACTACTCAAAAATAGCCAAATCTTCTCAAAGAGTTGTTACTTTTCGGTTTCCGCTATTATACATATTAATTATAGAAAACAACGGATCTTGTTAGCAACAAACGGAAGAGGAAGTATATCTATTATTTAACCCTGTTTTGTGTTCAAAATAAGTTTTTCAATTTTCTATGAGCACTTTTAGCATTTCTTTTATCAATAGTACAATATATGTTACTATCAATCTGTTTTCGGAATAGTGTGTGATACTAATTTTTGTCCAGCATTTCAACATCATTTTGTGCTTTAAAAAATTATTTATAATTGTTCCTATTTTTCGGACATCCTGTATATATTTTGTACAATAGAAATATATAAATAGATGTACAATGATGCAAAATAAATAGCCTACATGAATATATCTTATCAATCAGTTTATACTGGACGGTAATAAACTTAAAATTTTTATGTTCTCAAAATCTGGCTATTTTTACTTTCTGCTTAAAGTTAAACAAACAAAGCGAACCTTTTCATAATAATTAAAAACAGGCGTTTCAATGACTTTTTATATTTAAGTTCAGCAATAATTCTAAATTATATGTTTGAAGGTCAAACTAATAAAAACATATAAGAATACAACCTAAACTTTGTTTCTTTTACATAAAAAAATAAATAATTCTAAAATAGAATATGATGCTCTCTTATATTCGTGTTATGTTGCGTATTTGGCTTCTTCTTGTTTTGCAAAATATATTTTTATGTAAAATGCAGATAGTCGTAATCCTGAGGAAGCAAAAAGACAATACTTATGCTATACTCTCCCCAATTTATCACATTAAAATATATTTGAACTTCATCTAGGTAATTTACATATTTCGATTATTTCAGAAGATTTGGTCGACTTTTTGCTATCAACTACAAGTTTATTTTCAATATACAGAGTAAAGTAGTAGAACGCTACACAAGTAAGACGGTTAACTTGATTTGAACAACCAAGTTGGTGACAAAGGTTTGTGGCTTGAATAGGTCTTATCCACACTAGTCGACTTTGACATAGGCAAACATAGTTGGAATCCAGTAATATAAAGTTAACATCAGTAATGCACAAAAATGTTGTCTAAACGACTTATTATTTATTACCGCAGTTGTCGCATTATATTGTAATAAAACAATAACACATTACCTACTACCTAAGGTACTAGAAAGAAAACAATATTCCCATCTAACTTTACTAGACGAAGTATGGCTGGAATCGTAAGATGTATTAGAATGAATTGTAGGGCGTATGAAATATTGCTAATCTATGCCGCAACGTTAATTAAAAGAAAATATACTGTAATGAGAGTTGTGATATGTGCGCGCCAACAAAAACAGCAGCAACGGTACGGTCACGTCCGATTTGCAGACACATGATCCAAGTTGTATGAACGTAAGACGGTAAACAATCGGTTTTATTCGAATTTCATTCATGCTCGACTTCAAACCCAATTCAAGCTCCACACACGCATGCAAGTCTGACAGCCTAGAAACCGTCTTACTTGTATATGTATAGCGGGCTTAAATAACGTTTTGCCAACGTATCGTAAACTTAACAACAATTCGTACTGAAATAAGATAGTGGTATCTTATTTGTTTCAATGCATGCATTCTATAGTTTCTTCTTATAGAGGCTTATAATTTTTTTAGGCTTATACTTATTCCTTCATTCCTCCTCCTTCTCCTACTTCTCCTTCTCCTGCTCTTCCTCCTACTGCTCCTCCCTCTGCTCCTTCTCCTCCTCCTTCTGCCTCGCCTCCTATTCTGTTTCCTCCTCCTCGGCCTTCTCCTCGCACTCCTCCTCCGTCTTCTCCTATTCCGTCTCCTCTTCCTCCTTCTCCTCCTCCTGCTTCTTCTTCTCCTTCTTCTCCCCTTCCGTCTCCTCCTCCCCCCGCTTCTTTATCTCCTTTTCATGCCCCTCCTCCTCCTCATGCGTTCATATCCTAGTTCTTTCTAGGTTATGCTATTTTGAGGTTATAAAGTTAAATAGTTTTGGGTTATGGAACCACGGTTGCACAGGGCCACCAAACGAAAACGAAACAGAGCCACTTTGACAAAATGCGTCAAGATTGTAGATAAACGCTCAGATTTTAGATTAAAGAGGGGACATTCGTTACTGGTATTTTTGACTCAGCCACTTTCAGCCCCAAGCAAGGGTAAGCATCACCCCAAAATATTTAAATGGCATTGGGGGGTTGAGTAATATTTTTTTGAAACCTCTTACCTCTATAGAAGCCTCTTTACAACAGACTTTAAATTTTATAGTTCCGCCCAATACTTTGAAAAAAATTTACATTTTATAATTTAAATTACGTATAGCTGCTTACTTACTACTTAGTTGATTAAATGTTCAAACTCATGACGCAAATCATGCAGAGACGTTGGCTGTGTTTTATAGATTTTACTTTTTAGGTATCCCCACAAAAAGAATCAAGGGGCGATAAATCCGGCGATCGTGGAGGCCACTCAATGCTGCTTCTTCTCCCAATCCAATTTCGTGGAAAACGTTGGTCCAAATGCTGACGGACAATTAACGCATAATGCGGAGGAGCACCGTCCTGTTGAAAAATCAAATGATCTTCATCACACTCTGGAACATTTTAAATAATATCAGTCAAGGCAGCGTCAATAGTGCCATCCAGTAATTGCAAATGCATTTGACCAGTTAAATTACCTGCTAGAAAAAAAGGACCCACCAGTCGGTCACCGAAAATTCCTGCCTACACATTTAATTTTTCCGGTTGCTGTGTATGCACCTCGTGAAAAACTCTTGGGTTTGAATCTGACGATTTGTGACGATTTACCGTCCCGTTCAAGAAAAAACTGCAATCATCTGAAAAGCATATGTTAAAAAGAAACTGTGGATCGTTCCCTGCTCACTCACTCATTATTTCACAAAATTGCCAAAAGAAGTCTTAATCATCCTCATGGAGTGCTTGGACTAAATGTATTTTGTATGGATGGAATTTATTCTTCTTCAAAATGGTTTGCATGCTAGTTCGATTGATCCCAGGCATAGATGCCAGTTTCCTTGTACATAATATAAGATCAAGATGAACTTGTCCCAACACTGCAACTTCACTAACTATAGGTGTTTCAATTTCTCGTTTTTTATAGGCTACGTTCCCTGTCTCTTGAAATTTTTTCACAAACTTTAGAACATACCGATCTTGATGTTGTTCATTAAATAGCTGAGCTGCTCTATTTGCACATTTATTGTTCATAAAGTAAAGCGAAATGATATCTACTCTTTCTGCAATGGAATAAATCATAGTATTTAATTTTCAAATACACAATTAAATAAACTACCAACCAACGCTTCGAAATAATACTAGAAAATAAATTTGGAATACACTAACTTTACGTTCGTTGTGTGTATAGTATTCATTTCTGTTTTTTACAATTGTGTTTTTTTTTACGAACGTGATAACAAATCGTCAAAAACCAATGTAACGCAAGAAATATTAAATTTATACCATTGGCATACTTAACTCGAATGAGTGCCATTTTTACCGTTACTAATTGTTTGTACATAAGTTTCAACAAAATTCTTATTAAGTGTTGATCGGAATTGTAAAATTTAAAGTCTGTTGTAAAGAAAATTGTAAGAGCTTTTAAAATAAATATTACTCAACCCCCAATTCCATTTAAATATTTTGCGGTGATGCTTACCCTTGCTTGGGGGGTGAAAGTGGCGGAGTCAAAAATACCAGTAAAGACTGTCTCCCTTTAATATAAAATCGACGGGAATGTTTTTCTACAATCTGCACTCGGTTCCTGAAAATGGCTCTGTTTCGTTTTCATCTGGCCACCCTGTATAGTCCTGATTATTTGATACATAAATTCTACATTTTTATAAATTTTGTGACTACACGAATTCACAACTTAAGATAGGAAAAAATGAGACGTAACAGAGCAAAAATAGATCCGAATTCACATTCAGTGACCAAAAATATACTGACGTACTGCTGATACATTGCAGTTGTGCGTTAACACGGAATGAATTACTTATTAATAGATTCGTTACCTATATTTTATTTATTACTATTAATGTGAACATAATATTTTGTGTAAATTGTATAAAAGAGTCTAAATAATGTTAAACTCTTAACACCGAAATTTTTCGCATCCTGAATTACTGTACACTAAAATATCTCGTTTACATAACTTTGTTCGGAGTGTAATATGTAATAAATATTATTAACCTTGTTAACCTTGTGTATTAAAAAAAACTAGTTAGCACATAGTAAATCGTAATATTACTTATTGAACAATTTCAGTTCCTCCAAACAGCTGGTGAGAAGGGTGTATGTCTGCATTCCAAATAGATACGAATTTTCTCTGCACGTACAGATGCGGAGAGTCGGATGCTTTTGTAGCGATCTGGCAATCAGAACTTCTGAGCGGAAGACATGCACGTTTGGAGAGACATACATTATTTGCCTCTTCGATGTCACTATCAGACATTATAATGCACAAAATACAGTGAAATAAAGATTTGCCTAATACAGGAATAGAGAGCTTTGATTTATCGATACGCTATATCAAAGGTGATGCACTTGCTAAAAATATATAGTGATTCAGAACTTAAGTTTTTGAATGTACAGAGGGCTCTTACAAATACAATTTTGTGAAATTAAAATCAAAAAGAGCAATTCAAGAATGATTTGATACATCGTGATTTTCCGGGTTGTTTTGCCGTGACCTCGGTAAGTGGTCGCTGCCAGAAACAGAATTAATGTCCACATCTCTGGCCTTAGCCGGGATTCTTTCACCTGCTCCGGTTGTTCCCGGGCTAGACTCTGTGGGGACAAACCCGCTAACGATGTCTCTGGGTCCGCCCATATATTGATTTCTCGTATTGTTGGTATTACGAATACTACGGTCAAAACTGTTCCTCGGACAATGGTGGCCTCCGGAGGCGTCCCGTAACCGCCGCTGTAACTGGTCGCATCCCAGGCTTCCAAACGTTTCGCCGCTCTTCACTGTCCGCATCTTCAGTGGTTAATCCGCAAAACCTGAGTCTCTGTGAAGATGCCGACAATGAAAGCACCGGCCGAGAAAGCCTAAGAACCACTAATTCAAAAATTATTTAAAAATGCACTAGAAACTACTAGAATTTTTCATGACGTATCTATCTCCATATTCTGAGACACGTACCTTATCACAGTATTTGGATTTTACATTGGAACAAAATTTATTTTTCTTTTTTTTTTCAGATGTAAATATGGTTGCTGAACCCAAACCGCACCAGACTGGCAGGAAAAGACAAAATATGACAAAAACTGGAAATGACTGGTGAGTTTTATCTGTTAAATCTATATATATATATATATATATATATATATAATATATATATACATATAAAATTCTCGTGTCACAGTGTTAGTCACCATACTTCTAGGAAACGGCTTGACCGATATTTATGAAATTTTATATGTATATTCGGTAGATCTGAGAATCGGTCGTAATCTATTTTTCATACCCCTAAGTGATAAGGGTGGTCCACCCCAAACATTTCTTTTTATTTTTTGGACAAACTTTTTTATTTTTATTTTTTTATAATGTGGCGTTAAAAAATACATACAACTCTTGATTTTCACCCTTCTATCACAAACCCTTATTTTTTATAGCCAATTTAGTAATTTAATAATTTACCCTGGTCGATAACTGATCGATTATCACTAGATCAGTTATCTCCGCCAGGCGTCTACCGGTGTCACTTCTCACCCAGTAAACAGCAGTAGGCAGTAGGGATGAGAACGATATAGGTCACGTAACAGGCGCCACGTTTTCTAGGGACCTAAGGTCCAGAAAATTGATATTTTATTTGCTTTATGTTGGCGGTTGTGCAAATATGATGGCTGCATTGCAATATGAAATTAACTAACTTGCTGACATTTTAAATTTCATTAAAGAATGTGACATGAATGTGACCAATCACAGCAAACAAATGAGACTCACGCTACAATACAACCAACGTAAATTGGCATAAAAACCAAGTTTTAGTGATTCTGGACCTTTTAGGGCAGCCATGAATTAGCGGTCACCGGCAATATGACACTGGCACAGTCCATATTTTTTCTAGGTTTGCGTTTCTCACCCAGTAAACAGCACGGAGTAGGGATGATAACGAAGCCGACCAAAATATTCACTAGAAATAATTCATATATCAAAACAACGTTTGCTGGGTCACCTAGTAATTAAATAAAATCATAGCCATTCCATCGATTCAAATCAAACTTCACTGGTCGAATAACAAAAGATTGTGTTATATCCTACAAATTTATAACCTATAGCCTCTCAGTACAAACTATGAAAAATGCAATATCTAAATATCTTGAAATTGCACGCTGCATTGAATGGAAAAATATAATGCGATAAATAGGAGTCTATCAACCTATTCACAAGATGTTGTAAAAATCGAATAAAATATAACCCATTTGGATATTACATTTTACAGTAATATGATGTATGCAGCTTCATATACGATGACTTTCAGCCCCAATGCCCTGAAAGGTATTAAAGGTATTGCATGAAATACGAGAAATATTTCCTTTCAAGTACCAGTTTCATTCTTTCTAGTGTTATGCCAGTTAAATAAAATTCTCTCTCCCAGTTCCTTAATAAAAGAAGAGTATCGTGTTTATATCACTACTTTGTGTTCGGGACGGTGTCTCTCAATATTTAGCGTCGAGGAAATATCCGGCATCATTTACAAAGGACAGGATGATTATGAAACTTTTCGGCGGCTTAAGGTGTACCAAAGAAAATATATTGCGAAGTAGAGATTATTGGTTATACGCTTGTTTACGGCCGATATAAATTTACACTTATATGAGCGAATTGGGGAAAACATATTATCTGTGTTTTTAGCAGAGAATAAATGGGAGGAACATAACACCCTTACATTCCGTAAAGCCTGGCTTAGTTCGCCAGGAGAATATTAATTTTTTCAGGTACCTAATATGCCACATAATTGATACTGTTTTTACCTGCCAGACCGCAGTCAGATACTTTGTAATATAACATAATTGAAGATTTGTGGGGTTTAATTAAGTTTAAAAGAAAACCGAGTCAAAAAGACATTTTAACTCAAATGGCTTGCGAGATGGGACTGATGTTTTACTAATGTTAACTATTGATATTACTTTAGACTAGATTACTTTATTAATATGCAGGGTATCTGGAAAAGTTGGTACAAAAGTAGCCAAAAAAGTAAGATGAGATATGTCTCTCCAAAGGGTTCTTATCATTTGGATATTTTTTAAAATAGCTTTCTTTCTTTCTTTCTTTCTGTAGATAATAGTCACACCATAAGGAACTATCTTAGGATTCATCAAAATCGGTTATAAATAAGAAATAGAAATGTTTTCAAATTTTATTTGAGTTATCAAGCAAATAATATTATTTTTTCTCTACTTTTTTCTGAATTCTGTGTAGTTTAGCCAGAAATAATTACTGTTTAAATATAGAAGAGTAACATTTTCACTTAGTATTCATCTATCATGATACAGTTTCACTGTAGTGGTCACTTTCGCGTTTCATTAAAATTCTTACGTTTCTTTATTTTCTTAGTTGTGATCTTTTTGCTTGACTTTGCATTTCATTCGATTTTGTTACAACCATGAACCATCATGCTTTTGCTAACCGTGATTATGCCGATATGCATTTTATTTATGGTGTATATAAAGGAAATAGTCTGGTGGCTCAAAGAAAGGATCGGCAAGATTTCCCTGATAGAAGGCAACCTTCTGCAAGATTGTTTAGGGAAATTCATGCGAGAGCGATGGAATCAGGTGCCCTAACTCCAAAATATCGTGAAGAAGGCGTAGGCATGATTTAGAAGAAGTAATTTGTTGAATGCAATCCTTCCGAATGTAACGTGAGAATCTGCTAGAACAAACAGTACTTATGTATGGCAGTTGCTTAACTAAACCCAAACACCCTGTATATGTTAGTAGTTGAAAATATTATAATAGGGTCGTTATATTAAATACAAGAAATTAAATTAGCTGTTAATTGCTATATAGTGATTTTTCGGGTTGCTATGCCGTGACCTCGGTAACTTGTCGCTGCCAGTATCAGAATTAAAGCACACATTCCTAGCCTTAGCTGAGATAATTTAACTTGCTCTTGTTGTTCTCGGGCTAGGCTCTGTTGGGGAGAGACCCACTATCGGTGTCTCTGGGCTCGCCCATATATTGATTTCGGCCCCTGTTATTGGTATTACGACTGGTAGGGTGGGATCCATTCCGCGGATAATGGTGGTCTTCCTAGCCGCCTATGTAACTAGTTGTATTCCATGCTTCCGAATGTTTCGCCGCTCTTCACTGTCGGCATTTTAAGTGTTAACTCTCCAAAAGCTTAGCTGTGATCGAGACTGGTCTCGGAAGACCACTATTATCCGAGAAATGGTTCCAACCGTAGCAGTCTCAATACCAACAACATGAGCATAAATCATTATACGGAAGGGCCATAAAGCCTAGCCCAACAAGGACAGGTATATAGATATGGCTATGGTAATTGGTAAATGTGTAAATAAGTAAATAAGTGATAAATCAATCAATGACAAATCAATAGGTATCCCTCAAAGATGTTCTTATTATTTTAAGTTTTTGTGTTAATTTTTATTGCATTTGCTTATAATTATTTCTGTAATTCAGTAAATACTTACTTTAAACATGGATTTTTTCCCAACATGAAAAAATGCAAATACCAATTATACAGGGTGTCCCATAACTTATGAGCCATAGAACAACCGGAGATAGTAGACATAAAAATATATCTTTTGAGCCAAACTTGCCTAAGTAATATGTTACGATTTAAAGAATGACAGGGTGTTGAAAATTAAAATAAATTTTCGAAAAATGATAATTTTAAAACAGTTGAAGATATCGAATTCAAAATTGGTATAATTAGGTTTTTGGGAGCGAGAAATATGAATTTGGCATTAGTTTAATAATATTTCCTAGAGGGCGCTTGCTACGTGCTTTGTGTTGAGTTCACTAATACTTTTTTTACCTGTACAGTTAATAGAATTTATAAATTAAACTATAAGAGAGCCAACAATTTTACGTAAAACAGGGACTCTTGGTCGATCTCGATATCTCAAGTCACTTTCCAGTTTTTGACGATTGAATATGTCGATGGCTGAAAAATATTTAATTTACAAGTGTGCCTTGAATGTTAACAAAATTTGTTACATTGACAACTGTCAGTGTTATCTACCTTTTCATGTGATAGCTTAGTTACTTAAAAAATATTTTTTAATTGCAATATTCAAGTACAAGAATTTTTGTGTTGAGTTAATACTTTTTTACCCATACAACTAGTAGAATTTTTTATACTTTAAACCATAAAAGAGTCAACATTTTTACGTAAAAAACACATGATATTCACAATAATAAAATAATACAAATTCATTTTAATTTACTAGTAAATGTTGAAATTGGCCACCGTTTACCTCAACACATTTTCTTAACCCAGATATGCCTAAAAGTAAAATAGCCAAATACACGCAAAACAGGGTTTATATTTATTATTAAGGAAGTAAGTGAAACTGTTGTTTACCAAAATATCATTTATTATTCTTTCCGTTTTCAAAAAAAAATGGTGTACTATATATAGCACGCTAGGAAAATAGCAGGTAATTACATTCACTTAATATGATACATAATAAAACATTTCACATGCAGTCTCACATTACATTTCTGACATCTCGTGGTTGTGCGATCGTGGCACAACCTACATCTTGTTTGCTTAGATTGTGGTACTACCAAGTGATCTTGATGATCATATCTTATACTAAGATTTTTAAATGTGGATGGTCGTCCTCTTGAGAATGATGCCTGTTTTTTGTTATGTGATAATAAAGCTGTAGCGATGCTTCTAAATTTTAGCTGATCCATTTGACCACCATATTTCCGATGTAGATGCCAACCATTTTGAATCGCTAAATCAATGCAGTGGACAATAAGAGAGAAATACTATTTTTCCCCGTATGGAAATTCTGTAGAGTCCAATATTTTGATCGGATCTGTCGACGCCACCCATATTTGCATTGTACAAGTGAACTAAATGCGGCTGTTCAATCTGCAAACAAAAATATTTATTTGCGTTCGACACTTACACACTATTTTACCTGAATATTTTTATTTTCCTTGCGAGAAAATCGTTTTGCATTGTGAAATGGGTTCACTCCAGCAGAATTTAAAGCCAGTGAAACCAAATTGTTGTCATTCCACTTATCTATAAGTATATTCTGGTCTATGATTTTTGCATAATCATATTAACCACGGTTTTGTTTTTTTAGGGTTTTTGACTCATCCAATGGATTGTTAGAGATCCGATTTTCTCTAAGGGTACCAGTAGCATGAAAACCCATTTCTGCGAGTTTCTCCATAAGCGGGTTTGTCGTAAAAAAGTTGTCAAAGTATATATGAATTTTCTTGTCAGGCCATTTCTTTCTAAGCACTTCAGCATACTCTAATACTACCGCAGGATCTACGTCGTAATCACAATATATCTCACTTATGTTTGTTGAAACACCTTGATAAGGCGCAAACCAACTTACAAAGCCCAGTCTGGTTGCTCCTACCTACAGTTTATACCCATATCTAATGGGCTTTCCGTGAATAAATTGTTTACAGCCATGCTTTCCGAAATAAGGAACCATGGCCGCGTCAACGCAATGCATTTCTTCCAAAGGACTTACTTCTGTAAACTTTTTATTTATATGTTCAAACAATGGCCTTACTTTGGAAAAACGATCAGATTTATCTAGGGTTTCGTTATCTTTGACATGAATGTTCGTCAAAATATATTCAAATTTATCTCTAGTGATGACACAAGAGGGTTGTGGCTGTCTTTTTCTCGTTCCCAATATATTCGTCTTCTGAGGACGCATACATATCCACTGAGCACCAAAACACCTATAAATGCTTTTATTTCGCTTATTGATATGTTTTGCGCATTGTTTTTTCGTGCAGTGTATCTATTGGTTTCTGAGACTATAAGGTCTAAAAGATCTTCATCGAAAAAATCTTGGAATAACTCGAGTGGAGATTACAAATTTTCATTCTTTGGAGTATCACAATCGGAGTTATTTGTAGGAAGATCTTCCTTGATCCATTCATATACTTTTTTTTCTTTGATGTTTTGTTTTTCGATTTTACCGAGATCAATCGAGCTAACGGCAGCTCATCCTCCGACGAAAAATCGTCATCGTTGTACCGTTTCAAATTTATTTCGGCAGGAGCTTGAAGCTGTGATGCGGGTAAATTATTCAACTCGACCACATTCTCGTCACCAGAGTCCTCATCGGTGATGTCCCCTTCCGGAGGAAATATAGTTATATCATTAGTCTGTTCTGAAACATCGTCGTCATCTTCTAACATGCTAAGAGCCTGATTTAGCGAGAAACCTCTGAAATCAAAATATTGCTATTAGATCTCGCACGGGGTGATAAAATTCTAGCTAAGTAATATTTTTCGGTAAATACTGCCGCGAGTTTATTCTTTAGACCCTACAGTCACACTCAAAATTCTATAACAAAACGTAGTATATATGCCTAGCGTACTATATTTAGTAGTAAAAACAACTCAAATGTTATAATCTAGTATTTCTAGGGCTAGTATCATAAAAGTACCTACATATTTTGGCTAAACAATAAAGTAATGTTATATATTTATTTATAGCTTTTAAAACAAGTAATTTACTTACCTTGCAAATCTCACACCATAATCACTCATTTTTGGATTAGTCACCACTTTTATTCTAATACTATAGCCGCTGTTAAGTCCGAAATATCGTACAAACACCTGTACAGTTTAGGGGTTATGTCAAGAATAATATTTTAACCACGCCAGATGTAAGTAAAGACATCTATGGGCGTGGACCATCATTTCATTGCTGTACTATATTTAGTACGCCAGGCATATCTGGGTTAATCTTTTCGTGAAATTACGTCTCACATCCAAGAAGATATTTTGATATCCTCTTATAATAGTGGCGGCGTCTTGTTTTTTTTTTGTTTAAGTTCTTCTCGTGTATTGATATCGTCATTGTATACTAAAATCTTCATGTCACTCCATAAATAGAAATCTAACGGGTTAATATCTGGGCTACGAGGTGGCGAAGGGAATTCACTACCGCGGCCAATCCATCGATGTGGAAAATGCTGATTCAAATGATTTTGAACAGGAAGTGAAAATGTGGTGGGACACCGTCTTGCATAAGCCACATATTTTGTCTTATGTTAGGAGGTATACCTTCCAAAAGATCAAGAAAATCGTTTTCTAAAAACTGCAAATATTGTTCTCCATTAGCTTCTGCGGAAGCTGAAATGGGCCTATCAAGAAATTGTCGATAATTCCGCACCCAATATTTATTGAAAACTTGTGTTGGAAATGTGTGTCTCTAGGTAGGTGTGAATTTTCCAAAGCATAGTAATGTTTATTTTTCCAGTTAAAAATTCCACGTCGTGTAAAGGTTACCTCGTCAGTAAATAATATGCTATTCAGGAACATGGGGTCTTCGTTTATTTTATTTAGTAAATTTTGACAAAATTTTGATCTAGCTCGTAAGTCTCCTTCTAATATATTTTGAAAGAACATAAAGTGGTAGGAAAACAAATTTTCTCCATGAATGGCTCTTGAGACGGTTGATTTACCAATTCCCGTAGAAACTTCCAAACGCCTAGTGCTTAATTCAGGATTTTCTGCGATATGCACCAATATCTCTTCTTCTTGTTCCGCCATCATACTTTTCGGTCGGCCACTAGAATTTTTAGTTTAAAACGAACCTGTTTCACTTAACTGATTGAATATTCTTTGCAATATTTTTCGGTCTGAAATGGTTCTGGCTGAGGTCTTCATACCTTCTAAGTGTTGCACGACTGTTGCAATTTTCTTGCGCACAAACGCAGTATATCTCATGAATCACGGTTAGAAAATTTAATAAGCCTGGGTATTTTTAAATAAAAATGTTCGTGTACTTGAATATTGCAAAAAAAAAAATTTTTAAGTAGCTATCATATGAGAAGGTAAATAATACTGACAGTTGCCACTGTAATAAATTTTGTTAACATTCGAGGCACACTTGTAAATTGAATATTTTTCAGCCATCGACATAATGTGCAACGACACATTCAATCTTGAAAATCTGGAAAACGGCTTGAGATATCGAGATCGACCAAGAGTTCTATATTTACGTAAAAATGTTGGCTCTTTTATAGTTTAATTTATAAATTCTATTAACTGTACAGGTAAAAAAAGTATTAGTGAATTAACTCAACACAAAACACGTAGCAAGTGCCCTTTAAGAAATGTATTGAAACTAATGCCAAATTCATATTTCTCGCTCTCAAAAACCTAATTGTACCAATTTTGAATTCGATATCTTCAACTGTTTTAAAGTTATCATCATTTTTCGAATAGTAATTTTAATTTTCAACACCCTGTAATTCTTTAAATAGTAACATATTATTTAGACAAGTTTGGCTCAAAAGACATATTTTTATGTCTACTATCTCCGGTTTCTCTATGGCACCCTATAGAATGTTCCTGAAAACAAACACAAACGCTTAACCATATCCGTAGCCAACCAAATAGTGACAACAAATTACAGACAATCGAACTGTTTGGTTTCTGTTTCTGACAATGTCAGAATAGCCAACTTAACGCGTTCCAACTTAAATTTAAACCACAATGCACATTTCTCATGGATTTAATACTTTTCCTTTATTCATACTCGGCTCTGGTTTCTACATGTCTGGAATTTCATGGTTTTAAATTGTTTTCACAGTAAACAAAAAAAATCAAATTTACAAATTCACATGCGAAACAGTTGACATCACAACCCGTTTAGGTATAGTCAAGGATGGTGAATGTTTATATTTGTGAATTTTAATATTGCTGAGTTCAAATAAATTAAAAAAAAATCTTAAATAACATTCATTAATCAAAGTATTTGCTATGTTTTTTGATTTGCAAGATTATTATGAAAAATAATAACATATTTTAATCGTTTGCTGCCGCTGCAGCATTACCATCGCAAAAGCCATAAATAACTTTCATATCAACTAACTCTTGTCCCGTAAACTCTTCCATTTTTTTCGCTTAGAACTATTAAATTGGCAATCGGGTTGACAAAACTCTGACATAAGAATACCTTGATAATTGTGTTTAAATTACTATGAAATTGACCAAAGTGGGATTAATTCAAGAGCGATTTTCTCAGAAACTGTTAAAGATAACGATTTGAAACAAGAGTACCATTTTAACGTAAAACAGTTCGGGAAAACGGAATTTGCTGTCCAATTTGTTAAAAAGTCAAAGATGAAAATGTTACACACGCAAAATACCAAGGGCCTCCCCGTACCCACCCCAATGGACCTTGTGGAAATAAGTGGATTAGTCCATCAAATTGCTCATCAAAATTTAACTGTGTATACCAAATATCATTCATTTATCACAACGCGATTGAGAGATATTGCAAAAAAAATGATTTCCATTCCTCCCTCTTCAATGGGTCTCTGTGCCCTTAGGAAACATTTCCGGACCCATGTTCATATGAACTTTTTTACTTAGTTTTGATCATAGAATCAGCTAATTATGAAACACCCTGTATATGCCAAGGTACCTCCGGACATGGTTCGTTTCCATCCTCAGGCAGGGGTGATGCTTTTATAATAATTTGCCAGCTTTCCTGTTCTTGGCTATTATCTGTATTTTAGTGATTTGTACTTGACAGTATACAAATCTAAAATATTTGACACTAAATACCCTTGTTTTCTAGAATTGCTACGTTTCTTTCCGTCGATTGAGAAATTAACATACAGATAATTTTTGTGTCACAGAAACTGAACACACGACCTTAAAGGACTATTGTTTCAAAGAAGCAATAAATTCGTCATTTAAATGACTGTATTGGCGATTTTACTTAAAGACTTATTTATTTCATCTCCTTCTAAGAATACCGACTCTGAACTAACCATATATTTGGGCTTTTGTTACAGTATTATTATTACACGATATATTTCAAACCTAAAATACATCTGACTTGGCACAGCAACGGGTTTCATTTTATACGAAACTTTTAATAAACAATATTATATTGGTTTATTATTTTATAATTGTAACCGAATAGATTGCAGTTTGTATTAATAAATACAACAATTTTCACCGTGGAACTTTATTTTACAAATAAAAGCGGTAAATGCGAGCGAATAGAACAAAGGTTATTCTTAAAAAGTAAATAGCCCTGGCGCTAGTATTGAGGTTTATATATCTCACATAAATTAGGTGCTAGGTATTTATATTTATCATTATTAGTTGCAAATATTGTGCTAACATAATGGGTAAATTTCAGAATTTCTCTATTGGATTATGACGATTGTCCCTATCTAGATGTATAATATTAAATTAATGCCGCTCTGCAGTACAATCGATATTGCAATGCCGCTGAATATTACACAGCAACAGAGTAGGTAACGTTTCATAGTTAAATATAAGATCCGTTATCTTCCTTAGTTTAAATTGAATAATCGTTGTAACAAAAGTCAAACAAAAATGATTATAGTATGAAACCATATAAATTATAGTAATCACTATCATATTTTTGTAAGTTACATATGGCTATGAGGTATTTGTTTATGGTTATATTACAAGATTTAATTAATCTCTCACCTCTTTTCTTTATTTACTTTGAATTTTGCCAAATTATTGTTAATAGGAGTAGTTGAACTCCACCAGAGCACTTGGTCTCTGGAAGAAGCAATTGACAATCTGACATTTTGATTGTCGTAACACAAGAACTAGGTATTGTTGAAGCGGGGTTCTTATAGAACAAAGAAATTAAATATATAAAGCCAATGTGAACAGCGCAAATTTCCGATTACCACAATTTGTTAACAGAGGGAATTCTTGTATTGGTTCACGTAGATGATTTTTTTATACTCCCTACATGGAAAAACTATTTTACTCTCCTATTTCAAGAACGAAAGTAGTACTGTTCCTCTCTCGGGAGGAAAATACTTTGGCTCCCTCGGGAGGCTAACAAGTAGAAACTTCAAATAGCTGTAAGAGTAGTATATAGACTTCCTGAAAATGTATAATAATGCTTTTCTTTCAAACAGATTTTTTAATACTTATTTTTCTTTTTTAAAATTGAAAGCAGTTTAAATTGAGGTTTAAATTAACATCAATAACTAAATATTAGCAACGTTCCATGTACTTTGATTTTAAACAATATTTACTTATCTAAATACCTATTATGACATTTTGACATATTTGGTTGTCTTATTGTCATAAGAAAATACAATAAAATATATGTAAAACCACTGTGATGGTCGTAGAAAAAATCATATGTATTACACAGGAGCTAAGGGTCATTTCCTCCCATGGATATTGATCTGCGGGAGTAAATTATGCACTTTGCTCCCTTGTTATACAAATAGCTATTGCGTGTCTTATAAGCAATATTTGTTATCATTATCAAATAATAAATAATTGTCTACATTTTGTAAATAAAAGTTTTTCTTCAAATTCGCGATAAATGTCAAATGTCATCACATCGCTGCGTCGCTACCTTTGACATATGCGAAATTTACATTTGCAACTGGCGAGCAGGCACGGTCGTCGAAAAATAGGAGTTTAATATAATTTAGCAAAAAAAAATGTTCGTGCTTTACAAATAATTTTGTAAATTGTAAATTCTTTAGTAATTTTAGTATATGACCATATATTCGGAGAACAAGTGACTGGGCAAAAATAGCCCAATAAAATGTTAATATAAAAAATAACTCTTCTATTTTCGCATTTTTTTAAATGCCATTCTTTAAGCCGGTCCTATACGCTCACAGTAAATATTTAAAATTATATATACGTCTTTATAAGCATATTTCCTGTGCATTTCGTGGAACATAGCCAGCCGTTTTTGATTACACCATCCGTTACACTAATAAGTAATAACATATCCACAGGATATTATTACCCATACAATTGGGCCATTGTTATATCACTGTGTCAGCAAATTATGTGTAACACAAAATGATACTATACCACACATTAGAAAATAGCTAATAATAATAATACCACGATTCGTTTACGTATGTGTTACCCTGTTATTTAAGGTTAAGGTTATAAACAAAACATGACTTCAACAAAGACTGCGCGCCCAACTCATCATATGTCGCTTATTGATGACGTATTGTGAAATAGTTCATTAACTTATTAAGGTTACAGAGTCGGCTTGAAAATTTACAATAACTTTAAACTCAGTTACCTTGGTTATTAAAAAACATTTATTTGGGCAATATTTTCTAATATGATTTATTTTAATGCCTATTGTCATCATTTAAAATTAATACCCCAGTCTCAAAATCACCCTGTGAAATGTAAAAAGGAATATTAGAAATGACAGACCGATTTATACAAATTATATTAAATAACCAAACTTGTTTTCTAACAAATTTTCCTCTTTTTATATATTTTTAGGTATTAATAACATTGTGTGAAACTAACTACTCAGTGGACAAAAGCCCCAATCTGCGTTGAATTACACCCACAATATCTACCCATATATTCCTTATTATTAGCTTTTCTAACATTTTTTTACTGTTTTAGAAAGGTATTTTAAGCTAATATAAATCAAATCTCCTACATTTCCTATCAATGAAGTCATATGTATGTTCTCTGATACCAAACATCTAGGTATGCTAATAAACAATTCCACAGACAAAGCTCTAATCAATAAAAGAAAATAATTTAATTTACTGACCTGTTAACGAAACACTCTATAAATATCTAACTTCACTTTTTGGCAGTGGGAACACGACAAATTCAACCACAATAGATGAGATCTGACCTATTTCTGCATTTTTAGGATTGCTTCTTCAGGTGATCTCCTTTAAGTTGAATCAAATATCTAACTATAAAAATTATTAAGTTAAATATCGACAATGATAGGAATTGTAGGAGATTTGATTTATATTAGCTTTCTAAAACAGTAAAAAAAATTTCCTCTGATATAGGTTCGTTGTATAACCGCATATTACCGCATTCTTTAAATGTGAAATTGAGTAGCTATAGTCTTAGGACAAAACTGCTATTTATAGTTAAAACCAGAGGAATGATTATATAAATAAGAAGTTTCGTTAATTTTGCTGCACTGAGTACAAAATATATTAGAATCAAAAAGTCATATCTTTAAAAAGAGCAATGGACTTGGAAATGATTAATTGTTGCAAAATATGGTTTGGAATTATATATGCGGTCAACACCTTTATACAAGGTGTTTCTGAAATAATTGCGTTCCTGCGTTCCTTCAAAGGGGTAATATAATAATGTAAAAATAAACAATTTTCATTAAGCAATCTGTGGTCCAATGCACCATTTTGTTTATCAAGAAAAAATATTGTCAAATCTAAGACAAAGAAAAGAACCGTGTCAAAGATTTATTGTATGATAAAGTAGGTCGACTAAGGACTGATGACCATGATGGTTTAAACTTAATCCGTTGTTAGATTTATGCATTCGCAAGTAGGCATTGAACTCACACCATTAAATACTCGTAAGTTGACAAAATTGGAAATGGGAAGAAGCTTTTCATATCTACTAATAACATTAAATTGAATTTTCAATTTATTTAAAATAAGACTACGAACTATTGACACCGATGAGATGATCTAGGCGTTTATAAACTTTACGTTTGTCTAGGTCTTTAAGTCCTAGGGCAGTAAGATCAATAACTAAAAAAGATAAATTGAATTGAAGAAAAATTTTAAACCATCAGTGCATTGATGTATATGGAAATGACATACAAGGTCAGAACAATAAGCTGAAAATACACAAAATACTAATATGCTCAACATGCTGCCTCTCTTTTTATTATACGGAATATTACACCATTCAAATAAAAATCACATTTTGAATTCCATATTTCAAATAACTAGACAGTATTTCGACTATTAAGTTGTTCCGTCCAAAGTATTTAAGTTTAGTTTTAAAAACAATACAGTCAAGAGTGTCAAAACTGTAATCTATTACGAATTTTTAAAAATGTTGTTGTCCTAAACCCTATATGATTCAGTTAAGTTCTAATGATGATTATTCTATAGTATAACTACCACAGTTTTTCCTCTAAAATCGTGAATTTTTAACAAATTTACTAAGAACACCTAAATTTTACATAATGCTTAAAATGGGAAAAATCCAATTTAAAAAAATGTCAGCGCTACTTTATACAACAAAATTAATCGCGTTAGCGTGTTCGGTACCACCAAAAACGTATCTATGTCAAATTTTAATGAAATTTGTTGATCTTTAAAAAATTACAGCCAAAGTTTGAAAATTATCTTACACGCCCTGTTTCTCAAAAATGGGTGGCTGATGTATTAATCCTAGTAATACATGTTCATGTCTTTTTGAAACAATGTATATGTTTAATAGGATATCTACTGTTCATATTTAATTTATACCGATTTATACGAAATGTACTTTCATTTATTATGCCCTTAACTCTACTAAAAACATCGGGAGATATAATGGTTTTCCGGCTTGTTATACCGTGCCCTAAGTCACTTAGCTGGGTTGTTTAACCCGCCCTTGTTATTCTCTTGCTGAGCTATATGGGGACAGACATGGTAACAGTTGTGCAAAAGCTACTCCTTAAAGTATTGGAAGGACAACAGAAATTAATATATAAGCGAGTCTAAGTCTACGACAACAATAGCCGACCAAATAATCTCAGCTCAGGTTAGGGACGTGCACATTAATTCTGTTACTGGCAGTAACTAGTTAGATAGGTTACCGCAAAACAACCCGAAAAACTATGATAAATCAAATAACAGTTCCGACTATGAAAGTATCAAATTCACTATATCAAGAAACATTTTAAGACCGCTCCGTATACACAGATAAATTAGCTATATTTATCTGTGCCGTATATCATTACGTGACCATGAATGAAGTATTTAGTGTCCGATTCCTACATCCCTAAAATAATGAAATATTTAATCACATTACCGCATTATAATATATCGTTATTAAATTTTATCTGAATTCTATAAATACTAGCGCAAGCATAATTATTAAGGGACCAGAATTCCAAGCTAGGAGCGTCATCCAAATTAGAAATCAAATATTCCATTTCGACCTCCATTTAGGGACATTTTAGCATTCCTGATTCAGGTCTTAACAGGGGATTTACTGCTCTGCGGCGTTAGCAGCTCAGTACACCAAAGTATCGCTGAGCCCTCTTTTTTTAAATTCATTTCCAATTTACATATTCGACTTACGAGATTTATTAAGGCAATAAATAAACATATTTCCATGAATGATATAACTTTATTTTTAGCTGCCTCCTTAGTAAATTAAACTGAATTAGTAATTAGCATAATAAAAAGGTAGAATGGGCGAGAGATATAAGTGCTTTTCCCTTTTTCCATTATTCATAATAATCATAATATATAATAAAGTGACTGTGACTATCATGTGCTATTTTTAAAATTTTGTATATCGATGGTTTCTCAAATACTAGTGTAATATACAGGGTGTTAAAAAAAGAGTGTAAAATATTTCAGGAGGTAATAATATGAACCAAAGTAAGCAGAAAAGTCTTAATAAACATGGGTCCGCAAAGTAACGGTTGCGGAGATATGTTTTTGAAACATTTTATTTTATTAGAAATAAACCGACAAAGGAAGCTTTTAACAAACGAAAAACAAAGTTACAGAAGATGTTCAAAGTGCCCTCCGTCCATTTCCAAGCAGGCACGATATCTTCGTCTCAACGATATTCGAACTCTTTCGAAAACACCCTCCTTGGTTTGGATTTCTTGACACTTGATTAATCCGTAGTTGCAGTTCTTCCAGGCTATTTACAGGAGTACCATACACTAATGTCTTCAAATATCCTCAAACAAAGAAATCTAGAGGGTTCAGATCAGACGATCTTGGAGGCCATAAAATAGGTCCGGCCCTTTCTACCCACCTATGTGGAAAAGTTTGGTGTAAATGCTCTCTAACGGCCATGGAAAAATGAGCTGGAGCACCATCATGCTGGAACCACATTTGTTGCCTCTAATTCAAAGGAATGTCTTCCAAAACTCATACAGTGTGTTCTGCAGAAAGTTGAGGTAAGCAGCGCCTGTTAAATGGTTTGGTAAAACAACAGGACCTAGAAACCTGTCACCTACAATACCCATCCAAATGTTTAATGAAAAACGTGCCTGATGTCCAGATTCTATTAGAGCATGAGGATTTTCGTCGGCCCAAATATGCGTATTGTGAAAATTAAACCCTCCATTTCTTGTCAACCCGGCCTCATCAGTAAAAAGAACGTTTGCGAGAAAACGAGGTTCTTCAGCATCATAACGTAGAAACCAGTGACAAAAAACCAAACGTGCTTGATGACCATATATTGGATTTGGCCTGTACTCGTTGAACCCGGCCTCATCAGTAAAAAGAATGTTTGCAAGAAAACGAGGTTCTTCAGCGTCATGACGCAGAAACCAGCGGCAAAAAACCAAACGTGCTTGATGACCATTTATTGGATTTAAGGCCTGTACTCGTTGCACATGGTATGGATAAAGCAGTTGCTCGTGAAGGATTCTCCCAACAAGAGGACCACTAATTCCTATCTCGGCTGATATTCTCCGCACACTCGTACCTGGATTCTGCTCTACCAGTGCTAGAATTTCTTCTTCTGCTTTAGGAGTGAATACTGACCTTGGTCTTCTGGATAAATAGCACTGTTTGCTCAAAGAACCGATATCACGCAATCTTTGGTGAATTCTTCCAAACATGCGTTGTGAAGGAATCTGGCGATTTGGATAAGCATCAACATAAAGACGTCACGCTTCGGTGGCGTTCCCATTAGCACGACCATACATGAAATGCATGTCTGTTAATTTTGCGTTAGAGTAACCAGCCATAGCGAAAGAAAGCTTGTGGACTGAGAACAACTGTCAAATACGTACTGTTTATTTCACTAAACATTAACCAACTATTATAAGAAAATACACAACGTTTTTGCAAAATAAAAAAAGCTAAAAAACATAAAACATTCCATATCTCCGCAGCCGTTACTTTGCGGACCCATGTTTATTGAGACTTTGCTGCTTATTGGTTTATTCTATTTCCTCCTTAAATATTTTACACTCTTTTTGTAACATCCTGTATAACTAAATTACTGACATCTATTATTAAATACAAGGTGATTTAGAACTTCTTCTAAAAAAAATTGAGCAGAGGAATTTTGTATAATAAAAAATCAAAAAGGGCATTTTGATAATGATTTCAAAATACACTTTTGCACGGCACTGGAAACTGGTCAACTGTAAAATCTGATACGTATTATCTAATCGGCCGGACAAAATATGGAAAGAAATTCCCAAGGAAAGAAATAAATAACATTTGATCATCTATTTTATACAGCAAAATCAACTGCTTTTGCCGCTGATATTAATTATGAATAGAATTAATTTATGGTTTCAATTAGGCAATAAAATAGTTTCACATACCTAATATCACAAAACAAAATTTTGGGCTCATGTTATCCAGTTTCTACAGACTAACACAAATGTTTCTGTTTCTTGTTTGTTTTGAATTCATAAGTTATTGGCAGCGACTATGATGCGTTTGCGTATATCATCAATAGTAGGTATCCACTTCGGTGTGATACACTTCAGTTTTTAAATATCTCCACAAAAAGAAGTCCAAAAGATTTAAGTCAGGCGATTGTGGCGGCCATGGTACCGGTCCTCTTCGTCCAATCCCTTGGTATTAATCCTTGGATACGCTGTACATGGTGTGGATATAATTGAGCTTCGTGTATAATACTCTACGGCAATACGCCGTGGACGTCCTGGACCTCCATTCCTTCCACGCTTCGGTTTCAAATTTCCTTCGCGTTGCACTACACTTGCACTCACTGCACACCGCAGTAAAAGTAGCTGCATTTGGCACATGTTTATCGGGAAATGGATCTGCTAAAGCATATTCACATCGCCATAAATTGAAACGATAATCATTAACTAAGAGTTGCTATACACGATCCGTTTGGCTCAAGGGCTTATTTAATTAATCTTTATTTTTTTCAGAAGTGTGACAAAAACCCAATCAAACCAAGGGAAAATTCTTTAGAGGTGTCCAGAAGTATTTCAATTTTGAGATACTTGGCGTTGAAAATTAATGAAAATGTATCGTTTATATATAAAAAAATGTTGAAAGATGTTATGCAATTTAGTTCAATTTAAAAAAATATATTACAGAATAATTGAGGTGGTGAATAACTTCTTTGCCGTTTTGGTCTTCATGGCAAACGTATATGGCAAATTAATTGTTAGATATGTATAAGTTGCTTTAACGTCATATTCTTTAGTATAGTCTTCGAACTTGCAAGTTTATTCAAGCATTTACAGAGGAAATGGATTGTCGGGTACACATTAATCGAGCATTTTATATATATATTTTTGTTACTGAGTTCAATACACAACTTGTGGCATCACCATAAAATCATTTATGTTTATGAAAAGAACACTATTGAGGTAAGTTGAAGGTACAGCCCCGAAGTGGTTTCTTCATTTTCAAAGAATGAATATTACGTTAAGACCACAAAAATCTGGCTCATCATCGTTTAACTCGTCAAGAACATTGATCGTGTTTATACATAATATACTGATTTTCCTGTCTACATACTGTCACGAAAAGTGACTAAATATGTCATGTCTTTATTGATAACAGTACCAGTACTTCGCCAGATATGTCATTCCACCCTTTAAATATACAAATAATTCATGTGACGTGTATAACTATTATATTCTTGGGGTGCTCGCATAACTCCTGCAAGTTAAAGAAAATCAATTTTTCAATATACATACAAATTTATTAAATGAGACATCACAACAACCATACAATATAAGGAATCTCTTCCAGAAACCAGAGCAAAGGCTGCATGCCGCAGGTTGATCATGAATTGTTTGACATTTGACAGTTTCAATAATATTTAGACACATTAGAGAAATCTTGAGCGCATTAAAATTACAATATCTATTGAAACAATGGAAACAACCATCAAGTCTATTACTTAGTTCCTAGAGAGTTCTAGAAGGTTAGAAATAGTGTGGTTTGGTATTAACCTTTGCAATTTATTTATTTATTTATTTATTTATTTATCGTTCCACTGTCCAGCGGGAATAACTTGGAAATTAATCCCAATTACAGGACGGAAAATAGCTTATAATAAAAAGAAAAGGAAAAACAACAACAAAAAATTACACAGCAAAATAGCAAACAAATAAACATAAAAGTTAATCAGTATAAAAATAACAAAAACAATAATATATGTATATACAAACAAACAAATTGGACACTTTTCATTGTTTTTAATTTCATCTGTGTAAGGTTGACACATAATCGATTGCAAATATGTTTATCAATTTGATTCGATAAAATATACATCGTATTACGTTCGTATATACACCGAAAAATTTTTCATTTAAAATATTTTATTAAAAATATGTGTCCAGCTGTAACAGATTTGAATTTAAGACGTTCATAAAAATAGCTATGCAACTTTTACTTGTCATCCCTTTAGGATCCTTTTTATTGACAATACAACGAATATATAAGTCGCGGTAAGAATTCAGACGACTTACGTCATACGAACAAATGAATAATTCATTGTATTTTCATCAAAATACTTAAGAAACTGCAACTGAGAGTAATAAAACTATATGCTACACTAAATGTCTACACTAAATGCGCAATATATAATGCTACATTATATATTGCACTAAATTGCAAAAAATATTGTTGACAATAAAATCAATTGCGCAACGTCAGCCGTGACGTAAAAAGTTTCGAGGAATCTCTTTTACTGATGACGTAGCGCAACACAATTAACTTGGTGAATTCTTATTCACTTCTAAACCAACAAGTTTCCTGTAATACAAAAACTGTCCAAACGATGGAAGGCAATCGTAAATAATAAATGAAATATATTTGATTACTTAATGTATGTTGTTTATTAGTTGAGGTATTTTGTTTAGCAAAAAAATATATATTTTGAATTAAAAAAATACTCAGAACGTATGTTGCAGAAGTGCTAGAGAACTTAGAATATAGGTATATCCGAGGGGAAAACCACTGGGATATTTTACTGTACAAGCTGTAGGTAATTAAAGGTATTTTTTGTATTTTTTGGGTATTTCTGCGTAATTATGGGTATTTTTTCGGAATTTTTGGGTATTTTGTGTATTTTTGGGTACTATCAAGGTAATAATGGGTACTTAGTGGGTATTACGAAGGTATTTATTGGGTATTTTTGGAGAAAATTTGTATTTTCCCGCCAATCCTTAAACACCATGGTGATGGCGCATGCGTTTTGATGATGGTGTTAGCCCGTGGATACATAGGTTTAGGCCACAGTCTATCTTAGGCTAGCATAGCATAAGTCAGTGTAAAGAGTAAACTCGTGAAAGACGTGTTTGTCGGCTGTTGAATGACGAATCAATGTGCATTTCTTAAGCCTGGTTTCGCAGTGCCAGAATAAGCCGTAACCCATTTTTCTCATTTATTTTCCGACAGAATAATTTCATTTTTTAACTGTAGTTATATTTAACAATTATCTATTACATCCTCGCGTTAGAATTTTGATAATAAATTCAGAAATACAGCAAAAAAATAATTTTCGATTTTTGTTTCCCTTATAAGCGGAAATTCGGCCACGAGCAAGTTATAGATATATTTTTTTAATGATTTTTCACGTTTGTCCCATTCCAATATATACAAAAATGATTGAGAAAAATGGGTCCAAATTTTCCAATAATTTCTTAAATTTACTGAAATTTTAAGTTGGTACATGAAACGTTTGGGTGGAACTTGCAATAAAGCTCCGCCTTTAACACATCACAATTCGTTCATAAAATTTGAAGATGTTCCTCCTATAATTTAACAGAGTGATAGACAGGGTGTTAATATAAAAATTGATAAGGAGAAAATAAAATTTCCAATTTCGAGGAAATTTTTATTTTATTTAACTTCGGAATGGTTATTAAACGTGCGAAAGACCGTTCTGTATACAAAGTGTTGAAAAATTTGTTACCGTTAAAAAAACTTAATAAACTTAAAACAATTAAAAGAGCTAAAAACTTGTTTTTGGTAAAAACTTCTAACGTCTAAGGGTTCTTTAGAATAATAATTAACCAAAAAAATGAAGAGTATTTAAAAGACTGAGGTCTTCCCAATTTCTAAAGAAACCCTAAAAATTAATAGAATAAAAAATTATTTTTATCAGATATTTAACAAGGGTCTATTAGAACACTAATTAATGAAAAAATACAGGGTGTTTAAAAAACTAAACAATATCTAAAACCTCTAAACTTTAATGGATTTAAACAAAGATTTAGTTGGAACTTTTAACAAGAGTCTATTAGATCACTAATTAACGAAAAAATACAGGGTATTTAAAAAACTGAACCAATCTCCTAAAACCCTCAAAATAATAAAATTTTAAATAGATTTTTGATTAAACTTTTAAAAAGGGTAGGTTTTAAAAAGGATATTGCAGATGTTGAAAGAAAATATATATATTTTATGGCCCGCTTGATCTAATCGGCACTGGCGTATATAATTTGATGATAAGATATGACATAAATAAAATAAAAAATAATATAAACGCCTCAAAAACTCCTTAAAAAGTAAATAAAAATGTGTCCAATATGTCCAATATCTTATTATATGTAACTATATACTTACATTTCCAAGGAACCAACATTATTTAGTTATTTTGTATATTAAATATTAGAATGTATTTATTGATTTATTTGAGTAAGGATTAGACCTTAGTTTATATAACAATTCTCTGTTTTATGTTTAATACTTATATAAATGTGATGTCAGTTAATAAACTCTTCCTCACAAAAAAAAATTACTTATTGTTAATGAAATTACTGATAGTTCTATATTATTTACGCATATTGGAATAATTTCTAAAAAAATATTATGAGAGAGTATTAAAAAATTGAAGGTATAGTAAGCAAAATCGTAGGTGTAATTTATTTTTTGTTTATTAGATATCTGGGTCTTTAAGGGTATTTTTGGGTACTATTCGGTATTTTTGGGTACTTAGCGATATTTTTAGGTACTTGAGGATATTATTGGGTAATACTCATAGGTATTCTTTGAGCATTTGTAGTTTTTGCGTATTTTTTAGGTATTCACTTATTTGCTGAGGTATTTTTTTGGGTATTTATTTATTTTTCAAAATGGGTATTTCGTTGTACAAATTTCAAGCAGTGGTTTACCCCTCGGGTATATCATTTGGTAAAAATTTAGGTGAATTTTTTATTTAATTTGAATTAACTAAATCCCTTTGTAGTAGTTAAAGGTCCTGCAAAACCCAATAACATAAAGTGTATAATTTAAAAATATTTTACTTACACTTTGCAACGATATGTTATATGAGAAATGTAGTACCTGTTTGAAATATGCTTTTATATATCAGATTTAAAACCTTCCATTGAAATAAATTTGAAAGCCAATTATCTGACACTGACTTGCAGACTATCGATATTTGCGTTTCAAATTGCATCACTGTCATACGATTCGTTGAATGTCATTTAACTTCGTGATAAGTTGTAAATAAATTATATATTTCCGCCATTTCGCAAAAATAGACTAGAACACAATGAATGGCAATTAGCAAATTGTTTCGAAATCTAGTACGAATTTATTTCGAGTATGAACTAATTTTTGTCACTTCGATTACAAAACATTGTACATTTAAAATTCAAAGGTCATTTTAATAAAGAACACTCTGAAATTAAATTTAATATCATATTTCCGTTTTGATATATGACCCACCTGAAATATATACAATAATTTTAGTAATTCATCACGAGATCATGTTTATGCAATTCAATATTTGTCTGTAAAATATGAGGTATTAACTGTTGATTTTTATAGAATATTCTGATATGTTTCTACTGTGTCTACAACAACATTACTGTTACTCAGGATCATTCTGGAATCACCATTTTATAACAATATATGTTCGTATCTAACTTTATATGTGATTTATAATAGGTACAAAAAAATTATAGCACAATTATTGATATACCTACACTTCATCACTAAAAGGTTATTTTGCTTTAACAATTTGCAGTGCTACTTAGTGGTAATACTGCATTTGTTATCAGCCTTTTTGAAAAAATGTGTTTGTTGTTTTAATTTTTTGTTATAATCCGTAATGATACCATTTCTGGACTCCCCTGTATACTGCTGAACCTTTTTCTCGAGTAACATAGTGCAATGTCGTTTCGTTTTATATTCTTTATGAACTGATAGTTTATTATTGTTGTTTGTGATTAAATAGACTGATTCCCAACGGTCATTATAAATTCGATGCTCCTTCGTTATTTTTATTTTCCGCGAAGACATATTTTACTTAAAAATTCTCAAATTGACTTGCGAATAAAATCCGAATAAAATAACAATTATAAACAAATTAACTCTTGACCGTAACAATTAACTTCGATAATCGTATTCAATGTTTTTCTGTCTTTAAGTATTCCACACTATTAAATATTAATTAACTTCTTATATACGCGCGCATGGTCAATCGAATGTTCGAGAGCGGTCCAGCGAGATGTCCAATGTTCTACTCAACGAAAAATCAAAAATTCAATAAGCGAAGAGTAAATAGGTACTTAAATTTATTGCAAACTAAACACCAATAGCGATATTTGATCTTTAACAGAATCTGATTTGAGTTGTCATCTCAAGGTCACTAGCGTATGGTATATTTCAAGTCAACACATTTTAAAACTGTTGTTGGGGAATTAAATACTCTTAATACCAATAATAATAACAATAATCGACGATGTTTGCAACATAAGTTTGCATAATTAGTACTGTTTTAAACTGTAACTTCCCGATATATTTACAACGTTCTGTAAAAACTCTTCCTTTGGCCAATGTTCCAGAGACGTTTGATGATTGTAGAGTATTGCAACCAGCCATGCAAAATTCTTTGTCGTAATGGAAACCTTGTGTGTTTACGTTGTGGTTAAGTTATTAGTTTTAAACATTTTATAGTAATTGAATGACGGAACCCAGCTAACAATTTCCTGGTATATAAAAATCGTAAGAACGTTTCCAGAGCAAATTTTATAGAGCAATGTTTGTTCTAAGAACATTTTCAAAACGTTCTTACAACATTTATACCATAAAAATGGGCATCGGTCTACCTTTTAGTTCTTTAAGCGGTTCTGTAAGGTCTGCAGGAAATACTTATAGAACTGTTGAATAAACGTTTTCACAGGTCTTAAGGAATTTTTATAACACAGTTACAAAGCAATGTCATAAAAATACCACTTCGTTATACAATTTTTGTGTTGCATGGTGTTCTATTTAGAGAACTTTAAAATCGCTTAATTGTATCTTCTAAAAACAAAATGTTTCTGTAACGCACATGTTACAAATAATATGGATGGGCCAATAATAAGATGGACCTAATCAGCCTGCATAGGAGTACTCACATTACGAATTGCTTAGTTGGTTTGTTCATCAGGGAGCAGTACATTTTAATGCGGAAAAAGTTTTATCGCGAAATATGTAGTACATAATGGTAATTTTTTGACGCGCTCTCAGTTAACCTTATATTTCCAATGCTGCTGGAAATTTAATAAAAAAATTTTTTCTCTATATTGATGAATTTAACAACCAACTGTATATAAAATTGTCAGAAAGTAAGTATATCCATATTATCGTTATCATTTCCCCTATTTATATTATATATATTTTTAATTAAGATTTTTTTTCTTTCTTCACAATATGGCGACAGAAAGAAAGGCATTATCTTGTACTTCCAATGGATTCTCACTAATATGACATTTTTGTGTCGATTGCAATTATTATGGAGCAAATGTGCTTGGTAAGCAACTACTATAACAGATCTATGCCACTTAATATCCACAGTGTTGTCATATTTTATTGTGGTATTTCAATCTTGTTTAATAAATCTAATAAAATTCTTTAACTTCAACATCTAGAAGTGCAAATAGATAAGGTTTGGAATGGTCTAATTTAAATATGTTACTAAATTTCTATAAGAAAATCAATTTCTATTAGCAATCAAATAAATGACTATGTTATACAAATTCCCCATTATACTTTGATCAAAATATTTAGTACTTTTACAGGCAGGTCTCGTCAGATGGAGATATGTGAAACCTACATATATAAAAAATGATAGTTCTATAGCGTTTCTTTATGGAGCAAAAGGCTTTTGTTACTTATTTACTCTATAATGATTTTATAACAACTGCATTATTATTCTCTATAACTGTTTTAAAGAGCTGTTTCCCTTAAGTTCGATAGCAGCTTCCATATTTATAATTTGTTTTCCGCAGCAAAATTGTAACTTAACAACGCCTTATACAATAGTTCTATAATTAAACTATAAGCGACATTACGGAATAATTTTATGAGTGTCACAGGAGTTGATATAATTCTATAAAGCAATATTTTGCATCGGTTTTACAGTAATTTGATTCTATAAGCACCGTTGCTGTAAAATTGTGTTATTGTACACACTTATAGAGCTATAGCAGTTATGTTATAAATGCTTTATAAATTATGCTATATGAACGTTCTTGTAACAAATTTAAAAGACAATTCAATTTATGAAGGCAAAATCGTTTCATGTGCCACATTAATGCAATATTCTAAATACAACTATAAAATATTAACAGAATATAAAGCTCCTATTACTCTGAATTTATAGAACTACTTTGCTAGCTGGGAATTTACGTGTTGTTTGTTTTTGTTAGAGTCTAGGGCAAATCCCGGAGCTACAATAATCGTGCAAGATTTTATAATTAAAGACGGCCGCGGGTGAATTCCGAGTTTTCTAGTAGTAGGTATTCTATATTCTTCATTATATTCAATTTTTTTAGAATAAATGGGTATGTCATTTAACTTAACACGAACTGTGTATTATTCTATTAGTGGATAATTCTAACGGACCTGTATGAGTGAAAATGTAGTTTTGACACTGTGCAACGTATGAAGAAAGAATGATTGCCAAATATTGCAGCTGTTTATCATGTACGTAGGTATTATTATCAATAAAAATGTTTATTTTTGAGAAAAGAGGGTTTTGCCCTATTTTGTAAATATCCAGCTAGAATTCAGATTTTGAGTACGTGGTTAAAAATTTTGTACTTAGTCACAGTTAACCCTGTATATTATTATATCATCATAATTACATTGCATTCTCATTAGTTTAAAATAAAAATCATTTGCATACAAAAGCTTTCTACTTAATTTAGGAATAGGCAATTTACTTATTATTGCAAATAAGTAATTATCTTCATTGTATGTATTCAATTATTTCATGAAATTGCTCAAACTGGGAATAATGTGTTTCTTAACAGACATATATGTGCGAGAAACTGCAGATAACTATGTGCACGTGAATAAATACAATTAGAACTCAGCAGAACAATATCTACTCGGAAAGTTTAGAGTTTTCGTATTTAGTTCATCCTAGTTGTTAGAACTAACATAAAATTATAGATTCTCTGGTTCTGAACAATTACAATGCAAGCTTCTGCTAATTGTTACTTGTTCTTTAATCTTACAACAGTTAGGTACATTACATCCAGTTTTTTCAATTTTATTTCTGATTTAGAAAATTAGCTTTTTTCACAAAGCACTATGATGTTTCTTCATTTATTCGTACAGTTTCTATGCTTTCTTTTAATAGAACAACTGTATGATCAAAATAATGATCACAATTAGAGGACTGTATTGCTTTTTAAGATTTGTAAAATTGTTGATTTTATGTCACTACTAAAATAATATATTGTTATACTAGGATTAAAAGTGTCACTTTTGTGGAGAGCAAATTTTGCGAGACAAAATAGACACTCTCAATTCGAATAAAACCTGTTATTTTTTCTTCAATGAAACATTAATTTGTGCTTTGAAATTATTCAAAACAAATTTGGATAATAAAGCAAAGCAGGTAAGTAGGATATATATTCGTAATATTGCTAAATGAGTTCATTTGTGATTGTTTGTGGTTCAATTTCCTGAAAAATCTGTAAAAATGGATTCTAATGAAGATTTAGGTGTGTACCTGAGGAGATACTGGAATGTTCCAAAGAGGTTTCTTTGAATTTTCTCCCAAAGAAATGTCGAGAAAGTTATTAACATGCCTACCAACGTTTTATGGATTGCTGCAAATGAAAAAACTTTAAGTTATATTCAGAGGATATATTGGTGGTGTAATTAATAAAATGAACCCGTCAACGCTTTGGTCACAATATTCAGTGTTGCGGTCAACGTATATAAAGAAGGGGATTGATATAAGTAAATATTTAAAGTTACGTACTTTTCTCAAGACATAAAATGAGGGATATGTACCGAAAAAATAACGAGTATTTACAAAGGAGTAAGTTGATTTCTTTTTGAATAGTGCACCTGATAATTTATATTTGATGATGAAGTAAACGCTTTGAAAATAAAAGAACAAAAATTTTAAAAAGCTTTTTTTATAGGTCATAATTGTCGGGGTTGTGATGAATTAGTCACTTTAACAATTGATAATGTGAAATCCGCCTTAATTATAAAAATTCCCAATACCAAAACCAAGATACCACCTTCCTTTACTGTGCTGATTAATTATTTAAGCTTCTATCGAAAATATCTTGCTTTACGTCCACCTGCATTGGTAGAACGTCGCCTATTTCTCAGATATGTCAGTGGAAAGTGTCATCGAATGGTGGTCGGTATTCATAAAATCAGTGCCGTCTCATAAGAAGTAGCAAAATTTTTTAAGCTGGAAAGAATATAATGGACACACATTACGACGAACGTCTGCTACCCTTTTAGTTGACGGCGGACTTCTCTTAAAGGACACGAGGAATGGAGATTGAGCGCTTTGGCGGAGGGCTACATTGAAGATTTACTTTTGAATAAAGAAAATATTGCAAAAAGAATACTGAAAATTGATAGTGGTAATGATAAACCAACACAACATCTGAAAATAATACAACTATTAATGACAATGTGTTGGACTACTTTGAGAATTCCTCCAAGAATAAGGGTAGTTGCAGTTTCAGTGGTTTATTTAATTTTGATATTTGTTAAAACTATGTATTTTATATCAATGTAGATAAACAAAAATTATTGTTTAATTGTAAGGATTAAAAATTTCAACTTTACCTCTCAGGATTAAAAGCAAATATTTTTGTTGCTAAGATACCATTTTTTCTTCTCAGTAGGGCAATCCAACGAACTGTCAAATCACTTTAAAAATGGCGGCTGTAGGACAAACAACTCGATATATGACAAGCAGAAATTTGTGATTTTGTGTAGAACTGTGTGTTTGGCTCATTATATTTTATACCTATTTCGAAATACCAAGGATAATTCAGACTATCATAATGGTTTTGTTTTGTTGTGCGAGTCTGCCATTTATCTATGCATAAATAATTGTTAAAATCAAATTACGTACCTCTGTAATAGTTTACTAATTAATTATATATAACTGCCAATATTGTTATCAATATATTTTTTTATTAATATTATATATAGTATTCTCCAGGACCCTGAGTTGCTAGGGCTGGCGGGGGTGTAATTATACTACTAGTTGGAGAGAAAAAGAACTTAGGTACCTATTTATAAATAATATATTTAAAACTTGTACACTGTATTCAATTTTTTCTTGAGTTAGGTCTTGCTGTTTTATTGCACTAAGCCACTTTAGTGTTCATTGAGATCAGTTCTGTCTATAATTCAATGCAGCAGGAATCCTAAAAATTCTAACTTGATCGTCTCGCTGTCCTCTACTCCAGCAATTCATAACACAACAAAACAAAACCATTATGATAGTCTGAATTATACTTGGTATTCCGAAATAGGTATAAAATACAATGAGCAAAACACACAGTTCTTCACGCAGACCAATAACTAAAAGTTCTACACAAAAGCACAAATTTCTGCTTGTCATATGTCGAGTTGTTTGTCCTACAGCCGCCATTTTAAAAGCGATTTGACAGTTCGTTGGATTGCCCTGTAAGGAAAATGTCAACCTTAGAGACTCCTAACCACAAACCTAGAAAAAATATAGACAGCGTCAGTTCATGATATAGGTCACGTGACAGGTCCCGCGTTTCCTAGGGTCTTACTGCAGTTGCACTTCTGCAAATATGATGATTGTATTGCAATATGAAATGAACTAACTTGCTGTTATTTTAAATGTTATTAAAAATGTGACCAATCACAAGAAACAAATGAGCTTCACGCTACAATACAATAAACGTAAATTGGCATAAAAACCAAGTTTTAGTGATTCTGGACCCTTTAGGGCAGCCATGAATTAGCGGTCACCGGCAATGTGACACTGGCAGAGTATATATTTTTTCTAGATTTGTGCTCCTAACAGTCAAGAAATGTCATAGGTTTGTGACTGTTGGAGAAACATAGTGTACTTTTATTCAAATTTGACTATAATAAAAATATTAAGATATAAATAACTATCTACCTGTTAAAATTTTCGTAGAAAACAGAGTTAGACTAGGAATCAACAATGAAAAAAAACTTGAATCCGTAAAAAGATTTATCTACAACTGTCACATGACTATGATTTGACATTGTTTCAAATATATGTCATAATGACTTATCCCATGTACCTTTTTAAATTTATCTCACTCCATCCTATAATGATATTGTAAATTTAATTAGGCTCAAATTAAATATTTATTAAATAGACAAAATATGTAAGATCATATAAAAATTTATTAAATACATTGGCAGTAAAATCTTGACAATTGGAAAAATTAATGTCAGACGTGACATGCCTAACGATTTACTTCAATAGGTGGAAATATTTTGAGTGTGAACATAATTTTTAGATGTTGAAATAACTTTGGATGTTGACGTAAATTTTCGGCTTCTAAGAGAATTTTCTCAGTTTTGCCTAGAATTTTCATAACCGTCTTGTTTTCAGAAGAAGTTTCCATGTAGCCTTTGCGACAGAATTAGACTTCCAGCCATCATGTCTTTATACTGAAAAGATCTGCCCCACAATCAGCTAAAAGGGAGATTGAAGATCGCGAAAAACAGTTCCCAGTATACGCATTTGGATTAGACAGTTTAAGAAATCGTGCAATCAGTTTTACTACATTGCCAATAGTATTCATACCAATAGGTTGTTGAGCATTTACCAGCCTTATATAGAAGAAAGAAGTGAATATGATCACAAATGTAATTTCTTAATTTAACGTATTTTCTTACCAGTTCTACAAAACGCAAGCCATTAGTATTTCTAGATATTACAAAAAAATTTGTAGACACTTTTGTTTTAGTATCGAGTATCATGACTTGGAAGCATAGTCCTTCACCTTTCACATGTTCTACAAGCAGATTTGTGAATGCTTCCCACCGACATGCGCCAGACAAACCAATAATCACAATAACCTAAAATAAATATTTGTTTTAAAACTTTTTTACTAAAAAATATATACGATTTTTACAATATGTCGTATATATATAATATATAAATTATGCATAATAATACTAATTATTATCATTATAATAACCTCGATAGTTGTAGATAAAACGTTGTAAGCAATACGTGGGACACTACTATTATGTGATTCATACAAACTTCACATGCGTACGGTCATAATGTCGATATCCTATTTATTGCATAAATAACTATTGTCATATCTTAAAAAACGAAGCAGAAACACTATTTCATTACAAGAAAGGTTGCATTATGGGTTCTTAATCTTAAAGTAGAACTCTAAACAGCGTAAATTAGCTTACTGATTCTGCTATTACCGATGTTGCACAGTAAGAAAGGAAAATTTTGTCTCTCTACTATTTCCATAGGCAACCTGGAAAAGGCAAAATAGAATCAAAGACACAAAAGAAGAATCGTAAAATAAAAGTATATTAATAATTTAGTATCTAGGATTACATAATTTCCTATCCTGGTTACCTCGAGATAAATGTAATTGAAAATTTCCAATTATTATATGTAATCTGATAATAAATTAATGTCGCCCATAAAGGAATAAAATTTCTAGTAGGAATTTGCAATACAAGGATCTCGGAAGCAGTCTCATATATTTTAAAGGAAGCTTCCTAAATTATTCATTCCATTATAAAACTCTTAAGCTGGGATTTAATATAAGTCGTACCTTAAACGTGTCTTGCAACCACAGCCTCTGTAATTGGAGGGTCGCTTTATTGGAATACTTCAGCAGAATAACGTAAATATTGCATGATAAGTCAAAAGGTGAAATAATTAGATTCGAAGTATCAGAAATAAGCAGAGCGCGAAGTATGCATTACGATTTTGAAGCGGATATAAATATTTAGTTTCCAATTTAAGGGGATTCCAGGAGGAATGAATTATTCACTTTTAAAGTCTTTATAGGTGGCTGGAATTTAATACCGACCTCGTAAAAGGATAACAAAAACTTCATTGGCTCAACTGTAATTTTTATAGACTGTACAATCTGTGCAAATAAGGACTGAAAGTAATTGCCGTCAAGCTAGATCATAAAATAATGGAAACATCTAGGCAATAAATCATATTTCTACATGTAGCACTAGTAAAATAACGTCTAAGTGCACGTTCATATTGTACGCTATTCTGTTCTATGCCATGTGATGCTATAAAACCTAAAAAACATGCAAGCTCTTGGCTATGCAAAAAAGGAAAAGAGATTTAATTGCAGAACATTCCGACATCATACATTCATGATGTACACTTTCTGGGTTGCTTTGCCGTGGTGCCTAGCTGCAGACGTTTTGCGATAGTTTACAGATATCATTCTATCGTATCTTGAGCGGAGGCTGAATGGTTACCGCGTACCACGAAAAAAGCGTTTCTATCAACAATAAGAAAGCTAAGTGCTGACTTAGATATGTGGATGACCACCATGGAATAGACTCTCAACAAGAATATTTGGATCATATTAACCAGCAACATGACAGGATTAACAGTGGAGAAAGACAAAGCCTTACCGTTTCTAGACATCCCGGTAAAAGGAAGACCTTTGGCGTCTTGGGACACGGTATCTATAAGAAGACACACATTAATAGATCTCCATGGAAAATGTAACCATTACCTCGGCGCAACCAACAAAGTCTAAGGATAAAGTCACTACAACCACCAGTTTACCATACATTCCCAATATGGACATAATCGCTAAAATACTACGCAAAAAAGGCGTGAAGACTACTTTCACACCAACATGTAAAATAAGTCAGCAACTCTGCAACCTGAATGATCAATTAAGTCCCTTACAAACTCCGGGATTTTTAGTGATGCTAATTAATCAATATCATCACCTTTTCGAATTTAATTTCTCATACAAGCTGTTTAAGTTGAAGAAAAACTGACCTATATTATTATAATTTTATTTATTATATATTTTTTTAATTGTCACGATATGTAGGATATATAAGATAAACTGTTATTTTTATTAGTCGCATCTCTTGTAATTAGGTAATATTTCTTACAGTTGTTGTTTAATAAATAAATTCAGAAAAATCAGAATAATTTCAACCCAGACGAGGGTTTGAACCAGTTATAATTTGGAAATGATTCATTCCTCAAAATCAAGAATCGGCACGTCATGGACATACATCAGCTACTATATAGTCTCTAGTTTTACAGTTATTTTCGAAGAAATCAAAATACATAAACCTACGAATCTGCTGATGAATTATCAGCAATTAACCATCTGCAAATACAAATAACTTTTTCAGTAAAAATACACTATCTTTAATTTAATGTAATTAATTAATAATGTAGCAGCTAAGTTTATAAGGAAGTCGTTGCTTTGCTTTGTTCTTTTTTATTGTATTGTTGAAGCATTTCTCTCCAGTTGCAGAGGGAGATTTTTATCCAAAAAAGGATTAAAGCAAACTTTGAATAGCATTAAGTAACATGCAGCGCTGTAATACTGTAAAATATTTAATTATATTTAGCAGAATGTTTTGTACTTGATAATCTATCTTTACGGATAATTCCGAACTGCCCTGAATTTTAGTATAAATAAAAAAAATGTTAACTTAGTGTTTTTGTATTATTCAACTGAATTGGTAACTATTGAGATAACTGAACCTGAATACTCTCTATTTAGGTAGGTATTCACTTTACAATACGAAAAATTAACTTTGCAGTAAGTGACGAATGGAAATAGACATGGATTTTTAACAATTCTAGGTTTCAGTTATATCATCGAACTAAACAATACTGAAACGCAAGAAAATATCGCGCATAGAATCAAAATTCAATGAAGGATCTAAATAACAAAATTGAAAGGAATTTATTGAAGGAATCTGAATTCTTTTCGCCTGTATGGTTGTTCGATTATGTAGAGACCCGAAACTGAACTCAGCGGATTTCTTCTTTTTGTAAAGATGTAAACGAATGTTAGTCTATATTTCTCTTATTTTTCCCCTTTTGATAAAAGTTTACCAAAGATGCTACTCTTGCACTAATAATAAGATATATAACGCTGATATAACCTTCTAACTGTAACCCAAACGCATAAAATTGTCTAATCATAATGTTATACCCTTAATCAACAGTGTACTGTTAAAAATCTTGTGGTTTCTCTGACCCAGATCTTAATTATAATCATCATTTCACTTGCTCCTCCTTCTCTGCTTTTCTTAGATTCGATTTAGTATTGATAGTATGCTTACTCATTTTATCAATTATCAATAATTATAAGGAATATAAGTGATAATGATGGTCACAAAAGAACTACGTCAGCTTTCTTTTTCATTTACGTCCTTATGTACTGACATAAAAAAAATTTTTGTTTGTCGTAACCTGACTAAAAGTATGTAGATAACCTTTGGTTAGCTCATGCTCCTATAGTAGAAATATGTGTATATAGTAGTATAGGGAGGGCTGTCAGGCTATAAATTCGATTCTACTACACTATCTCATATTCTATAACCGATACTAAGTAATTGCTAAAGCGTATCAGGCTTCATTTTCCTGGTGGATTATATATCAAGTCTTGATTCCTTATTCTAAACTCATAAGGCTTATATATAACCTTCCGTTGTGCTCTACGACCTTGTAGTCTATTGTAAATCTCACCTAAAGTTATATTTCATCCAATAGATGTAGAATCATTATGAAGGTTATGACTATAATTGGTGAAATTGTGTCCAAATCCTCGATCAAAAGATGTATTTTGCCAAACATGAGAAATCTGTTCGTTTCACTGTAGAACAACTGTATTGATATAAGATGTATTGTTTTCTCACATTCAAAACCTAAGACTTAGTCAGTCTCCGACCAAGTTCAGCTTGTTTAGGTGATAAGATTTTAACAAGTTAAATTTTCAAATCATTCTAAGAGATCTCGTGTTCATAATTGGTTGACATTCAGAACATTAAAGTGTCTTATTATAATTGTAGTCCTCCAGTCATTATTATTCCTGATGCAGTATGCTGTTATTCTTGACTGTTGTTCCATCACTAAGAATGAAAGTTATATAATTTTGATGCTGGGCCACCAGACCACTCTGCACCATAGTCTAAATGTATTGATTAAGATCCAATACAACATTCTCAGTTTCCGTTCTCAGCAAAGCCTGAATTATTTAAAGACACAAAGAATACAAACAAAAATCCAGTTTTGGATAAAAATCTAGTTTTAAAGAGTTCTATTGATAGAAATGCAGTACATGATGTTGTATCTTTGTAAATAATAACAATAAAAAGTTTGAATTTTTCTAAATACTGAAGAGTATTTAGAAAAATAGAAAACATCTAAGGCATTCCGTCAGATAAAATAAGGTTTGTTAGTGAAATATCGCCGACTCTATCATTCTTCAATTATTCTAATAAAAGAAGAATTGGGAAATAGTTGAAAATAAAAATCAATGATGTCCATGTCTACAAATCTTGGTTTGGCGAAGAGGTCAGATATGTTGCCATAACATTACCGAAATATTAAATAATACAAACTACTGGGAACAAGTTACAAATCTATTTAATTTTTTATCTGGAAGTCGTTTACATAATTTTAGATTATCTTAATCTAAATAATTTAATATACTATTATCTTTTATCTGTATCTAGATAACATTTTAAAGTTTCATGTGCTATTTTATCTAGATGGAAATGTTATTATCTTTGCTCAACACTGCTCATACGCTTTCCACTTACATGCAATCAAACGTCAGAAATTAAAACGTAGCAAGTATATTTTGCCACTAATGCGGCACAGTGTTTCGACATCGTAGTAGAATTGTTTGCCATTTTAGTGGTACAGGTAAATTGTACTCGACGACCAATTAGACACATATAGTTAAATTAACCACGTAATTAAATTGATCTGTCACAGCTTAAGTACAGTAGTACTGTCACACATCGAATCAGTAGCCTATAACGATTCAAAAGATAGTCATTATGAACTTATGCTTATATGTATATACGTTTTTTAGTTCTTTTAATATACAGTGTGTTCTGAAATTAATGAGACACCGAGCAAGAGTGGATACCTTACATCAAAATAATGCGATTAGGTAAGCCAAACTTACCTTGTCCATTTGTGGCTAATAAAGAAGTTACAGGGCGTTAAAGTTAAAGGATTGATTGGGGGGTTTTCTGAGACAAGAGAAACGAATTCGTACTTAATTTTGCTGTAGACGCTAGAGGGCGCTACGAAATGTACTCTTGGTTGATAAAAACTGAATATAACTTTTTTATGTCCTATCTATTTTTCACAAATAAGGTATACTTGTTTTATGTTGATAAATTTAACCGTTTTCCTTTATTTCTTGTTTTTCTATTGGATGCAATAAAATATAATAAAATAAAATAAAACTTTGTAGTTACTTACGTAAAACTGTCATAGTAAGCTTTGGTTATTTGAAAACAAATTGTACTATTGACAATTAGCTGATTGACAAGTAACTTATGTTAAATAGTGTATTCCTTTAAGTTTTTATTTACAATTAATAATTAATATTTCGCATGAAATATGCCTCGCCATAATTTATTTTTTTATAGGGAACAATGTTGTCTTCGTTTCTTAGAACCGGCACAATGATGATCCACACTTTTTAAGCAAGGTGGTGTTGACAGGCGAAGCCACATTTACTGGTTGGGGCGTTTTTAACTTCAATAAACATGTTTGGGATAATGAAACCCCGCATGTATTAAGAGAACGTCATTTCCAACATGAATTTAAGATAAACAGTTGGTGTGGTATTGTTGGAAATCATGTGTTGGGTCCTGTTGAATTGCCATATAATCTGAATGGTCGTTCTTACTTACATTTCCTAGAAAATGATTTTGGGGAAATTATTGATGATTTACCATTAAATGTGAGACACAATACGTTTTTTATGCAAGACGGTGCCTCTGCCCATTTTTCTGTGCAGGTACGAAACTATCTAACGCACAATTTCCTTAATGGTGGATAGGTCGCGGCAGAACGTTTTTATGGTTCGCACGAAGCCCAGATTTGAACCCCATAGATTTCAGTATTTGGGGTATATTGAAATCAAATGTTTACAGTGACCCTATTATACGGGATGAACTGTGGCAAGCAATTTTAAAAATTTTATTAAGAAATGAAGACACACTATTTAATATTAGACAATCATTTATCAAACGAATAAGATTGTGTATTAATGTAAGCATTATATTGAGAATTTAATGTAGCCACCTGAATGTAATTAAATTATTATTAAAAATAATCTTTACCTTTTTACGTATGTAACTACAAACTTTTATTTTATTTTACTTCATTGCATCCAATAGAAAAACGAGAATACCTTATTTGTGAAAAATAGATAGGAGAACAATATTTTTCTATTAAAACTTTCGTACACACACTGATAAAAAAGTTATAATCAGTTTTTATCAACCAAGAGTACATTCCGTAACGCCCTCTAGCGTCTACAGCAAAATTAAGTACGGATTCGTTTTTCTTGTCTCAGAAAACTCCCTAATCCAAATTTTCAAAAGAATCCTTTGAAAACTTTCTAAGAATTTTAAGAATTTCGATAGTTATGTCTATCATTTATCAAGTAGAATAACATTTTTATTGTTTCTTTTCTTCTTGAACCATAACTTATTGGCATACTTGTTGAATATACTCCACAGTTCTTTCTATCTATATTTAGGTTTCTGTATAGTTTTTAAGTAAATAATTCCCATAAATAAATATCAAGAGGAGTTTAGTGTGGAGATCTTTGCTATTAGCAAAGAACAGTGCATATTTTTTGCTCATAATAACCATGACGGTGCAATATACGTACAATAATCGTCTCAATAGAGTTTGTATAGCTCATGAAAAAATGCATAGAGGAGAGGGAGAGGAGTTAAATAAATAAAGGCTTAATCAGTGAAACAGACTTTTGGCAAACTACTTTCAGGTTTATGACGGATCCCTTACCTACGCGTTAGGCGAAGCGTAGCAAGTAGGACAAAAGATCTCCTTTATCCGTTCCATATAGCCGACGCGCTACATTGGATCTTCTGATCTTGGGGAGAATTGGATGTTATTTATACTGAGATTTTTGAGACAGAAGAATGTTTAAAAAATTGCACTTGCATTGTTTTAAGTTAGTATAAATATATACAAAAAAAGTATATATATATAAAAAAAATTGATTATCTTAAGACTAAGTATTATGGCAAATTGAAAATCTTATATATTTTCAGAAAGCAGTGATGACTTTTATTTACAATAGAGAATATTACATACTATTACACATACAGGGTGATCCGTTTTTTATGGCTTACCACTGGCATCTCGGAAACCGTATAATATACAGGGTGACTCAAATTAGAAAAAAGATGCAATTTTGATAACCAAAACAGATGTCTGCTGATGCTACTTTAAATTTTATGGGTTAGTCTTCAATAAAATAGTGTTATGACGTGTTTGTAATTTTATTTTTCATCACTTACTGCCAACATCCAATAATAAAAAAAATTGAATGTTTCAATTATATTATTACCCCTATGTAGACGTTCTGGACCTCCATCTCTTCCACGATTTGGTTGTAAATTTCCCGTGTCACACGCGCATTGCATTACACTTGAACTCACTGCATACCGTGGTAAAAGTAGCTGCATTTGGCACATTTTTACTGGGAAATCGTTCTGCATTTTAATTTCACTATAAATTAGAACGATATCCATCTACTACTGGTTACTGAGAATATTACATAATTACATTTGCGTTCAATAAACAGATTTATCATCGAGTTATACAAATAAAGTATTTTTATAAAATGGAAAGTACACGTTATGTGTTAAGTCGCCAGGTATTTATGTGTATGGCAATATGCAGCTTTAATTTAAAAAAATATATATTTTTTTACTTTTTTGGAATTATAAGATGTTTCTGCTTTTGTTGGTAAAAAATTTTATGTGGGTTGTATAACTTTATTTATTTATTTATTGTCATTTGAGTATCGAAATGACAGTCTTTTAGGCACGTGGTTAAAGTAACCCTTTTTACGCACATTTTTGTAAAAGTAAAATAAAATAACTGAATTTAAAATTATTTATTTATTATAAATATCAATAACACAATCTTTCAAATCGGGCATTAGGTGAACACATATTTTTTTCTTCACTTTGTATAACTTCAATATTGGAAGAAGATAACACCTGCATCTCGGCGCTGCTGGTGCTGGTGGTTTGTAGAATGAAAGTGGTATTTCGTCTCACCCCGAGAATTTTTACTGGTATCGCTCTTCTTACTTTGTATGGATTTTTCTGTCTTTTATGAGTTTCATCAATGAAGTTTAATGTTCACAAACGTTCACAGATTTCAGAACTTTTTAAAATGTTCGTATAGTTTTTAAACATCGTACCATATTGCTCCAAAGCAACAACCTTATAGACAACTTAGTTAATGTTGTTAAAATAAAATAGTCTAGTGATCATATTAGCAAGTGCAATCGAAGATTATGTTGAAACTATTTTGAATATACAAGGTGTTCCAGAATGATGGTCAAATATTTTACCAGTGTATTCCACAAGCGATTTTAGGGGGGATCCTCATATGAAATTTTTCAATTTGGTTCCTTTCTGTTGAGATATTCGAGTGTCAAAATGGCGGAAAAAAATAGTTTTTAATTTTTTTCTTAAAAACGGTTTCACTTAGATATTTCAATTTTGGTACACAATATCAGCTAGTCAAAAGCTATTTTGTGGTGGTATCTACTCCTTGGCTCATGTTTCTGGAAGGCAGGGAATAAACAACCCCTAGATTTGTTTCTTTCAGAACGTTTTCCTGCAATACCCGATTTCAACAAAACTTTTTTTTTAAATACTATACCTAATTTAACTTCTTTTTTCCCTCTTGTATTTTCTTCATACAACCAACAGTTTGCGCGGAAAAAATAAAAATACTTTTCCTTACTCTAAACATCTTTTTGTCACCAGTTACTGATAACCGCAGTAGGCGGTTACTATGATAATAATGTTTCTCTGTTGTCTTATGAAACAAATCAGTCTTGTCAGTTTTTGCCAATATATGTAAACAACTGACTCTTCCGTACAAATATTAGCGAATAAATTGATGGAATATGCATACGACAGGATTGGCAACAGTTATAGGAATACCTTTGTTTAGAAATATTTGCATAAACTGTCAAGACTGATTTGATTCATAAGACAACAGAGAAATATCATCATAGCAACCGCCTACTGCGGTTATCAGTAACTGGTGACAAAAAGATATTTAGAGTAAGGAAAATTATTTTTATTTTTTTTTCGCGCAAACTGTTGGTTGTATGAAAAAATTACAAAAGGGAAAAAAGTAGTAAAATTAGGCGAAGTCTTTAAAAAAAAGTTTTGTTGAAATCGGCCATTTCAGGAAAAAGTTCTGTAAGAAATAAATCTAGAGGTTGCTTATTCCAGCCCTCCAGGAATATAAGCTAAGGAATAGACACCATCACAAAATAGCTTTTAACTAGCTGTGTACCAAAATTGAAATTTCTAAGTGTAACCGTTTTTAAGAAAAAATAAAAAAACTATTTTTTTCCGCCATTTTAAAACTCGAATATCTCAACAGGGAGGACCCAAATTGAAAAATTTTATATGAAGATCCCTCCCTGAAATGGCTTGTGGAACACACTAGTAAAATATTTGACCATCATTCTGGAATACCCTGTATATTTAACGATTTTACGAAAAATCTTGTTCGATACATGTTGCGAAATAGGTGTTTTAGGCACTTAACGTTTTGGCAATTTCAGGTCGTGTGCCTAAAACACCATTATTTCGCAACTTGTATCGAAAGTAGCTAATAGCATTTAAAGCAAAATTAAAGATAGGTATATAAATTGACAATGAAATAGTAAAAAGTATCTAATAAAATGACGTACAATATCATTGTTTTTGTTCTTGTACGTAGTTTTTTTTAGAAAATTATTATAAATGTCTCCCAATGAAGTTAAACGTAAGTGATGCTATTCATAGGCAGTACGTTTTTATGTGAAACAAAATAATAATTTTATTATAGAAAAACAATACGTCTGTAACGATTTCAAATAAACTGTTGACCTTAATAATGGCGCCCCTGAAGAATTCCATTTGATTACCACATTTAAATTTTAAATATCCATCATCGTAGCAATGTAAAAGAATTTCGGTAGATTAAACACAATCTAGGGATCGAATTGGCAGCCGGCGAAATATCCAGCTAATAAATTCTCAATTTTAATCGAATCTCATTTACTCCGGCTGAAAATCATTAATGTGGCACGTTTCTAATTCCCAGAAAGTAAAATGCTACCTACATTAGTTCTGTACGTCTTGTCGCTTTAACTGGCCTGACGTTCGAAATGGGACCGCGAATGATCTCTCGGTTAGTTCCTGACCGATAGTCCCTGATCGTTCAGCAAATCGAGAACATTCGTTTCGACGGCCAGTTTTCGGAGGGTGACTTTCCCTGACCCAGCGGATTCGGTGACAATGCCTTCGTTCCGTGACAAATGACGTAATACGGAGTAATACTAAAACCGGAAGTTAACGTAAACTCCAAATTAATGAAATCGAAACAGCGCTTTATTTGTAAAAAAAATAATTGAATGAAATTGCTAATTAAATTATCTAAACAGTTGAGAATATACAAGGTGTAGTTAAGCTGCTAGATGATTGATTTTCGTAATTGAGAAAAAATTCTCATAAATATACAGGGTGATTCAGTCATAATGTCATTAATTTTAAGAGAAGATAGGAAATAATATTTTCAAACCATTATTTAAATCCCCTTTTCAGACTGTCACTGACCGCTGGTGGCAATTCAACTCGGCGTCGGCCTGACCGACGTTGCCAAATTTAAATTTCCTATAGCACCTACTTTGTAATATGGAATTATTGCTATAAATTATTTTTTTAAAGGTATGTAACATACTAAGTTTCAACATAAAAAATATTTAATATTGAAATTAGAAAACTCCAACGGATCAAAATAAACAGTTCACATTTCATTACATAAATAGTGAAATAAAATCTAATATTAAGTAAGTTAAATTATTAAGAAAGGCTGAAACGTTTTTTGTATTTAAATACAGACAGTAATTAAAAAAACCCTCGTGCTTAACAATCCGAGTTTTTACTTACCGTATTTAGGCCAATAATCTGGTTTTTAATGTCTACTCAATGACAAAAACTGTAGATTCGCTAAATAATAACAGAAATCGACACACTCGGCACACCTAAAAAATTGGCAGTTTAAATTCCCGTTTAACACGTTACTGGCGGAATAAGTCGAACATCGTTCGGGTCCGTTTTCCTATGCAGGCGAGCTCGCTGTCGAGTTGGGCATCTGGAACAGATGGCCCAACTTCTCTCTATTCTTTTTGTTCATCCATCAGTCATTATTTTCACGTGGTAGACGTTGGTGAATTTCGGGTGTTTGTGTCGCCAGTGTTGTTTATAATTATTAATAAAATTGGCGATTTGCTTAAATAAAAATGCATTTCAATTTGGGTGAAGTGAAGCCGTGGAAGACTGTGGTTGTCTTCTACTGAACAGAGCCGTGCAAAAATGTGTAAAAGACGTTTTAATAGACATTTGTATCTATGTTTTCCGTGTTTTCTTGATTCTGCTTTCAAGAACATAACGAAAAGATGCCAAAAAATGTTTGGTATGTTTTATCCAAAATTATTTTCGGTATAAAATTTTGAGGATCTTTGAATTTGTATTACAAGGGCATGATGTATGAATTTGGATGTTGTACTTCAATATAACTTCACTCGAATACTTCATCAGAAAATCTGCGTCATATTACCGATTTTTATAGGGTGATTTTTTGTTTGAAAGGTCGAGTAAAAAAATTTTTGTTTTCGATTTTCTGTCTTTATTTTAAACCTCTATTTAGGCCTTCCCAATACGTGATTAAAATTGATGACATTATGGCTGAATCACTCTGTAGATTTGAATAATTGCATAGTTTTCGAAATGCGAGTTTTTAAGCTAGAATTATTGAAAAGTTTTATTTTAATACACTAAAAACGCCTAAAGTTTAATTAGTAAATTTGTTCTCTTTTTATTCTCACGGAGCTAAATGATAACTATGATTACAAGATGTAACAAAAAAGAAGGTCATCCTGTTAGTTGCGTATTTTTGGACACAAAAAATGACGATTTAACCCTACTTACCTATATACAATAATGCCTACTTTAAAAGAAACAGGGTGTTAAAATTGAACATTTAACATTCAAATTTTCTCATATCACTTTGAAATTTTGTAGAGAAATTTCTTGTTATTAACTAAATTCTCAAGGATATTATGAAGGTGTTATTTTATCCCCGCGCTTTTTCCGACGTACACCTATGGACGATTTTGAATGTGATAATGTAGAATTCTGTCTGGAATTATTACTTTTAATAATTTTTCGTAAAAATTCTCATTTTCCAGATAAATTCGATTCCTGAGCATTCAACATTAAATATATTTTCAGCAAAATGAGTTGCACTTAATTATATTTTTAAATTTCAGATTACAAAAAAACAATTTGTATTGTTCTAACCTGCTCTAATGTGCTCTAACTTAATATATACAGACATACATATATATATCGACATAAGACATATAAATAAAATATTTTGACAATCAAATGTTAAAGTTAAAATAATTTAGTTAGTTTCTGAAATAAAAATAAAATTACATAATGTTAAATTTACCTAAAAGTATGTATAAATTTATTCATCAGTTTTGGTGTAAAACTATTTCCTTTGTTTTAAGTTTGGGGTTTTCATCATGTAGCCGCATATAGGTGAATACATTTTAGGCCAGATTAATGACCAGGAAATTATTTCAGAATTTAATTTGAGCAAGTTTCCATAAGGAAATTAAAATCCTATAAAGGTTGCGAACAAATGAAAAGCTATTTGACCTTTATGCTTTAGCGCATTTTAACGGATAATAGAAGGGGAAAATATCAGGAAGTTTCTCTACGAATCTATACCTCTTTCGTTTTTGAACTTTGTTAATGATGGAAATGTACTAAATTTTCAAACTTGCGTTAAATATTGCTCTGGAATATTCAAGAAACAAAGAAGAAACTATATTAAAGCCCTATTTATCACAGATCCTGGCAGCGTCTCAACCGCAAGGTTAAGAATATTGCACGTCAATGTTGTCAAAGGTAGTGACTGAGCACCGCGTTGTCACGTATATAGATTTACATCCCTTTGAAAGAAAAAAATTGTATTTACAAAATGTAAGTGATAATTTAATGATTTATTGAGAAGCACAATATAGTAAGCACAAGAAAGTAGCACCTACCTTACTGATATTTATTTCCAGGAATGATATTTGAGGAGATTTCAAGGATGTTGAATAATTTTTTTATTTGTTTACATTAACACTTGTCATCGCAAAGATGGTTGTACTTGCTGGGATCTCTCTTTCACTCGACCGTTCTTTCTGTTTAAAGCGAGCTCCAACTCGGCCCGACGACCACAACCAGGTGATTTCCTCTGTCGGAATAACTACAAAAGAAAAACACATGCAAATGTACACAAATGCATAAAAGCACTGCCACACGTTTATCACCAAGGCATTAACAGCAGTTGTTCAATGTAGTTCAAATAGGATTCGATATACTATTTTGTCTACTACACTTCCAATAAATCGACATATTATTTGTCATCGCGACGTTTGAATACATGTTTGTAAATACACAAAAACTACGCAAAAGTTTAAATTTGCTAAGAGCAAATACTGAACAATTGTTTCTATTAACTGTACCCGATATGTTATTTTTAACAGAATCTGATGCAGGTGCCATCTGTAGGTCACTAGTGCACTTCACAATTTCTGTTAATACTAATAATAATAACAATATTAACAATAATCGACAATGTTTGTGTAAAATAATTGTTATTATTCAAAACTATAACAGCGAGAGATGATTACAGTGTTCTGTAAAAATCCTTTCTTTGATCCTTACAATATAATATTGTTAAGCTTTGGATACAGGTCGGATACAGATATTTCCTTATAACATGGTTTGCCTATGCTATGTGCTGTTTGTTTTTTTAAAGTCGAGAGCAAATTCAACTAGCTACGGCAATCGTACAAAATTTTATAATTAAAGATTGCCGCGGATGCATTCCGAGTTTTCTATTAGTGGGTATTCCTTACATTAAATTTCAATTGTCTTTGAATAAACGGGTATTTTAACTGAACATGAACTTTGTATTCTGTTTGTGGATAATTCTGACGAAAAATGTAGTTTTGACAGTGTACAACGAACAAACAAAGTAAAATACTGCAGCTAACCAGATTAACTTTTATCTATCGGGTACTTAGGTATTATTATTAATAAAATTGTTTATTTTTGTCGTTTCTACATTTGACAACACTGTAAGAAATGAGCGGATAGTAGTTGACATATCTAAGCCATTTCGGAAGATAATTGTCAAAGGCGCTGATTTTTAGTAGGAAAACAGGGTTTTACCTCATTTTTTAAACATCGGGCTAGAATTCCAAAATAATTTTTTTATTGGTTTTTTCAGGCACCTGGTTAAAATTTTTGTACTTAGTTATAGTTAATCCTGTAATAACTATCTATTTTTTAATATATACAGGGTGATTCATAACTCAACGGATGTAGAACAGGTGCGTGTAGAAGACACCAAAACAAGTTGATTTGTCATACGAATTTTTTTTCTCATACCTACGGTTGTGAATATTGGTCTCGACAATGTCTTTAAGAAATCGAAAATGAGGGGTGGTTTAGGGGTGGGTCACCCTTAATGGAAAATTCAATTTTACACTTTTTTTATTCTTGTTAATATTTCGAGAAACAGTCCGTTTTTGAGAAAATTGCGATTTTGTGGTAGAGGTCAAAACCGATTAAATCGAACAAAAATATGTGGTTGTCAACTTGTTTTGGCGTTCTCCACACGCACCTGTTCTATATCCATTGAGTTGTGAATCACCCTGTATGTTGATAGCTGGAAGATTAAGATCAAAGTTTTTACTGTTGATACTATTTAGTAAATTTTTTACATGAAAAATTTTATTTGCAATCGTAAACGTTTAAATCACTTTGAGAAATCAGTCCTGCAAAGCTCCCACAGGGATTTATCCATACCAAACCACTGGCCCATAAAAATTTAGCACAAAAAAGTAACTTTACAAAGTAGGGTTGTATATATTTTATACTTTCGCCATTCTTTCTCTTTATCTCTTGATTGATTCGCTTCATTCGTTTTAATCTTGGCAACTTATCTCATCCGTTCATTATTTCACCTCAGTTATGTCACCGAAGTCAGTCCCTTTCTCTTTCCCTTTTAATCAATTAGCTGTTAATGGTTTTCCGACACGTTACATTAAAAATTAAGGTTATAGCGCTGTCAAACGGTTCAGTAAATTGCAATTTCGCCATACAGTAATTAATGCCTTTCAAATATACACAAGTGTAGAGCGATTATATTTATTGCCCACCAATCGCAAATATGATTGATTCGTTGTATTGGCGGCTCATTCCATCAATCCTAATAAATGTCTGTTGGGGTAAAATACGTTGACATCAGTTTTATTTGTTATATTCGGCGTAGAGAAGAATTAATTTATATATATGCATGGTATTGACCAATACATACACAATTATTATTAATTATTCATTTCACACATGACGCACAACAACATTTCGAACCATTTTATTATTCTGTTAAAAATATTGTGTCAATTAATATGATTATGTTAGTCATGGTGACTTCAGCCAAAGTAAGCCAAATAAAGTAATTTTTATGAAGGGGCCACGCTAGATGCAATTGTACAAACTCGTACAGCCCGTGTTTCGCTTTGATATATAGCGATATTATGGACTCTTCTGCCATGACCTCGGTAAATCGCTGCCAGTAACAGAATTAAAGTACACATCCCTAGCCTCAATTGGGATTCTTTAGCCTGCTCTTGTTATTCTCTGACTAGGTTCTGTGTGGGCAGATCCGTAGTGGCATCTCTGGCCGGCTCATACATTGATTCCTATTTTTGGTATTAATACGTTTTTTACTGTATTATAAAGGTATTTTAAGCTAATATAAATCATATATACACAAATATTATTAATACCTACCTAAAAATATATAAAAATGACTAATACGGTTGGAACTGTTCTTCGGATAATGGTGTCTAAATAAACATGACAAGTAACAGGAAACAGTTTAACTCAGTTGTACTAAATGTTCAATATGGGTACCACCTTTACCCACCTGGCGCTACTTTAATTAGAAATTAATGAATATTTTGGAAAATAAGTGGTTTCAGCCTAAAGTGCTCTCCATCTTGTACAATCGTTCCCTAGCTGTTGTGTACCTAGTATTGGAACCATATAAAAGAAATCTTTCATCAATTATAATAATTTTTTATATATTTTTTTTAACAAAACTCTCATTGACTTATTTCAACTTGACGCTGCTCCTCCGCATTGAGATCAAAATGTTTAGAGCCATTTAAATGACTCTTTACTATGGATGATAGAGGACAGCTTGCATATTAATTGATCATTCCATTTCCCCGACCTCAACCTGTCAACAAAAGTTTAGTACGCATGAACCTAGTGTTTTTTTAATAAATCTGCTAAGGAACCGTTTTATAGTATTATATTAGATTTTTTTATCATTGAAATCTGTTTCAAAAGTTATTACAAAAACCAGAAAGAGCCAAAATTGAGTGCTAAATATTAAACATATCCAGTTTTTGCCATGCCAGTTGCCAGTTAATATTTTAAATCACATGTTGGCTTTTTCTGACAATTTGCCAGCTGACAATAAAAAATGCAGAATTTTTGAATTCTGTATTCTTACATTGGATCAGTGGATAAATAGATGTAGCAGAAGGAAACGAATACTTGAAGAACGGAGGAAAGTTAAAAAAAATTTTCGTATCAACAAGATAAATCATTTCTTTATATATTTTTAGGTATTAACAATACTGTGTGAAACTAACTACTCTGTGGGCTAAAGCCCCAACCAGCGTTGAATTACACCCACAATATCTACCCATATATTCTTTATTATTAGCTTTTGTAACATTTTTTACTGTATTAGAAAGGTATTATAAGCTAATATATATCAAATCTCCTACAATTCCTATCAATGAAGTCATATGTATGTTCTCCTAGACCAAACATCTAGGTATGCTAATGAACAATTCCACAGATAAAGCTCTATTCAATAAAAATCTAAAGAAATGAATCTATCTAAATTTACTAACCTGGTTTAATGAAAACACTCTATAAATATCTAACTTCAATTTTACAGTGGGAACTCGAAAATTCAACCACAATAGATGAGATCTGACCTATTTCTGCATTTTTAGGAATGCTTCATCATTAAGTTGAATCAAATATCTAACTGTAAAAATTGTTTATTAGCATACCTAGATGTTTGGTATAAGAGAACATACATATGACTTCATTGATAGGAATTGTAGGAGATTTGATATATATTAGCTTAAAATACATTTCTAATACAGCAAAAAAAGATAAATCATAGAAATAAAACTGGGAAATATTTGTCTAAAGAGTCAGAATCTAAAATACAATAACCAAAATTTATCTGAAGATAAAAGTGAGTTTACCATCTTTACTTGAGATTTTTCTTAAAGTGGCCAAAACTGCTGGGTTGATGTCTTTTTTTCTTTTTAAACTTTTCACAAATATATCAGTAGTTAAAATTTAATAATAATTTTAAATTTTCTAGAATATGCCTAAATTTATGCAATTCTTACACCAACAAGAAAATTTCATGCAATTGCAGCAATCTTGTTGTTGCAATTAATGGCACCATGGAATAAACTTTTATTTTCCAACACTTTAAACTACAGAGACACTCCTTTGGACAACCATTGTCATTATTTTATCAAAAGTAGCAAAATGGCTCGAATGCATATCAACAAATAGGCCAAAAGCTCCAAACAAGTATCGATACTGCAAAATGTACTCAAGCATAGCGACCTATAAAAAAATATTTGTCTGCAAATGCACATATTTTCATTGCCCTAAATGAATACCCAATACCGCGATGACTTTATTGCGAGAACGAACGCAAAATGAGTTGTTAAAAAGTAATGCGAAATAGATGTACCACGTAGCGTAAGCGTAAAAAGTAAAACAGGCATTTACGAGTGATGTTTATGGTCAACGTTATAAAAACAAACATCATGCATCCAAAGCACCTGACCTATTCTATCGTAAAGCTTAATAGTCTCTAGGGTGAATTGATAGTAAAACCAATCGTAAAAATAGTATTACGTGTTCATACGTACCACCGCATTTCCTATACGTTCATGAAAATTGTTTATGGGTCCGCGTCGGGAGCCATCAGTCTGCTTAGAGTTTAATTTTGTCACTTTCAAATTTATTGCATGGAGGATATAGGATTGCCTACAGATACCTCAGACTTTATGGAAGTTCTCGTATTTTTATTATTTTTGTCATTCGATTTGATAAGCCACGTAATATGGACTTTATATAACTAAAGAATTATTGCATGCAAATTATTTATAGAATCATCATGATCATCAATATTTTCATTGAATTATTCTTGATGTTATGTTTTATAAAGTCCAACCATTGAAAAATATGTAATGAAATGTCATGCTGGAGTATTAGAGAGAGAATTTACTATCGTAACTGAGAGATCTTTAGGCTACATCTATATTCTATATTATTCACATTAGTAGGAGTCTCCTTCAAATACGTATAAGATGTCAGTAAATAGTGGAAGTACAGGATACTTAAATAAAATTTGAAACACGTGGTGTTAAATGTCATGAGGTAAGCTCCATTTTCAATTGAAAGTATTATCTTTTGGGTTTAACAGAAAGAAACAACTAATGACGTCATCAATTATATTTTTTCCAGAAATATAACCAAATTTATTTCCTGTTAGAAAGCTCTCTTTTTCTAATAACCTTTTATTAGAGAAAATTTTCTGTATTACTTATACAGGGTGAATCTTAAATAAGTACAAATATTTTAACCAGCAGTATAGTTTTGTGTGTAGAACACATAATTAATAGTTTTTTTACAAAAAAATCAGAAATAAAAAAGTGAAATTTTAAATAAATTTCATAATTTTTCAGTAGAAAACTTGTTGAGGACCGCTGGCCTAGACCGACCCTTTATACTTTTATGAGTCATAGTGCTGCAGACTGAACGTGTGGTTCACAGTGTTGCCAGTATTACACAAATGTCTTTGCTTCAAGGAAGAAAAAATCTCAACTTTTAGCGAATTTTGTCAAGTGTAACATTTTATATTATTTTTTATTATCAAACTGTCATTGACTGTCATGACAGATTATCGGAAGCCCAAGTCAAACTTGTTAACCCCACATAATGCATGGAAATAGCAATAAAATTTGCTAAAAGTTGACATTTTTTCTATTTTAAATAAAAAACGCGTGTATAGTTTTTCGTTATTCTTCATAAAATAACTTAAGGAAATTGTGTTTTGTGTCCCTTTTTAACAGTGTACAATGACATTTAACTTGTGAAATGTGGATTACTGATTAAATAGTTAATTTTTTAACAAACAGGTAAGCTTGTGTGCACGTTTATGTATAATTTTTGAACATTGGACATAGTAATATCACGTAATATCTTCCTAAATATTTTACGGTAGTATTGAACTTGCGGAAATTCATTTTTAATCGTTGAAGTATAGTAAGGTTAGTTCAGATGTTAAAATTTATGTTAATATTGCTGCGTACTACTTACCCAATTTTACTGTACTTATGCTTAAAACAAGTATTTTTAAAATAGAACTATTACGTTAAAAGAAACGTAATATTTATGTTGGAGGAGATATGGCAACCTCGCAACAAATCATATGTTTCATTACGTTGTTGGATGAAAAATCAGCCAGCGGTCCTCAAAATGTGGGTATTTTTTTAAAAAATTAATATCTCCGTAAATATTAGAAATTTTGAAAATGGCTTTCACTAGACTGATTTAAATGACGAACTACACCAGCAGTTAAAATATTTGTACTTATTTAAGATTCACCCTGTATATTTCCCGTTTAAAAATTATAAGCAATATCATTTTAAAGAGTTTCAAAATAAATGACACCTATAAATCACATTAGCGATGGAAGATTATTGGAAAATATTTGAATGTTCGTTATTTAAAGTGCATAAAATCATAAAATACTCTCAATATGAACGACAAACGTATAATTGTTGTGCTTATAAACTGTATCCTCATTCATTATATTTTTTTAGTGAAATCTGTATATCCATCCTCTAAATGTGAATTATACATACTTTTCTCTAAAAGAGTATCTATCATCTAAAATTGTATCTTATTCTTGAAACATTGGTATATGTTTCTAGGTTTTTACAAATATTTGCAGATATATCCCAGCTACTACTATACTATACTAAATTGTTGTATTATTGTGGCACATGAGACTATTTTGCCTTCAGAAACTAAATTGTTTTTTAAATTTGTTGCAAGTACGTTCTTAGAGCATAATTTAGTCCTATAAGTGTGTACAATAACACAATTTTACAGCAACGGTGCTTATAGAATCAAATTGCTGTAAAACCGATGCAAAATAGTGCTCTATAGAATTATACCATCTCCTGTGACACTCTTATAAAATTATTCTGTAATGTCGCTTATAGTTTAATTATAGAACTATTGTGTAAGGCGTTGTTAAGTTACAATTCTGCTGCGGAAAACAAATTACAAATATGGATGCTGCTATCGAACTTAAGAGAAAATGCTCTTTAAAGCAGTTATAGACAATAATAATACAGTTGTTATAAAATCATTATAGTGTAAATAAAGTAAAAACGCTGTAGAACTAGCATTTATATACATATGTAAGTCTCTCATATCCCCATCTGACGAGACCTGCCTATAAAAGTACGAAATATTTTGATCAAAGTATAATGGGGAAATTTGTATAACATAGTCGTGACTTGTAGAAATTATTATCTGCTTGCAGAAGGAAAATTTCATTATGATAGATAAGATTTATTTGATAGAACCTGATTTTCTTATAGAAATTTAGTAATATATTTAATTTAGACCATTCCAAACCTTATCCATTTACACTTCTAGATGTTGAAGAATTTTATTAGCTTTATTAAATAAGATTGAAAATAATTGATATTACCACAATAAAATATGACACCACTATGGATATTAAGTGGCATAGATCTGTTATAGTAGTTGCTTACGAAGCATATTTGCTCTATAATCATTGCAATCGACACAAAAATGTCATATTAGTGAGAATCCATTGGAAGTACAAGACAAAGCCTTTCTTTCTGTAGCGATATTGTGAAGAAAGAAAACAAATCTTAATTAAAAATATATACAATATAAATAGGTGAAATGATATCAATAATATGGATATACTTACTTTATAACTATTTTGTATACAGTTGGTTGTTGAATTCGCTAAATTCATCAATTTAGAAAACATTTTTTTTTTTATTAAATTTCCAGTTTCATAGGAAATATAAGGTTAACTGAGGGTGCGACAAAAAATTACCATTATGTACTACACATTTCACGATAAAACTTTTTCCGCATTAAAATGTACTGCTCCCTGATGGACAAACCAAGCAATTCGTAATGATCAGAGTACTCTTATGCAGGCTGATTACATCATATTCTATCTTGGTTCTTATTGGCTCATCCATATTATTTCTAATATGTACGATGCAGGAACATTTTATTTTTAAAAGATACAATTAAACGATTTTAAAGTTCTCTAAGTAGAACACCATGCAACACAAGAATTGTATAACGAAGTGGTATAGAATTTTTATGAGATTGATTTGTAACTGTGTTATAAAAATTCTTTAAGACCTGTGAGAACGTTTATTCAACAATTCTATAAGTATTTCCTGCAGACCTTACAGAATCGCTTAAAGAACTAAAAAGTTCTATAGAACGGTGCCCATTTTTATGGTATAAGTGTTGTAAGAACGTTTTGAAAATGTTCTTAAAACAAACATTGCTCTATAAAATTTGCTCTGGAAACGTTCTTACGATTTTTATAGAACAGGAAATTGTTAGTTGGGATGTATACCTATCTGTGTGAAAATAAATTCGATTTTAAGTTACATTGCTCTATAAAATTTGCTCTGGAAACGTTCTTACGATTTTTATAGAACAGGAAATTGTTAGTTGGGATGTATACCTATCTGTGTGAAAATAAATTCGATTTTAAGTTACATTAAATTTACAATTAACATAATTACAACTAATATTAATATCTGTTGTAAACTATTACTATTTTTACTGTCACAAAGATAAATATGTTATATGGTTTGAGACAACGTATCGTTTCAGTTTATGTTATATTTATGAATTGCATAACATTTAAATTGGCTTAAGCTGCAATTGTAAGTTACAAAATATTATCTTATACTTACTCTTTTCCGAATCCCACAAAAGTCCTTACTAATGAACCCTACATGTTTGTCTACCAAACATTAATACAACTAAAATGCATTAAGTTTCAGGTTACATTGATGTGCCTCTGTGTATGTGCAACAGTTTGGGTAAAAAAAATTACATTCAACAATCAGTTCATTTACTGGCAGTTTGTTTAATCTGAATAGTGTAACAGTTCTCTATGTACTATATATGTCGAAATAATTAGACTATTTTTTTCAAATTATTAGGCTACTTTTATCAATTTACACATGGATTATCTTCGCTTCACTTCTTACTTTGTAGGTAGGTCCATTCGATAAGTACTCAGTATTTTAGTGTATATATAGCAAAATTACCAGATACATTTTTTTATATTGAAAAGATATATGAACATTGTGTCATCTCGTACAACAAAGAACCATTTATTTTACAATTTATACGAGAAAACCCTAAATTTTTTTTTGATGTCACATTTTAGGACTCTTTGAAATCAAAGCGCGCACACGTGTCAGCATGTCTTTATGATCCCCGTTCCGGGGCCAAATGTCGCATATAAAGGTAGAGAATTCTGCGACCAAAAGTCGCGCACTTTGACATTGATTCAGTATCACATATCCTACGAGTCCCGCTCAGAGTAAATAAAGTGTCGCCGGCCAGCGCAGAAATAAAAAGGTCCTAAATCGTTAAAGTGGGGAGATTACAATAAAAAATGTCGCCATTTGTGTAGACGGTCATTTTTTCCCCAAACCATAACAATACACGATAAATACCTTGCTTTATGATAGGAATTTCGGGTGAATTCGAGCCGAACTAAACCAACAATAGACGCTCGGCTCCACTTCAGGAACAAAATACCCGCAATCCAACATGTGCACAGATCGTATTCTCGACCGGAAATGAAAAGTCCTCGGCACTCCGGATTCCGATATCATCTGAGAGCATTTTCACAGTTTTAAACAAAACAGTCATTACTGCATTGTTTCGCCGGGAAAAAAGTGGGTAAATAAATCAAGAGTTTTGAATAAACTTTAAGGACAGTTTTGGTTCCAGCTAAATGCTTAACCCCTTGCAATTTTAAAGTAGAATACCGAGGGTCTGCGATGCACTCTTTAAAATAATATGTTATACTGATGAAGATGCTGTTGGCATTTCACAAAATTGATTACCGCATCTTGCACTGATAAAAATTTGTATGTAATCTCACATAACTTTACTTCGACAATTTGTGGCCAGCGTAAAATTATGTTAAATTACATAATAATCTTGTAAATGAAATGAGTACACTCTACAGGGTGTTAAAAAAAGAGTGTAAAATATTTAAAGAGGTAATAGTATGAACCAAAATAAGCAGAAAAGTCTTAATAAACATGGGTCCGCAAAGTAACGGTTGCGGAGATATGGACCACTATTCGTTTTGTAAACATTTAGTTTTATTATGTATAAACCGACAAAGGAAGCTTTTAACAAACAAAAAACAAAGTTACAGAAGATGTTCAAAGTGCCCTCCGTTCATTTCCAAGCAGGCACGACATTTTCGTTTTAACGATATTTGAACTCTTTCGAAAACACCCTCCTCGGTTTGGATTTCTTGACACTTTTGACTAATCCGTAGCTGCAGCTCTTCGAGGCTATTTGCAGGAGTACCATACATCTTCAAATATCCCCAAACAAAGAAATCTAGAGGGTTCAGATCAGGCCATCTTGGAGGCTATAAAACAGGCCCGGCCCTTCCTACCCATCTGTGTGGAAAAGTTTGGTGTAAATGCTCTCTAACGGTCATGGAAAAATGAGCTGGAGCACCATCATCCTGGAACCACATTTGTTGCCTCTGATTTAAAGGAATGTCTTCCAAAAACTCATACAGTGTGTTCTGCAGAAAGTTGAGGTAAGCAGCGCCTGTTAATCGATTTGGCAAAATAACAGGACCTAGAAACCTACCACCTACAATACCCATCCAAATGTTTAATGAAAAACGTGCCTGATGTCCAGATTCTATTAGAGCATGAGGATTTTCGTCGGCCCAAATATGCGTATTGTGAAAATTAAACTCTTCATTTATTGTGAACCCGGCCTCATCAGTAAAAAGAATGTTTGCGAGAAAACGAGGTTCTTCAGCATCATAACGTAGAAACCAGCGGCAAAAAACCAAACGTGCTTGATGACCACATATTGGATTTGGCCTGTACTCGTTGCACATGGTATGGATAAAGCAGTTGCTCGTGAAGGATTCTTCAAACAAGAGGTCCACTACCTCGGCTGATATTCTCCGCACACTCGTACCTGGATTCTACTCTACAAGTGCTAGAATTTCTTCTTCTGCCCTAGGAGTGGATACCGACCTTGGTCGTCCAGATAAATGGCACTGTTTGCTCAAGGAGCGGTATCATGAAATCTTTGGTAAATTCTTCCAAACATACGTTGTGAAGGAATCTGGCGATTTGGATAAGCATCAACATAAAGACGTCGGGCTTCGGTGGCGTTCCCATTAGCACGACCATGAAATGCATGTCTGTTAATTCTGCGTTAGAGTAACCAGCCGTAGCGAAAGAAAACTTGTGCACTGAGAACAACTGTCAAATACGTAGTGTTTATTTCACTAAACATCAACCAACTATTATAAGAAAATACACAACGTTTATGCAAAATAAAAAAAAGAGGCTAAAAAACATAAAACATTCCATACTCCGTAACCGTTACTTTGCGGACCCATGTTTATTGAGACTTTTCTGCTTATTTTGATTCATACTATTATCTCCTTAAATAGTTTACACTCTTTTTTAATACCCTGTATATGTAAAATTTCATTATATGTTATTTGTGTTGACGACTGTTATGCTAAATTCTATCGTATATTTTCGACACAATAATTTATATTGATTAATACATTTGCAATTTTTCGGTTGAAATTATAAAATATGCGTAAATTTACTGATATACATTTTTTCACGTTTTATATATACGTACTTAATTTTATAACTATAATTGAAAATATGCGTGGAGAAAACTTTATTTTAACAAACAACAAATGTCAAAATAAAATAAAATGTGCATCATGTTCATCAATCAGTTCAAATATTCTCATTTTGTTTAACCTGAATAGTGTAGCAGAAGCTAATTTTAAAATGTATTAATTTTATTTTTGTAGCCATATAAAGTTTTGACAGATGAAGTTGAAAATGTAAAAAACTTTTTACATTTAATACCATGGAAAAAAGTTGCTTGGGTTAAAAAATTCTGCTTATTAAAATATACATAAACACTAACTGGTTTCAGTTAGTTAATATAATATTTATACAGGATGTCTTTTACTAAGAAATTATTATAAATGTGGTAGATGGCATTTGTCCATCCATCCTTTAAATTTGAATTATCCATTCTTTTCTCTGAGTGTGTTGTTCATTCATCATCTAAAAATGTATCGCAATGTATTTAATTCCCACTAGAAAATGTTATGAAATGTTTTCGGTGAAAATTACATTTATACGTATATCTGTGAGAAAATAAATATCTTTAACTTGATTTTTAGTTGTAGTAAATTTACAATTGTAATTAACTACAACTAATGTTTGTTGTAAACTATTACTATTTTACTGCCACAAAGATAAATATATTGTTTGCCAGTTGCCAGTGCCAGTTTCTATTATATGTATGAATTGTATAACATTTCAATGGTATTTCAATGGTGTTTTGGTATGTGTGCAAGTGCACACCATTTTTATCACTCTATGCTTGAAATTGAAACAGTTTTGCCACTGTGCCAATACAATAATTCATTTCTTCTCGAGTTCAAAGTGATAATAATTTTTAAAATAATATTTATGGTGAGGTGTTCCACAAGGTAGTGTATTAGAGCCATTACTGTTTATAATGTATACAGCTGATTTATCTGTTTAAGCCATTCTAACTTTACACAGGGTCTCCGAAATGATTCATCAATATTTCAAAAAGTAATTCTACATAAAAAATTAATAGTATAAAGTCCTATATGTAATATCTTTTCGAAGTTATAGGAGTAGCAGAGAGTTAATTTTTTGTTATGAATTTTTTCTAAAAACTTTTTTGTGAGTGTACCGATTTTCTAATTTTGTACACGTAACCTCAGTTTTTATTTGTATCTACGTTCTTAATATGACGCATATCCTCCAACACCAAAGGGCCTAAACTGTCCGTGGCCTTCTAATAATGACTGAGAACTTTTTTGTTTGAATATCGATAAATTTGGTTATTAATGATCGTCAGAAGATTGTTAAAAAAAATTTATGTCATAAAATTAGCCGTTTAGGGGAAACGACTTAAAACAATCACGTGCATTAAAGGAAGATCCGCTTTATTTCGAACATTTTTTATGAAGGTATTACCTGAACCTAAATTATTACAATAACAAAAAAAATTGGCTAACTTAAGTAGGTATTAGGTATTAAATACATTTTAATTTATAATGGTTTTTCTCAGAAACGATTTATTTTAGCGCGATATAACAAGAGAATATTTTTAAAATATTTTTTGGCGGTCTTTTATAAATAAATTTAAATAATAGAATAAGTATAAGTAAATTTAATAAATCTGTAAATGATACTGCAGGAAACAACTACTCCGCGGACTAATGCCCCGACCGGCATTGAACTACTCCTGGAGTATCTGTGTAAACAGCCAAGAACTCTTGCCGGACACACCACCAGACATAGACCGGTTTCGGGCTTGTTAGCCCTCATCAGTATGCCATAGGTGAGATGACCGACAATTGAACTGTCTGTTCCTCCATATGTATGTTGACATATAAACTGAGTACAGGTGAGATATAAGTGGTCTGCTTACTTCCTCCTCGGCCTAAGCGGCTCAACTCACAGGAAGCGACCTACATTGCAGCAAGTACTTAACGCGCCCTGGGCGACGAGCCATTAAATCTGTAAATTATACTGCAGGAGACAACTACTTCGCGGACTAATGCCCCGACCGGCATTGAATTACTCCTGCAGTATCTGTGTAACAAATGTATAAAGTATATTTGAAGGCCAAATACAGTTTAGGCTCTTTAACGTTGGAGGATGTTGAGAACGTGAATACAAAAAACACTAGTCATACGTGTATAAAATTAGAAAAAAATCGGTAGACCCGTAGAAAAGTTATTAGAAAAAATTCAATGAAAAAAAATTTTTCTGTATAACTCAGTAATTCATATCAATATTATATCATATAACAGTATTGACAGGGTTAAACATAAAACTGTATCTAATACAATGCAGTGTTTAATAAAGGCATTCAGTTGTTTCTGTCTTAAACTGTATTTTTAATTCACACATTTTAAAAACATTCTCTAGTAGTCAATAATCAATGCCAGTCACATTTTGCACTCAAGAGTACCTTGTTCATAATAAAACACGCATTATTGTAGGGAGTATCTTTTAAAATAATGAGTTTTCACGCTTATAGTCGAACACTATGGAAAATCAGAACATAAACATTTTAACGACCTCCAATTTGACGAGGAACTCTTATAGAGGCGTTATTTTAAACTTTTATTCAAGACCTAGCCTAGCAAAAATTTCAGTCAAAGTGAAAAGTAACGCAATGTAAAATTTAAATTAAGTATTATAGACACGATATATTACTTATACAGAGTATCTCAAAAGTCATGGGTATTTTAGGAACTGGCAATATTTGGAAACATTGTTCAGACAGGCTAACTTTATTTTTTGGAAACATGAACTTTGGTGAAATTTAATTCTCAAATATGTAACCAGTAGTGGCGGGAGGATGATAAGGGTGTTTTTTCTTAATGCCAACCGCCTTTTTTATTACACCAAATGAAAGCTTAGGTCTTTCTGATTAATTTGGTGTGCACTATTGTCAATAAAAAGAGAGATCCATTTCCTTATTTCAAATGCATTAATTTTTTAAATTGCCGGCATTTGTAGTTCAAAGAACATTTTGAAAAGAATGCGCTACAATCTATGTATAGACACTTATAATCGACCATTTATTAAAGTAAATTTAAATTTTTTTCTTAAGTTTTCTTAATTAATGTAGTTAATGCTTTTATGGGATATTTATTATTAAATCAATAATTTACATTTGTGCTGCTCCAAGTTACTACAGTTGTTTTCTTCAAAGGCTACTTGATATATAATTAAGATTGAAATAAAATAATATTAAAATACTACTTGCAGTTTTTGCAGGACTCTTCTGATCTAAATTGGTGATTGACGTCGTAAACAAAATATTTCAATTAAAAAATAACTGATCTTTTGAACTGTTATGCAAGAAAAGTAATTTGAAAAAAAAAAACTTGAAATAAAGAGTTATTTCAATACCTATAAAAAATACATGCGGCTGAGAAAAAAAATTGGGGCGTCCCGATGCCCAGGTTCGTTTGGTTATGGTTTTGTGATTTACCTTAATTTCAAGTCAGACCAAACAATGGTTGGTAATGCTTGCTTTGTTTCAGTCGTTTATAGAAAAAACGATTTTACATGATAAAAAAACACCCTGTACATTTTCAAGCGTCAGGTTCATTCTATAAATTTTATTTATGTATATAGGTACACTTTGTGTATTATTTATTAAAAACTAATTAAATCAGGTGCATAAGGCCTATAGTATAAAAATGTATTTAACTATTTTAAGGGGTTCCGTTCCGGTTAATGATACGTTGTTCTGAAACACTCTATATACGAGTAAATCCGTCGTAACAGTTTGTTTAGTTCGCAAGAGTTTTACGATAACATGTTACATAAAGTTATTTAAATATATATACATAAATTCTATTTTTTATACTGTTAAATAAATATTACCTATTGTGATTAATTATTAAAAGTTGCATATTTAAACCTTTAACAATAGGAACATGTACATTATTTGTTTTTAAATAAATTAATGTTGCGAGTATTTTTACATATGTATACTGTTGCAAACGAACATGATTCATGATTATTTTTACTCTATAAATAATATAAAATAGAAAAATAGAAAGTATATATTGTAATACATTTAAAAAACTGGGATTGCAATGTCATAGATACATGAAAAAAAAAACTATGTAGACATTTGTCAGATACAGGTCGTTATAGGTTAAACGTGAAATATTTCCGTATTTTTATTTATTTATTTTTTAACAATATTGTATCTATAGGCGAACCCAATTGATACAATTCAAAGAGTGTGAAAAATACAAAACATATAAATTACTAGTGGTGATATACTTACAAAAAGAAAAAAGAAAGAATCAAAAAGCATGAATAAGAATAGCAAATAAACCGCGTATATAAATATACACCTTAAGATACACTAATGTATAATAACAATATAGATTAACTAAGTCTATTGTATATTACTCCTAATTAAGTGCATTAATTGAATCCAAGAAGCTGCCAAAATATCCAAATCGTATTGAATACTATTAATATGTAGTTAATAATGTTATGAAATTAATTAATAGCTTTTGATCGATGACCAAAGAAATATTGTATAGATGCTCGTATAATTCGTTCCAATCTTAAATGACTTGAATATATAACTTAATTGAAAAGTAAGTAAGTATATTAAATTATCCTTTTGTTGGTATACCTGCGAATTTGAGTGACCTCAAAATATTTTAGCACATCTTGAACAATTTTATTTTTGTATCCGATTTTGATATATTTTTATCGGTATGTACTTTGCGCATTCGTAGTGAACATAGCAGGCCTACAATAGAAAAATAAAGTTAAATAGGTACCTACCCAATGAAAAAATGTGTATTATATGTATTAATCGAAATGGACACAACAAATTTTACAGTGGTGGTAAGTGGTGAGGAAAATGGTATGTATTATTAAAACTTGGTCCAAAAGCAAACAAATAAATACCCAGCATTTATTGATTTATATTCTTATTTTTTTCTTTGCTTGCTTTAAACTAGTTCTTTTAGTGTAAATGAGTACAGTTAGTTGTTTACATTGAATAGTCGAGGCAATGAACTAAAAAAGTTCTTGTCGTGGACGGATAGGAATGCGGTTTTCTGCATTCTCTTCCAAAAATTATTTGTAAAAAATGTGGCGACATGGAATTTCTGACAAATCGGTAATTGAATTGCTGCAGCCAAAAATGCATTATTTGAGAGGCCTCTTGGAAGATGTCAAAACTTGTTAAATAAGTGTCAGAACTGGCCCAGATCGGGTACTCGGAGGTTTTCGAGGCTGATCACGGATATGATGTTCAAATTGACCCCCCGAACACCTGGAGCTCAGGGCCGCCGATGAATATCATCTCCGTGGGACTATCCGTGGCTTTTCCTGACACAACCAAAAAAGGCGAACCGAAAATTGTTATGGGGGTTGTTTGGGCGCTGAATCAGATTTTCACGTTGATAACGACCCCCCGAACCCCTGGTGCACCGGAACTTCACCCGGAACATCTTTTCCGAGGGGTTTCCATACACGATCGAAAAAGACGAACCGGAAATCGTTATGGGTTTTTTTTTGAGTCGCTGAATCCAAATATGACATCGGCGAACACCCCACGGGCACCTGGTGCCCCCGAACCTGGATGTGCACGTCATCTCCGAGAATTTGCCCACCAAGATCGCTAAAAACGACCCAAAAAATCATTACAGGTGCGTTTTTGGGTCGCTTAATTCAGACACCTGGTGTACCGCGGGACCTGTACCTGAACGTCGTCTCGGAGGGTTTTACAGACACAACCGCGACAAATTCACCAAAAACCGTCTTATAATTTGACACATTAATTGAATTTGATTTGAGTTCAATAAAAAGTTTTTAAACGCCAATTATATAAATATTGACTTTCTATGCCTTTTATTTCTCTCCTCCTCACATAATTTAAGTAGAATCAACAATTCCACACGATGTCAAGATAAAAGTTCCAGTGCGCCAGGCGTTGGAAAGATAGTTTTGGGTGTGAAATTTGGATTCAGCGGCCCAAAAATGCCCCTACAATGATTTTTCGGTTGTTTTTGGCACTCTTCTCATGAAAATTCTCGGAGATGACGTGCACGTCCGGGTTCGGGGCCACCAGGTGCCGATGGGGTGTTCGCCGATGTCATATTTGGATTCAGCAACCCATAAAGCCCCCCATAACGATTTTCGGTCCGTCTTTTTCGATTGGTTCCGGTACACCAGGGGTTCGGGGGGTCGTTATCGACGTGAAATTCGGATTCAGCGCCCTAAAAAACCACGGAGATGACGTTTCGGGTTATGTTCCGGTGCACCAGGAGCTCGGAGGGTCGTTATCGACATGTAAGTCGGATTCAGCACTCCAAAAAACCCCCCATAGCGATTTTCGGTTAGCCTTTTTTGATTGTATCAGGAAAAGCCACGGAGATGACGTTTCGGGTCAGGTTCCGGTGCACCAGGGGCTCGGAGGATCGTTATCGACGTGAAATTCGGATTCAACGTCCCACAAAACGCCCCTATTATGATTTTCGGGTGGTTTTTGGCACTCTTCTCAGGAAAATTCTCAGAGATGACGTCCGAGTCCAGGTTCCGGCGCACCAGGTGCCCGTGGGGTGTTCGCCGATGCCAGATTTGGATTCAGCGACCCAAAAAAACCTCGGGAGCCGAGTTTCTCATCTTTCCCGCGTGATTCGTGGGAGAGTCCCACGGAGATGACGTTCATCGGCGGTCCTGAGTTCCAGGTGTTCGGGGGGTCAATTTGAACATCATATTCGTGATCAACGACCTCGAAAACCCCCGAGTACCCGATTTGGGCCAGTTCTGACACTTATTTACCAAGTTTTGACATCTTCCAAGAAGCCTCTCAAATAATGCAATTTTGGCTGCAGCAATTCAATTTCCGATTTGTCAGAAATTCCATGTCGCCACATTTTTTACAAATAATTTTTGGAAGAGAATGCAGAAAACCGCATTCCGATCCGTCCACCACAACTAGTTCGAATATGTTACGTAACGCTCTTGATAGTGTTCAATATTCTTATTCGTTTGGCTTAAAATCTCCTTTAAAGATTCATTTCTGGAAATGTAAAATCGAATGTGGAATAGTTACAACAAAATAAAAAAAAATGAAGGTTTCTTTTATGTAAAATACAGGGTGTCCAAAAACTAAACCGATAAGCGAAGACAGCAAAGAGTGACCGCAAAATCCGCCCGTTTTTGCGTAGTGTGTAGCAAGAACGGAGAAGGTTGTACAAAGGTCTCCGTGGGCCTAATTGATCGTCATGAAAAATCTAGGTGAGCATAATTCGATTTTTCTCGATCGAAGTCGGGGAAAACTGGTCAGAATTTCGCAAAAGATCGAATTATGGGGCCCGTCTTTCGTATCATTTGTCGGGTAGTGGGGGAAACGAAGTACTTCATGAAGTGGATATCATTCCCCGTCTGCTATCGGCAATAGGGGTGGTTTTACCCCCACGCGAGGGGTGTTTTTCACCTTGTGCATTTTTAGGAGGGCATTCTTGATGTTACCCTTGCTATGTGGAATTCCGCCAATTTTTACCCAGTTTTTGGTGACCATTTTTTCTGTTTTCTTGTTTTAAGGGTGGTTTCCACCCCTTCAGTTGATGTAACTGATCAGAATCCGACAGAAGAACGAATTATGGGGCATGTATTTTATATCGTTTGGAGTTATAAGGAAGAGTGGCACAAAAAAGGCAATTCATTAAGGGAACATCATTTGCCGCCGGTTTTCGGCAGCATTTTTGGAAGAACATCCCTGATCTCTTCCTTGCCATTCACGTTCCCGCCAATTTTTACCAAGAATTGATCGACCATTTTCCACATCTTAAGTAGGGGTAAGTCGGACAAATATTGAAAAAATCGGATCATGCTCACCTAGATTATTCATGACGATCAATTTAAGCCCACGGAGACTTATGGACGGCCTTCCCCGTTCTTGCTACACACTATGCAAAAACGGTTGAAAAAAATGGGTTTTTTTTTCGGTTACTCTTTTAGGGATGATTTCAAATAGATTTGACATAAATAGCTTTATCCAAAAATTTTTTCTAAGGGAGATAGGGCTCTTTGAAGATGACCATTTCAAATAAATATTTCTGTCATATAGTACAGCGAGCCACTCCAGATAAGAGTACTTTTTAATCTGAAGTTTTCTATTGTAAACATATTATTAAAAATATTCAGTTGACTCTTCTGACTTTATTATGTGTTGTAAGAAATATAAATTGCTGTTGAAGAAAACAAATAAGACACAAAAATATGATTTTTTTTCCCAAAAACTGCACAATAGTGCAAGTAAGTGTCAATATAACAGTTTTTTATCTATAGAACCTAAAAGGACATTCAGGATGTGAAAGACTTACATCCACCTTCAAAAATCAATGAAATTATAATATAAATCAGAACAGACAGAATCAGTTCACTAGTTCCTTTATTATTCTTATATTAAAATACGTGCAGTAAATTGTAGATGAGATGCATGTCAAAAAATTATCTGTTGACATATTTAGTAATTCTTGAAGTGTGGGGTACAATTTTCGAAAAAATATTGTTTGAACTCTATTGCGAATTTTTTTTCATTTAGGGCAGTATTTTACAACATTGCATAGATATTTAGAAAGGAATAATCGGAAATAGGACACTATAATTAATGGTCTAGATTTTCTAACTAAGCCAGGGCCATTAATTATAGTGTCCTATTTCCGATTATTCCTTTCTAAATACAAGTTTAAGGATATTAACAATATAACATAGAGATTGCATAGATAATTACATAATTGTATCGCCCTCTATTGCAATAATAATGGCACTCTTTCAAAGTAGTTTTTGAATTATTGGATGTTGAGTAGAAATTTCATTAGATCTCTTGGTGTATGGAGCAACTAAGAACTAATGTTAAATTAATTTTAAAGAGTGCCATTATTGTTGTGATAGATTGTACATCTGATATTTATATTTTCTTCCATTACATTTTATATATTGTCATTATCTACTTTAAATTTTATTTTTATTTTAATTTATTTTATTAGATGCAATTTCTAAAAATTATATCCCAATTATTATTGGTTTTATATCTCTTCACAATTTTCTGTTCTGAATAACAAAAAATGGCTTAGGTATCTAAATCTATTTGCTTTTTAGCTTTAGCTTTTTTATCAAGTTGTAAAAGTACATAACCATCATAAGATTTCCGCGAACAGTACAAACATTTTGAATTAAGAATAATTTCTGGTAAATCATTAAGAAACTATAAGACTGAACACGATTCCAGGTTAGAGCCCTGACAAACAAAATTCGATCTCTTTTGGTAAAAGAAGTTGTGTAATAGATTCATTAGAAGTGCCACACATACTCAATTTATTTACAATACGCTACTGCAATTTACTTTACCAAATGCTTTTTGAAAATCTGAATATACGGCATCCCCCTGTGTATATTTTCCAAATGCTTCAAGAATATTATGAGTGTAAGATGTAAGATTTGTCTAAAATATATCGTTTGGGCTACGCTAATTTGAATTTGCAATTTCACTAAAATTACACCTTTAGTTCGGCAGGTAATTAGACGAATATTGGCGTTAGGTATTTGATAGTGAAGCAAAACAACAAATCATAAGTAATAATTGTTCACAGCATATTCTTTTTGTATGTGGTATTATTGCGGACGTAAATGATACGTATCTAATGTCTAATCCTGGGCTAACCACGAGTAACAGGCATCTAAGCAATTACATTGGTGCAAACCAAATCTGTTCCTATATTAAGAGGCAGTTCGAACTTCATCATAGAAAACGGATTAGGAAGGGTTGTTTGAAGCTAAATTCCTCGTCCGTCGCTCTATTTCACGACCCCGATCCTTCCTTATTTAGCGTAACTCAATCTCACGTTATTAGAATCCAGCTTGGGGTTGCTCGAATATTGCGAGGAACTTTATAAAAATATCGACCGATCTTAATGTTAGCTGCAGGTATATTAATGCAAAAGAAAGGTGTATTTCAATATTTTTGCTTTTTTTGCTCAAAAATTTGTTGTCTGATGAATACGTACGTTTAAATTGTACACTGCAAAAATAATTACTCATTTTAACACAAAAAGCACAATCCTGTGTTACACGAGGTCTGTGTCAAACAGTGTGTCAATGGTTTAAAATATCAAGTGTGTTAAACGTTATATGTAACTTTTACATATTTATCTGTTATTTACAACATTAAGCATGTAGACTTTACTCACTGACATGTCAATTATATTGTATTATTGTAATATTATTTAGGTACAAAACTGTAGTAATGCAATAGTAATAAATCAAAAGACAATTTAGTTTTACGATTTCACAAAAAAATAATATAATTCAGTGCAGATGCACAGCAACCTAGTTATCTATTATGTTTAACAAAATAGTATTAGTAAAAGTGTAAATACATATTCTAAGAAACAACAACAAATAACAAACTAGTAAATAATAAACAACGAAACATTAAACAAAGATTTATTTAGGTACTACAAGATATCTATCAATATCTTCTCTATAATTACAGGAAAAACAAAGTACAGATATATAGTCTGTTTGGAAATGAAAGAGAGTAATAAAACCCCGAGATAAGAACCGGCCATGGGCGTGGTAATATTTCGTTTCAAGTAATTATCGGGTAACATTAATGCTAACAGGTAATGAGTGTACATTAGTATATTTTACTGATATATCAGTAAATACATCATAAGGCAGGAACCAGTGTATTATGACATCAATCCAGTCTTAGAGCTGAATATATGAAGAGGTGCTAGTGCAGTAGAGTAAAATTCGACTTGTGTTTAGTGACTATTGTGCCAGTGGATATAATATTGTTTGGGTAAAATGTCGAACTTATCAGATTACGTACCTGCTAAACGCGTGAAAAGATGTGCGCTGTCTCAGAATGAGAAGATTAATATTATATTAAATGTATTTAATGTATTGAAACACCAAAATCCTACCAACAGTGCTGACGACATCGTGGAAAAGTGTTCCAAAATGACAGGGATTGGAAAATCGACTATCTACAGACTTTTAAAGGAAACAAAAAATGAACAAGATACTGCAAATCACCCAAAATCATCTACAAGGAGGTCAAAAGTCGTTATAGATGATTTGTTCAAAAAAAGGACACTCATTTTATTTTAAAAAAGAAATACCAACGTTAAACAAAATTTTAAGTGAACTTACAGAGGATAACGATTTGACAAAAATCAGTAGAAGCAAATTATGGGCCGTCTTACGAGAGTTGAATTTTTGCTGGGAAAAGCAGAACAGGAAGTCAGTTCTTATCGATAAAGATGAAATTATTTGTTGGCGAAGATCCTACTTAAGATCAATTAGAAAATTTCGTGACGAAGGGAGGAATATTTATTATCTAGACGAAACTTGGATCAACGAGGGATATACTGTAACAAAAGTATGGCAAGATAAAAATGTAAAAAGTTTTTGACAAGCATTTTTGGATGGGCTTTCAACGGGGGTCAAGACACCTTCAGGTAAAGGGCGAAGATTAATAGTGACACATATAGGTAGTGCCAGTGGTTTTGTAGATGACGGTTTACTTTTATTTGAATCTAAAAATACAGGTGACTATCACAAAGACATGAACGCAGATGTTTTCGAAGAGTATTTTACACAGATGTTGGATCTTATTCTTCCGGGGTCTGTAATTGTCATGGATAATGCCAGTTACCATTCACGGCAGACCGAGCGGACACCTACGACTGCTTAGAGGAAAGGTGATATAATTCAATGGTTATCCGGAAAAAACATTTCTTTTGAAACAAATATGGTGAAAAAGGAACTTTTGACACTTGTCAATCTTAATAAAGATCAGAAAAAATATGTTATCGATGAAATGGCAACAAATCGCCAAATAACGGTACTACGGTTACCACCTTATCACTGTGACCCTATCGAATTAGTCTGGGCGCAGGTAAAACGAGATGGATTGTCGAGGATTAAATTTTAGCTACCTGCTACAATTTAGTACGGTTCGATCACACAAAGTTTTTTTAAAAGTACACCTCATCTATACCGATAATAATAATATAAAATTATTGAATATAAGCACCAGTACTGCATTTATTTACGATTTGCATACATAATAAGCTTTTATTACTCTCTTTCATTTCTAAACAGACTATAGTAATCTAAAACTAAATTTTAAGATTTATGGTTCTGAGTATCTTTAGCTTTATCACAATCATTAACAATATTTGATAGATAGGTACTTACTATTTTCTTTGATCAAATAACAAAACAAGTATCAACATAATCAAATAATCAATGGCGAAGAAATGGGTGACATGTGTTCCTAATTTAAATAAAAAAAAATAATTCGGCTTTGTAATTAATCAGAGATAGTCTTGGTTATGGATTCTAAATCCATAATATAGGACTTTACAAAAAAATATTACGTTGAAAGATAACTATGCCAAAGTGCATAACAAAGCGTCCTCTACAAAATATCTAACAACTAAGTTCAGATTTAGATTTCTTACTACTATGAATTTACTGGTCCAAGTTTTTACATCATTCTCATTAAAGTTGTCTAAATTGTGAAATAAATTTGAAATTCAATATCATTAACTTGAACGCCCTGTATACCACAAGCCAGTAATAAGGCATATTTTGCTATCCTATTCTTAGTGTTGGATTATCCTATTATTAGTGTTGGCCGAGACAGGAAATCTTGCAACTTTTGCAAATACTTAAATCAGATACAAAATTTTTCAATTCAAATATGAGTAGCAAATTGTTGCAGCTATAGGTTACTTCCGTTGTAAATCCACAAAAACATAATTTTATAGGAAAAAAATTCATAAAGTACGACGTATCTCTGTATGACTAAATTTTATATTTCTAAATTTAAAACTAATTTTATCAACTAAAAAATAGAAATAAGATGTTGCTATTACCATGACCTTTAATAATATCAATAAATATACACCTAAAATTACTTTACCTTTTAGAAAAGTTCGAAATACGTTTTGTTTAGAAATAATGGTTTATTACATAGATTTCCTGAGTCATAAGCGCCTCTAGGCGGGTGGATATGCTAAAAGGAACTTAGGCATCTAACAAATTGTGCCGCATGATAACCTCTTCTTCTCCTTCTAAATAATGATAAAAAATCACAAATCATGATTTATATTTTAAATTAAATTTTGAATTTTATATTGAAAATAATAATGATAGTATATTATTTGTTTATATACAGAGTTAACTATGACTAAGTACAAAAAGTTTAACCACATGCTCAGGAAGGCCTAAAAGACAATAAAACAATTATTCCAGAATTTCAGCTCGACATTTAAAAAATGTGGTAAAACCCTCTATTTCCTACGTTGCTATTTTGTTTCTTAAAAAAGTATAGCGAGGGGGCAACGAAAGAGCACGCATTACACACATTCCACCTGGTTCCTCTGGTTGGGAAACCAACAACTACCTGCAGACCTACGAGATTTGGAACTCAAAGGTAATATATTTGCTCCTGTGATAACAAAAAACGAAGCAACGCTCAGAGAAATTTTGCACCTCATATTTTGAAGATGCAGAAAAGATTGTAGCAGTGGAAGGTGTAGCTACAAAAAGGCAGCGACAGGCAGTTACTCTCTATCATGCCAAAACTGTCAAAGTCACTGTTTAAACATCGTCCCCATTTTAAACGAAGAAGACTTGGAGCTAATTCTCACATCTCCTGCGGAGACTGATGACAAAGGCAAGAGTGATTCGCAATTCGTGGTGTGATCGGCATTGAAGGTGCAGCCAGAAACAGGACTCTCCCGGCTCAAGAGGAAAATAAACAGTTAATTTTGTTAAGATTTTTCATTTGTTACGTTTTCTCCTTATTAGTTTTCATAAAATAAAAATTAAATGTATACATTTGTTACATATCCGCATTCTCCTTAGGTTCTAAATTTTTCACAATTAGCTTGAAAATTGGTAAACTTTTATCTATTTATGTATGAATGTATAATAAATATAACTTGTAAACTCTATAATAACGAAGATAGCAAGTTTTCTTGAATTGTAGGGAGTTCTTTTGAAAAATCATTACTTTTAACTAAAATATTCAAATTGCTGTAACTTCTGCCCCATTGGAGATAAATGTGCATATTTGTATGTATTCTTGAATAAAATTTATTGCTCTAAAACATTCTTTCATAGGACTTTTATGTAACACAAACGGCCAAATAGTTACCAGGAGAATTATGACAAAAAACATGTTTTCAAAAATTTTTTTAATATCCCATTTTTGAGAGGAGATATCTCTATTAGTGTATCGTAGCGAAAAAGTGTATGGAACTAGCCTTATAGAAAATTTTATAGTCTTTCATTTTTAAACAAAGAATTTTTCGCTGTAATGTACCTCATTCAAACAATAAGCGAAAAATAAAAAAAGTGTACCTTTCAACCCCTCTCCCTCTCTGAACCGGATGGGCTAGGGGGGAGACTTTTAATATGTTTATGTCCTAACTACTTCCAACACATTCCATCCCTCCTCAATTCACGCTACACCCCCTTTTCGGCCAATCATTGATTAGCCCATATGGTAAACAATCTGAAATAGAATTGTCGTACATAAATGTTTATTATGTACTAATTCATATTATTTTCATTGTTGTCCCTACCTGTATATACAATAGCGCATAGCTTTCGTCTTATACTAGGTAATACCAAAGCCGCCATTACTCCTTAAAAATACTTTTCCTCATCTCCAGTCCGATTACAAGCCCGTCTCTAGTGTAATGGGATGAGGAATAATGGAACGTTACTAGACGTGGCGCGGCTTTATTTTATTTTCAAAGATAAATTAATTCCCTGAACTGTCGCTTACTTCATCGCGCAACCTTTTAGATTTATAGAGGCTCATATAATTGCCTTAGGACTGAATCTTTAAAACATTCCATAATTTCAAGGAGTTTTTGATTTATTTTGTATCGGATACACCCTTCTCCTTCAATTTTTCGCGTGATTTATTGTCTTGTTTGGAACAGAAACAGTTTCGGTATGTCAAAGTAAATAAAGGAGTATTATTAGTCACAGAAGGGTCAATTAAAAGGATTTGAAAAGTTAGCAAACTTGGTACAAAGTTTTGGAGAAGAGAAACAGACATAATTATGTGTAATTTTAAATTAAGAATTTTTCAAACCCACCATGTCATCACAAATGTTTTCTTAGCATGTAAAAATTACAATATTTTTAGAAGAGGAACAAGAGTTACTATTAGTTATTAAACTGTATAGCTTATAATTAGTGTTAAGGGTTAGTTTAGTAATATACAGACAGGGTGATCGATATAACTGATGAAATGAGTTTTTCTGGGAAGCAACCGAAAAATAAATTATTTTGAAAAGTATTAAATTTTTACTAACTTTTTTAAAAAGATAGGGTAGAAATACATAGGATACAGAAATTACTTTATTTAATTTAATTTATTTTACTTACACTATTGAACAGGTCAAAGACTCAGAGAATAGATAATGCTTAGACATGACAAATAAGAAAAATAATCAATCTAAATATATAGATAAAGGCAAGAACAATTACAAAACAAGCCTTTTCAAAGTTGAAATATTACAATCCATAAAATCTACGGGCAAGATAACATTATATAAATCACACATATTATGAAGTGGAGAGTTTCAGAATATTTTTCCAACAGGTGGCAAATAAAACATGTTAAATTGTCTAACTTCAATTCTGGGAACATGAAAGCCTAACATTGTCAAGATGTCACTGCAGTCAATGACATTATGCATTACTTTATGTAAATAAATTGAATAAGCTTTTTTCCGTCGATTTTTAAAACCAAACCTATTAAGCATTTCTAGTAGTGAGACCCCAACAGAGAAATACGAAGAGTATTTCTCCATCGGGGTCGGCTTTAAAACTAATATATTTTAGGAATTTACGCTGAACATTTTTAAGAGCATCCACATGTATAGCATAATTAGGACACCAACAATTGATGCAGATTCAAAATTGCAAAATTGTCAGAAAGTAGTAAACAAAATGTTCAAAGTATTAGAACTCCGAAACTGTTTACTCTTCCTTATAATGAAACCAAGAGATCTATAAGTCCTTGCAGTTACATAATGTAGATGGTTATTAAAAGACAATTTTCTGTCAAATATAACACCATTCACAGAAGGTATCAGGTCTAGAAAGTGTATGTTGTTCAATAGAATAATCAAAAGAAATCAACTGTTTCTTTGTAGAAAAAGACAGCACATGACACTTAATATTTGGTGACAGATTATTTACCCTGCACCATTCATGAATGGCATTTAGATTATACTGAAGTTTAGCACCATCATCAGAGTTCTTAATTGTGCTAAAAATGTTCAGATCATCTGCTTACATCAGTCAGGGCACAGTTAAATTATTAATGAATAGGCTAAAAAATAAGGGTCCCAAATTAGACTGTTGAGGGACCTCCTAGGTGGCTCGTATTTCAGCAGACTTGCAACTGCGACAAATAACATGTAGACTCTATTGGAAAGATTGGAAAGATAAGAGCTTATAAGATTTAATAAAATGTAAGAGAAACCAAAATAATTATCTAATTTATTCAAGAGTATTGTGTGATCAATTTTGTCAAATGCCTTTGTCAGGTCAAGGTAAATCATGTCTGCTTCAAATCCATCATCAATGGCATTGACTAAAAACTGTATAATACAGAAAGGATTTGTAATAGTAGATCTACCTTTAAAAATCTCATTTAAAAACAATTGACAAAATTGCTGATTATAACGATCGGCCGATAGTTAATTATATTAATTATTATGATCTTTTTTGGATAATGGAGTGACCTTAGATATTTTTCACTGTAAAGGAAAGATGCATGTATTTAAAGACAGGTTTATTAATTTACACAATTGTGGCTCAAATACTATGACACAGTCCCGCAAAAGAAAGGCTGGTATTTCATCTAAACTGCTAGTTAACTTCGGCTTTAATTTCCTTAAACAACACCTATTCTTCGGAAAAGAGTGAATTTCAGGCAGGCTAAAGTTATTAATGTCAGAGAGACAAAGACAAGGCAAAGGGCACATTCATAGGGTTAGAAAAACGACTTTAGAAAAACGGAAGCAAAAGCATTACACACCTACTCTGGATTAGAAAGGAAAATATGGTTCGTGTTTAAAGTATTTGGTAAGTCTGAGTATCAATTTCTTTGAGATGTAAACTTTCAAAAATTCTGAGTTTGATGAGTATTATTATTCTCAATGTCCAATATGTAATTATTAAACAATATGTCATACTTAACTGTCTTAATGTCTTAAATTAATTATAATAACTAATATCTCTAGAGCATGTATACACAAGAAATGTTTACGTCCAACATCTCTAATTAACGATCTAGTGTACCAAGGAGGATCACTCCGAGAACTTACACGTTATTATCTTTTATAAAGAAAAATTCTTAAGCACTGCGACACCTAACGCCGTAAAATTAAATAATAAATACGCCCATTTAGTTGAGGCATAATGAAATTAACAATACTTGAATGCTGCAATATACAATTCCATTCAAAATCTATAAATCGGGTCAGTTTGCGCGTTTAGAAATTAGATATGTAAAGAAATATATCAGTTTAATTACAAAAATTTTCAGTACTCTGTCATTTTGCTCGTTTTACCATCTAAAATATTTTATGAATATCTCCTTGAGAAAACATCAGATGTTAAAATTATTGGCAATGAAAGATCTAAAAGGCATACCAGCTGTTGAATGTGCTTAAGATACTATCATCTTCAGAAAAGTGTAATATGCGATGTTGAAAATACGCTAGCTGACACATAGAAAGGAATAAACTTTCAAGAGCCAATGGAGTAAATCTAAGTGGTGGACAGGAAATACGAAATTTGTAAGAAGGCGAGTTGTACAAGCATCTAGGGATGTTACAGTCCACTGGGGCGCGACGACTCAGGACCGTCTTGGACCTGTACAATTCTAGGTATGTACGCACGAATCAGAACCACGATCTTGATAGGGCAACATTATACTGCATTAAATTTTATTTATTTATTTCCAAATTTGGGGATGCACACAGACTACTAACCTGTAACTGCATTCACTGATGCATCAATAAAAAAATGATAATAGAAACATTAATAATAATAATAATAATATTTATTAATCCTTTAAGACATATAAAATGCATAGGATAAGCCACAAACAAAAGACAAAATACATACAAATACTTTAAAAGTCATTGTCATTGATAAATTCATCAATACTATAATAACATTTGCTGAGTAGCCTAGCCATAATAGATTTTTTGAATGATGCATTGTCAAGATTTAAATCTATTTGGTAATACATTGAATAGCTTGGATCCCAAGTACTTGGGAGACATTTCGTATTTACTTGAATTATGTTTCGGAATACACAACAAATCACTATTGCGTGTTGAATAGTTATGAAAATGAGAATTTTTAACTAAAGAAGAAATATTTTCTTTGATATATAATAGGCTTTTATAAATATAAATACAGGGTAGTGTCAGTATTTTATTGTTAATGAAAACTTTCTTACACGATTCCCGGGGATTAATTCCAAATATGTTTCTAAGTATCCGTTTTTGAGTTACAAAGATCTTCCCACTCCTATCAGCACTACCTCACAAAATTATATTGTAGAAGAGGTGGCTATAGACTAAGCTGTAATAAATGTTTAATAATGCACATAAGGGCATAGTTTTTCGTATTCGAGATATTGCATACAGTGATTTGTTGAGTGTTTTGTTGAGCATATCGATATGTATAGACCAATTCAATTGGTAATCAAGATAGACACCCAAGAACTTGGTATTATCATTAGATTCAAGAACAGAATTATTAATATTAAGATGTAGTTTGACCTGCGGATTACACGAAGATCGAAAATAAACTATTACAGTTTTATCAACATTTAAAATAAGTGCGTTAGCTTCACACCAGTTAACAAAAGATCGTATAAAACCCTGACAAACCACTACGAGTTCCTCAGAGGTCCGCGCCGACACCACAAGAGACGTGTCATCGGCAAACATCGTAAGATGAGGTGCGTTAATGAAGCTCGGTAAGTCGTTGACAAATAACAAAAAAATTAATGGTCCCAGCACCGATCCCTGAGGCACTCCAATATCCATATTACGACAATGCGAAGTAGTATTGAGAACTCTAGCATGCATAGTTCTGTCAGATAGATAATGAACTAACCAATTCAAAAATATTCCTCTAAATCCAATACTATATAACTTATCTTTGATAAAGGGGATACGAAGACTGTCGAATGCTCGTGACAAATCAAAAACAAGACCAGCTACATGCTTACCACTAGCAAGCAAACTGTAGATACTCTCAGTGAAACTGCAAGCTGCTGACTGGGTAGATCTACCCCGTCTTAAGCCGTGTTGGCAATTTGTCATAATTTTGTATTTATCAATAAAATCAAACATTCTGTTAAAGAATACTCTTTCAAATACTTTAGAGAAAACACTTAACATTGAGATAGGTCTATAATTTGCTATATCTTCAGGATCATTTTTTTTTGAAAACAGGTAATACTATGGCCTTTTTAAGAGCACTAGGAAAACGGCAACTGATTATGGATAAATTAATAAAATAAGCAATGTGTTGGACTAAATGAGTTGACATTGTTTTAATTAACTTGACAGACAAGCAATCAATACCAGCATTATTTTTGTTTTTTAAATTATTAATAATGTTCAGTACCTCATCTGAATCTACGGGGTAAAAGAAAAATGTAGTGTTAATGATTTTCGAAGACGTGCAAATCATAGACCCCAAGTTGCCAAAATGAGCAAGCAGGTTTTTTTTCAGTTATAGTGGCAAAATAGTCTATAAAAGCACCGGCAAGTTGCTTGGGATCCGAACAACGATTGCCCTCTAAATTTAGAGAAATATTCTTTTTCAAGTTTTTTCTACCAGTTTCTTTATTTACAAGATTCCACACTGTTTTATTTTTGTTGCTAGAGCTGTCAATTAGTCTGTTGTGAAATGCTAATTTAGACCTTCGTAACAATGCATTATGATTGGCTTTAGCTTCCTTATAAATAATCTGAGAGTTGCTGTTACCCTCTTGTCGGCACAGCCAATATAATTTTTTTAGGCACAAACTGGAATGTTTAATTTCAGAAGTTACCCATTTAGCTTGAGTTCTGCCATTATTACGTATATAATAGTGTTTTACAGGACAAGTAAGGTCCAATACATACTTTATAATGTTTATAAAACTATTAAAGCTGAGATCAACGTCATCAGTGTAAATTTCATCAAAATTAGTTTTAGATATAAATGAAACTAAATTAATGATATTGTGATCAGAAACATCTCTAAATTGCTGATGAATTGGTGGGTAATAAATTGATTTCGATTGGTGAAATTGAATACGATACTCTAAACTACAAACCCTGTGATCACTAATATGTGCCTCGTAGACATTGGATACCAACTGATTATTATCTACATTTGTCAAAATATAATCTACTTTGCTGACACTAGTTTGTCCTATACAGTTAGTCACAATTCTAGTGGGAGCAAAAGAAGTAACTCTCAGATTATAACTTAAGAGAATGTCATCAAATGACTGTTTATGGGAGCTATCATCTAAATAGTTTAAGTTTAAATCTCCACAAAGAAAAATATCAGGAGACTGGATAATACATAGATCTAATGCAAAACAAAGGTTTTTCAAAAACAAATTAAAGTCACCTTTAGGAGGACGATAAACACTTAATATTGTTATTTTCCTACCCCCAAGCACCAATTTAACAGCACTACACTCGAAATGCATTTCAACACAAAAACTATGCAAGTCAACAGAATATGCTTCACAGCTGCACTTAACATATATTGATGTTCCTCCATGTTCTCGGGATGAACGGCAAAAACTGGTAATTAGGTTGTACTCCGGAATTTTCATAAAGGATATCTCATCTTGTCGACACCAATGTTCAGCAACGCTCACCACAACTGGATCTTCTTCACTCCAATCTTTCTATTTTGTTACTAATTGATTGTACATTCATTACATTAAGCGTGAGAATTAATATTAACGTAAATATAATAAAACAGTGGAAAAACTTACAACAACAATTATAACGAAATTAAAAGAATTAATAACTCTGATAGTTTTTTTCAAATTATTTAAAGTGGCATTAGAAATATCTAACCCGAATCGACAAGGTAATATAACGGCAGTCATTCTACGGCGTCTTGCAAGTCGTTACAATAATTTCAGGAAATGATAGAAATAATTTTTTAATATTTTTTAATTTAACCGTGCTTTTCTACAATTATTGAAGTGTAGAAGAAAAACACATCTTTTTATAACAAATATTTCTATACTTTTTTTATTAGCAATGCATGGATTATTTAAATGATTTGACCAAGAAAATCAAAAGTGGCTTCGTTACTTACCTAGAACTTCATTAACATGGTTTTTCTACTGTAAAAGCGAAAAGTCAAATTTAAACGTGGATTTTATTTAAACTTTTGTTGCATGACTTGGTATATAGGTATGTTTGTTTCAATCGAGCCAAAATCACATATTCTATCTCCTACTAAAATTTTTGTAACGACTTGCAAAACACCCTGTATATAATGCACTATTTACACCTAGATTATTGTGCTGGGTGGTTAAAATAAACATTTTTGTAACGACTTGCAAAACACCCTGTATATAATGCACTATTTACACCTAGATTATTGTGCTGGGTGGTTAAAATAAACATATTCATACTTCTGGTATACCTAGGGGGAACATGAAAATTTATTAAGGAAACTAAATGGGGACAAACTAATAATTTAATCATGATTTAAATAATATTAATAACTCACTCAAGTGGCATGTTGCTTAGTAACTTACATGTTCCGAACATTCTACACGCTATGAACTCTAAAATTAAGATATTCAACAAATATATTTTATCTACAATCACTAATTAAAGTAGGGTTTTTTGCTTGACAGTGACAACGAGTTTATTGAGAAGCTGAGTGATAAAATCTAGCAAACTCTCGTCGTCAATAGCAACCAAATAAACAGCGTCGTTTTTGAGTAGTAAATTTAACAATTCTCAAATTTTGTAAAATTTGCGCAGTTTAGTTGAGATAATTTTAGTGGAAAAAATGATGGACTCTGAAAATAGTAACAGTGATATTCCGAATACACCCCAGGAGATTAGAAATGTTGCAGAAACTGTAACTTTAGGTTTGTTGCCAGAAAAATCAAAGAAGTTATATGAGAAGCAATTTAACCTATTTGTGGCATAGTGTAAGTCGAAGGAAATTTATAAATATCCAGAACGTACTCCTCGCCTATTATTTGTGAGAAAGGAAAGACACTAAAATCGTCATCATTATGATCGATTGACTCCAAAGTTCAACATAATCTGCCAAGAAAAATACTGACTTAAGTATGTTTAAAAAGTTGACGGCATTTTAAAAAAAGCTAGGAATTGGATAGAAATAAGCCTAAGAAATCAAAAACTTTTTCGCAAGCGGAAATATACAGATTTTTGGGCAAATCTGATTATGAATCATATTTATTAAAAAAGGTTAATGCTATACACCTAGTTCTAATTATTGGAATTTCGGGTGCCTGCATATGTGACGAATTAGTAAAAATGTATGTCAAAGAGGTTGAGAATAAAGAAACCATTTTGATAGTTACTATTCCTGATTCAAAGACAAGAAGAAATCGTATGTAGTATTGGTGGTACCTATAAATTAAAGCACAGAACGATTATTCTTAAAATTTAATAAAGAGTAAACACCCTTAATCAAGTGGTAGGAATTAATGTTATTGCTAAAATACCAAACAATATTGCTAATTATCTTGATCTACCAGAATGTCATACACAGGGCATTGCTTTTGCCGATCATCGGCTATTTATCGGTCCATGGTGGAGGTGATATTATAAAATTGAAGCGATAGGGGGGATGGAAGGGTTCTAGAACATTGTAACTAGACCATCAAATAATGTACAAGTAATTGAATGTAGCAATCGCAGTGATGAAAATTTTTGGCTTATCGAAATATAGTAATAATATACTTTCTGGATCAGGAATTGTTATTAAAAATTGTAAAGACTGTTCTTTTAGCATTCAAATTACGAATACTAACAAATGAATTTATTAACTTTGTTCTATTTGTCAAACACCCAAATCTTCGCTCAATCCTCTCTTTGTTAATGTAATTATTAAAAAATAAGGGCTAAAGTATTGTGAACGTAATAAAGTGGCATTTGCTAATATTTAAACACATTTTAAGTTTATTACAATACTGTACTGTATCTTCTTGAATAAATAAGAGATATTTAGATCATCAGCATAGAGGAGAAACTTAGAATGTTTAATACATCCACCTATGTTATTAATGTAAATAAGGAATAACAGAGGCCCAAGATCAGACCCCTGAGGAACATTAGATGTAATGTGAACTGATTGACTGTAATTTAGATAAATTATCATTAATTGCTGCCATTTGCAATCGTTGTATGTATAAAATGTGAATCATGTATACCAATCCCAACTAGCTTAGTAATTAATAAAATATTGTCGAATTGTATCTAAAGCTTTACTGAAATCAATATAAACTATAGTTGGAATGAGCTATATATTTTTTACCGTCCGAAATTTTCCCATTCGATGTTGTATATTATGCCCTACGGTATGTATAATGCTCTAGCACAGTTCGTAATAAGATAAGATGATATGCCGTCAATGCATCCTTTAAAGTAATTAATTTTCTTATACTTTTAAAATCTGTAGCATATTTCGTTGATTTCTTACGCAATATCTTTTTGGAGCAGTTTTATTAGACGTATATGTTTCTAGTTCATTCAATAAACTTCTCTCTACTTAAAATAAACTCCGAGGCTATCAGCAGTGAAATTTTTAAATAGTAATTATTTTTACAAGTTTTACGACTACTGAATCTTTCATAAACAGCGATTCTCTAACGCATATCTAAGGAGAATTTATAACGGAACACTTACACTTGGGTTACTACTAATGTATAACCTAATTCCTTAAATTTAGATCATATGCTAAAAAGAACAGTATCTATTTTTAGTGCCTGTATATAAAAAGTTTGGAGTGAAATTAAATTATCCTTTTAATTTAGAATATGTCTAGCGTTTTTATGTAAAACAGGATCCTGTTCGGCAGCAGAAAAAGATTCCATCCTCTTGTCGATTACAATAAATTGGAATTGAAGGTGTAAGACATATAAAACAGTGATATATATGTGAAGACATAGGAAGCAGTAAAACATCCAGTGGTGTACCGCAGTCTGTAGAGACGGTATTAATTTTCTGGTGCTTTTATCTGTGGAATAACTTTAGTGTTTTCTTTGTCTATTGTGTATTTTCCACGCATGAAATAAATTTATTTTTTAACAGTAGTTTATGTGAAATTACGTTTGTTAACCAAAAAGCTCAACTAAAAACAATATAAAAAATACACATCACTATCTCTTCGATTTCAGATCGTTTAGTATTTGCAAATACTAACGATCTAAGTTCACAGAATAATTTGATAATAGGATTATCGACGTCGCAACATAGCCGTATAGACATTTATTTTATTTATTTATTTTTTTTTTTTAATAAGTCGTCCGATAGTTTGATCAAATTTGTTTGATTTATATGCATGTTTTTAAGAGTGTTTGCAATATTACACAGTGTGATTCAGAACTTATCTAAAAAAAAATTGAGTGTCACGTCATGCTGCTGCAATATGCCGTGGAAGTCCTAGACCTCCATCTATTCCACGATTCGGTTTCAAATTTCCCTCGCGTTGCACTACACTGGCACTCACTGTACACCGCGACAAAAGTAACTGCATTTTCACAGCGTCATAAATTAAAACGATATCCATCAACTCCGAGTTCCTCCTATCCACGTAAGCCATTTTTGACACTTAAAAAACTAATGTAAAGACTGGCGTCACAAAAACTTTAATGCCTACAAAAAAGTAATAGGATGTCAATATTCGGAATCGCCTGTTCTGAATCGTCCTGTATGTTTGGACACATTCTATTAGTATGAAGCCTGAAGAACTGTAATATTAAATTTATTATAAAGGGCTGTAGAAGTTTATGCAATCGTTTATAATAAATATAATATTGTTTTAATATAAAAGAATTTGCTGCCATCAATGAATTGAATTCGGGTGTATTGTTTGATAGAAAATGTTCGTTTCATAGTCATGTAACAATTAAAGACAAATGAGGCGTTTACATTTTATGGAATTATTCTTAGGAACCGACGCTTACGTTCCAGAATAGAGTATGCAGTGCTTACTTGGTATCCTTTTTATAATATACAACATAATATTGTGAACGTATTCAAGGAAAGTTTTTAAAATATTTGGTTTTTAAGAATGATGTTTAGAGAATCGAAGAATATGTATTTCTGTATATTTTTTATATAGAATCATAAACATATTATTGACTTCCGAATTACTTTCTATTCTGAATTATGTACCTAGGGAGAATTCAAGAAGTACGGTAAGCTTTAAACGTGATACCGCTAAAACTAATATTTTATTAAGGTCTCCGATATATATTATGTGTGATAACTTTAATCGATTATAGCACACTTGTGATATATTCGCCTGTTCATTGAATACCTTTATTAATGAGCAATACAGTTAATTTTTTTATGTACTTAATATTTGTATATTATATGGAAATGTATGAATTTTTAATTTATTTATTTTTTCAGTTTGATAACTTTCTTTTTATTTTTTTATATACTCCACATTTGTATATTATATATGGGAATGTTTCATGTATGAATTTTTTCTATTATTTAAATGTTGAATTGTTTATGTAAGAATTTGCCCTGTAAATGGAACTCTGTTGGGCAATAAAGCTTTACTATTATTGTTATTATTATAAGTTTCTGAATCAAAATAACCCCCAAATACAAAAGTAAAGTTTGCACTACACTATTATAACAATTATTAGAATAACAATATCAGAAGTTTGGGCAATTTATCTCACACTTTTCTAGATGATATAGGAATACAGAGTGTTCGAAATATAAGTGCCGATACTAAATGAGTTGTATATAAAAAACGACAAAAAACTCTTATGAAAAAATGTCCGAAACGAATAGTTTTTCTACAACTACAAACGGTAAGCGCTTTTCGCAAGCAACGGTTTATTACGTACAAATACTTGGTATGGTTAGTGTGCGACGTTATCGCATATTCAAGACCTGTTTGCTGTTATAATTCTGTTAGCATTGGTCAAAGAAAAAAATGTTGTTAAAACAAATATGTTTTATTTGGCACAATTTATCCTTCAGCAAAATAAAGTCATTCATTTTCTGGACGCCCTGTATATTGAAATTTGATTGCTTCTGTCTGTTGGTCTCTCACACTTAGTTATTTTATGAACGCAACACACAACATATAAAAATAAAAATTTGACAAATATTAAACTTATGGTAACAAAGTATATAGGAATACCTACTTATATAAATAACATTGCACCAGCACACAAGTATGTCATACTATGTAATTAAATGTACTCCCAATATATTACTGAAAACGGAATGTAAAAAATTAAATATTCATCTTTATAAATATAAGGAATAGATAAAACACAAGGAAATTTAAAGCATCTTAACTGGAATTTATCAATACAGCCAAAGTTTTATTAACGAATAAATATGTAAAATATAATTATTCGAAATTTTATAATATTGAAAAATCAGTTACAAATTCATAGTTTTGTTACAGATGAAAACTATAGATTTGAGTATAATCAATAATACATTCCAAATTCCAAAAAAACGTTTACATTATTGCAATGCATATAGGCATCTTGAAATGAAAGAATAATCTGAGAGACACATTTTTCCTTGATTAATTTCCAAGGTTCGCTGCTTGTAGAGGGTGAAATAATAGCTATAAATATTTAAAATGCAACACCATATTTTATTCATATACTACGGAGAAAAGCAATTAATATTGCTACTTAATTGAAAAGGGCCATGCTAAGAGCTTGTTTCCTTGCAATTTTCTTCTCCATGTACCTTCAGATCAGTTATGCACTGAAAAAACAATTTACGTATATCTGAGCAATTAGGCTTATTAACAATAAATTTACTATAATAATATATTGAAATATTGCGAAATATATATTTATTTATCATCATTTGAGTATATATTTGAACGATCATTATATACATATAATAAATGTATTTTAATAATAACTATGTGTGTTATTATTTTATATCATAAATATATTCTAAAAACTAAAAGACATATTAGTAGCATTTTAATTAATAATGTTTTATTACCATAAAGTAAACATTATATTACATGTATATTAATAATATATATCTTATAAATATGTTTCATTATCTGTAGATATAAATACATTCCCAGTACACAAGGCTATAAAACCTAGGGTTGAAACATCATCGGTTCACAGGCTTCTAAGATCAAAATCCAATTCCGATATCACTTCCTTAAATTCTGAAGAACTTGATTTCAAACATCTTAATAGGGTACGATTTGCAAAAATTATATTTGAAAAAATACAGAATTAATACTTAAGAATTTAGATATCCTACCTTAATTTCACATTAACATTATTTGCTTAATGTTAAATGGCATATATGACTTATTAATATATATAAGATAGTGCTTAAAATACCTATTTTATCTATGACTACGTAGAATTTTCTTAAAATATTTACTATAGTAAAATATTTACATGAATTTTTTTCAAGAAAAATAAAATGATATAACTCAAACATTAATATTTTCATGCATATTGTAAATATTAATTATAATTTCACATATTCAATGGATATAGAAATTTGTCTATACCTACAAGTTAAAAGGTCTTAAATCATAAAAAAAATCATAGTAGGTATCATATCAAGTAAGAATATAAATATAATAATAGTAGGTAATACTCGTAGGTATACCTCCATATAAATTACATTCATACCGAAAAATAGGTCCTACATAGCTAATGATATAAGATTTTGCAAAATAGAAGAAGCCTACCATTTCGATGTATTTCCATACTTAATATAGGTATATTACATTAAAATTTCTATACATGTATATGTTACAATTACTTACATTTTAACACATTCCATTATGCTATACAACGATTTTATGGTTTACCAAAGATTCATAAACGTGATGTACCTCTAAGACCAATAGTTAGTTCTATATATTCACCTTGCAACAAATTAGCAAAATATTTGTTACAAATTATTAAACCTTTATTTGGACAATCCGATTCTTATATTAAAAATAGCAAACATCTTTTAGAAAAGATTTCTTTCTCAAATAATTTTAATAATAATCATTTAATGGTGAGTTTTGACGTAGTTATTTTATTCACTAACGTACCAGTAGACAAAACACTGAATATCATTAAAAATAAACTGGAAAGTGATATCAATTTAGCAAACAGAACAAAATTAAACGTAGGATGTATCATGGAATTACTAAGTCTATATATAAAGACAACATATTTCCAACTAAACAATGAATTTTATCAACATAATTTCGGAATGGCTATGGGCTCATCATTATCACCAATTTTAAGTAATATTTTTTATGGATTTTTTTGAAGAAAATTATATTCAAAATATAAATAAAAGAACCAACTATCTGGTGGAGATATGTAGATGACATTTTTGCAATTTGACCTTTCACTGTTACAGAATTAAAGAACCAACAATAGAATTCACTTTGGAAATAGAAAATAATAATATGCTACCATTTTTAGATGTTTTAATTAAAAAACACGAAAATTCTGTAGAAACAAGTGTTTATAGAAAACAAACTCACACCAATAGATATTTAAATTTTAGATCTAACCATCACATTGAAATTAAGAAAGGTGTTGTTAAATATTTATATGATAGAGCAAAATTAATTTCATCAAACAATGACATTTTTAATAACGAACTAAAATTTATTAAAAATGTTTTAATAAATAATGATAAATAATGAATACCCTCCAAATTTTATAATAGAAAAATATTACAGATAAAACACTTTTAAATAAACAAGAAACTAATCATACAATAAAAATTCCATACATTCCTATATTATCAGAAAAGTTAAGAAGAATCGGTAATAAATTTAATATTCGAACAGTTTTTCAGACAACTAATACTTTACGATCATTTTTGCCTAAAACGCGTCCAAAAAATGATATACAAAATTCAAAAAATTGCATCTATAGTATACCTTGCGAACGCAATAAACATTAAGTTGGAGAAACGTCTCGGCCTATGAATGTTACAATTGAGGAACATAAAAATTATATAAAAAGACGGGAATTTGAAAAATCCAAAATTTGCGAACATGCTTGGGATAACGGTCATTTAATTCAATGGGGTTCGGCAAAAATTTTAGAGAAGGAAGATAACGCAACAAAATGAAAATTAAAAGAGACCGCGGTTATTTTGTTGAACGGAGATAAGTGTGTATCATCCTGTTCAGTAAACATCGATCATTGTTGGCTACAGTTGTATCAAGAAGAAGTAAGTAACAATAAAATAAAAATCATTTAACATCTCTATGAAAGCAGATAAACAAATTTTAAACTGTCAAACTTGACATATGTTTAATATTTTTATTACCATTTTGAAAATGAAAACAGAGATTTTCGAAACGTCAAAAATACGGAAGTGCGCGATAGTGATGTGACTTTTGTTATTTTTTACTTATCTGCTTTTTTCAGTGTGAGATTTTTTGGTTAGGCAAACTTAGTTTCAAAAATAACCCTTGTCTGATCCGTTTGGCGCAAGGGCTTATTTAATTAATCTTTATTTTTTTCAGAAGTGTGGCAAAAACCCAATAAAACTAAAAAAAATACATCCTTACACCACACAACCTGGGCTAGTACTAAACTGACAAGAAAATACTAGAAAAGAGGTAAAAGAGATGGTATACTTCTCCACGTTCGCCATTTTGTCAAAAATTAGCAATTTTAAACAATAACTAATTAAATTAGTAGCAAATACATATATAAATTGCATTTGATATTAAAAGGAACAGTAGTAAAACATTAATAATCCAAAATCTATGTTTCATATTCAACATTTTATTTTGTCGGATTTCACAAATACAGCTCAAATAATTTACATATATGTTACCAATTTTGAATATTAATTTTCTGTATACCTCTATTCGTAAAGTAAATGTCCCTGTCGCTGACAATATAACGCCCTGGGAACAATTTGTCAAAAGCATCACATTACACTGGCGCATATTTTGAGAACAGCATTGAATGCTTTCATTCCTGCAGCAAATCAGAAAACTTGTTTAGCGTAACCGGATATGGTTTTAATCAATTTTGTAATATGTCCGCGTTGTTTTACGTGAAAATAAAATTGCAAATCTATATGCATATTAGGTTTATAATCACATATCAACAATGTTTGTGTATAAATCGCATTTTTCAATCTATTTATATTTTATTATTATTACCATTATTTTATATATTTTTAGGTATTAATAATATTGTGTGAAACTAACTACTCAGTGGACAAAAGCCCCAACCTGCGTTGAATTACACCCACAATATCTACCCATATATTCCTTATTATTAGCTTTTGTAACATTTTTTTACTGTTTTAGAAAGGTATTTTAAGCTAATATAAATCAAATCTCCTACAATTCCTATCAATGAAGTCATATGTATGTTCTCTGATACCAAACATCTAGGTATGCTAATGAACAATTCCACAGACAAAGCTTTATTTAATAATTATCTAAAAAAATAATCTAATTTACTCACTCTATAAAAATCTAACTTCACTTTTTTGGCAGTGGGAACACGACAAATTCAACCACATTAGATGAGATCTGACCTATTTCTACATTTTTAGGATTGCTTCTTCAGGTGGTCTCCTTTAAGTTGAATCAAATATCTGACTATAAAAATTATTATAAAAATTAAAATTATTTGAAGTTAAATATCGACAATGACAAAAAAGTGACATCCTGTCAATGAATTAAATAAGACAATACCTACTTGAAAAATGTTCACCTTTTATGTAAATTTATGAAAATTAATTTTAAATTTCAAATTTAAGAATTAATTCCAGAACTGTCAAGACTAAAGTTGACCTTGCAAGAATCCCTTGTAAATGACCTAAAATACAAAATAAAGAGTATTTTCATTAATAAAATAAATAAAATTGTACTATAAAAACAAAAGGACATTTGTAAAAATGTATTAGGTAGTTATAAGAAGTTTTGTTATAAAGTGCATAAAAAGGACATCCAAAGACTGTGAAAACTCATGTGAAAGGACCTGTAACATGACAATCTACAGAAAAGAAGAACAAAGAAATTGTTGATAGTTATGGCTTGGTTTTTGAAAAAAGTGCAGCAGCTAGAGATAGCTCCCGAAAATTTGCAAATTAGTCCAGAACAAACAAAATTAATCAAGAAAATACCTACTCACCAGCGAAATTTACAAGTCTCCATATTCCAGAAAAGTTATTTTGCCAATACATGAAAATTTCAACCGTCTTCAGGGAAATTGCAGTTCCAAAGAACCCTACATGGCGTTTACCAGTTTCCAGAAAGGAGAACTATAGATTTTCCAACCTCAGGTACCTTTAAAAATAAAGTGCACTATAAAATTTCTATAGTAAATAAAACAGGTTTTATTTCATTTTAATCTTTGCAAAGTATAAGGAATAACCCACAGTACTTACTTGTACAAAAATAAGTTTAATCCAAGCAATAATAACAACAATATTCACAAAAATTGCACTAGAATTATTATTATCTGTCACTAATACCGCCATTTTTGCTGAAAAGGTGGAATCTGTAATATCATTTTTAAGATATACTCCCTGTAGGTATGCAACAACCATTATAAGTAGAAGAATATCTATTTGCATAACTCATAAAAATTCTAAGTTAAATTCAATAACAAAGTTCTACCTTATATTAGTTTGTTAAAATTATCGACAGAGGAGAAATTTAATAATAAGAGAATATTTTTTATTAACCAAATTAATTTTGAAAAAAACATTAATCTTTAAATGTGTTACTATATGTTATGACAATAAAACCCTGTAAACAATTTGAAGTTTCTTTTGCTTTTTTTTGATTTTGTGAAACTGTGCCTAGCAAGGGATAAAAAATGCATAACTAAGGTAAGATTAAGAAAAATAAATAAAAGGTTTGTATTGAACAAATTACAGCTTAAATAACAAAGACACAATATACACTAAGAAAACATAATACATAAAATATATCAAGGCACTCAACAAAATTAATATTCAAAATTTGACATTACAAAACTTAATAAAATTAAATAAAAATTAAATTATAAAAATATTTTAATTAACACGCTACAATAAAATATTACAATATATATCGCTCACCGTCCGTAACTAACTTTAGGTAAATAAAAAGTATATTACATCTAACAAAAGGTATATTAAAATGGTCCGCTTATAGTGTATTAACCGTGTGAATCTGATTTCTACATGCAAACTTACTTCTATTAATAAAAATATAAAGATATATTTCATAAAAAACACACCAGGCACATATTTACAGTATTACAAGTAAATATTACCAAATATTTGTTAAAATACATTACTTAAGCATTTTGTAAAATTTGCTGTTTTTGAGATTTTATAAATGATTATGCATTTAATTTTCTTTCCTTTCTTAAACTTATATAGTATATTATCAAATTGGAATTCAATTACTTCGAACTGTTCTCCTTATTCATATCCTATTTAATTTCACTGCTTACCACTGAATGAATAATAAATTTCATTCCATTACAGCTAATCCTGGTATATAATAAAATACCTATGTGTGTGACACCCGTCGGTTGCGACGCCCATGAAACCTGAGCACTGAATAGGAGGGACAGAATAAATTACAGACACACAAGGTTGTAAACTGTAATAGAACACAAACCCTTCTTACTCGATTACGCCCTAGTTTCGTTCAATATACCGTTCTCGGAAAAGGATTGGATTAAGATTTGGGTTTTTAATTTACTTTTACGTTGTACCACAATCGACACGCAGATTTTTTATGGGCTGCTAAGGGATTAACCGAATTAATTGTCTGGATAAGGTTTCCTGGTAGAAGGGTCACAATAAGAGACTTTTAAAAGTGAGAATAATTACACAGACATGTATTTATAACACAGAAAAAATATGAATTCTAAGTAAAATACATGTTACCTATACGTAAACTTGTAGTACACATATATTTTCTCAAATCTCTTTTCAGTTATTTATCGATACTTAATTTTTAACTGTGTCTAACCTGAGTTATACAGGGTGTCCCAAAATATAAGGCCATACCATTAACCACATATTCTTTGGACAAATATAATGCGACTTTCCTTATGCCATTTTTTATTTGGACGTCCCTGTTTCAATATACAGGGTGTTAAAGTTGCATTTTAAAAAACTATTTTTGTTAATAATTCCATTGTTTTGTAAGATACAGACTTGAAATTTTGCACGTAGTTTTATCTTATTCCGGCATACTTATCATTTATTTATTTATTCCAAACAGGCGTTAAAGCCTAATTACAAGGAACAATTAAGCACATAATAATCTTGATACATAAGTAATCATGGTAAGATACACAGAAAAACAAGACACTATAACATATATTAATAATGATGATAATGGTATACAAACTTGCAGAAGGGAGCGATAAAACTAAGGTACATAATTACAATTAAATATATTTCGGACAATACCTTGAAATTTAATCAATGAAGGTTGAAAAAAATCTACATTAAATTTGGAGGAAGCAAAATTTACTAAACGATTTAATACTAGTAAAGGAGAATAGTAATTAGTCTTAACCGTACGTACGAACAGCAGCTGACGACATCTAGTATTTTTTTGAGGAATGTTAAACTCTAAAAGTGAGAGAATGTGAGAATCATTTGACAAGTTATTTAGTATTTTATATGCAAAAAGTAATATAACAATAATTCTACGATTAAAAAGAGAGTTAATTTCAAATTCATGCCGTAAATGTGCAGATCTAACAACATTATAATCAGGAGGCCTGTTATATTTTTTAAAATATAAAAATCGTAAAAACTTTTTCTGAAGTTTTTCACAGCTTTCCGTATATTTCTTAGGCAGTGCATGCCACAAAAGAGAACAATACTCGAGCCTAGGTCTCACCAATGCATTGTACAACATAATAATACTTTTAAGATTTCTTAATTGCCTAGCTTCCCTTATCAGAAACCCTAATGATTTATAAGCAGATTTAACCATATTGCCAATATGTTGTTGATAAGTTAGTTTTGAATCAATTGTTATACCTAGATCCTTTATAGCAGTTACTCTATCTAATTCAGAATTGTACATAAAATAAGAAGCCGCAATTGTGTTGGAGTTACGAGTAAAAGACATGGCAGAGCATTTTTTTATATTGAAAGCTAGTTTATTTTCTTCACTCCAAATACAAACAGCATTAATATCATCCTGAAGTAACTCGTAATCATTGAAGGACTTTATTTGTCTAAAGAGCTTTAAATCATCTGCAAACAATAAACAGTTAGAATGTGATATTACATCAGGTAAGTCATTAATAAAATATAGAAATAGTAACGGACCTACATTTGAACCCTGAGGTACTCCAGAGTAAGCATCAAATTCATTAGAGTACAAAGAATTATATTTTACAATGAATCGGCGATTCCTTAAATATGATGATAATACTTTTAGTACATCTATAGAGATACCGTAATGACATAGTTTCTTAAGTAACACATCATGATCTACACGATCAAAAGCTTTTTGAAAATCTGTGAATATTACATCAACCTGTACCCTGTGTTCAAAGGACTGATAAATAAAATTATTAAAGGAAAAAAGATTTGTCAGTGTTGACTTTCTCGGTATGAATCCATGCTGACAATTTGGTATAAAAGTACTTAAGTGTAACCAAAGATAAATATATATAATCTGCTCAAATAACTTGTCAGGAGCGGACAGTACCGAAATTGGTCTATAATTACTTACCTTTGACCTCTCACCAGTTTTAAAAATAGGGCTTACTATAGATGTCTTCCATAAATAAGGAAACGTTTTGGTTTTTATGCATAAATTAAAAATATACAATAAAGGAATTTTTAAAAAATGTGAGCAGCCCTTTACCACGTATGGAGGAATACCATCAAATCCAGCCGCTCTTTTAGGTTTAAGCTTCTTCACAGATTGACTGTAATCAGACTCACTTGTACAGGATATATTGAGCGTATCAAAATTATTATGACTTACCAAATTTTCTATTAAATAATCTGCAGGTGAATTAGAATAGACAGATTTAAAATACTTAGCAAATGTGTTCGGTACTTGCTCATTAGGAATATATATATTATCTTCATAGAAAACAGAAGAACCCGATGCTACTGTTCGCTTCTCTTTAACATAATTATAAAACTGTTTTACATCGGTAGATATCACATTTTCAGTATGTCTCAGATATTCATGATATGCTGTACGGATAAGTTTTTTTACTTTTTTCCTAAGAGCAATAAATTTCTGTTTATACATTTCAGAAATGGATTTGAGTTTTTTGTTTTTTCATGTAATTTTGGTGAAAAAAATCGAACGGCGAATGGAGGTAACTGTGGAATGCAGTACCCTTTATCCCCTTTAATTATTTCTAAGTACGCCTATGCAGCTTTTTCTTAAAATATCAGACGTAGAATTTTCTTCTGATCATTTTATCTCTTTTGTATGTTTCTGTTTAAATGCTCCGTTCTGGGACAACAATTTGTAGTGCCCATAAATCTATAATTTACTGTCATTTTCAAGTGAAACTGAAATTTTATAGATATACCTATCATTACAATATCTTGGCAATTTAGCAAATTGTAATACTTACTGAATGAATATTTACTATTTAAAATAAAATGGATAATTCTAAATGTAATAAAATGACGAACACTTATTATGAATTGAAAAAATGCCATTAAAATCTGTATTACAGTTCTTTTATCAACCAAAAAAATAAAAGTCTCATTTAGTAATAGTAATAATGAACGATCAACATACTAACTTTTTACCTAAATAACATTAAAAAAAAATAATTCATTAATTACTACTAATTTAGCAAACGTTCTACTTGCCCACTCTCCTCATTAACATATGCATGTACCCTTTTAAGTAAGTTAATCTTTTGAAAAATATTTTCCTTTTGCGTAAGTTAAGTCATCAGCTGCCATTACTATTCTTTCTCTGAGATGGTTAATGTCGTTTATTTCTGCAGCATAAACCATGTCTTTCATATAACCCCAGAAAAAAAACAATGGATTAAGGTCAGGAGATCGTGGTGGCCATTGAATAAGTGCGTCTTGTCCTCGACCATTCCAACGATTGAGAAATAAATGGGTATTTAAATACTGCCGGATTTTTCTACCATATTGGGGTGGAGCACCGTCAAGTTGCATCCACATACCGTCACGTACGATAATTGATAAATCATGTAAAACATTTCGGAATTCATTTTGCAGATAATTTAAAAATGATGCTGAATTTAAATTATTTGGTATGAAAAGGGGACCCAGACATTAACCCTGGATGTAAATTGATGGTGTGCTACAATGGTTGCATGGGGATTCAAATCCGTCCATACGTGGCTGTTATGCATGGTTGTCAATCAATTTCTTGTAAACCAACGACTAAATTGCATCCTAGAAGCAAAATCTGGGGGAAGAATATTTTATACGGGTTGGATGTGATACGGGTGCAGAAATTGGGTATTTAAAGTCCGATGAACATCCATTTTTGTACAATTTTCTATTTGTCGAGAAACAATCTTTGTACTTATGCTTGGTTCTTCTTCTACCAGTGCTAAAATTTGTTCCTTTTGTCAAGGGCTTAATTTTCTACGTAGGCCGCAAATTCCGAATTTCTGATCCATAAACTCTCCGGTTTCACGAAGATGCCGATCCAAATTTAAAAAAATCTTCCTTTTAGGATGTAATCTGTTGGGATTTTTTCCTGACATTCATCGGTCGCTAAGACATTTGTAACCCATAAAAATATGTCGTTTTTCTCCAAAACGGAGTATTTAAACAAAAAATTACAAAAGAGATAAAATGATCAGAAGAAAATTGTATGTTTGATATTTCAAGAAAAAGCTGCATAGGCGTACTTAGAAATAATTGGAGGGTTTAAAGGTTACTGCATCCCTCAGTTACCACCATTCGCCCATCGATTTTTTCCACCAAAATTACATGATAAGTATGCTGAAATAAGATAAAAGTACGCGCAAAATTTCAAGTGTGTATCTTACACAACAATGGAATTATTAACAAAAATAGTTTTTTAAAACGTAACTTTAACACCCTGTATATTGAAATAGGGACGCCCAAATAAAAAATAGCATAAGAAAAGTCGCATTATGTTTGTTCAAAGAATATGTGGTTAATGGTATGGCCTTCTATTTTGGGACACCCTGTATATTTATATAGAAATAATATTTTCCTTCAAACAGTCGGTACACTGAAAAAACAATTTATTTCTGAGCAATTAGGCTTACAACAATAAATTTACTATATATTGAAATGTGGCGAAATATATATTTATTTATTATCAGTTGAGTATAATAATATATTTGAATGATCATTATTGACATTCAATAAAGGTATTTTAATAATAACTATGTATGTTATTATTCTATACCATACATATATTCCAAAAACTAAGACACATTAATAGCAAATAATATTTGTATATGGTACTATAACTTTTTTTGAGTTTTAGATCATTTATTATTAAAGAATAACTTGTATGTCATAATAAAATTATTGTTATTACTATTAAAATTATGTATATTTTCTATTACAATTTCTTTTGATCAATGTTAAGAATATAAATATTTTCAATTAATAATGTTTTGATACATATACCATACATTAAATATTATATTACATGTGTATTAATAATATATATATTTTATAAATATGTTTCATTGTCTATAGATATAAATACATTCACAGTACACAAGACAACTGTAAAACGTAGGGTTGAAACATTATCGGTTCACAGGCTTCTAAGATCAAAATTCAATTCCGGTATCACTTCCTTAAATTCTGAAGAACTTGATGTCAAACATCTTATTAGGGTAAAGTCATCTATACGATTTGCTAAAATATATTTGAAAAAATACAGAATATCCTACCTTAATTTCACATTAATACTATGGCATATATTTTTGTTTGTAATTATGGGAAAAATTCTAAATTTGAATGTTTTTGTACATTTTTTTAGTTATTACCACTAAAAATGTCGATTTATTGTATTTCCTTAAAAATTCTTTTTTTTTCAAATGTAAAGGTGGATTTTATCGATTTTTTAATAAAGGATTTTTTCTGAATTTTGTGGTACAACAATTTTTAAAATCCGTCAAAAAGAGAACAATTTCTGCCAGTCGCGGTTAAAAAAAAAATTACTGACATCCAAAAATGTGTCACTAAATTGATCCTGCTATACGTAAAATGATCCGCTGATTCCAAAAATGTCAAAAAATACAGGTTGTCCCATTTAAAAATATAAATTTACGGTGATTTCCAGTCAAACCAGAAATGTCTTGGAATCCGAAATGACCTCAAAGAATTCATGGCACCATCTAGTATATACCCACCCAATTTCATATTTTTATCAGCATTCATAAAAAAGTTACAGTGTGTTCCCACGTTCCGTTGTCATCCGGTATAAGTATTTTCATCTGGAATTTTACTAATTACCAATTACTATATACACCAACAGGTTGAACTGAATATTTTGCGTTATAATAAATAAAAAGATTAACATCATTTGCATGTGATCCCTTCATCATTAGATATTTATCATATGGAGCTTCAATTAAAAATTTGTCAAGTTCCTGTCGGGTAAAATTTTTTGATTTCTTGGAACGGTATTCTACTTCTTCAAAAATGGAATTAATTCGGTAAAATGTCGAATTTCCACACTTTTATTGATTAAAAGTGTAGCCTTTAACATTAAATACTCTAGCCATAAGGTCTATGCTTAACAACCCTTCTATCACACCAGTCTATAAACCGTCTATAATAAATTTATTTTTATCTGATAATAAATCTGCTGTAGCTTTATTTGCTGTTAATTATATCTGAGGGAGTACAAATAGTTTTTTCATCACTTTCTGAATTCTACCTTTCAACAGCTTTACAACAAAATATTAAAATTTTAAACTGACTACATAAAATTAATTACGGAAATTGTCAATGTCAGACGCCATCCATAGAAAACTATGAATGTGCTTTCAGTAGTAACAAGATTTGGATTAATCAAAATTAGAGTAAATTTTTTTTCTTATTAAGATAAAACAATAACGTTTTGAGGAATATTTTATGGTGCGTAAGTATATATAGTTACCACGTTCATACGTATACTCGAAAACATGTTATCTTTAGATTAAACTCGTAATCAATAGAGTATCAAAGTATACCAGATAACGTTTAGAGGAATATTTTATGGTATTTAAGTATCTATAGTTACCGCGTTCATACGTATATACTCGCGTCAAGAATTCAGACGTCTTACGTCACAGCTGACGTTACACATTTGTTTTTATTGCCAACGTAATTTTCGATATTCGGTCGCGTTAAAAACAATAATTTTTTGCAATTTAGTGCAATATATAATGCAAACTTATAGTGTAGTATATAGTTTTATTACTATCAGTTGCAGTTTCTTAAATATTTTGAAGAAAATACAACGAATTATTCATTTGTTCGTATGACGTAAGTCGTCTGAATTCTTGTCGCGAGTATACTCAAATTACTCGTGTCAAAATATTTTTTACACTAGATAGTGCAGATAGTAGTAACTTTTTGAACAATCGCTGATTTGTAACCCTTTATAATTTGTATAATAATCTATCCATAATTATTGTACCAGCCTACTTATTTTTAGTTTACTTATAAACTGAATTCAAAATTCAAAAATTCAAAAACCTTTTATTCTTTAAAGACATACAAGATGTATAAGAAAAGTCAATACATTTATAGATAAAACAAAGACATAAATACACAAACAAAGATAACACTTGCTAAGTTTACAAGTGAGTCACAATATAATTAAAAAAAGGACATAAGCAACAACAAATAATATTGTAAATAAACGCAAGTAGATACACTAACAAAAATCAGAGGAACATTCAGCTACAGAAATCAGCGGTACTATACAGGCACTTATCGACAAGAAAACGTTTAAGATTATATTTAAAGCTCTTCTTACTCTGAATAGTTTTAATATGTTCGGGGAGATTATTGAACATCTTAGCCCCAATGCGGCTAGGGGCTTTAAACGACAAATTAACTCTGGAATAAGGGAGATGTAAATCATTTTTTGCTCTTGTATTTCTATTATGTACATTAAAATTAGTAACAAATTTCAGTTTATTATTAAAAACGAATACACAGATCTCAAAAACGTATAGACTATACAAAGTAAGAATTTTAATTTTTTTTTTTTTATTAATTAACTCCAAATTAAATATAAAACTTCATCAAATAAAATATTTTTTTAATTAATGTAAACTTACTTCTTACAGCAATTGCAGCTATCATGCAAAAAATTATCGTGAAAATAAGCACAATTTGCGACAAAGTAGTTACATATTGTAGTTATCTAATACATTTGCAGTTGTAATAATAAATAAAATTGCACGCAATACACTAAATTGCTTGAAGACGATTGGAAACATGTATTTGACTGGAAGGATGTTTGGTGGAAAAAGCTAAAATTTAATTTAGATAATAGAGATCATTTAGATTTTGTAATTTTTTGTTAAACAACTTAGTATTTATAATTCATTAAATTGTTTGTACTTGAATTATTTTTACTTGTAATGTCTGTGTTTATCCTTTGTCCGATTGATATTTATTTTCACTTTCATGGCAATCTGCTTATTATAATTTTTAGTTTAGTTCTAATTTTTCAAGGTTTGGCACCCCATAAAATAACACTCAACAGACATTTGTCGATCAAATTTGGTATATGGAAATGAATGATATGATCATGAATGGAAAAAATGCCTAATACCACTTTTTGTTCTCACCCGTACTAGGTCAGGCTTTTGTAACATTAATAGTTAGTAGAACAAAACCTCTCTTCAGGGTAATAATTGTAAAAAAATGGCTTGCGCAAATTCCACAGTCTTCTCCCATATTTAGATGCGTTAACCTGGAAAACGGAACATACTGTTTTCTTTCGTTATTTAAGCGATGCTTTTCCTGTAGGACACACAATCTAAAGTGCATAATTATTATTCTAGACGAGTAGAAATACGAATGCAAAATGAATGGGGTTGTTAATTAAAACATTACATTGTTGTGTGGCGTGCCATAAATTGCGCATTAATATTGCAGGAATAGAAAGAGTACAAATAAAATATGCTTTATGTCGTTCGTATATGTTTCCATTAAGACAAAATAACGACCGCCATAGCGCTTCAACTCCATCGCTCATACACATAATGCGTCCGTATAGAGCGTGCACTTATTTAGCCTCTAGAGAACGAAAAATGAATCACATAATGAAACTCGCCCCGACAGCCACTGACCTCGATGTCGAAAATCATGGTCGGATCCACTTCCACCCTCCGCGTAATTTCCCCAGTGTTCATCGCCAATGCTTTTACTTCATTACACCGATAACGAAATTTAAATTGTAGTTTGATGTTGGACAATTTTACGACGCGAAAACAATTTTATTATTAAGGCATCGGACGCCATTTGTAAACAGAATTAATTAAAAAATATATTTCAGGGAACGGGCTTTTATGTAATGGATTTCAGTAATCAAATTATTTTATTATCAGATCAAATTTGGATTAGCTGGAAACAGATACCGAAGCTGTACAAGTTTTATTAGTTCCAACGGATTTTGCCATAAAATTGTGACATTTATATTCCATCAGATAATAATAAACATATATCAGCAACTTTTTCACTTAAATTAATTATGTTTGAATCGAATAAGAGAGTAAGTTTCTGCAATAATACAGGATTAACTATGACTAAGTACAAATATTTTAAGAGGGAATAGAGAAAAATAATAATTAACTAAATCGTCCGTCAAAAAATGTCCAAACTTATTTATAAAGCGAATTTTTTTTTTCGAAGCTATATTAAACCCTTATTTACGACTCTGACCTTCTCTCGGTCTTAAGGTTAGGTAGGTATATGCTAGAAATCACTAGTGTTAATAGATCTTATTCATCAGAGTACTGCTACAGTTGTTCGGCTAAGATGTTTATAACTACATACTGCGTAGAATGCCTAAAAATGTCTGACAAACCACCTCCAAATCTGCTGTATTGCTGGTCGAGTGCCCCTTTTGTTCCGAAGTCCGTCTCACTAGTACGTTAAAAAAATAAAAGATTAAATTTGGGTATTTTCTATTAGTCCATTGAAATGTTACATTTTTTGGCTTTAGCGTGCAATGTTTAGAGGACGCAATTTTATTGTTTAGATGTGAGGGGGAGGGGGCTTAAATTTGTTATTTTTGATTTTACAGCAAAAAGTTACTACGCTAAAATTGTAGAGGATTCAATTTGCAAATGCTAAAAACAATTTAACCCCCTTTTTCCAAGATGGCGGCCGTAGTTGGAGGGTTGTGACCCTACAAACTTCAAGTTAAGCTTTTTTTGACCCTCCTATCCTCACATCTAAACAATAAAATTGCGTCCTCTAAAAAATGCAACCCCAAATGTAACTTTTCAATGGACTATATGGAAAATTTATGATGCTAATCGAGCTTTAAAATTACTAATTTTACAACTAAATTCTGCCTAGATTAAAGGAATTTTAATGTATTGGCAATTAATTACAATCAAAGCAAATTATAATGTCATTGGAAAATGTAAATATTATACTGGGTGATTCAGAACTTATCTAAAGAAAAATTGAATGTACAGGTGACTTACAAATGCAATTAAAAAAAAATCAAATATGGCACACGAAACTGATGAAAATACACTACTGCATGGCACTAGAAACTGGTGTGATTTCCTAGCGACGTCCAGCGTTTGCGGCCCGCCGCGACGTCTGGCAGGAACGGCTAGTAGTTACGTTCGCATGATTTACAGCAATGCTTTTGATAGAAGGTGGCCTTGCTGTTCACACAACATGAAACTCAAGAATTATTTAAATTTAGGAGCCGAGAAAAATATTACAAAATATCAATCCAAACCATGTATTTTTTATTTTTATTTTGGTGGTATTACCAAAGTTTACTGAATTAAAATATAAGTTACCGCACTCGATTACGTAATCGGTATTTCCAATACCCCCTTCCCCGTCTATTATTTGGGTATGCATTGGTACACGATACGATACTCAGTGTTTCGGTTTGTCGCACGCCGCACATTATATTGAGTTTATAGAGTGTCTCAAACAATTCGTAGTGGACTTAATTTATTTAATAATGTCCTGACATCGTTGTTCTGTGGATGGGTGTTTTAGTGAATGCGATGATGTACTAGTATTTTTTCAGTGTCCAAAGAGGTAAACACATAGATATGCCTATATTTCAGTAGATCAATATTACAAACTAATAATATTATACAGTTTGCATTTTGATGAAATAAGCTTTGCCAATTCTTAATGAAATCGCGTACACAAATCTGCCGTTCCTACTCTAAATATAAAAATTATAGGTGAGTTAATAAAATAGAAAAGAAAAGCGAAAATGAAATAATATTTGAATAAAACATTTGTATGTGTTCTGATTTGACGAGTCAAGTAGTTTTATTTTGCAAATTAAAAACATTTGAGACGGAAAAATCATTTGGTGGTTTCACTATACTATCTAGACATTACATAATAGCAATGGAGGATGTTTTTCTCGACATATTTAACAACTTAGCATGTCAAGAGTTATTTGGCAATTGTGAATTTTTAAAAATAATATATCACCCGTGTAATTTCTTTCTTTTTGACTATTTTATAAGTATTTCATTATATACAAGAGTACGCATTTATTTTAGTTATTTTTAAAAATTCATTAATCAAGGCTTAAAATGTAATAGGCAAAAGATGAAGCGTTATTGCAAAACTTAAAATTCTCAAGAATCTATAAAAAATATATTATAAAGTTACTAGTAGTTAGTTTACTATGCCTTACATGTATTAATATATGTTTTTCTACGTTCATGCAAAAAAAAAACTTTATTGAACTATATTTAGTGGTAAAAGTGGTTCTTTATTGCACCAGTGCAATAAAATGTTTATTGCATTCATCTGTCATTCTACTACAGCGTTTTGTCATCATGACAAACATAAACGTTCAATTCGACGTCATATTTTTCTAGACTTAGTGTCATCTAAATAAAACATTTTTTTGTTTTTGCATGAACGTAGATAAAATATTGTATGCAACTCGTACAAAAAGTGTTGCACTTGAAGTGTTGTCCTACTCGGCCTGACGACCTCGTTGTACAATTTCACGTCGCGTGCAATAAACACTTACTTTTTGTACTTGTTGCATAAATAACTATTAAGAAATCCTATGTTTGTTTTTTTATTTTTCAAAAAATCATTCCTACAAAATTTGTAGAGACTTGATACACATTGACATAAAATTTTTCAAGCGATTTTTGTTAATTAGTAGGGATCCAGTTTTTTTATGCAATTACATAGTAGGACAATTAGGCATTATTTGTCATATTACGGAAAATAGTTACAAAAATGTATTTATTTTTAAATTTATTAATATTAATATTGATGTTTACCCTTGGTATTAATGCATAGTATGCGATACGCCGTGGCAACTCTGGACCTCCATCTCTCCACGATTCGGTTTCATTTTTTTCACACCGCGGTAAAAGTAGCTGCATTTTGCACATAACGATATCAATCAACTCCGACTTTCTATACGCGTAAGCCATTTTTGACACTAATGTAAAGACTGGCATCACAAAAATTTTAATACATACAAAAAATAATCGGACCTCGATATTCGGAATTCGCATGTAAAGGTTGAAAATACTGCAACTTCAATAATTTTTTTACTCGGAAACTATAAGAATTTTACAGATTATTTGTTTGCGATATTAACATATATTCTCAATTTTTTTTAGAAAAGTTCTAAGTTACCCTGTATACTATACTGGTTTTGAAATATTGGTAAAGAAAGCATAACAAAATATGTTAAAATATAGCAAAAGGGTAAATGAGATGGCATCAATGTCTATTGAAGCATATGAAGCATGGGAGTTATAAATTAAAGAGTGAACGATATAAATTTATAATAATGTAGGCTATATAAGATAAATACAAGAGAAAATTACATAAGCAAACAAAAAAATACAAGAGTCTAGTGAGAGCTGCTCAGAGACAAGAAGGTAAGGTGCCTTTACAAAAGGTGTATAAAATAAACTTACCTTAAGCATCTTTAGAAGAATTCCGATAAAAGTGAAACCAGCGACACAATAAGCTCAGATTTTCCAATAACTATGTTAATAACTTGATAGCCAGTGGCGTGTTTCTGAAAGGTTTTTCCTTTCTGCGGCATACCTAGTCCCTATAGCTTTTTTTTTGTAGTATTTGCCTGAAACAATTTTAAGGCAAAAAAATATCGACTCAAACAATTCCTTAAACACATAAGAAATTTAGGTAACTAAGTGATAAGATAAGATTACGTGCAACTGTCCACATACAATAGGTGTAATCATACTGCAATGATTGCAAAAGATAAATATTGTGGAGCCTAAATACACTGTATTATTAATATTTAAACTCAAATGGTAATAAGCAAGTAATATTTAAAAATCATATACTTTACCTTAACGAATAATTAACCACAAGAATGTATAGTATCACTGACATCCAGTAAAATGGAAAAAAGGTATGATTTCATCCTTCATCATTAGTTCTACTGCTGATGATACTTCAGAGAATCAGAGAACGTGTTTGCTTAGATACCTGAAAAACAAAAAAAATCAAAAGCAAAAAGGGAAATTCAAAAGCAGCTGGAAGTTTACTGATGAAAAAATGATTTGATTTTGCGTAGAGATTTTATTTTGGGTATTATTTTATGTTAAATTTAAGATCACCATAATTCTCACTGTAAAATGATCAAATTTGTAGTGTTTTTAGGTACAAAAATCTCGAAAAATAAAACATGTAGAACAAAAGTTGTATCAAAAATAAAATTATTGTTGTTTTATTTGTTTAGTTTTACTATTTAATTTCTCCTCAAATATAATAACAACTTTTAAAAAGCGTTTGTAAGACGCACATTATTTTACTATTCTAACCCCACATTTTAACAATTATTTTCACATACTTATAAATAAAAGTAAATAATCCTATACGCAGTATTAAGTAAGTTTATGATGTAACAATATTTTCATTTACAGTTAAATTTAAAAATTGGTTTGTTTTACTCAGTATTTATTCGTTTTACTTCGGTATCTTTATATATTCGCAGGTGGCATGATACAACATTCCTTTTATTTGCTAAGTCCTACATTATTCAGTTATGTTTAAAATTATTTGTATTTGTAGAAAACGTTATTTCAAGAAAACGACGCTTTTAAACCTAAAATGAATTAGTTATTTTACCGCCACTGTTTTTCATCATTTAAATAAAACTTACAGTACAACTGTTGCTTACAGTGAATTTTAAAGGAAATAATAAAATATCCTTCATAAACATTTAAAATTAGTTATTGATTACAAGGGAAAAAAATCTTATTATCCTAATAATGTGTTAAACGAATATTCTATTTCGTACTTTCTGTGACATAAAACTGATTATTTTACATAATTTTTAATAAGTAACTTAATTTCAACACTAGATCTCAGATATTTTAAAAATTAAATAAACTCAAAATATTTCGCATATTACAAAATCCTCATACGTATGTAAGTACAGTTGTATTTAAATTTGTTTAATGGGAAACATCAAAGTATAAAATAAAATAATAAATGTATTTATTCACATAATGACTACGTTTCGGTTTTTTTCTCTACATAAAACCATCTTCGAATCAATTTATTGCAACGCAATAAACATGCGATAAATTACAATGCAATTAAAATTAAAAGAAAAAATTGTTATTTTCCATGTAGTTAACAAATTTTCTGTTAACACTTCAAATTCGTTCATGTTAATTATTTGTCTAGTATTAAAATCGGAAAAATTACAAATTAATACTAGACAAATAATTAACATTGAATTTGAAACATTAACAAAAAATTTGTTAACTACATGGAAAATAATATTTTTTTCTGTTCATTGTATTGTAATTTATCGCATGTTTATTGCGTTGTAATAAATTGATACGAAGATGGTTTTATGTAGAAAAGTAACCGAAACATAATCATTATGTGAATAAATACATTTATTATTTAATTTTATATTTTGACTCCTGTTTTCTACTAAACAAATTTAAATATAATTGTTAAACAGTCAATATTTTGGAATAATACTTGCAAGTACATTAACGTTACGGTGAATGTACAAACTGAACAATTTAAAGAGACCGTAAACATGCCAACATTTTCAGAAAACAAAGTTTACGCATTCTTTATTTGTGTAATATGAGCAATAATATGGAAAAAACTTAAAAGATTCCATTATTATTATAGAAATGTAAATATAAAAAACTAAACCGTTACTAATTTTGTTAGATTCTACTGTTTTTTATTTTATGTATTTTTTATTTAATAAACTTAATAAAATCAATGTCAACAAATGCTGGAGCCCTATATGTACCATTAACTGTTTTATTTAATATGTCTCTCACATTATGGGAATTTCCATCATTGTAGAAAAAATCATTCCAATCTATAAGAACACCGGAGATAGAAACTGTGTGAAAAATTATAGAGGTATATTAGTAAACTATCCATATTCAGCATTAGAATCCATAATTTACGATACTCTGAATCTCTAAAAAATATTATAATTGTTGAACAACATGGATTTTTTTCTAAGCGTTCCATAGATACTAACCTCTTAAGCTATAGTGATTATATTCTTAATGCCATGGACAAGCGAATTCAGGTGGACGCCGTGTATACCGATTTCAGTAAAGCTTTTGACAAAATTGATCATACCTAACATATTAATTGTTAAGTTAGCTGGAAACGGTGTGTACGGTGAACTTTTACGTTGGTTTACATCTTATATATATAACAGATCTTAAATGGTTGCAATAAATGGTAATTTTTCCAATATAGTCCACATTACATCTGGTGTTCCTCCGGGTTCCCATCTTGGACCCCTCTTGTTTCTTATTTATATCAACGACTTAGCCGAATGTAATAAATACTCTAAGTTTCTCCTCTATGCAGACGATTTGAAAGTTTTTCGCGTAGTTTCATCTCTAACTGATTGCCAGGGTATTCAGCAGGACATCAATCGGATTGAACAATATTATAATAGGTTTAAATTATTTTTAAACATTAATAGGTGCCATTCAATTACAGTCACTAAAAATATTAGTCCCTACAGATTAATAATGAGGAGCTTCGGCGTGTCTCAGAAATAAAAGATTTAGGCGTTATATTTGACAATAGGTTGAGTTTTGGTCACCATATTGATTATATTTGTCGAAAATATAATGGAATGTTGGGTTTCATTTTCAGGACGTGCAGGGAATTTAGAGACGAAAAGTCTCTTAAATCTTTGTACTATGCCTATGTAGCAGACTTAATTTTGCCTGTGGATTTGGAGTCTGAATTATAATATATACAAATTAAGGCTGGAAAGAGTTCAGAACAGATTTGTTCGTTATCTTAATCTCAGGGTCAACGGTATTTATAACGTTGATGACATATCAGCTACTAAGCAACAGTTTAATATCGTCCCTATTTATTTTCTTTACAGAATTTTCATGTTCCTTCTAGAAATACGAGGATGACTAATTTATTTTGCACATCAACCCAACATACCAATCTCGGACTGAATAGTCCATTGTACAGAATGACTGTTAATTATAATAGCTACATCGTCGACTATAATATTGATATTTTTAGTACTACTCTTAGCAGTTTCAAAAGATTTATTAGGAATATTCAGTTGCTTTAAATAACTTTTTACTTATTTTTATACATTTTTTCACTGATGTATCCATTTCCTGTTAGTTTTTTTTTGTTTACACTATGTTCACGATTGTATCAGTGGATGCTGTTTTGGGCGGCAAGCCTGTTTGCATTCCAACCGTTATAAATAAATAAATAAATAAATAAATAAATGAATGAATGAATGAATGAATGAATAAATAAATAAATTGCATTTAGTCAGAAATATAAGTCCTTAAAATTACGGCACTCATATTCCGGACATCCTGTATATCTGTGTCTATGTTTATAGAAATATCTACAAAATAAATACATGCAAACTGCCTGTTAATAAAATTAAAAAGTTCCAGCTTGAATACTTTAGTTTTTCTGTTATTTTTATTTACGCAACTGCCAACGTTCCTCAAATGGCGGCAAAACGAGATAACCGGGTCCTAACGTACTAATATTATCACTTTGTCACTTTTTATATAAGGGTCACGAGTATCTCTGATGACTGTATATGCATGAAATTATTTCAAGCGGCTCATCTAATTACACTCTGTCCACATAATAATTTTAAATTCGCCCGTGTTGTTTACAATTGTCAGTACCAACGATGCGAAAGTGTGAAATTATTTGCATTTTAAAAGCTCACCGGCGCTGTAGAACGAAATTCTCGTGTTTAGTAAATATGCTTCACACCAGTTTCATTGACAGTATTAACTGTATAACTTCGATTTTCATCGGAATTACAATAAACCTAAACTGTATTGACGTGCATAACAAAAACACATACCTACTTAAAAAATATTATTAACTGTGTTATTATAAATGCACTTTGATACTTTGTCACACCTCTAGTAGAATTAGTTTTCATGATTTTTTTACTATGTTGTAAAGCTAATATAAACTTAAAAATTAACACATAAGTTAAAATTATTTAACAAATTAGATTTTGAAACAACATTATCACTGATGTGATAGTATGTCAACATATACAGGGTGTTACAGAATGCTGTTAAGAAAATCTAGGGGCAGGTTCTATGTTTAATAATAAGAAAAAAAGATTATACAGGGGAGTCAGTTTTTTTGTAGACAACAGAAGATAGAACACATGTTTTTAAGAAGAAAAGTTCCTATAAACATATGTCGTAGAAGGCTTCGTTTCCGAAATACAGGGTGTTGAATATAATTTTTTGTTCTCGAAGTTTCATTATAACTTATAAATGAATGCTTAGATTGTTTTCATATTTGGGAAACAATACCTATTAATTAAGGGGAATAAATCAAGCCATAAGAATGTTATAAGATTTCTTCTTCTTAAATATAACTTCTACGTCAATGACTATTAAAAAAAAAACTTTTATTTTCATTATCTACATACAGGTTACCAAAAAAAAATGACCCTTCTTCTGTTTCGAAATTTCTGTGCGTTTCCGAGTTATTTTGATTTTTAGTGTTTGATGTACTAAATTAAGTAATTTATTTTTATTATCGATTATTGGCTCAATATTTAATTCTTTCAACGAAACCCACCTAAATATGGTTTGTTAAGGCTTCTAAAAAACCGAAATTTCTTATTCTTTATCTCTTTCCAATGTAGTCAAAATAAATATTTGTTATATTAAGCCATACTCAAATATATGACTTATATAAGCTGAAATCTATTTAGTACACAAATTTTAACAATCCATTTATTTGGTGCTGCGTAAATACTAATGTACTGCAACTAAATTACAAAAAATAACATTGAATGAACATCGATGTTAATGTTTATAGAGAAAATTTTTGAATTTATAACAATATTTAACTAACAATTGTCAAATTAATAACAATTGTCGGCAATAACGATTTACAAATAACAAATACAGCAATTAATAACAATAACACTATATATAATAAAATTATACACTTTGTTCAACATGTAAACATTCTTTTCAATACACATTTCACAGCGACATACAATAAACGTCTTAAGTTAACTAAATGATGCACCCTTATTTCATTGCAAGCATCTCTGATACAATTGAGAAGTTCTTCAAGTGTATTAACCGTAGTGGTATACAGTTTTTCCTTAATAAATCTTCACACAAAAAAGTCAAGTAGCGTTAAATCAGGTGATCTGGGAGGCCACGCCACTAGACTTCCACGTCCTATCCACCTCTCCGGATGGTTATTGTTTAGCCAGTTTCTTACATTTTTGCCATAATAGGCCGAGGACCCATCAAGCTAAATCCAAGACTGTTCTCGTCCTCTTAAATTTGAAGGAATGACATATTACCAGACATTTTTACTAAATTCATGTTGAAATCTTCTTAGTCGAATGACATGTGTGTTTTCATGTGCTCATAAATGCTGATTGTGAAACAGGATTCATCTGTCCACAGTATGTTGGATAAGAAATCTCTATTATTTTGAACGGAGTTAAGAACCCACCTGCAATAATAAAGTCTTCGTTCGGCGTCACCTGGGCATAATTGATAACAAATAAATTACTTAATTTAGTACCACATCAAACACCAAAAATCAAAATAACTCGGAAACGCACAGGAATCTCGAAACAGAAGAAAGAACACTATTTTTGGTAAACTGTATGTAGATAATGAAAATAACAGTTTTTTTTTAATAGTCATTGGAGTAGAAGTTCTGTTAAGAAAGGGGTTGAGCACTCTCTCCACTCCACCACTCTGCAAGTTTTTGAACATTCTTATCCCTTATTTTAGGTCCCTTAATTAATAGGTATTATTCCCCAAATATGAAAAAAGTCTAAGCATTCCTTTATAAGTTATAATGAAAATTCGAGAACAAAAAATGGTATTCAACATCTCGGAAACGAAGCCTTCTACAACATATGCTTATAGGAAATTTTCTTCTTAAAGACATGTGTTCTATCTTCTGTTAAAGTTTGTCTACAAAAAACTGACTCACCCTGTATAAACATGGGCCCGGAAATGCCGCATGTTCGGGATGCAGATTGTTAAAAAGTTTCTGTCTGAGGAAACATACTTATCATGAGAGGCTGCAAATCCTAAATCTCCCACTACTTTCCGAACGCAGATCTAGAGGCGATATATGATTTTTACTTACAAATTATTACATAATTTTTTCAATCAAGAAATTGGTGCATTGCTGACATTAAACACAGATGACCGCTTACGTGGCAACCAGTTGAAACTACGCAAGGAAAACTTCAAGACATCCATAAGACAAAGTTTTCATTCAGAGTGTTTAACCGATGGAATCAACTACCTAGTGATGTTGTAACTTCTGGAAGTGTTAACAGATTTAAGCATAAATATGACACATTTAAAAAGAATGAACTGATATGAATGTTCAATTGAAGTGTTGTTTAATCAATTAAGATGTCATACCTACTTTTAATGTTTCAATTTGTTAAATATGTTATAACTGCTGTAATAATAATAAAATACTGTAGTCTTCATTTCTTGAAAATTGATAGAGATGATATTTGGTGTAAAGCGAAGGACTACTTTTACGTGTATAAATTTCTCTTCTAATATACTAGCATCAGTGGCGTTCGTGCCGTTAAATATTTATTTTTAGCAAAAAATGTACCCCACTGATTTTTGGACAAATTGGTACCGTTTTCTTAGTCAAGTTAATTCTGCTGTCTCTTGAACTTTTTCTTCCCGACGCATCGTTTTCGATATAAAAATTAATTTATTAATCATTACAATAGACCAACTTTGAAATGCTAATTAAGTAATAATCTAGGTGGCATGTGTCAGTTTGTCACAAATTCCATGTCAGACTTAAACAAAGAAAGACAACACAAAGTGTGTCGAGTTCTCGACTTGTTTTTGAAGTGTTTAAGTTAGTTTTTAATACTCCATTTTACAAAATAAGAAAATATATATAATTACTCATTTTAAGAATTGGACGACATATATTTTATATATGGAAAAGTAAACGGAAGATAGAAGATTTTAAGATATATTGTAGAAGAAAATTTAACGCAGTTTCAAAGAAATTATACAGCTGTTATATGATGTGTGCTGTATACAGCTATTACATTACATCAATCCTTTCAGCATTTTTTTTTGTTTTAATCTGAAGTCTACAACGTGCAATTGCTCTGTGAAGACTGCCCCATCCCATCAAATACTACTGCCAGTACACAGGCTCTCCACACTAGCACACAAAGAAATACAAAAAGAATACTGTCGAGTCGAAAGCCACAATAAGTATGGTCACCATAAATTCCATTTACCAATGCAATATAGATACAAAATCTTGCAAATAACTAATTACCTACAGTTAATTGAACAGTAGGTAATTGAGATTGTATTGTACTTTTAACTACTATTTGTAACAATTAGCATACCTATTTTCATAGTACATATCTTTTATATATTCAGCAAATAAATAATGATTGGTCGGTAATTTATTACGAGGTAGCTTTTAAATATTTCTTGCATCATCAAAATTTCGATCTATAGGCTATTTAGAAATGAAAGAGAGTAATAAAAGCTTATTATGTATGCAAATCGTAAATAAATGTAGTACTGGTGCTTATATTCAATAATTTTATATTATATACTATCGGTATAGGTGAGGTGTACTTTTAAAAAAACTTTGTGTGATCGAACCATACTAAATTGTAGCAGGTAGCTAAAATTTAATCCCCGACAATCCGTTTTTGTCTATGCCGCTTCAATTTCTCGGTCCATTTTTCTTATAAATAAACAATATAAAAACAGCATTTCAAAACTAAAGGCTACTTTAAGGATCACAACCGGGTTAAGAGGGTTTTTAGTAATTCAAACAAAATTATTCAATAATATTATCAAAATACTTACTTAAATTTAATAAATAGACTTTTATTCCACACAAAAATATATGTATTTTGAAAATTCAAATTATGGTGAGTAAATGTAGTGTTGTATAAATGTACAATAAAGAAAATACAAAAGTAGGTATATTAAAATTCATCTTCTGAATATTCTGATGAATATCTTCGTCTCCTAGATTGATAACGATAGGTTGAAAGTTCACTTAAAATTGTGTTAGCGTTGGTATTTCTTTTTTAAAATAAAATTTGTGTACTTTTCTGCGAATGACATTTTTGAAGAAATCATCTATAATGACTTTTGACTTCCCTGTAGATGATTTTTGGGGATCTTGTTCATTTTTTGTTTCCTTTAAAAGTCTGTAGATAGTCGATTTTCCAATCCCTGTCATTTTGGAACACTTTTTATTCCACGATGTCGTCAACACTGTTGGTAGGATTTTGGTGTTTCAATGCATTAAATACATTTTATATAATAATCTTCTCATTCTGAGACAGCGCACATCTTTCCACGCATTTAGCAGGTACGTAATCTGATAAGTTCGACATTTTACCCAAATAATATATCCACTGGCGCAATAGTCACTAAACACAAGTCGAATTTTACTCTACTGCACTAGCACGACTTCGTATATTCAGCTCTAAGACTGAATTGATCTGTTACAATACACTGGCTCCTGCCCTATGATGTATTCAGTAAAATATGCTAATGTACACCCATTTAGCATTAGTGTTACCCGATAATTTCCTGAAGCGAAATATTACCACGCCTATGGCCGGTTTTTATCTCGGGGTTTTATTACTCGCTTTCATTTCCAAACAGACAAAATAAAATTGACAAGCTCCTGCTAATATTTTTAAGGTTAAATTTTTTTATGGTGTTTTATTACTTAGAAGGTAAAAGTATATTGTATTTTACTAGATCTGCTTAGTTATGTACCATATTTCAGGTATGCATACTAGCATGTATGGGTAATGATGATTGTGCTGCTGTATATTCACTCGATAAACTTTTTTTTAGAGGTATAAAATACGTTGCTTCTCGTACGTACATGATGCTCTCTAGTCCATGCTGGAAGTAAGTCATAAAGTTATGATTTGTAAGGTAAACCGAAATCATATCTGAACCGAAATCAAGCATCGAAAACACTTGGTATACCTAACTACTTAATTATAGGTTGCACAATAAACGTTTGTTAAAGGTTCTGTGTTATATATTCTAAATTCTTAATAATATTGTAATAGTATTGTTTAGCAACATAATATATCCACACTGAAATTATTAAAATAACTGAATATTCAGAAATAACTAACATTCAAAAATACTGCAATGTTATTTGGCGAAAGTTTGTAGGCATTCTCTGTTTAGGGATCTTGATAATGATGATGAAGTTTTTTCATTAAGTTGTCTGTATGGTAGTTCCAACAATATATTATCAGTCAATATACCAAGGAACTAAGCGTTCTCTTCAATGTTGAACATAAAAAAAAGAGAAATAGGCTTCAATTAGAAAATGGTTTTGTTGTGTCTCAAAAAGAGAACCACGATTCGATAAGCTAAATAAAGAGTAAAAACGCACAGAAATCATTACATTTTTATTGCAATAGGTATGTAGGATCTACAACCCTTACTTTTTACTTTTACCTGGCGATGGCAAAGGTTGAAAAACATTGCTTTATTAAATTTACTCTTTAACATTATCTTTGGTATTTCATTTTAATGGACTTATATTGTCATAATTTGAAACTTAGATAGGTAATTAATTTCTGAAAAATATATTCCTTTGTTACGTTAAAATTCATATCTATAAACCAATTGTTTCATCCAACAGTGCTCATATCACTGTACATCTTCTGTATTTAAGGTTACTTTCTAAAATCTAAAATAACAATTCTCCCTGGCCGGAATTTTCCCGGCACATCTACTAATTAACAACTAAATCACATTTTCTTCAATCGAAAGTCCAATGTATTATACGAGATTTAATTAAGAAAATAATTCGGCCTTCATAAATTCTCGCAGAATCCAGCAAAATGCCGCAAGAGCGCCAAAGAATTGGTTAAAGCTACAGTTTGTTACCTTACATCTCGTACATAACTCCTGGGGGAGGCCGAAGCCTCTCTCAAGGGTAGCCACCGAAGAAATGAATCGGTGCGAATACACAGAACGGAGAGGGAGACAATTTAGATCACAGCTAACCTGTTCCTGCTGGTCACTATAAATGGATTTACCGGAATAAATTACAGTTTGATTTGTATTCGGGCAATGTAAATATTTAATTCGGCTTACTCCTTGAATTAAAATGTTCCGTCTGACCAAGCTAGGTGGATCTTGCCAAGCTGATTTCACGGATAACAATACAAGGAAATAGCTTGTTCGTTTTATACCCCAAGTCCTGTAGGCTTATCGACGTTACAGGCGGGATGCTTCCGGAAATAAACCGATATCGAGCATCTGCGTTAAGCCTTCCTCAATGATAGAAATTGTGGCAAACATCGAAATTGTTCAGAAGCATAATAAATATTTTTTTTAAGTGTTTTGAAAAGTTATACATTTAGAAACTAATTTGAATTAGGAAATACTAATCATAATTCTTGAACTAACTATTCATTTATTATCAACTTAAATTATTATAAATTTTAACTGTAATTTTTTTACAGTTGGTTATGAAAAGCCCTATGCATGTATTTAATGAAGTAGAGGATGCGTTTGTATTTATATTGATCTCTTTTCGAACCAATATTTTTGGAGCTATTTGAAATTTTTGTTGAACGGAATCCTCTATATATCCTTCTGCTACGTTCGTTGCTTTTTATCCACCACACCTTTTAAGAGTGGTGATGTATGTTCCTGCATCAGCCAGCATCGTGGCAAACGTTCTCCGTAAACAATACTAATAATAAAACACTATCTAAAATAAACAATTTCAATATTTGGAGAGAAGTGTGAAAATTGCTCTTTACCTTCATCATCAAATAGGGTTTCTCACCTTCCCAAAATTTCTCGTCTTCTGATTTTCTTAAACCACTACTTACGTTTAAGGGAAGCAATTAAAATTGGATTTTTTTTGTCAATATTCTTTTTGCTTCAGTGATAACAGTTACTCAATCTACGCAATAATGATTGAATCGCGATTTTTTATGATTCTTCTATATCAGCAAAATATTCAGACATTTTTCATAAATCTTTGACACAATAATATTAGCGAAAACCTAATAAACAAACAAACATTCTTGATTCTCATTTTCGAACTTCATAATTTTCAATATAAAATTATGATAGCTACTTATTTGAGCTATTTTAAAAACACTGTTAAAGAAATCACATGCACAATTCGTAGGAGGTCTTTCATATAACATTGTTGACTAGGACGTTTTGTTAAAAAAGTACAGGATGTTGAACTGAATTTTGTTTGATTTTTTAAAATATTTTAAAAACTAGTAAAATAATTTGAAATGGGACACATAGATTTACGTAAACATGGTTCAAAATCTGAAGTCATTTCCTAAAATTGATATTCTCCAGGGGGCATTGTCAATTTTTTCTAAATAAAATAATACTTCATTGTTTTATTGTAACAACCTTGATATTTTCAAATTCGTTTTATATTTTCTACAAATTATTAGTCCTTAATGTTTTCCGGGAAGAGGTTGATTTTCGGGTATAACTTAAAAAACCAATTCAGATTTTGAATAATTTTTACCTAAATCTGTGGCTCATTTTCAAATTGTTTCAACTTACAAAATTATGTAAAATATATATTTAAAATAATTTTGTCAGTTTAACAGCTTTTTAACTTTTTAACAGTGTCCTAAATAATTACTAATAATAATGTTTATTCTTTAACCATATCCTTTTACGAAAAATCATCAATCATTTCTTGAAAAGTTCTTTCGTAGTAATTTGGCTCTTTTGTTAAAATTTCATATTAACAGAAAAAGAACTGCGTCAAAGATAGAACTAATTGAGTTTTTCAATATTTGTTACACATTACAGTTTCCCAAAAATATAAATTTAAAATTTACTTTTATTTCCATAGATAACATTAGTTTCTCTTGTTAATATTTGTTTTATATTCCAATTTAAAATATTTCGTAAAACTGTTGTTCGACGTTGGGTTCACAAGCAAAAATCACTCTTAAAGACGAAGTCTTTGTTAATTAACAATATTTTTAAAACTCTCCGATTATGAAGAAAAAGAAATTAAATACATACACAATTATTTGTTCACACATATATTATAACTTTAAGAATTAGATTTATTATCACAGTTTATAGCTGTTTGGTGTGGTTTTTGGGTACGTATACTGATTTTTTGCTTAATTAATTTTCCTAACACACTGCTGACCAATATTGTAAAATATTAAACTATAAATTATTTAATGTAGTCCTCTAATTAATTAATGTTATTATCGATCAGGAAATAATAATAATAATATGTTCGTGTCCTTACAGGTTTTATTATGCAATATTATGTTATGTTTAGTTTAACAAATAAAATATTTTGAAAAAGTTTCTAATTAGGAACGAAATGTTATACAAAGAATTTTATATAATTAAAAAACGAACCTTGTTTCCCAATAATTTTCCTAAATGAATGCACCATCTTCTAATATATAAAATTCTCGTTTCACAGTTTTAGACGCCATACTCCTCGGAAACGGCTTGACCGATTTTTATGAAATTTTATGTGTATATTCGGTAGGTCTCAGAATCGGTGAGAGGGGTGGTCCACCCCAAACAATTTTTTTTATTTTTTGGACTAAATTTTTATTTTTATTTTTTTATGATGTGGCATTAAAAAATACATACAACCCTTAATTTTCATCCTTCTATCACAAGCCCCTATTTTTTAATAACCATTTTAGTAATTTAATCATTTTTAACCCTGGTCGATAACTGATCGATTATCACTAGATCAGTTATCCCCTCCAGGCATCTACCGGTGTCACTTCTCACCCAGTAAACAGCACGGAATAGGGATGAGAACGAAGCCGGTCTCCTGTCTCTCTCACAATAAGCCTTCTCACACTCCCTACACAGTTTTCGACCATTATTATTGTGTATGAATCGAGCGTAATAGTGACGTTTACAATTATCATTTTACCTTCTAAGTGTAATTCTCAAGTAAATTTATTATTAATTTGCTGGGCCATAATTATTTATTGCCTATTTTATCAATAATTAATAAAATTATTAATTTTAAGTGTAGTTCTCATTATTAGTTAATTAAGTGATCTACATAACCTCAAAAGTACGCAACACGTATCACGAGCTTCCGCCAACAACGGCTATTATTTTACTATATGGCTATTTTTTTGTACAGTGAATAATGCCAACAAGACGTAAAGGGGCTAATTTGGGCCGTCAAACAAGTAAAATTGCAGGCACGCGAAATAATTCAAAAAATGAATATTTCGTGTTTCGTTATTCTCATAGGCCGTCATCGTTCACAGTGCTCCATTCCTCTTTTAGTCATATACCACATCTCCACACACTGCCAAAGTATTCACTAGAAATAATTCATATGGCAAAACAACGTTTGCCGGGTCACCTAGTATGAAAATAAAATTGACCAAACTATGAGGTTTAATTTTGGGTCATTGTTTGTAGGATGTATCTACAATAAATGTAAATATTGATTGTACCTGAAAAAACAATTTCTACTCGAAAATAACTGAGGAAAAATTATTTACTAATAAAGAATATTTTATAAATTAAAAAAAAACGAGTGTAGTGAAATAAAGTGTCAAAGTAGACCAATCCTGTAGACTTTGCATTTCATAGTCGCTAAATACTCATTTTAATGCCAGTCGAAACTTTATTACCCGCTTTAATCATAAATTAACAATTTCCAAAAATCTATTTTCCATGCAATTAACTCGCTATCTCAGTCTCGGATAATAGCGTGATGATGACAATTTCACCGTGGATGAGATGTTAAACAAAACAATTTAGTTTGTGTCAGATAAATCCAGAACTTTCAGCGTTAACCTTATTAAAAACCTGTTATAATACAGAAGTAATCTTTCACAGCATTCCAGGTATATCAAAGATCGCCGGCGGCGCAAGAGATGAAAGTAATTGGATTTGTCTGAAATAAAAATAAACGGATTTCATATCAGTATACGCTATTTGAATTCCATTAGATTAATGCTCGTTATTTCCTGCATTTAATTCGTCAGTTGTTAAAGTGCCGGCTTTTGATGATAGAATCTTATCTGCAGCTAGAAGTTTGAAGTTAATCAAATAACACTTCACCTCCCTGTCAGCTTTTTGTTTGACTTTCTGCTGGATGTCGATATGATTAATTTGTAGAATAAATGAACCACTCGTCTTTTAATCGCCGGGTGTTTTGCCGTCCTCTCAAATAACCGTCTTTTTTAAACTAGTCCCAACATCTTTCTTTCAGTAAAAGGTTGTTGACGTGTTATGGTGAATTCTCAACAAATCTCCAATCAGCTTCTTGTAGTAGCAACACAATTCAATTAGCTACTTAAGTGGCATGAGACCATTATAGCACATACCAACTAGCACGTTATGTTTTATAGGAGCATTAAGAAACTATTTTTTAAAGCAAACTTTATAAGAAATTAAGCTTTATAATTTTATCTTCACAATATTTTTACAACCTGAACATATGTTCTATAAGTGTAAAATGGCAATAGGTTATAGAACAGTGTAGTATACAAATATGTAATCGATAATCTTAAGAAACGTTGTAGTATACAAAAAGAATGTTTATATAATCTATAATCTTAGAAAATGCTTAGGCTAAGATAATTAAGTCAGTATGTATTAGCCAGTGGTGCGATGAACACAAATAAAGTTAATAGTTAAATGTCAAGTGTTTAATTTCACAAAGTGAAGTATATTACATTGGGGGCTGGCGAACAGGACCGTAACGACAACCCTGCAGGGGGAGGAGGTCAGTTTTAGGGCTGCAAGGGGCTGTCCGCAGGGTGGGGTTCTTTCTCCCCTGCTATGGTCACTCCTTGTGGACGACCTGCTCGCCATGCTCTCTGCATGGGAGGTCGAGGTCCAGGCATATGCTGACGATCTGGTCATACTGGTAAGAAGCACAAATGAAGATAGTATATCATCTATCCTTCAGGAAATTTTAAGTGGGGTACTTGACTGGTGTGAGGTGAGAGGGAGCAGATGTCTGTGAATCCCCACAAAACAGTGATTGTTCCCTTCACAAAGAAACGCAAACTGGTCGACTTAAGACCCCCCATTTTACGGGGAGAGACAATACCATTTGCAGAGGAGGCAAAATATCTGGGAGTTGTTCTAGATAAAACGCTCAACTGGAACTCTCATATGGATAAAGTCATCCACAAGGCCAGAAAGTCCTTATGGACGTGTCGACGAATTTGTGGAAAGTCCTGGGGCATAGGTCCTAAACAACTATACTGGCTGTATGTGATGGTCATTAGACCCATGATCACATACGGCTCAATAGTTTGGTGGTCCAAAGGTCTTCAAAGGACAGCCAAAATAAAACTCTCAGGTTTAGAGAGACAAGCTAGTCTGGCGATAACTGGTGCAATCAGTACCACACCGTCAGCTGCTCTGGAAGTCCTCCTGGACTTACCACCTCTCCATATACTTTTGGAGAGAGAAGCCAGGTGGGCAGTATACAGACTAAAGCATGCGGCTATTTGCATGCCGAAGGCTAACATAATAGAGCGTAGTGGAGTGCTGGAGGACATAGAAGGACACAGCACTCTATCGATGGTCTCGGATGTTATGCCTACCAAAATCAACTATAAACTGCCTTTCGAGATCCTCTTTCCTCGGAGGGAGGAGTGGGAGCGAGGTGAAACTGACCTCCTGAAGGCGGATAGTTGCTGGTACACTGATGGCTCTAAGACCCCAGAGGGGGTTGGAGCTGGAGTGTATAGTTGCAACCCAAACACCAGGCTATCCGTAAGCCTGGGAAAATATGCGACTATATTTCAGGCTGAAATTCATGCCATCGAACTGTGTGTGTGGAAGCTGGAAAAGCTTAGACTCAAACGCAGATCGATAAAAATCTTCTCTGATAGCCAAGCAGCTTTAAAAGCACTTGGATCCTACCGGTGTAACTCAAGAACGGTATGGAACTGTCAAAAGGCTCTGGAGCGGTTAGGTACAAGCAACAGAGTAACCCTGGTTTGGATACCTGGTCATGCGGGTATCCAAGGAAACGACTCGTTAGCAAGGCAGGGTGCCTCTTCCAGCTTTATAGGTCCGGAACCGGCTCTTGGCTTAGCTTCGGCTACTGCCAAAGCAGTCATCGCGACCTGGGCGGAGGAAAAGATAAGGGAGTACTGGCGAGATCTGCCAAGATTAGCTCATTCGAAGGCGTTCATAGGGGGCACTTCGACAAAGAGAGCTAAAAACTTGCTAGAGTTAAATAGGCTTGACCTGAAAACTCTGGTTGGCCTATATACTGGGCACTGCCGGTTAAGGAGTCACATGCACAAGTTGGGGCTGGCTGAGGAGGCCGAGTGCCGATTGTGTTTAGAAAGTGACGAATCGGCAGAACATATTTTATGTCACTGTCCGGCTGGAGAACGGACCAGATCTTCTATATTTGGCAAAGTGCATCTCTTGCCAGAAGATCTGGCTAGAATCTCACCCAACAAGGTTATTGGCTTCATAAAGAGGCTAAACCTGGTGGGTGAAATATAATAAGTATGTGAGCCACAATAGACCACAGGGTCGCAGTGGAGGGCTAGTTTTTGGCCCACTCACGTAGAACTAAGACTAATATTACATTGGGGACGAGTAAAAGCGATTCATACAAGTCCATAGTGACACGTGGCGCAAAAATCTCGAGTTTAATAGTGTGGAAAATCGATAATAGTATATTATGCAACGATCATGTAATGATGGTTATTAATACACGAGCATTAACCGGGATACGAAACTAGCCGAAGGCGAGTTTCGTATGGTTTATGCGAGTGTATTAATAACCATTACATGAGAGTTGCATACGCTATTTTTTCTACACCCGATAAATAATCAAAAACCATAAATTTTATATTTTTATTGAACACAATAGGTAACAGTAATTATTTGTATGAACTGCATTTTCTGCTTTCTCCGATATGTGTGGAGGAGTCGATGGTAATTCTTCTATATCGCTGATATCAGACATTTCGATAAATTATCGAATTTTAGCTAGGTATCTATGAAAATTTAATACGTACTGATTTTGACATGTAAAATAATTACATAGGAACCTAGGATAAACGTCAAATGCACAGCATGCTTGATTGAAAAATTATGGGTTTCTATTGATTAAAAATCTGTATCGTAATGAAAAATCTGTATCGTAATGGGTATCATTATGAAACGGATTATAAAATCTGTATCGTAATGAAAAATCTGTATTGTAATGGGTATCATTATGAAACGGATTATGGGCATATAAGTGCATTGTTATAATACGGGTGTAGAAAAAAATAAGTACCAGATCTCATTTAATAATTATTAGGGAGATACATAATATAGTTCTTTCCCTGGGTACTGTAGAGTAACGAACCGAAAAAATATATTTTCAATACTAGTGATATGGGCAATTATTGAACAGGCGAGGTATTTAACATTCAAATTTTATGCTGCTGAATATGCAGAATTGTGTGTCTGCAGTGTGTATAGAAAGAACTATAATAAATAGAATAAGTTAAACAACTCAGGGAGTCGAAAGACTTGTCGTGAAGATAACATAAGCTATATAGCTTAGTTAGCCAAACGGCTTGTATGTCAGAATAATTAGAATAAAAATCATCTTAATAAGCTGTACAGCTTAGTTAGCGAAACGACTGTCATGTGGAGAGTATTACACTTTGGAACATCATATTGGAGGCAAACGCTTTGCAGTCAGTTAGAAAAATTTGAAGAACGCGAAAAAAATACACCTAGTACATTGTTGACTCGAGTAGTAGGAGCAATATAGATGACCGAACATGGGAAAACGCTAAGACAAAGAAACATTAAAATTTCAAATCAAAGGATTGAAACTAATAAAAAATTTGTATCATATGCTAGTAACATACCACTGACACTATTGGGTTGCTTCGAAGCGGAAAGTAAAATTAATAACCTGAAACAAATCGCGGAATTTTACATTATAAAAAATGGCACCAAATGTCTTTTGGGAAAAGATATGGCTATGTCACTGGGAATTTTAAAGATACAAGTAGATATCAATTGTGTGACGTCACCATTTCCTAAGTTTAAGGGCATAGTAGTGGATATTCCAATAGACAAAAATATTCAACCTGTTATTCAACCTTACCGGAGGGTTCCTATTCCGTTAGAGACCAAAGTTCAAAAGGTTTTACAAGATCTATTGAATAGTGACATAATAGAACAAGTCAATGTACCCTCAAAATGGGTATCCTTTCTAGTTTCCATTCTTAAGGAAGATGGAGACGTCCGAATATGCATCGACATGAGGCGGATGAATCAACCAATAGCTCGGGAGAATCATCCACTACCAACGATAGATGCACTAATACCTTGATTTAGAAAAGCAACCTGGTTTTCACGTCTTGATATTAAAAACGCCTTCCACCACGTTGAGATATCAGAAAGTTGAAGATATATAACAACGTTTATTGCTAAAAAGGGTCTGTTTAGGTATAAAAGACTAATGTTCCACATTATAGCATATGGTAACAAAAGTCTGACAGATTGTGAAAAACGATATTACCAAACCGAAAAAGAAGCCTTGGCGCTAGTTTGGGCGGTCGAACACTTTAAAATATATCTCTATAGGAAAGATAATTTTGAATTGGTAAGAGACCATAAGCCGCTAGAAGCAATTTTCGCTCCTAAGTCTAAACCTTGTGCTCGAATCGAGCGATGGGTATTGAGACTGCAATCATTCAAATTTAAAATAATATACAGACCTGGCAAAACTAATATAGCGGATCCCGGT